>CM061142.1:707392833-708078385 GCA_030789695.1 Scilla litardierei
ATGCCTTGTTGTGCGCTTCGGGTAAAGACGGTTCCGGTGGATAAAATTACTCACTGCACACAACGGCATGTAAAATTTCTCACGATTTGGAACGTTGTTCGGGCCGGGTAAAAACTTTGTTACGGGTAAAATTTAATTGTCGCACACAACGCGCTACAGTCTAACACGTCATGCGCAGTAATAAAAAAGTTTAAAGCATTGAATTATTACTCACTGCACAAAACTTGTTGTGCGCGGGGGTTAAAAGACCTAGTTTGAAGTAATATTCATCCGCGCGCACGACGGGTAAAATTATGCCCCGTTGTGCACGTTATGCGCGGGGGTTAAAAGACTTAGTTTGAAGCAATATTCATCCGCACACACGACGGGAAAAATTATGCCTTATTGTGTGCGTCAGGTAAAAACGGTTCTAGTGGATTAAATTACTCCCCGTGCACAACGGCATGTAAAATTTCTCCTGAATTCGAACGTTGTGCGCGTCGGGTAAAAACTTTGCTACGAGAAATATTTACTCATCGTGCACAATGTAGCTAAATAATAGAGCATTGTGCGCGGTATTAAAAAAGCTTAGTGGGGAGAATTATTGCTGGGAGTAACTTTCCTATTAGCATCAATGTTGATCAAGTCGAAAAACCATTCAGTTTCCTTGTTTTGCACGGAGAGTAATTAACCTATTTTTCACCACGGGCTAAAATACTTGGGATTACGCGTTTTTCGCATTGGGAGTACGCGTTGTGCGCGTTGATCAAACAAATGTTGATTCCCGAGAAGCCTTGCATTAATGTAGGATCACAGACTTATTATACTCTTCAATTTGATTGGTCCAATTCTGCTATAAATGGCTGGCATTGAGCCCCATCTTCTCACAGCTTACTCTACTTTCTTCTCATATTCATCTTAGAGCATCTCCCTCCCTTCCCTTCAAAAAAGCCCCTTCAAAATGGAATATGCTTTAAAGATTCTATTTTGACTGGTTCATTTTGAAGGATGGGCATCTCCAACCATACCCCTTCTCCTCTTCGTGCATGCTTGAGATAGAAATGGACAAGATTGGTCTTCTATATTTGCACACACAAACTCTGTATGTAAACTATATAGGTCTTCTTCTGTTCGTGCATGCTTGAGATAGAAATGGATGGTAGAATTCATCCAGCTGTGAGCATTTCTCCTTCCACTCCTCGACCCTCGTAGAGGGCTCTTTCTTTACTCTCCACATCCTCCATCAAACCCTTCATCTTTTCACTATAGCCACAAACACTCCCTACTTTACTTTTAGATCTATTTCCTTGCAGCCAACTTGGTGAAACCTGACTGTGAACGTTGTGCGTGTAACTGTCTCTTTGAAAAGATTGTAAGCACTCAATCTCAAACAACAACCCTACAAAACAAACTGGAGGATCATGTCATTGGCTTAAGCATACAACGGTCTAATGCGTCGTGCGTGGTAATTAAAATGTTTGCAGGGGTTAATTATTACTCACTGCACACAACCCGTTGTACGCGGGGTTAAAAGACCTAGTTTGAAGTAATATTCAACCGCACGCACGACGGGTAAAATTATGCCCCGTTGTGCACATTGTTCGCAGAAGTTAAAAGACTTTGTTTGAAGTAATATTCATCAGCGCGCACGACGTGTAAAATTATGCCTTATTGTGCGCGTCAGGTAAAGACGGTTCCGGTGGATTAAATTACTCCCCACGCACAACGGCATGCAAAATTTCTCACAATTTAGAACGTTGTACGCTTCGGGTAAAAACTTTGCTACAGGTAAAATTTATTCGCCGCGCACAACGTGCTACAGTCTAACGTGTCGTGCACGGTAATAAAAAAGTTTAGAGTGTTGTAATATTACTCACTATGCACAACCCGTTGTGCGTGGGGGTTAAAAGACCTACTTTGAAGGAATATTCATTCGCATGCACGACGGGTAAAATTATGCCCCGGTGTGCGCGTAGGATAAAAGACTTAGTTTGAAGTAATATTCTTCCGTGCACACGACGGGTAAAATTATGACTTGTTGTGTGCATCGGGTAAAAACGGTTCCGGTGGATTAAATTACTCCCCGTGCACATGGCATGTAAAATTTCTCACGATTTGAAATGTTGTGCGCGTCGGGTAAAGACTTTGCTACGGGTAAAATTTAATCGTCGCGCACAACGCGCTATAGTCTAATGCGTCGTGCGCGGTAATAAAAAAGTTTAGAGGGTTGTATTATTCATCACCACTAACTACCCGTTGTGCGCTGGGGTTAAAAGACCTACCTTGAAGTAATATTTATCCGCGTGCATGACGGGTAAAATTATGCCCCGTTGTGAGCGTTGTGCGTGTTGTGCGAGTTGTGTGCAGTGGTTAAAAGACCTACTTTGAAGTAATACTCATCCGCGTGCACGACGGGTAAAATTATGCCACGTTGTGCGCGTTGTGCACGGGGGTTAAAAGAGATAATTTGAAGTAATATTCATACGTGCGCAGGACGGGTAAAATTATGCCTTGTTGTGCGTGTCGGGTAAAAATGGTTCCGTTGGATTAAATTACTCTCCACGTACAACGTCAGGTAAAATTTCTTACTATTTGGAACGTTGTGCTTGTCGGGTAAAAACTTTGCTACGGGTAAAATTTAATCGCCGCGCACAATGCGCCCAGTCTAACGCATCGTGCACGGTAATAAAAATGTTTAAAGGGGTGAATTATTACTCACTGCGCACAATCCATTGTGCGCGGAAGTTAAAAGACCTAGTTTGAAGGAATATTCATCCGCGCGCACGACGGTTAAAATTATGCCCCGCTGTGTGGCTTGTGCACGGGGGTTAAAAGACTTGGTTCGAAGCAATATTCATCCGCGCGCACGACGGGTAAAATTATGTCCCGTTGGACGCGTTGAGTGCGGGGGTTAAAAGATTTAGTTTTAAGTAATATTCATCGCGCGCACGACGGGTAAAATTATGCCTTGTTGTTCGCGTCAGGTAAATACGGTTTTGGTGGAATAATTTACTCCCCGCGCACAAAGGCATGTAAAATTTCTCACGATTTGGAACGTTGTGCGCATCGGGTAAAAACTTTGCTACGGGTAAAATTTAATCACCGCGCACAACGCGCTATAGTATAACGCGTCGTGCGCGGTAATAAAAAATTTAGAGGGTTGTATTATTACTCACTGCGCACAACCTGTTGTGCGCGGGGGTTAAAAGATCTAGTTTGAAGTAATATTCATCCGCGTTCTTGACGGATAAAATTATGCCCCGTTGTGCGCGGAGTGCGCATGGGTTAAAAGACTTAGTTTGAATTAATATTCATCCGTGCACACGACCGGTAAAATTATGCCTTGTTGTGCGCGTCGGGTAAAAACGGTTACGGTGGATTAAATTACTCCCCGTACACAACAGCATGTAAAATTTCTCACGATTTGGAATGTTGTGCACGTCGGGTAAAAACTTTGATACGGATAAAATTTAATCACCGTGCACAACATGCTACAGTCTAACGCTTCGTGCGCGGTAATAAAAATGTTTAAAGGGGTGAATTATTACTCATTGCGCACAACCCATTGTGCGTGGGGGTTAAAAGACCTAGTTTGAAGTAATATTCATTCGCGCACACGACGGGTAAATTTATGCTCCGTTGTCCGCGTTGTGCGTGGGGTTGAAAGACGTAGTTTGAAGCAATATTCATCATGCGCACGATGGGTAAAATTATGCCTTGTTGTGAGCGTTGTGCGTGGGGGTTAAAACACTTAGTTTGAAGTAATATTCATCCGCGCGCACGACACGAAAAATTATGCATTGTTGTGCACATCTGGTAAAGACGGTTCCGGTGGATTAAATTACTCCCCGCTCATTATGGCATGTAAAATTTCTCACGATTTGAAACGTTCTGTGTGTTGGGTAAAAACTTTGCTACGGGTAAAATTTAATAGCCGCGCACAACGTGCTACTGTCTAACGCGTCATGCGTGGTAATAAAATAGTTTAGAGGGTTGTATTATTACTCACTGGGTGCAACCAGTTGTGCACGGGGGTTAAAGACCAAGTTTGAAGTAATATTCATTCGCGCGCGCACGACGGGTAAAACTATGCCCCGTTGTGCGCATTGTTCGTGAAGGCTAAAAGACTTAGTTTGAAGTAATATTCATTAGCGCGCTAGACGGGTAAAATTATGCTCCGTTGTGCACATTGTTCATGGAGGTTAAAAGACTTAGTTTGAAGTAATATTCATCCGCATGCAGAACGGCATGTAAAATTTCTCATGATTTGGAACGTTGTGCGCGTCAGGTAAACTTCGCTACGGGTTAAATTTAATTGCCGCGCCCAACATGCTACAGTCTAACGCGTCGTGCACGGTAATAAAAAATTTTAGTGGGTTGTATTATTTATCATCGTAAACAACCCGTTGTGCACTGGGATTAAAAGACCTAGTTTGAAGTAATATTCATCTGCACGCATGACGGGTAAAATTTTGCCCAATGGTGCGTGTTGTGCGCGTTGTGCGCGAGGGTTAAAAGACCTAGTTTGAAATAATATTCATCCGCGTGCACGACGGGTAAAATTATGCCCCGTTGTGCGTGTTGAACACATGGGTTAAAAGACTTAATTTGAAGTAATATTCATCCACGCGCACGACGGGTAAAATTATGCCTTGCTGTGCATGTCGGGGAAAACGGTTCCGGTGGATTAAATTACTCCCCGTGAGCAACGGCATGTAAAATTTCTCACGATTTGGAACATTGTGCGCGTCGGGTAAAAACTTTGCTCCGGGTAAAATTTAATCGCCGTGCACAACGAGCTACAGTCTAACGCATCGTGCGCGGTAATAAAAATGTTTGGAGGGGTTAATTATTACTCACTGCACACAACCCGTTGTGCGCAGGGGTTAAAGACCTAGTTTGAAGGAATATTCATCCGCACGCATGACAGGTAAAATTATGCCCCGTTTTGCGGTTTGTGTACAGGGGTTAAAACACTTAGTTCGAAGCAATATTCATCCGCACACACAGCGGGTAAAATTATGTCCGTTGTGCGCGTTGAGCACGAGGGTTATAAGATTTAGTTTGAAGTAATATTCATCCGCGTGCACGACGGGTAAACTTATGCCTTATTATGCGCGTCAGGTAAATACGGTTCCGATGGATTAATTTACTCCCCGTGCACAATGGCATGTAAAATTTCTCACGATTTCGAATGTTGTGCCCGTCGGTTAAAAACTTTGCTACGGGTAAAATTTAATCGCCGCACACAATGCGCTACAGTCTAACACGTCATGCAGGGTAATAAAAAAGTTTAGACGGTTGTATTATTACTCACTGCGCACAACTCGTTGTGTGCGAGGGTTAAAAGACCTAGTTTGAAGTAATATTCATCCGCGCGCACGACGGGTAAAATTGTGTCTCGCTGTGCACGTTGTGCACGTGGGTTAAAAGACTTAGTTTGAAGTAATATTCATCCGCACGCACGACGGATAAAATTATGCCTTGTTGTGCGCGTCGGGTAAAAACGGTTCCGGTGGATTAAATTACTCCCCACACAGAATGGCATGTAAAATTTCTCACGATTTGGAACGTTGTGCGTGTCGGGTAAAAACTTTACTACGGGTAAAATTTAATCACCGCGCACAACGCGTTACAGTCTAACGCATCATGCACGGTAAAAAAGCTTCGAGGGTTGTATTATTCATTTCTACAAACAACCCGTTGTGCGCTGGGGTTAAAAACCTAGTTTGAAGTAATATTCATCCTCGCGCACGATGTGCAAAATTATGCCTCGTTGTGCACGTTGTGCGCGTTATGCGTCGGAGTTAAAAGACCTAGTTTGAATTAATATTCATTCGCGTGCACGATGGGCAAAATTATGTCCCGTTGTGCGCGTTGTGCGCAGAGGTTAAAAGACTTAGTTTGAACTAATATTTATCCGCGTGCAAGACGGGTAAAATTACGTCGTGTTGTGCGTGTCGGTTAAAAACGGTTCCGATGGATTAAATTACTCCACATGCACAACAGCATGTAAAATTTCTCACGGTTTGAAACATTGTGCGTGTCGGGTAAAAACTTTGCTATGGGTAATTTTTAATCGCCGCGCACCACGCGCTACAGTCTAACGCATCGTGCGCGGTAATAAAAATGTTTAGAGGGGTGAATTATTACTCACTGCTCACAACCCGTTGTGCACAGGGGTGTAAAAACCTAGTTTTAAGTAATATTCATCCGTGCGCACGACGGGTAAAATTATGTCCCCTTGTGCGCGTTGTGCACGGGAGTTAAAAGACTTAGTTTGAAGCAATATTCACCCGCGTGCACGACGGGTAAAATTATGCCCCACTGTGCACGTTGTGCACGGAGGTTAAAACACGTAGTTTGACGTAATATTCATCCGCGCCCACGACAGGTAAAATTATGCATTGTTGTGCACGTCGGATAAAGACGGTTCCGTTGGATTAAATTACTCCCCGCGCACAACGGCCTGTAAAATTTCTCATGATTTGGAACCATGTGCGCGTCGGGTAAAAACTTTCATACGTGTAAAATTTAATCACCGTGTACAACGCGCTACAGTCTGACGCATACTGCATGGTAATAAAAAAGTTTACAGGATTGTATTATTTCTCACTGTGCACAACCCGTTGTGCGCGGGAGTTAAAAGACCTAGTTTGAAGTAATATTCATTCGAGTGCACGACGGGTAAAATTATGCCTTGTTGTGCTCGTCGGGTAAAAACGGTTCCGGTGGATTAAATTACTCCCCGCGTACAACGGCATGTAAAATTTCTCACGATTTGAAACGTTGTTCGCGTCGAGTAAAAACTTTGCTACGGGTAAAATTTAATCGCCGCTCACAACGCGCCACAGTCTAACGCGTCGTGCGCGGTAATAAAAAAGTTTAAAGGGTAGTATTATTCATCACCGCAAACAACCCGTTGCCAGGTTGTGCACATTGTGCACGTTGTGCGCGTGGGTTAAAAGGCTTAGTTTGAAGTAATATTCATCCGTGTACACGACGGGTAAAATTATGCCTTGTTGTGCTCGTCGGGTAAAAACGGTTCCGGTGGATTAAATTACTCCCCGCGTACAACGGCATGTAAAATTTCTCACGATTTGAAACGTTGTGCGCGTCGAGTAAAAACTTTGCTACGGGTAAAATTTAATCGCCGCTCACAACGCGCCACAGTCTAACGCGTCATGCGCGGTAATAAAAAAGTTTAAAGGGTAGTATTATTCATCACCGCAAACAACTTGTTGTGCTCTGGGGTTAAAAGACCAAGTTTGAAGTAATATTCTCTGCGGTATGACGGGTAAAATTATGCCCTGTTGTGCGCGTTGTGCGCGTTGTGTGCGTTATGTGCGGGGCTTAAAAGACCTAGTTTGAAGTAAAATTCATCTACGCCCACGACGGGTAAAATTATGCCCTTTTGTGCACGTTGTGCGCGTGGGTTAAAAGACTTAGTTTGAAATAATATTCATCCGCGCGCACGACGGGTAAAATTATGCCTTGTTGTTCGCATCGAGTACAAACGGTTCCGGTGAATTAAATTACTCCCCGCGCACAACGGTATGTAAAATTTCTCATGATTTGGAACGTTGTGCGAGTCGGGTAAAAACTTTGCAACAGGTAAAATTTAATAGCCTCGCACAACGCGATACAGTCTAACGCGTTGTACGTTGTAATTAAAAAGTTAAGAGGTTTCTATTATTGCTCACTGTGCACAACCTATTGTGCGTGGGTGTTAAAAGACCTAGTTTGAAGTAATATTCATCTGCGCGCACGACGGGTAAAATTATGCTCCATTGTGCGCGTTGTGTATGGGGGTTAAAAGCCTTAGTTTGAAGTAATATTCATCCGCGTGCACGACGTGTAAAATTATGCCTTGTTGTGCGCGTCAGGTAAAAAGGGTTCCGGTAGATTAAATTACTCCACGCACAGAACGACATGTAAAATTTCTCACAATTTGGAATGTTGTGCGCGTCGGGTAAAAACTTTGCTACGGGTAAAATTTAATCACCGCGCACAAGCGCTACTGTCTAACGCATCGTGCGCAGTAATAAAAAAGTTTAGATGGATGTATTATTCATCACAGTAAGCAACCTGTTGTGTGCCAGGGTTAAAAAATCTAGTTTGAAGTAATATTCATCCACGCGCACGACGGGTAAAATTATGTCCCGTTGTGCACATTGTGCGCGTTGTGCGCATGGGTTAAAAGACCTAATTTGAAGTAATATTCATCTGCGTGCACGACGTGTAAAATTATGTCCCGTTGTAGGTGTTGTGCACGGAGATTAAAAGACTTAGTTTGAAGTAATATTCATCTGCGTGCATGACAGGAAAAATTATGACTTGTTGTGCACGTCGGATAAAAACGGTTTCAGTGGATTAAATTATACTCCACAAGCACAACGTCATGTGAAATTTCTCACGATTTGGAACATTGTGCGTGTCGAGTTAAAACTTTGCTACGGGTAAAATTTAATCGCCGCGCACAACCCGCTACAGTCTAACGCGTCATGCGCGGTAATAAAAATGTTTAGAGGGGTGAATTATTACTCACTGCACACAACCCGTTATGCACGGGGGTTAAAAAGACCTAGTTTGAAGTAATATTCATCCGCGCATACGACGTTTAAAATTATGCCCCGTTGTGCACGTTGTGTGCGGGGGCTAAAAGACTTAATTGGGAGCAATATTCATTGCGCGCACGTCGGGTAAAATTATGCCCCGTTGTGCGTGTTGTGCACGGATGTTAAAAGACTTAGTTTGTAGTAATATTCTTCTGCGCACACGACGGGTAAAATTATGCCTTGTTGTGCGTGTCGGGTAAAGACAGTTCCGGTGGATTAAATTACACCATGCGCACAACGGCATGTAAAATTTCTCACGATTTGGAACCTTGTGCGCGTCGAGTAAAAATTTTGCTACTGGTAAAATTTAATCACCACGCACAACGTGCTACAGTTTAACGCGTCGTGTGCGGTAATAAAAAATTTTAGAGGGTTGTATTATTACTCACTACGCACAACCCGTTGTGCACGGGGGTTAATATACCTAGTTTGAATAAATATTCATTCGTGTGCACGACGGGTAAAATTATGCCCCGTTGTGCGCATTGTGCGCGTTGTGCGCGTGGGTTAAAAGACTTAGTTTGAAATAATATTCATCCGTATGCATGACGGGTAAAATTATGTCTTGTTGTGCACATCGGGTAAAAACGGTTCCGGTGGATTAAATTACTCCCCGCGTACAACGGCATGTAAAATTTCTCACGATTTGGAACGTTGTACGCGTCGAGTAAAAACTTTACTACGGGTAAAATTTAATCGTCGCGCACAAGGTGCTACAGTCTAACGCGTCGTGTGTGAAAATAAAAAAGTTTAGCAGGTTGTATTATTCATCACCGCAAAGAACCCGTTGTGCGCTCGGATTAAAAGACCTAATTTGAAGTAATATTCTCTGCGCGCATGAATAGTGAAATTATGCCCCGTTGTGCGCGTTGTGCCCATTGTGTGCGGGGGTTTAAAGACCTACTTTGAAGTAATATTCATCCGCGCACACAACGGGTAAAATTATGCCCCGTTGTACACGTTGTACGCGAGGGTTAAAAGACTTAGTTTGAAGTAATATTCATCCGCGCGCACGACGGATAAATTATGCATTGTTGTACGCATCCGGTAAAAACGGTTCCGCCAGATTAAATTACTCCCCGCGCACAATGACATGTAAAATTTCTCACAATTTGGAACGTTGTACGAGTCGGATAAAAACTTTGCTACGGGTAAAATTTAATCGCCGTGTACAACGCGCTACAGTCTAAGGCGTCATGCGCGGAAATAAAAATGTTTAGAGGGGGAAATTATTACACATTGCACACAACCCGTTGTGCGCGTGGTTAAAAGACTTAGTTTGAAGGAATATTAATCCGCGCGCACGATGGGTAAAATTATGCCCTGTTGTGCGGGTTGTGCGCTGGGGTTAAAATACTTAGTTCGAAGCAATATTCATCCGCGCGCACGACGGGTAAAATTATGCCCCGATGTGAACGTTGTGCATGGGGGTTAAAAGACTTCGTTTGAAGTAATATCCATCTGTGCACACGACGGGAAAAGTTATGCCATGTTGTGCGCGTCAGGCAAAGATGATTTCGGTGGATTAAATTACTCCCCGCGCACAACGGAATGTAAAATTTCTCACGATTTTAAACATTGGGTGCAACGGGTAAAAACTTTGCTACGGGTAAAATTTATTAGCAGCGCACAACGCGCTATAGTCTAACGCGTTGTGCGTGGTAATTAACAAGTTTAGAGTGTTGTATTATTACTCAGTGTGCACAACACATTGTGTGCGGGGGTTAAAAGACCTAGTTTGAAGTAATATTCATCCGCTCGCACGACGGGTAAAATTATACCCCGTTGTGCACGTTGTGCGAGGGGGTTAAAAGACTGAGTTTGAAGTAATATTCATCCGCGCGCACGACGGATAAAATTATGCCTTATTGTACGCGTCGGATAAAAACAGTTCCGGTGGATTAAATTACTCCCCATGCGGAACGACATGTAAAATTTCTCACGATTTGAATTGTTGTACGCATCGAGTAAAAACTTTACTACGGGAAAAATTTAATCGCCGCGCACAACGCGCTACAGTTAACGCGTCGTGCGCGGTAATAAAAAAGTTTAGAGGGTTGTAATATCATCACCGCAAACAACCCGTTGTGTGCTGGGGTTAAAAGACCTAGTTTGAAGTAATATACAGCAGCGCGCAAGACAAGTAAAATTATGCCTCGTTGTACACGTTGTGCATGTTGTGCGTGGGGGTTAAATAACCCAGTTTGAAGTGATATTCATCCGCGTGAACGACGGGTAAAGTTAGGCCCCATTGTGCATGTTGTCTGCGGGGTTTAAAAGACTTAGTTTGAAGTAATAGTCATACGCGTGCACTACGGGTAAAATTATGCCTTTTCGTGCGCGTCAAGTAAAAACAGTTCCGATGGATTAAATTACTCTCCGCGCACAACGGCAAGTAAAATTTCTCACGATTTGGAACATTGTGCACGTCTGGTAAAAACTTTGCTACGGGTAAAATTTAATCGCCGCGCACAACGCGCTATAGTCTAACGCGTCGTTCACAGTAATAAAAATGTTTAGAGGGGTGAATTATTACTTACTGCACACAACCCGTTGTGCGCGGGGGTTAAAAGACCTAATTTGACGTAATAATCATCCGCGCGCACGAAGGGTAAAATTATGCCTCGTTGTGCACGTTGTGCGCGGGGTTAAAATATTTAGTTTGAAGTAATATTCATCCGCGTGCATGACGTGTAAAATTATGCCCCGTTGTGCGCGTTGTGTGCGGAGGTTAAAAGACTTAGTTTGAAGTAATATTCATCCGCACGCACTACAGGTAAAATTATGCCTTATTATGCGCGTTGGATAAAGACGGTTCTGTGGATTAATTACTCCCCACATACAACGACATGTAAAATTTCTCACGATTTGGAACGTTGTGTGCGTCGAGTAAAAACTTTGTAACGGGTAAAATTTAATCGCTGCACACAACGCACAACAGTCCAACGCGTGGTGCGCGGTAATAACAAAGTTAATGGGTTGTATTATTACTCACTGCGCACAACCCGTTGTGTGTGGGGGTTAAAAGACCTATTTTAAAGTAATATTCATTTGCTTGCACGACGGTTAAAATTATGCCACGTTGTGCGCGTTGGTTAAAAGACTTAGTTTGAAGTAATATTCATCCGCGCACACGACAGGTAAAATTTTTCCCTATTGCGCGTCGGGTAAAAATGATTCCGATGGATTAAATTACTCCACGCGCAAAACGACATGTAAAATTTCTCACGATTTGAAACGTTGTGCACGTTGGGTAAAAAGTTTGCTACGGGTAAAATTTAATACCCGTGCACAACGCGCTACAGTCTAATGTGTCGTGTGCGGTAATAAAATTTTTTAGAGGGTTGTATTATTCATCACCGCAAATAACCCGTTGTGCGCTGGGGTTAAAATACCTAGTTTGAAGTAATATTCATCCGTGCGTATGACGGGTAAATTAAGCCCCGTTGTGCGCGTTGTGCACGGGGATTAAAAGATCTAATATGAAGTAATATTCATCTGCGTGCATGATGGGTAAAATTATGCCCCATTGTGCGCGGGCTTAAAAGACTTAATTTGAAGTAATATTCTTTCGCGTGCACGACGGGTAAAATTATGACTTGTTGTATCCGTCGGGTAAAAACGGTTCTGGTGGATTAAATTACTCATCGCACACAATGGCATGCAAAATTTCTCACGATTTGGAACATTGTACGCGTTGGGTAAAAACTTTGCTACGGGTAAAGTTTAATCGCCGCACATAACGCGCTACAGTCTAACGCATCGTGCGCGGTAATAAAAATGTTTAGACTGGTGAATTATTTCTCACTGCACACAACCCACTATGCGCGGGGTTAGAAGACCTAGTTTGAAAGAATATTCATCCACGCGCACGACGGGTAAAATAATGCCCCGTTATGCGCGTTGTGCGCGGTGGTTAAAAGACTTTGATCGAAGAAATATTCATCCGCGCCACGACGGGTAAATTATGCCTCGTTGTGCATGTTGTGCGTGGGGGTTAAAAGACTTAGTTTGAAGTAATATTCATCTGCACGCACAACGGGTAAAATTATGCCTTGTTGTGTGCGTAGGGTAAAGACGGTTCCGGTGGATTAAATTACTCCCCGCACACAACTGCTTGTAAAATTTCTCACGATTTGGAACGTTGTTTGCGTCGGGTAAAATTTTTGCTACTGGTAAAATTTAATCGCCGCGCACAACGCGCTACAGTCTAACGCGTCGTGGGTGGTAATTAAAAAGCTTAGAGGGTTGTATTATTACTCAGTGTGCATAAACCACTGTGTGCGGGGGTTAAAAGAACTAGTTTGAATTAATATTCATCCGCTCGCACGACGGGTAAAATATGCCCCGTTGTGCACGTTGTGCGAGGGGGTTAAAAGACTAAGTTTGAAGTAATATTCATCCGCACGGACGACGGGTAAAATTATGCCTTATTGTGCGCGTCGGGTAAAAACGGTTCCGGTGGATTAAATTACTCCCCGCGCGGAACGACATGTAAAATTTCTCACGATTTGAAACGTTGTACGCGTCGAGTAAAAACTTTACTACGGGTAAAATTTAATCGCCGCGCACAACACGCTACAGTCTAACGCCTCGTGCGCGGTAAAAAAAGTTTAAAGGGTTGTAATATCATCACCGCAAACAACCCGTTGAGTGCTGGGGTTAAAAGACCTAGTTTGAAGTAATATTCATTAGCGCGCAAGACAAGTAAAATTATGCCTCGTTGTACACGTTGTGCGTGGGGGTTAAATGACCTAATTTGAAGTGATATTCATCCGCGTGAACGACGGGTAAAATTAGGCCCCGTTATGCATGTTGTACGCAGGGTTTAAAAGACTTAGTTTGAAGTAATAGTCATACGCGTGCACTACGGGTAAAATTATGCCTTGTCGTGCGCGTCAAGTAAAAACAGTTCCGGTGGATTAAATTACTCCCGCGCACAACGGCATGTAAAATTTCTCACGATTTGGAACATTGTGCACGTCTGGTAAAAACTTTGCTACGGGTAAAATTTAATCACCACGCACAATGCGCTATTGTCTAACGCGTCGTTCGCAGTAATAAAAATGTTTTAAGAGGTGAATTATTACTCACTGCTCACAACCCGTTGTGCGCGGGGGTTAAAAGACCTAATTTGACGTAATAATCATCCGCGCGCACGAAGGGTAAAATTATGCCTCGTTGTGCACGTTGTGCGCGGGGTTAAAATATTTAGTTTGAAGTAATATTCATCAGCGTGCATGACGGGTAAAATTTTGTCCCGTTGTGCACGTTGTGTGCGGAGGTTAAAAGACTTACTTTGAAGTAATATTCATCCGCACGCACGACAGGTAAAATTATGCCTTATTATGCGCGTCAGATAAAGACGGTTCCGTGGATTAAATTACTCCCCGCATACAATGGCAAGTAAAATTTCTCGCGATTTGGAACGTTGTGTGCGTCGGGTAAAAACTTTACAACGGGTAAAATTTAATTGCTGCACACAACGCACAACAGTCCAACGCGTGGTGCGCGCTAGAAACAAAGTTAGAGGGTTGTATTATTACTCACTGCACACAACCCGTTGTGTGTGGTGGTTAAAAGACCTATTTTAAAGTAATATTCATTCGCGTGCACGACGGTTAAAATTATGCCCCGTTGTGCGTGTTGGTCAAAAGACTTAGTTTGAAGTAATATTCATCCGCGCACACGACGGGTAAAATTTTTCCCAATTGCGCGTCGGGTAAAAATGATTCCGGTGGATTAAATTACTCCCCGCGCACAATGGCATGGAAAATTTCTCATGATTTGAAACGTTGTGCGCGTTGGGTAAAAAGTTTGCTACGGGTAAAATTTAATACCCGTGCACAACGCGCTACAGTCTAATGCGTCGTGCACGGTAATAAAATTTTTTAGAGCGTTGTATTATTCATCACCACAAATAACCCGTTGTGCTCTGGGGTTAAAATACCTAGTTTGAAGTAATATTCATCCGTGCGCATGAAAGGTAAAGTTATGCCCCGTTGTGCGCGTTGTGCGTGTTGTGCGTGGGGATTAAAAGATCTAGTATGAAGTAATATTCATCTGCGTGCATGATGGGCAAAATTATGCCCTGTTATGCACGTTGTGCGCGGGCTTAAAATACTTACTTTGAAGTAATATTCATCTGTGTGCACGACGGGTAAAATTATGACTTGTTGTATGCGTTGGGTAAAAACGGTTCCGGTGGATTAAATTACTCCTCGCACACAACGGCAAGCAAAATTTCTCACGATTTGGAACATTGTACGCGTTGGGTAAACACTTTGCTACAGGTAAACTTTAATCGCCGCGCATAACGCGCTACGGTCTAACGCATTGTGCACGGTAATAAAAATGTTTTGACTGGTGAATTGTTACTAACTGCACACAACCCACTATGCGCGGGGGTTAGAAGACCTAATTTGAAAGAATATTCATCTACGCGCACGACGGGTAAAATAATGCCCCGTTGTGCGCGTTGTGCGCGGTGGTTAAAAGACTTTGATTGAAGAAATATTCATCCGTGCCACGACGAGTAAAATTATGCCCTTTTGTGCGCGTTGTGTGCGGGGGTTAAAAGACTTAGTTTGAAGTAATATTCATCCGCGCGCACGACGGGTAAAATTATGCCTTGTTGTGTTCGTAGGGTAAATATGGTTCCGGTGGATTAAATTACTCCCCGCACACAACGGCATGTAAAATTTCTCACGATTTGGAACGTTGTTTGCGTCGGGTAAAAATTTTGCTACTGGTAAAATTTAATCGCCACGCACAACGTGCTACATTCTAATGCATCGTGCGTGGTAATTAAAAAGCTTAGAGGGTTGTATTATTCCTCAGTGTGCACAACCCATTGTGTGCGGGGGTTAAAAGATATAGTTTGAAGTAATATTCATCCGCTCGCACGACGGGTAAAATTATGCCCCGTTGTGCACGTTGTGCGAGGGGGTTAAAAGACTGAGTTTGAAGTAATATTCATCCGCGCGCACGACGGGTAAAATTATGCCTTGTTGTGTGCGTCGGGTAAAAACGGTTCCGGTGGATTAAATTACTCCACGCGCGGAACGGCATGTAAAATTTCTCACGATTTGAAACGTTGTACGCGTCGAGTAAGAACTTTACTACGGGTAAAATTTAATCGCCGTGCACAACGCGCTACAGTCTAACGCCTCGTGCGCGGTATTAAAAAAGTTTAGAGGGTTGTAATATCATCACCGCAAACAACCCGTTGTGTGCTGGGGTTAAAAGACCTAGTTTGAAGTAATATTCATCAGCGCGCAAGAAAAGTAAAATTATGCCTCGTTGTACACGTTGTGCGCGATGTGCGTGGGGGTTAAATGACCTTGTTTGAAGTGATGTTCATCCGCGTGAACGACGGGTAAAATTAGGCCCCGTTGTGCAGGTTGTACGTGGGGTTTAAAAGACTTAGTTTGAAGTATTAGTCATACGCGTGCACTACGGGTAAAAGTATGCCTTGTCGTGCGCGTCAAGTAAAAACAATTCCGGTGGATTAAATTACTCCCCGCGCACAACGGCATGTAAAATTTCTCACGATTTGGATCATTGTGCACGTCTGGTAAAAACTTTACTACGGGTAAAATTTAATAGCCACGCACAACGCGCTATAGTCTAACGCGTCGTTCACAGTAATAAAAATGTTTAGAGGGGTGAATTATTACTCACTGCACACAACCCGTTGTGCACGGGGGTTAAAAGACCTAATTCTATGTAATAATCATCTGCGCGCACGAAGGGTAAAATTATGCCTCGTTGTGCACGTTATGCGTGGGGTTAAAATATTTAGTTTGAAGTAATATTCATCCGCGTCATGACGGGTAAAATTATGCTCCGTTGTGCGCGTTTTGTGTGGAGGTTAAAAGACTTAGTTTGAAGTAATATTCATCCGCACGCACGACAGGTAAAATTATGCCTTATTATGAGCGTCGGATAAAGACGGTTCTGTGGATTAAATTACTCCCCGCATACAACGTCATGTAAAATTTCTCACAAATTGGAACGTTGTGTGCGTCGGGTAAAAACTTTGCAACGGGTAAAATTTAATCGCTGCACACAATGCACAACAGTCCAACGCGTGGTGCGCGGTAAAAACAAAGTTAGAGGGTTGTATTATTACTCACTGCGCACAACCCGTTGTGTGTGGGGGTTAAAAGACCTATTTTAAAGTAATATTCATTCGCGTGCACGACGATTAAAATTATGCCCCGTTGTGCGCGTTGGTCAAAAGACTTAGTTTGAAGTAATATTCATCCGCGCACACGACGAGTAAAATTTTTCCCTACCGCGCATCAAGTAAAAATGATTCCGGTGGATTAAATTACTCCCCGCGCACAACGGCATGTAAAATTTCTCATGATTTGAAATGTTGTGCGCGTTGGGTAAAAAGTTTGCTACATGTAAAATTTAATACCCGTGCACAACGCGCTACAGTCTAATGCGTCGTGCACGGTAATAAAATTTTTTAGAGGGTTGTATTATTCATCACCACAAATAACCCGTTGTGCGCTGGGGTTAAAATACCTAGTTTGAAGTAATATTCATCTGCGCGCATGACGGGTAAAATTATGCCCTGTTGTGCGCGTTGTGCGCGTTGTGCGTGGGGATTAAAAGATCTAGTATGTAGTAATATTCATCTGCGTGCATGATGGGTAAAATTATGCCCTGTTGTGCGCGTTGTGTGCGGGCATAAAAGACTTAATTTGAAGTAATATTCATCCGTGTGCACGACGGTTCCGGTGGATTAAATTACTCCTCGCACACAATGGCATGCAAAATTTCTCGCGATTTGGAACATTGTACGCGTTGGGTAAAAACTTTGCTACGGGTAAAGTTTAATCGCCGCGCATAACGCGCTACAGTCTGACGCATCGTGCGCGGTAATAAAAATGTTTAGACTGGTGAATTGTTACTCACTGCACACAACCCACTATGCGCGGTGGTTAGAAGACCTAGTTTGAAAGAATATTCATCCACGCCCACGACGGGTAAAATAATGCCCCGTTGTGCGTGTTGTGCATGGTGGTTAAAAGACTTTGATCGAAGAAATATTCATCCGCGCCACGACGGGTAAAATTATGCCCTTTTGTGCGTGTTGTGTGCGGGGGTTAAAAGACTTAGTTTGAAGTAATATTCATCCGTGCGCACGACGGGTAAAATTATGCCTTGTTGTGTGCGTAGGGTAAAGACGGTTCCGGTGGATTAAAGTACTCCCCGCACACAACGGCATGTAAAATTTCTCACTATTTGGAACGTTGTTTGCGTCGGGTAAAAATTTTGCTACTGGTAAAATTTAATCGCCGTGCACAACGCGCTACAGTCTAACGCGTCGTGTACGTTAATAAAAAAGCTTATAGGGTTGTATTATTACTCACTACGCACAACCCATTGTGCGCATGGGTTAAAAGACCTAGTTTGAAGTAATACTCATTCGCGTGCACGACGGGTACATTTATGCCCCGTTGTGCGCGTTGTGCACATGGGTTAAAAGACTTAATTTGAAATAATATTCATCCGCGCGCACGACGGGAAAAATTATGCCTTGTTATGCGCGTCAGGTAAAAACGGTTTCGGTGGATTACATTACTCCCTGCCCACAACGGCATGTAAAATTTCTCACGATTTGGAATGTTGTGAGCGTTGGGTAAAAACTTTGCTACTGGTAAAATTTAATCACCGCGCACAACGCGCTACTGTCTAACGCATCGTGCACTGTAAAAAAAAGTTTAGAGTGTTGTATTATTCATCACCACAAACAACCTGTTGTGCACTGGGGGTTAAAAGAACTAGTTTGAAGAAATATTCATCCGCGCGCAGGACATGTAAAATTATGCCCCGTTGTGCGCGTTGTGCGCGTTGTGTGCGGAGGTTAAAAGACCTAGTTTGAATTAATATTCATCCGCGCGAACGATGGGTTAAATTATTCCCCATTGTGTGCGTTGTGCATGGGGGTTAAAAGACTTAGTTTGAAATAATATTCACCCGTGCCCACGACGGGTAAAATTATGCTTTGTTGTGCGCGTCGGGTAAAAACGGTTCAGGTGGATTAAATTACTTCCCGTGCACAACGGTATGTAAACTTTCTCACGATTTGGAACGTTGTCCGCGTCGGGTAAAAACTTTACTACGGGTAAAATTTAATTGCCGCGCACAATGCGGTATAGTCTAACTCGTCGTGCGCAGTAATAAAAATGTTTAGAGGGTTGAATTTTTACTCACTGCGCACAACTCGTTATGCGCGGTGGTTAAAAGATCTCGTTTGAAGGAATATTCACCCGCGCGCAAGACGGGTAAACTTATGCCCCGTTGTGCAGGTTGTGCACGGGGTTAAAAGACTTAGTTCGAAGCAATATTCATCCGCGTGCACGACGGGTAAAATTATGCCCCGTTGTGTGCGTTGTGTGTGGGGGTTAAAAGACTTATTTTGAAGTAATATTCATTCGCACGCACGATGGGTAAAATTATGCCTTGTTGCGTGCGTCGGGTAAAGACGGGTCCGGTGGATTAAATTACTCCCTGCACAGAACAGCATGTAAAATTTCTCACAATTTGGAACGTTGTGCGCGTTGAGTAAAACTTTTCTGCGGATAAAATTTAATCGTCGCGTACAATGCACTACAGTCTAACGCGTCATCCGCGGTACTAAATTTTTTTTAGAGAGGTGTATTATTACTCACTATGCACAACCCGTTGTGCACGGGGGTTAAAAGACCTAGTTTGCGGTAATATTCATCCACGCCCACGACTGGTAAAATTATGCCCCGTAGTGCGCATTGTGCGTGTTGTGCGCGTGGGTTAAATGACTTAGTTTGAAGTAATATTCATCCGCACGCACGACGTGTAAAATTATGCCTTATTGTGTGCGACGGGTAAAAGTTTGCACCGTTGTGTGCATTGTGTGCGGGGGTTAAAAGACTAAGTTTGAATTAATATTCATCCGCGCGCACGACGGGTAAAATTATGCCAAGTTGTGCGCGTCGCGTAAAGACGGTTTCGGTGGATTAAATTACTCCCCACGCACAACGACATGTAAAATTTCTCACGATTTGGAATGTTGTGAGCGCCGGGTAAAAACTTTGCTACGGGTAAAATTTAATCGCCACGCACAATGCGTTATAGTCTAATGCCTCGTGCACGGGAATAAAAAAGTTTAGAGGGTTATATTATTCATCACCGCAAACAACCCGTTGTGCGCTGCGGTTAAAAGACCTAATTTGAAGTAATATTCATCCGCGCGCACGACGGGTAAAGTTATGCACCGTTGTGCGCATTGTGCGCGGGGTTAAAAGACCTAGTTTGAAGTAATATTCATCTGCGCATACGACGGGAAAAATTATGCCCAGTTGTGCACAGGGGTTAAAAGAATTAGTTTGAAGTAATATTCATCTGCGCACACGACGGGTAAAATTATGGCTTGATAGGCGCGTCGGGTAAAAATGGTTCCGGTGGATTAAATTACTCCCCGCACACAACAGTATGTAAAATTTCGCACGATTTGAAACGTTGTGCGCGTCAGGTAAAAGCTTTGCTACGAGTAAAATTTAATCGCCGCACACAACGCGCTACCGTCTAACGCGTCGTGCACGGTAATAAAAATGTTTAGATGTGTGAATTATTACTCACTGCACACAACCCGTTGTGCGCGGGGGTTAGAAGACATAGTTTGAAGTGATATTCATCCGCACGTACAACGGGTAAAATTATGCCCCGTTGTGCGCATTGTGCGCGTTGTACGCGGGGGTTAAAAGATTTAGTTTGAAGCAATATTCATCTGCATGCACGACGGGTAAAATTAAGCCTCGTTGTGCATGTTGTGTGTGGGGGTTAAAAGACTTAGTTTGAAGTAATATTCATCCGCGCACACGACGGGCAAAATTTTGCCTTATTGTGCGCGTCGGGTAGAGACGGTTTTGGTAGATTAGATTACTCCTCGCACACAACGGCATGTAAAATTTCTCACGATTTGGAACGTTGTGTGCGTGGGGTAATAACTTTGCGATGTGAAAAATTTAATCGCCGCGCACGACGCGCTATAGTCTAACGCGTCGTGCGCGGTAATAAAAAAGTTTAGAGGGTTGTATTATTACTCACTACACACAACCCGTTGTGCACGGGTGTTAAAAGACCTAGTTTGAAGTAATATTCATCTGCGCACACGACAGGTAAAATTATGCCCCGTTGTGCACGTTGTGCGCGTTGTGCACGGGGGTTAAAAGACTTAGTTTGAAAGAATATTCATCTGCACGTGACGGGTAAAATTATGCCCCGTTGTGCGGGTTGAGCGCTAGGGTTAAAAGACTTAGTTCGAAGCAATATTCATCCGCGCACACGACGGGTAAAATTATGCCCCGTTGTGCGCGTTGTGCACGGGGGTTAAAAGACTTATTTTGAAGTAATATTCATCCGCGCGCACGACGGGTAAAATTATGCCTTGTTGTTCGCATTGGGTAAAAATGGTTCCGGTGGATTAAATTACTCACCAAGCACAACGGCATGTAAAATTTCTCACGATTTGGAACGTTGTGCGCATCGGGTAAAACTTTGCTCCGGGTAAAATTTAATAGTCGCGTACAACGCACTACAGTCTAATGCGTCGTGCGCGGTAATTAAAAAGTTTAGAGGGCTGTATTATTATTCACTGTGCACAACCCATTGTGCGCGGGTGTTAAAAGAACTAGTTTGAAGTAATATTCATCCGTGCGTACGATGGGTAAAATTATGCCCCGTTGTGCGCATTGTGCGCGGGGGTTAAAAGACTTTGTTTGAAGTAATATTCTTCCGCGCGCATAACGGGTAAAATTATTTCTTGTTGCGTGTGTCGGGCAAAGAAGGTTCCAGTGGATTAAATTACTCACCGAGCACAACGGCAAGTAAAATTTCTCACGATTTGGAACGTTGTGCGCTTCGGGTAAAAACTTTGCTACGGGTGAAATTTAATCACCGCGCACAATGCGCTACAGTCTAACGCGTTATGTGCGGTAATAAAAAATTTAGAGGGTTGTATTATTCATCACCGCAAACAACCCGTTCTGCGCTGGGGTTAAACGAACTAATTTGAAGCAATATTCATCTGCGCGCATGACGGGTAAAATTATGCCTCGTTGTGCACGTTGTGCACATTGTGTGCACGGGTTAAAAGACCTAATTTGAATTAATATTCATCTGCATGCACGACGGGTGAAATTATGTCCTGTTGTTCGTGTTGTGCACGGGGGTTAAAAGACTTAGTTTGAAGTAATATTCATCTGCGTGCACGACAGGTAAAATTATGCGTTGTTGTGCGCGTCGGATAAAAACGGTTCAGGTGGATTAAATTACACCCCGTGCACAACGGCATGTAAAATTTCTCACGATTTGTAACGTTGTCTGCGTCGGGTAAAAACTTTACTACGGTTAAAATTTAATCGCCGCACACAACGCGGTACAGTCTAACGCGTCTTGCGCGGTAATAAAAATGTTTAGAGGGGTGAATTATTACTCACTGCGTACAATCCGTTGTGCGTGGGGGTTAAAAGACCTCGTTTGAAGGAATATTCATCTGCGTGCACGACGTGAAAATTATACTCCGTTGTGCTGGTTGTGCGCGGGGTTAAAAGATTTAGTTCGAAGCAATATTCATCCGCGCGCACGACGGGTAAAATTATGTCACACTGTGTGCTTTGTGTGTGTGTGTGTGTGTGGGTTAAAAGACTTATTTTGAAGTAATATTCATCCGTGCGCACGACGGGTAAAATTATGCCTTATTGTGCGCGTCGGGTAAAGACGGTTCCGATGGATTAAATTACTCCTCGCACACAACAGAATGTAAAATTTCTCACGATTTGGAACGTTGTGCGCGTCGGGTAAAAACTTTGCTACGGGTAAAATTTAATCGCCGCGCACAACGCTTTATAGTCTAACGCGTCGTGCGCGGTATTAAAAAGTTTAGAGAGTTGTATTGTTACTCACTGTGCACAACCCGTTGTGTGCGGGGGTTAAAAGACCTATTTTGAAGAAATATTCATCCACGCAAACAACGGGTAAAATTATGCCCCGTTGTGCGTATTGTGCACGTTGTGTGCGTGGGTTAAAGGACTTGTTTGAAGTAATATTCATCCGCACGCACGACGTGTAAAATTATGCCTTTTATGCGCGACGGTTAAAAAAGTATGCACCAGTGTTTGCGTTGTGCGCGGGGGTTAAAAGACTTAGTTTGAATTAATATTCATCCGCGCACACGACGGGTAAAATTATGCCTTGTTGTGCACGTCGGATAAAGACGGTTCCGGTGGATTAAATTACTCCCCGCGCACAACGACTTGTAAAATTTCTCACGATTTGGAACATTGTTTGCGTCGGGTAAAAACTTTGCTATGGGTAAAATTTAATCGCCACGCACAACACGCTACAGTCTAACGAGTTGTGCGCGGTAATAAAAAGGTTTAGAGGGTTATATTCTTCATCACCGCAAACAACCCGTTGTGCGCTGGGGTTAAAAGACCTAGTTTGAAGTAATATTAATCCGTGCGCACGACGGGTAAAAGTATGCCCCGTTGTGTACGGGGGTTGAAATATTTAGTTAGAAGCAATATTCATCCGTACGCAAGATGGGTAATATTATGCTCCATTGTGCGCGTTGTGCGCGGGGGTTAAAAGACTTAGTTTGAAGTAATGTTCATCCGCGCACACGACTGGTAAAATTATGCCTTATTGTGCGTGTCGGGTAGAGACGGTTCCGGTGGATTAGATTACTCCCGCGCACAACGACATGTAAAATTTCTCACGATTTGTAACATTGTACGCGTCGGGTAAAAACTTTTCTACGAAAAAAATTTAATCGCCGCGCATGACGCGCTACAGTCTAACGCGTCGTGCGCTGTAATAAAAAAGTTTAGAAAGTTGTATTATTACTCACTGCGCATAACCTGTTGTGCACGGGTGTTAAAAGACCTAGTTTGAAGTAATATTCATCCGCGCACACGACGGGTAAAATTATGCCCCGTTGTGCACGTTGTGCACGTTGTGCACGTGGGTTAAAAGACTTAGTTTGAAAGAATATTCATTCGCACGCACGACGGGTAAAATTATGCCCCGTTGTGCGGGTTGTACGCTAGGGTCAAAAGACTTAATTCGAAGCAATATTCATCTGCGCGCATGATGGGTAAAATTATGACTCGTTGTGCGCGTTGTGCACGTGGGTTAAAAGACTTAGTTTGTTGGAATATTCATCCGCATGCACGACGTGTAAAATTATGCCGTGTTGTGCGCGTTGGGTAAAGACGGTTCATGTGGATTAAATTACTCACCGAGCACAACGGCAAGTAAAATTTCCTACGATTTGGAACGTTGTGCGCGTCGGGTAAAAACTTTGCTCCTGGTAAAATTTAATAGCCGCGTGCAACGTGCTACAGTCTAACGCGTCGTGCGCGGTAATTAAAAAGTTTAGAGGGTTGTACTATTATTCACTATGCGCATCCCATTGTGCGCAGGTGTTAAAAGATCTAGTTTCAAGTAATATTCATCAGCACGCACGATGGGAAAAATTATACCCATTGTGCACGGGGGTTAAAAGGCTTAGTTTGAAGTAATATTCATCCGTGCACACGACGGGTAAAATTATGCCTTGATGTGTGCTCGGGTAAAAACAGTTCCGGTGGATTAAATTACTCCCCGCCCACAACGGCATGTAAAATTTTGCAGGATTTGGAACGTTGTGTGCGTCGGGTAAAAGCTTTTCTACGGGTAAAATTTAATAGCCGCGCACAACGCGGTACAGTCGAACGCATCGTACACGGTAATAAAAATGTTTAGATGGGTGAATTATTACTCACTGCACACAACCCGTTGTGCGCGGGGTTAGAAGACCTAGTTTGAAGTGATATTCATCCGCGTGCACAACGGGTAAAATTATGCCCCGTTGTGCGCGTTGTACACGGGGGTTAAAAGATTTAGTTAGAGGCAATATTCATCTGCATGCAAGACGGGTAAAATTATGCTCCGTTGTGCGCGTTGTGCGTGGGGGTTAAAATGTTCATCCGCGCACACGACGGGTAAAATTATGCCTTATTGTGCGCATCGGGTAGACACGGTTCCGGTGGATTAGATTACTCCCGCACACAACGGCGTGTAAAATTTCTCACGAATTGGACCGTTGTGCGCGTCAGGTAAAAACTTTGCTACGGGAAAAATTTAATCGCCGCGCACGACGTGCTACAGTCTAACACGTCGTGAGCTGTAATAAAAAAGTTTAGATAGTTGTATTATTACTCACTACGCACAACCCGTTGTGCACGGGTGTTAAAAGACCTAGTTTGAAGTAATATTCATCCGCGCACACGACGGGTAAAATTATGCCCCGTTGTGCATGTTGTGCGCGTTGTGCGCGGGGGTTAAAAGACTTAGTTTGAAAGAATATTCATCCGCCTGCACGACGGGTAAAATTATGTCCCGTTGTGCGGGTTGTACGCAAAGGTCAAAAGACTTAATTCGAAGCAATATTCATCTGCGCGCACGATGGGTAAAATTATGCCCCGTTGTGCACGTGGGTTAAAAGACTTAGTTTGATGTAATATTCATCCGCGCGCACGACATGTAAAATTATGCCTTGTTGTGCGCGTTGGGTAAAGACAGTTTAGGTTGATTAAATTACTCACCGAGCACAACGACATGTAAAGTTTCCCACGATTTGGAACGTTGTGCGCGTCGGGTAAAAACTTTGCTTCGGATAAAATTTAATAGCCGCGTACAACGTGTTACAGTCTAACGCGTCGTGCATGGTAATTAAAAAGTTTAGAGGGTTTTATTATTATTCACTTTGCACAACCCATTGTGCGCGGGTGTTAAAAGATCTAGTTTCAAGTAATATTCATCCGCGCGCACGATGGGTAAAATTATGCCCCGTTGTGTGCATTGTGCGAGGGGTTAAAAGACTTAGTTTGAAGTAATATTCATCCGCGCACACGACGGGTAAAATTATGCCTTGTTGTGCGCGACAGGTAAAGACAGTTCCGGTGGATTAAATTACTCACCGAGCTTAACGGCATGTAAAATTTCTCACAATTTGGTACGTTGTGCGCGTCGGATAAAAACTTTGCTATATGTAAAATTTAATAGCTGCGCACAATGCGCTACAGTCTAACGCGTCGTGCACGGTAATTAAAAAGTTTAGAGGGTTGTACTTTTACTCACTGCGCACAACATATTGTGAGCGGGTGTTAAAAGACCTAGATTGAAGTAATATTCATCCGTGTGCACGACGGATAAAATTATGTCCCGTTGTGCACGTTGTGCACGGGGGTTAAAAGACTTAGTTTGAAGTAATATTCAACCGCACGCACGATGGGTAAAATTATGCCTTCTTGTGCGCGTTGGGTAAAAATGGTTCTGGTGGATTAAATGACTCCCCGCGCAGAATGTCATGTAAAATTCCCACGATTTGAAAAGTTGTGCACGTCGAGTAAAAACTTTGCTACGGGTAAAATTTAATCACCGCACACTACGCGCTACAGTCTAATGCGTCGTGCGCGGCAATAAAAAAGTTTAGAGGGTTGTATTATTCATCACCGCAAACAACCCGTTGTGCGCTTGGGTAAAAGACGTAGTTTGAAGTAATGGCCATCCGCGCGCACGACGGGTTAAATTATGCCTCATTGTGCACGTTGTGCGTATTGTGCACGGGGGTTAAAAGACCTAGTTTGAAGTAATATTCATCCGTGCGCACGAAGGGTAAAATTATCCCCCGTTGTGCGCGTTGTGCATGGGTTAAAAGACTTAGTTTTAAGTAATATTCATCCGCGTGCACGACGGGTTAAATTATGCCGTGTTGTGCACGTCAGGTAAAAACAGTTCCGGTGGATTTTATTACTCACCGTGCACAATGGAATGTTAAATTTCTCACGATTTGGAACATTGTGCGCGTCGGGTAAAAACTTTGCTACTCGTAAAATTTAATCGCCGCGCACAACGTGCTACAGTCTAACGCGTCGTACACGGTAATAAAAATGTTTAGAGGGGTGAATTATTACTCACTCCACACAACCCCGTTGTGCGCGGCAGTTAAAAGACCTAGTTTGAAGCAATATTCTTCTGCGCGCACGACGGGTAAAATTATGCCCCATTGTGTGCATAGCGCACGGGGTTAAAAGACTTAGTTTGGAGCAATATTCATCCGCGCGCACGACGGATAAAATTATGTCCGGTTGTGGGCGTATCGCGCGGGGTTAAAAGGCTTAGTTTGGAGCAATATTCATCGGCACACACGATGGGTAAAATTATGCCGGTTGTGCGTGTTGTGCACGGAGGTTAAAAGACTTAGTTTGAAGTAATATTCATCCGTGCGCACGACAGTTAAAATTATGCCTTATTGTGCGCGTTGGGTAAAGACGGGTCCGTTGGATTAAAGTACTCCCAGCGCACAACGGAATGTAAAATTTCTCACAATTTGGAAAGTTGTGTGCGTCGGGTAAAAACTTTGCTACGGGTAAAATTTAATCGCCACGCACAACGCGCTATAGTCTACCGCGTCGTGCGCGGTAATAAAAAGTTTAGAGGGTTGTATTATTACTCACTGCGCACAACCTGTTGTGCGTGGGGGTTGAAAGACATAGATTGAAGTAATATTCATTCGCGTGCACGACAGGTAAAATTAAGCCCCGTTGTGCCCATTGTGCGCATTGTGCGCGTGGGTTAAAAGACTTAGTTTGAAGTAATATTCATCCGCGCACACGACGGGTAAAATTTTGCCTTGTTGTGCGCGTCGGGTAAAAACGGTTCCGGTGGATTAAATTACTCCCCGTGCACAACTGCATGTAAAATTTCTCACGATTTGGACCGTTTTACGCGTCGGGTAAAAAATTTGCTACAGGTAAAATCTAATCACCGCGCACAACGCGCTATAGTCTAACGTGTCGTGAGCGATAATAAAAAAGTTTAGAGGTTGTATTATACATCACCGCAAACAACCAGTTGTGCCCTGGGGTTAAAAGACCTTATTTGAAGTAATATTCATCTGTGCACTTGACGGGTAAAATTATGCCCCGTTGTGCGCGTTGTGCGCGTTGTACACGTTATGTGCGGGGGGGTTAAAAGATCTAATTTGAAGTAATATTCATCCGTGCGAACGACGTGTAAAATTAAGCCCGTTGTGCACGTTGTGCATGAGGGTTAAAAGACTTAGTTTGAAGTAATATTCATCCGTGCGCACGACGGGTAATATTATGCCTTGTTGTGCGCGTCGGGTAAAAACGGTTCTGGTGGATTAAATTACTCCCCGCGCACAACGGCATGTAAAATTTCTCACGATTTGGAACGTTGTGCGCGTCGGGTAAAAACTTTGCTACGGTTAAAATTTAATCGATGTGCACAACGCGCTACAGTCTAACGTGTCGTGCGCGGTAATAAAAAAGTTTAGAGGGTTGTATTATATCGCAAACAACCCGTTGTGCGCTGGGGTTAAAAGACCTAGTTGGAAGTAAAATTCATTTGCGCGTATGACGGGTAAAATTATGCCCCGATGTGCGCGTTGTGCGCGATGTGCGTGGGGGTTAAAAGACCTAGTTTGAAGTAATATTCATACGCGCGTATGACGGGTAAAAATATGCCCCGTTGTGCACGGAGTTAAAAGACTTAGTTTGAAGTAATATTCATCCGCGCACATGACTTGTAAAATTATGCCTTAATGTGCGCGTCGGGTAAAAATGGTTCCGGTGGATTAAATTACTCCCCTTGCATAACGGCATATAAAATTTTGTACGATTTGGAACGTTGTGCGCATCGGGTAAAAACTTTGCTACGGTAAAATTTAATCGTCGCGCACAACGCGCTATTGTCTAACGCGTCGTGCACGGTAATAAAAATGTTTAGAGTGATGAATTATTACTCACTACACACAACCTGTTGTGCGCGGGGGTTAAAAGACCTATTTTGAAGTAATATTCATCTGCGTGCACGACGGGTAAAATTATGCCCCGTTGTGCGCATTGTGCTCGGGGGTTAAAATGCTTAGTTTGAAGCAATATTCATCCGCACGCATGACGGGTAAACTTATGCCCCGTTGTACATGTTGTGCACGGGGGTTAAAATACTTAGTATAAAGTAATATTCATCCGCGTGCACGACGGGTAAAATTATGCCTTATTGTGCGAGTCGGATAAAAAAGGTTCTGGTAGATTAAATTACTCCCCGCGCATAATGACATGTAAAATTTCTAACGATTTGGAACGTTGTGCGCGTCGGGTAAAAGCTTTGCTTCGGATAAATTTTAATCGCCGCACACAACGCGCTACAGTCTAACGCGCCGTGCACTGTAATAAAAAAGTTTAGATGGTTGTATTATAACTCATTGTGCACAAACCGTTGTGCACGGGGGTTAAAAGACCTAATTTGAAGTAATATTCATCCGCGCACACGACGGGTACAATTATGCACCGTTGTGCGCGTTGTGCGCTTTGTGCACAATGTTAAAAAGACTTACTTTGAAGGAATATTCATCCGTGCGCATGATGGGTACAATTATGCCCCGTTGTGTGGGGTGTACGCTGGGGTTAAAAGACTTAGTTCGA
This sequence comes from Scilla litardierei, assembly GCA_030789695.1. Lineage (NCBI taxonomy): Eukaryota > Viridiplantae > Streptophyta > Magnoliopsida > Asparagales > Asparagaceae > Scilla > Scilla litardierei. Next base: position 707,421,983 of record CM061142.1, read on the forward strand.
AGCAATATTCATCCGCACACACGACGGGTAAAATTATGTCACGTTGTGCGCGTTGTGCACGGGGGTTAAAAGACTTAATTTGAAGTTATATTCATCCGCACGCACGACGGCTAAAATTATGCCGTGTTAAGCGCGTCAGGTAAAGACAGTTTCGGTGGATTAAATTGCTCTCCGAGCACAATGGCATGTAAAATTTCTCACGATTTGTAACGTTGTACGCATCGGGTAAAAATTTTGCTACGGGTAAAATTTAATAGCCGCGCACAACGCGCTACAGTCTAACGCGTCGTGCGCAGTAATTAAAAAGTTTAGAGGGTTGTATTATTACTCACTGCGCACAACCCAGTGTGTGCGGGTGTTAAAAGACCTAGTTTGAAGTAATATTCCTCCGCGTGCATGACGGGTAAAATTATGCCCCGTTGTGCGCGTTGTACGCGGGGGTTAAAAGACTTATTTTGAAGTAATATTAATCCGCACGCACGACGGGTAAAATTATGTCTTGTTGTACGTGTTGGGTAAAGACGGTTCCGGTGGAATAAATTACTCCCCGAGCACAAAGGCATGTAAAATTTCTCACGATTTGGAACGTTGTGCGCATAGGGTAAAAACTTTGCTACGGGTAAAATTTAATAGCCGTGCACAACGCGCTACAGACTAACCCTTCGTCCGCGGTAATTAAAAAGTTTATAGGGTTATATTATTACTTACTGCGTACAACCCATTGTGTGCGGGGGTGAAAATATCTAGTTTGAAGTAATATTCATCCGCACGCACGACGGGTAAAATTATGCCCCGTTGTGCAAGTTGTGCACGGCGGTTAAAAGACTTAGTTTGAAGTAACATTCATCCGCGTGCACGATGGGTAAAATTATGCCTTGTTGTGCGCGTCGGGTAAAAATGGTTTCGGTAGATTAAATTACTCCCCGCGCACAATGGCATGTAAAATTTCTCACGATTTGAAACATTTTCCACGTCAGGTAAAACTTTTGCTACTGGTAAAATTTAATCGCCGATCACAACACGCAATAGTATAACGCGTCATGCATGGTAATAAAAATGTTTAGAGGGGTGAATTATTACTCACTGCACACAACCCATTGTGCGCGGGGGTTAAAAGACCTAGTTTGAAGTAATATTCATCCGCGCGCACGACGGGTAAAATTATGCCCCGTTGTACACGTTGTGCGTGGGGTTAAAAGACTTAGTTGAAGCAATATTCATCCGCGTTCACGACGTGTAAAATTATACCCCGTTGTGCATATTATGCGCAGAGGTTAAAAGACTTAGTTTGAAGTAATATTCATTCATGCGCACGACAGGTAAAATTATGCCTTATTGTGCACGTCGGGTAAAGACGGTTCTGGTGGATTAAATTACTCCCCGTGCACAACTGCATGTAAAATTTCTCACGATTTAGAACGTTGTGCGCGTCGGATAAAAACTTTCTTGCGGGTAAAATTTAATCGCCGTGCAAAACGTGCTATAGTCTAACGCGTCATGTGCGGTAATAAAAAAGTTTAGAGAGTTGTATTATTACTCACTACGCATAACCCGTTGTGCGCAGTGGTTAAAAGACCTTTTTTAAAATAATATTCATTTGCATGCACGACATGTAAAATTATGCCCCGTTGTGCGCGTTGTGCACGTGGGTTAAAAGACGTAGTTTGAGGTAATATTCATTTGCGCACACGACGGGTTAAATTATGCCTTGTTGTGTGCGTCAGGTAAAAACGATTCCGGTGGATTAAATTACTCTCTGTGCACAACGGCATGTAAAATTTCTCATGATTTTGAATGTTGTGCGCGTCGGGTAAAAACTTTGCTACGGGTAAAATTTAATCACCGCGCACAACGCGCTACAGTCTAACGCATCATGCACGGTAATAAAAAAGTTTAGAGGGTTGTATTTATTCATCACCGCAAACAACCTGTTGTGCACTGGGGTTAAAAGACCTAATTTGAATTAATCTGCGCGCAGGACATGTAAAATTATGCCCCGTTGTGCGCGTTGTGCGCGTTTGTGCGGGGTTAAAAGACATAGTTTGAAGTAATATTCATTAGCTCGCACGACATGTAAAATTATGTCCCGTTGTGTGTGTTGTGCCCGAGGGTTAAAAGACTTAGTTTTAAGTAATATTTATCCACGTGCATGACGGGTGTAACGACTGCTTTTCATGTATCGGGGTTTATTATAATATAATATATGTTTTGGTGGATTTTCTCCTCATGCGTGGTTTTCGTCTCTGTAGTTTTCATTTTCGATCGATTCGTCGTATTTTCTCGTTTCTTCTTTAGGATCGTCAATTTCGAAGTATGTCACTCGTGACGGACTTCATAACGGTCATATCTAACTATTAGATCAAGCCTAGAAATCTTAGGAATCGATCCCAGGGCCCCGCGCTCCATATCGGAACTTTTTGTGCTCATTAGCCGGTATAAGAAGGGGCACCGACCGACTAGATGACGATCCAGTCGGTCGGTAATCCTTCTTGGACCGACTAGTGGGCTATCTAAATTATTCAAGAGCTACTGTTTATCGTTAGTCGGTCTAAGAACGTTGGTTGACCGACTAGGTTGCAAACTAGTCGGTCAGCAATGCTTCTTGAACCGACTAACTCATCATCTTAATTTTTGGTATCTATACTGTTCACTCTTAGTCGGTCTAAGAACGTTCATCGACCGACTAGATGCTAAACTAGTTGGTCAGTATTTGTTCATGGACCGACTAACTCTAAATCCTATTTTCGTTCAGGAGTTACTGTTTACACTTAGTCGGTCTGCGTTGGTCGACCGACCGACTAGTTGCCAAACTAGTCGGTCAGTGTTTGCTCTTTGACCGACTAACCAGTGTTAGAAACCCTAATTTCTGGGCAGCCGCCAGCCTAGCCTATTTAAACCCAACCCAAACGTTTTCTTCTTCCTCAACACGACCCAAAACCCTAAAATCTTCCCCCTTGAGCCCACATCTTCCTCCAAGCTTAACTCCTTCATTCCAAGCCCTAAATCCATCTTCCAAACCATCCATTCACTCTATCTACATCTCATCTTCCCCAAATCTCCATCAAAATCCATCAAAATCCCCAAATCCCCCAAAACCCTAGTTTCCCCAAACTTCTCCATTTGCTTCCAGATCTGAACCTAGGGTTCCCCGGAGTGTTTCTTCCGCCTCCTCTCGGTAAGAAATCGATCTACCGTTGTTTTCATAACCTATTTATATTTTTATGAAACCCTAATAATATTTCATGTTGTTTGATGTTTGTTTCCCCCAAAACAGCGATTTCCCCGTAGATTAGCATCCGTGTGACGAAGTGGTCGTCATCCCCGGTGCTAGGCAAGTGAAACTTGCCACTTAGGGTTTAGGCCATGTTTTAGGCCATTTACTTGTTGTAGGCGTAAAAGAGGCTAGGCGACGAAATGATACTCGCCTAGGCGCAAATTGGGGAACTAGCTTGACAACGAAGCTAGTTCCGACATTTAGCATGTTGCACAACTATCATGTCACGTTTACTTTCCATTATCGGTACGCAAATTAATTGTCATGTCATTGCATCCTTCATGTATTTCAGTGATTGCGTAGCTTTGCTACATTGCTTGTGTTCCTGGCTCGTGTTCCAGAAGCGGGCCATGTGTTGGTTGATAGCCAATGCCCGAATTGCGTGTTTCCGGCTAGGTGCACCCCTACGCCAAATGTTTAAGAATGCGAGCTCGTGTGCGGGGCAACCCCAGGCTCACTAGCTGAGCTCATTGTGCGGGGACCCTGGCTCCATTACGTGTGGGTATTGGGGGTAAGAGTTAAGCGACCAATCAACTGGGAGTCTGCCCGATCAGCAACTGCAGTGGTAAGGCGTAAACTCTTGGGGTGGGGTAGATGTTAAGCGGCCAATCAGCGAATGTGAAACCATTCAGCTGTAAGGCGTAAACATCTACAAACGACGTGAATAGTGAATTGATTGGAATTGATAGTAGCTTGGCTACTCTTGTCTTGTCTTGTCCCGATGATTGCTCTCATGTACAAAATTGTCTTGTCATGTCTTGATTGTGCACTCATGTTATAACTGCCATGTCATGCATACTAAACTGCTAGGTTGCTAGTTGCCTTACTTTCAGTTTCCTTGCCCAAGTCTTTTAGACTTGCTGACATGTGCCCCTTTACTCTTTTGGGTGACACATGTTAGATCCTGAGCCTGAGTACCTTGTTGAGGACGAGGTATTTGCTGACGCCGAGCCCGAGCCTGTGTTTGACGGGGAGTACGTGGACACTGGGGACCAGTCCTAGTGTCTTCGTCGTGTTTTACTTTTGTTAGACAGTTGTTTTGTTATCGGTGCGTAGCACCTATACTTTGTTATGTCGTTGCTTTCGTTGGCCTTGTTCTGGGCCTTTAGACTCTTTTCTTTTAGCCTGGTGGCTTTTCTGGATGTTGGACTTATTTTCATGTTGGACAATATTTGAGATGTGAGATTTTATTTCAGTCTCTCCTTGTGTTATTATTGTTATTCCGTTGTGGTTACAGGGACCTGCTTATGTATTATTGACGCTTATCGGGTTTGGGGCTTCACAGCTCCACTCCCGTGCGGACCTTCTCACGTCTCGCCTCCATTTTAGGGAAGCGGGTCGTGACAGGTTTTGTTGGTGGCCCATGCAGGTCCTTCTGTAACTGCGATTTTTGGAATGACGATAATAATATTAGAATGTCCAATAAACTAAGTTCGACGTCCGAGTCATAAGCTATGAGTCTAATCTGATTCGTTCTCTGTGTCACTAGATGGCAAGAAGGCGTTTCACCCGTGGTAGGTGGCAGTGGTGCGCTCCCTCATGATGAGGAGCCTGAGCGGGAACCCACCAGCGGTGAGATGATGCGGATGATGCTGCAGATGATGCAAGTGCAGCAGGGCGTGCTTCTGCAAGTCCAGAATGCCCCACTTGCTCATGCTGCCCGGGCTCTTCCGGATGCCCCTCGCTCTGAGCCAGGAGCGAAGCAATTTCGGGAGCTGGGTCCCGCGTATTTTGATGGATCTGAGGGTCCTCTGGCTGCCGACGAGTGGATAAGGAACATTGAGGATAACTTGTCTATGGCGAAGATTAACCCGACTGGATGGGTTGATTTGGCTAAGAGGCAGCTGAAGGACAACGCCAGGAATTGGTGGGATGCTGAAGAGAAGATGCTGGTGGAGCCGATCGTCTGGGCTACCTTCAAGGCCAGATTTGAGGGTGAGTTCTTCCCGAAGGCTGCCAGGGAAGAGATGCTGCAGCGTTTTATCGACTTGAAGCAGGGGAACTTGACGGTGGACATGTATCACCAGGAGTTCATGAGGCTGAGTCGGTTTGCACCAAAGATGGTGCAGGACGCTGAGGAGAGAGCTCAGAGGTTCCTGCAGGGGCTTGCTTCGGAGCTGCAGAGTTTTGTGACCTCCTCTGACCGGGAATCTTATCAGAAGGTTCTGGTAGCAGCTAAGAGGCAGGAGCTGCTCGTGAACCAGAGGAGGGGATCTGCTGTTGGTGCTGGGAAGAGGCATGTGGAACAGGCGAGAGCTGTGGTTAGACCTGGATTCAGGCCTAATCAGCCAGCTCAGTTTAAGAGGCCAGGAGGGCCTATTCTGAAGTCTTGCCATTTCTGCGGCAAGCCTGGCCACGTCAAGGATCAGTGTCGGAAGTTTTTGGGCCAGTGTCTGGTTTGCGGTAATGCCTCCCATGTCGCGAAGGATTGTCGGCATGCGAATCAGCTGCGGAGGGCACCTGTTGCAGCACAACCGTTGCAGCAGCGAGCGTCTGTTCCTGCTGGACGTGGAGCAGCTCTTGTTCCACAGGGACAGGCTTTTCGGCATGCTGTTCCGCCGAGGAGGCAGGCTTTTCTGATGACCGCTGCGGAGAGCGAGGCTGTGGATGAGGTTATCGCAGGTAATCCTCAATCTAGCTATTACTTTCCTAGCTGGTTTTGATTGTTAGATTATGTTGTTTGCTTGAACATGGTTGTTTGCTAGAATAGGGTTTGATTGTTAATTGATTGTTAGGTGTGGTTTTGGTGTGCACATTTCCTGCACGAGTCCTCTTTGACTCTGGTGCATCGATGTGCATTATTTCTCGGAGCTTCGTGGAGAGGCATTCCTTGTCGACGTCCCCTCTTCCAAAGAGTTGGAATATCGTTACAGGGAATGGCGTGGTCTCGGTGCATCGTGGTTGCAATTCTTGCTCATTGGTGGTCTGTGGACATGAGCTTTTCGCTGATTTCATTGTCCACGACATCATCAACTATGATGCAGTTCTTGGGATGGACTGGCTTGCGAGCTTCTATGCTACGATCTACTGTCGGAGGAAGAAGGTGGTGTTCGAGATTCCCGGACATCCAGTATTTGAGTTCAGTCGTGGTAGCAGTTCGCTTGGTCCTGTCAGATTTCGGGCCAGGCCGGTGGAGGCTGTGGCTATGCAGATGGAGCTGGAGTGGCCAGCTGTGGTGCGGGATTTTGGCGACGTCTTCCCCGAGGAGATGTCTGGTTTGCCACCTGATTGAGCTCTGGAATTTTCTATCGATCTTGTTCCAGGTGCGCAGCCGATTTCGAAGGCGCCGTATCGTATGGCACCTGCTGAATTGGAAGAGTTGTGGAAGCAGTTGGATGAGCTCTTGCAGAAGGGTTATATTAATCCTAGTGTGTCTCCGTGGGGAGCACCGGTGCTGTTGGTGAAGAAGAAGGATGGTTCGCGTCGCATGTGCGTGGATTATCGGGAGTTGAATGCGGTGACCATTAAGAATAAATACCCGTTGCCGCGCATCGATGATATTTTTGATCAGCTTGGAGGTTCGAGGGTGTTCTCTAAGTTGGATTTGAGGAGTGGTTACCATCAGTTGAAGGTGAAGAAGGGTGATGTTCCGAAGACAGCGTTCAGGACGAAGTATGGACACTATGAGTTTGTGGTTATGCCTTTCGGCGTAACTAACACGCCCGCAGTTTTCATGAATCTGATGAACCTGATTTTCTACGACTTTTTAGATAAGTTTGTCGTTATCTTTATTGACGACATTCTGATCTATTCGAAGTCGGAGGAAGAGCATGCCTCGCACTTAAGGACGGTGTTGGAGATTTTGAGGAAGCATCGTTTGTATGCTAAGTTTTCGAAGTGCGAGTTTTGGCTGGATCGAGTTGCTTTTCTCGGGCATGTGGTGACTGGAGATGGTATTTCAGTGGATCCCGAGAAGATTAGGGCCATCAGGGAGTGGCCTGTTCCGTCGTCAGCGTCTGAGATTCGGAGTTTCCTTGGACTTGCTGGTTACTATCGGTGATTCATTAAGGACTTTTCTCGTATTGCTGAGCCGATGACCAGGTTGACGCGGAAGGATGTTGCTTTTGTTTGGTCGGGTGATTGTGAGAGTGCTTTTGGTATTCTGAAGGAGAGGTTGACGACTGCCCCTATTCTTGTTATGCCTGATCGCAGCGGTGGATTTGAGATCTTTTGCGATGCTTCTGGCAAGGGTCTCGGTTGTGTGTTGCATCAGCATGGGCATGTTGTGGCGTATGCGTCTCGTCAGCTTAAGGTTCATGAGAAGAATTACCCGACGCATGATTTGGAGTTGGCTGCCGTTGTGTTTGCTCTTAAGATTTGGAGGCACTTCCTGCTGAGTGAGAAAGTGAAGATTTTCACCGATCACAAAAGCTTGAAGTATATTTTCACTCAGAAGGAGCTCAACATGCGACAGCGTCGATGGTTGGAGCTGATGGCGGATTATGAGATTGATTTGCAGTTTCACCCTGGCAAGGTGAATGTGGTTCCGGATGCTTTGAGTAGGCTTCCTGCGGTGATGATTTTGACCTCGCAGTGGAGATTGCAGCAGGATTTTTGCGAGTCCGGTGTGGAGATTGTTCTTCCTGGGGAGGCTTCGTCGTTGATGTACATGCAGGTACAGTCGACGATCGTGGATCGGATTAAGGCTGGCCAGGCTGAGGATCCGAAGCTGGTGAGGATTCGAGAGCAGGTGGAAGCCGGTCTGCGGACTGACTTTTTGATTCATGAGGATGGCTCGCTGAGGTTTGGAGCCAGGTTGTGTGTGCCGGCTGGGGATATTAGAGAGGAGTTGATGGTGGAGGCACACAGTTCGCCGTATTCTGTGCATCCTGGTGGCACCAAGATGTACCAGGATCTTCGTCTGAATTATTGGTGGCATGGTATGAAGAGAAGCGTGGCTCGGAGTGTAGCCAAGTGCTTGGTTTGCCAGCAAGTGAAGGCGGAGCATCAGCGTTCGGCCGGGTTGCTACAACCGCTTCCGATTCCGGAGTGGAAGTGGCAGCACATCACTATGGATTTCGTGACTGGACTACCTCGGAGTCCGAAGCAGAATGACGCGATTTGGGTGATCGTAGATCGATTGACCAAATCTGCGCACTTTATTCCGTTCCGAGTGGGACAGTCCACTGAGGCGCTAGCGAGGAGATATATGGAGGTAAAATTCTTTTACTCTCCGTTTTATTTCCTTTTCCTAGTTTGGATAGTGATGTAACGTGAATCATGCAGGAGGTCGTGCGACTTCATGGAGTCCCCGTGAGTATCGTGTCTGACAGAGACACGAGGTTCACATCTCAGTTCTGGCAGAGTTTGCAGAAGAGCTTGGGTACGCGTCTGAGTTTCAGCACGGCGTACCATCCGTAGACGGATGGCCAGTCCGAGAGGACGATTCAGATTTTGGAAGACATGCTGAGGGCGTGCATGTTGGATTTCAAGGGTTCGTGGGAGGACCATCTACATCTGGTAGAGTTTTCCTACAACAACAGCTTCCAGGCGAGTATTGGCATGGCGCCTTTCGCCGCTCTTTATGGGAGGAAATGTCGATCGCCATTGAGTTGGGATGACGTTGGTGATCGGGAGTTGTTGGGACCTGAGATGATCGTGGAGGCCGTGGAGATCGTCAGGAATATTTGGGAGAGGTTGAGGATTGCTCAGGACCGTTTTAAGCATTGGGCGGATGCTAAGCGTCGTCCTTTGGAGTTTCAGCCGGGCGACCATGTGTTCTTGAAGATTTCCCCGAATCGTGGTGTGATTCGTTTTGGGAAGCGTGGGAAGTTGAGCCCGCGATACATTGGACCGTTTGACGTTTTGGAGAAGGTTGGCGAGGTAGCTTATCGCTTGGCCTTGCCGCCATCTTTGGAAGGAGTTCACAATGTTTTCCATGTGTCGCAGCTTCGTCGATACATTAGCGATCCGTCTCATGCGGTGGATTTTTCGGAGATTACCGTTCGCCCCAGATTTGACGTATGACCAGTATCCAGTGCAGATTCTGGATAGGCGTCAGAAATCGCTTCGGAACAAGGTTGTCAACCTTGTGAGGGTGATGTGGCGACACGGCTCACCTGGAGAGTCTACTTGGGAGAATGAGGATGAGATGCGAGAGCGTTTCCCACTTTTGTTTCCGGACTCGTGAGTATTTGGAAATTCCGAGGACGGAATTTTTCTTAAGTTGGGGAGGATGTAACGACTGCTTTTCATGTATCGGGGTTTATTATAATATAATATATGTTTTGGTGGATTTTCTCCTCATGCGTGGTTTTCGTCTCCGTAGTTTTCATTTTCGATCGATTCGTCGTATTTTCTCGTTTCTTCCTTAGGATCGTCGATTTCGAAGTATGTCACTCGTGACGGACTTCATAACGGTCATATCTAACTATTACATCAAGCCTAGAAGTCTTAGGAATCGATCCCGGAGCCCCGCGCTCCGTATCGGAACTTTTGGTGCTCACTAGCCGGTATAAGAAGGGGCACCGACCGACTAGATGACGATCCAGTCGGTCGGCAATCCTTCTTGGACCGACTAGTTGGCTTTCTAAATTATTCAAGAGCTACTGTTTATCGTTAGTCGGTCTAAGAACGTTGGTTGACCGACTAGGTTGCAAACTAGTCGGTCAGCAATGCTTCTTTAACCGACTAACACATCATCTTAATTTTAGTATCTATACTGTTCACTCTTAGTCGGTCTAAGAACGTTCATCGACCGACTAGATGCTAAACTAGTCGGTCAGTATTTGTTCATGGACCGACTAACTCTAAATCATATTTTCGTTCAGGAGTTACTGTTTACACTTAGTCGGTCTGCGTTGGTCGACCGACCGACTAGTTGCCAAACTAGTCGGTCAGTGTTTGCTCTTTGACCGACTAACCAGTGTAGAAACCCTAATTTCTGGGCAGCCGCCAGCCTAGCCTATTTAAACCCATCCCAAACGTTTTCTTCTTCCTCAACACGACCCAAAACCCTAAAATCTTCCCCCTTGAGCCCCCATCTTCCTCCAAGCTTAACTCCTTCATTCCAAGCCCTAAATCCATCATCCAAACCATCCATTCACTCTATCTACATCTCATCTTCCCCAAATCTCCATCAAAATCCATCAAAATCCCCAAATCCCCCAAAACCCTAGTTTCCCCAAACTTCTCCATTTGCTTCCAGATCTGAACCTAGGGTTCTTCGGAGTGTTTCTTCTGCCTCCTCTCGGTAAGAAATCGATCTACCGTTGTTTTTATAACCTATTTATATTTTTATGAAACCCTAATAATATTTCATGTTGTTTGATGTTTGTTTCCCCCAAAAAAACAGCGATTTCCCCGTAGATTAGCATCCGTGTGACGAAGTGGTCGTCATCCCCGGTGCTAGGCAAGTGAAACTTGCCACTTAGGGTTTAGGCCATGTTTTAGGCCATTTGCTAGTTGTAGGCGTAAAATAGGCTAGGCGACGAAATGATACTCGCCTAGGCGCAAATTGGGGAACTAGCTTGACAACGAAGCTAGTTCCGACATTTAGCATGTTGCACAACTATCATGTCACGTTTACTTTCCATTATTGGTACGCAAATTAATTGTCATGTCATTGCATCCTTCATGTATTTCAGTGATTGCATAGCTTTGCTACATTGCTTGTGTTCCTGGCTCGTGTTCCAGAAGCGGGCCATGTGTTGGTTGATAGCCAATGCCCGAATTGCGTGTTTCCGGCTAGGTGCACCCCTACGCCAAATGTTTAAGAATGCGAGCTCTTGTGCGGGGCAACCCCAGGCTCACTAGCTGAGCTCCATGTGCGGGGACCCTGGCTCCATTACGTGTGGGTATATGGGGTGAGAGTTAAGCGACCAATCAACTGGGAGTCTGCCCGATCAGCAACTGCAGTGGTAAGGCGTAAACTCTTGGGGTGGGGTAGTTGTTAAGCGGCCAATCAGAGAATGTGAAACCATTCAGCTGTAAGGCGTAAACATCTACAAACAACGTGAATAGTGAATTGATTGGAATTGATAGTAGCTTGGCTACTCTTGTCTTGTCTTGTCCCGATGATTGCTCTCATGTACAAAATTGTCTTGTCATGTCTTGATTGTGCACTCATGTTATAACTGCCATGTCATGCATACTAACTGCTAGGTTGCTAGTTGCCTTACTTTCAGTTTCCTTGCCCAAGTCTTTTAGACTTGCTGACATGTGCCCCTTTACTCTTTTGGGTGACACATGTTAGATCCTGAGCCTGAGTACCTCGTTGAGGACGAGGCGTTTGCTGACGCCGAGCCCGAGCTTGTGTTTGACGGGGAGTACGTGGACACTGGGGACCAGTCCTAGTGTCTTCGTCGTGTTTTACTTTTGTTAGACAGTTGTTTTGTTATCGGTGCGTAGCACCTATACTTTGTTATGTCGTTGCTTTCGTTGGCCTTGTTCTGGGCCTTTAGACTCTTTTCTTTTGGCCTGGTGGCTTTTCTGGATGTTGAACTTATTTTCATGTTGGACAATTTTTGAGATGTGAGTTTTTATTTCAGTCTCTCCTTGTGTTATTATTGTTATTCTGTTGTGGTTACAGGGACCTGCTTATGTATTATTGACGCTTATCGGGTTTGGGGCTTCACAGCTCCACTCTCGTGCGGACCTTTTCACGTCTCGCCTCCATTTTAGGGAAGCGGGTCGTGACAACGGGTAAAATTAAGCCTTGTTGTACGCGTTGGGTAAAAACGGTTCCGGTGAATTAAATTACTCCCCGCGCACAACGGCATGTAAAATTTGTCACGATTTGGAACGTTGTGTGCGTCGGGTAAAAACTTTGCTAATCGCCGCACACAACGTGCTACAGTCTAACGCGTAGTGCACGGTAATAAAAATGTTTAGAGGGGTGAATTATTACTCACTGCGCACAACCCGTTGTGCGCGGAGGTTAAAAGACCTAATTTGAAGAAATATTCCTCCGTGCGCACAACAAGTAAACTTATGTCCCGTTGTGCGCGGGGGGTTAAAAGACTTAGTTTAAAGCAAAATTCATCCGCGCACACGACTGGTAAAATTATGTCCCGTTGTGCGCGTTGTGCACGGGGGTTAAAAGACTTAGTTTGAAGTAATATTCATTTGCGCGCAAGACGGGTAAAATTATGCCTTGTTGTGTGCGTCGGGTAAAGACAGTTCCGGTGGATTAAATTACTCCCCGCACACAACAGCATGTTAAATTTCTCACGATTTGGAACGTTGTGCGCGTCGGATAAAAACATTGCTGCTGGTAAAATTTAATCACCGCGCACAACGCGCTACAGTCTAACGTGTCGTGCGCGGTAATAAAAATTTTTAGCCGGTTGTATTATTACTCACTGTGCACAACCTGATGTGCGCGGGAATTAAAAGACCTAGTTTGAAGTATTATTCATCCGTGCGTACGACGGGTAAAATTATGCCCCGTTGTGCACGTTGTGCACGTTGTGCACGTGGGGTAAAAGACTTAGTTTAAAGTAATATTCATCCACACGCACGACGGATAAAATTATGCCATATTGTGCGCATAGGGTCAAAATGGTTCCGGAGGATTAAATTACTCTCCGTGCACAATGGCATGTAAAATTTCTAACGATTTGGAACGTTGTGCACTTTGGGTAAAAACATTGCTACGGATAAAATTTAATCGCCGCGCACAACGCGCCACAGTCTAAAGCGTCATGTTCGGTAATAAAAATATTTAGAGGGTTATATTATTCATCACCGCAAATAACCCGTTGTGCGTTGTGGTTAAAAGACCTAGTTTGAAGTAATATTCATCTGCGCGCACGACGGGTAAAATTATGCCCCGTTGTGCACGCTGTGCAGGGGTTAAAATTCCTATTTTGAAGTAATATGCATACGCGTGCACGACGGGTAAAATTATGCTCCGTTGTGCAGGGGGTTAAAAGATTTAGTTTGAAGTAATATTCATCCTCGCACATGACGGGTAAAATTATGCCTTGATGTGCGCGTCGGGTAAAAACGGTTCCGGTGAATTAAATTACTTCCGGCGCACAACGTCATGTAAAATTTCGCACGATTTGGAACGTTGTGCGGGTTGGATAAATATTTTTCTACGGGTAAAATTTAATCACCGTGCACAATGCAATACACTCGAACGCGCCGTGCACGGTAATAAAAATGTTTAGAGGGGTGAATTATTACTCACCGTACACAACCCGTTGTACGTGGTGGTTTACATACCTAGTTTGAAATAATATTCATCTGCGCGCACGACGGGTAAAATTATGCTCCGTTGTGCGTGTTGTGCGCGGGTTTAAAAGACTTAGTTTGAAGCAATATTCATCCGCACGCATGACGGGTTAAATTATGCCCCGTTGTGCGCGTTGTGCGCGGCGGTTAAAAGACTTAGTTTGAAGTAATATTCATCAGCACGCACGACGGGTAAAATTATGCCTTGTTGTTTGCGTCGGGTAAAGACGGTTCTGGTGGATTAAATTACTCCCCGCGCACAACGGCATGTAAAATTTCTCATGATTTGGAACGTTGTGTGCGTCGGGTAAAAACTTTGCTAAGTGTAAATTGAATCGCCGCGCACAACGCGCTACATTCTAACGGGTCGTACGCGGTAATAAAAAATTTTAGAGGGTTGTATTTTTACTCACTGCGCATAACCCGTTGTGCACGGGGGTTAAAAGGCCAACTTTGAAGTAATATTCATTCGTGCACACGACATGTAAAATTATACCCCGTTGTGCACGTTGTGCGCGTGGGTTAAAAGACTTAGTTTGAAGTAATATTCATCCGGCGCGCACAACGGGTAAAATTATGCCTTGTTGTGCGCGTCAGGTAAAAACAGTTCCGGTAGATTAAATTACTCCCCGCGCACAACGGCATGTAAAATTTCTCACAATTTGGAACGTTGTGCGCGTCATGTAAAAACTTTGCTACGGGTAAAATTTAATCGCCGTGCACAACGTGCTACAGTCTAACGCGTCGTGCACAGCAATAAAAAAGTAGAGGGTTGTATTATTCATCACAGCAAACAACCCGTTGTGTGCTGGGGTTAAAAGACTTATTTTGAAGTAATATTCATCCGCACGCACGACGGGTAAAATTATGCCCCATTGTGCCCGTTGTGCATGGAAGTTAAAAGACCTAGTTTGAATCAATATTCATCTACGCATACGACGGGTAAAATTATGCAACGTTGTGCACATTGTGCACGGGGGTTAAAACACTTAGTTGTAAGTTATATTCATCTGCGCGCACGACGGGTAAAATTATGCCTTGTTGTGCGCGCTGGGTAAAAACGGTTCCGGTGGATTAAATTACTCCCCGCGCACAATGACATGTAAAATTTCTCATGATTTGGAACGTTGTGCGCATCTGGTAAAAACTTTGCTACGGGTAAAATTTAATCGCCGAGCACAACGCACAACAGTCTAACGTGTCGTGCGCAGTAATAAAAATGTTTAGAGGGATAAATTATTACTCACTGCGCACAACCCGTTGTGCGCGGGGGTTAAAAGACCTAATTTGAAGTAATATACAACCGCGCGCACGACGGGTAAAATTATGCCCCGTTGTGTGCATTGTACGCAGGGGTTAAACGACTTAGTTTGAAGCAATATTCATCCACGTGCACGACGGGTAAAATTATGCCTCGTTGTGCGCGTTGTGTGCGGGGGTTAAAAGACTTAGTTTGAAGTAATATTCATCCGCGCGCACGACAGATAAAATTATGCCTTGTTGTGTGCGTCGGGTAAAGACGGTTCCGGTAGATTAAATTACTCCCCACGTACAACAGCTTGTAAAATTTCTCACGATTTGGAACATTGTACGCGTCGGGTAAAAACTTTTCTACCGGTAAAATTTAATAGCCTTGCACAACGCGCTACAGTCTAACGCATCGTGCGGGGTAATAAAAAAGTTTAGATGATTGTATTATTACTTACTACACACAACCCGTTGTGTGTGGGGGTTAAAAGACCTAGTTTGAAGAAATATTCATCCGCGCGCACGACGGACGAAATTATGCAACGTTGTGCGTGTTCTGCACCAGGGTTAAAAGACTTAGTTTTAAGTAATATTCATCCGCGTGTACGACGGGTAAAATTATGACTTATTGTGCGCGTCAGGTAAAAACAATTCTGGTGGATTAAATTACTCTCCGTACACAACAGCATGTTAAATTTCTCACGATTTGGAACGTTGTGCCCGTCGGGTAAAAACATTGCTACTAGTAAAATTTAATCGCCGCGTATAACGCGCTACAGTCTAACATGTCGTGCACGGTAAGAAAAAAGTTTAGAGGGTTGTATTATTACTCACTACACACAACCCGTTGTGCACGATGGTTTAAAGACCTATTTTGAAGTAATATTCTTCCGCGTGTACAACAGATAAAATAATGCCCCGTTGTGCGTGTGGTGCGAGTGGGTTAAAAAACTTAGTTTGAAGTAATATTCATCCACACGCACGAAGGATAAAATTATGCCTTGTTGTGCGCGTCGGGTCAAAAATGGTTCCGGTGGATTAAATTACTACCCGCGCACAACTGCATGTAAAATTTCTCACGATTTGGAACGTTGTGCGCTTCGGGTGAAAACATTGTTACGGGTAAAATTTAATCGCAGCGCACAACGCGCCACAGTCTAACGTGTCGTGCACGGTAATAAAAATATTTAGAGGGTTGTATTATTCATCACTGCAAACAACCCGTTGTGTGCTGTGGTTAAAAGACCTAGTTTGTAGTAATATTCATCCACGCGCACGACGGGTAAAATTATGCCCCGTTGTGCACGTTGTGCGCGGGGGTTAAAAGACCTAGTTTGAAGTAATATTCATCCGCGCACACGACAGTTAAAATTATGCCTTGATGTGCTCGTCGTGTAAAATTGGTTCCGTGTATAAAATTACTCCCCACGCACAATGTTATGTAAAATTTCGCACGATTTGAAACGTTGTACGCGTCAGATAAAAACTTTGCTACGGGTTAAATTTAATCACCGCACATAATACGATACACTCTAACGCGCCATGCACGGAAATAAAAATGTTTAGAGCGGTGAATTATTACTCACCGCACATAACCTATTGTGCGTGGGGATTAAAAGACCTAGTTTGAAGTAATATTCATCCACGCGCACGACGGGTAAAATTATGCCCAGTTGTGTGCTTTGTGCGCGGGTTTAAAAGACTTAGTTTGAAGCAATATTCATCCGCACGCACGAAGAGTAAAATTATGCCACGTTGTGCGCTTGTGCGCGGCGGTTAAAAGACTTAGTTTGAAGTAATATTCATCTGCGCGCACGACGGGTAAAATTATGCATTGTTGTGCGCGTCGGGTAAAGACGGTTCCGGTGGATTAAATTACTCCCCGCGCACAACAGCATGTATAATTTCTCACGATTTGGAACGTTGTGTGCGTCGGATAAAAACTTTGCTACGGGTAAAATTTAATCTCCGCGCACAACGCGCTACATTCTAACGCGCCGTGCGCGGTAATAAAAAAGTTTAGAGGGTTGTATTTTTACTCACTGCGCACAACCCATTGTGCAAAGGGGTTAAAAGACCAACTTTGAAGTAATATTTATCCGCGCACACGACAGGTAAAATTATGCCCCGTTGTGAACGTTGTGTGCGTGGCTTAAAAGACTTAGTTTGAAGTAATATTCATACACGCGCACGACAGGTAAAATTATTCCTTCAAGTGCGCGTCGGGTAAAAATGGTTCCGGTGGATTAAATTACTCTCCGCGCACAACGGCATGTAAAATTTCTCACAATTTGGAACGTTGTGCACGTCGTGTAAAAACTTTTCTATGGGTAAAATTTAATAGCCGTTCACAATGCGCTACAGTCTAACGCGTCGTGCGCGGAAATAAAAAGTTTCGAGGGTTGTATTATTCATCACAGCAAACAACCCGTTGTGTGATTGGATTAAAAGACCTAGTTTGAAGTAATATTCATCCACACGCACGACGTGTAAAATTATGCCACGTTGTGCGCGTAGTGCGCGGGGGTTAAAAGACCTATTTTGAAGCAATATTCATCCGCGCGTACGACGGGTAAAATTATGCCCCGTTGTGCACTTTGTGCATGGGGGTTAAAACACTTAGTTTGAAGTAATATTCATCTATGCGCATGATGGGTAAAATTATGCCTTGTTGTGCGCGTCAGGTAAAAACAGTTCCGGTGAATTAAATTACTCCCCGCGCACAACGACATGTAAAATTTCTCACGATTTGTAACGTTGTGCGCGTCGGGTAAAAACTTTGCTACGGGTAAAATTTAATCGCCGTGCACAACGAGCAACAGTCTAACGTGTCGTGCGCAGTAATAAAAATGTTTAGAAGGATGAATTATTACTCACTGCGCACAAACCGTTGTGCGCGGGGATTAAAAGACCTAGTTTGAAGTAATATTCATCCGCGCGCAAGACGAGTAAAATTATGCCCCATTGTTTGCATTGTGCACGGGGGTTAAATGAATTAGTTTGAAGCAATATTCATCCACTCGCATGACGGGTAAAATTATGCCCCTTTGTCCGTGTTGTGTGCATGGTTTAAAAGACTTAGTTTGAAGTAATATTCATCCACACGCACGATAGATAAAATTATGCCTTGTTGTGTGCGTCGGGCGAAGACGGTTTCGGTGGATTAAATTAATCCCCGTGTACAGTGGCCTGTAAAATTTCTCACGATTTGGAACGTTGTATGCGTCGGGTAAAATCTTTGCTACGGGTAAAAATTAATAGCCGTGCACAACGCGCAACAGTCTAACGCGACGTGCGCGGTAATAAAAAAGTTTAAAGGGTTGTATTATTACTCACTATGCACAACCCATTGTGCACGGGGGGTTAAAATACCTAGTTTGAAATAATATTCATCCGCACGCACGACGGATAAAATTATGCTCCGTTGTGCGCATTGTGCGCGGGTTTAAAAGACTTAGTTTGAAGCAATATTCATCTGCACGCGTGACGGGTTAAATTATGCCCGTTGTGCACATTGTGCGCGGCGGTTAAAAGACTTAGTATGAAGTAATATTCATCCGCGTCGTGCGCAGAAATAAAAAGTTTCAAGGGTTGTATTATTCATCACAGCAAACAACCCGTTGTGTGCTGGGATTAAAAGACCTAGTTTGAAGTAATATTCATCCGCACGCACGACGGGTAAAATTATGCCCCGTTGTGCGCGTTGTACGCGGGAGTTAAAAGACCTAGTTTGAAGCAATATTCATCCGCGCGTACGACGGGAAAAATTATGCACCATTGTGCACATTGTGCACGGGGGTTAAAACACTTAGTTGTAAGGTATATTCTTCTGCGCGCACGACGGGTAAAATTATGCCTTGTTGTGCGCGCTGGGTAAAAATGGTTCTGGTTGATTAAATTACTCCCCGCGCACATAGACATGTAAAATTTCTCACGATTTGGAACGTTGTGCGCATCGGGTAAAAACTTTGCTTTGGGTAAAATTTAATCGCCGCGCACAACGCACAACAGTCTAACGTGTCGTGCGCAGTAATAAAAATGTTTAGAGGGATTAATTATTACTCACTGCACACAACCGGTTGTGCACGGGGGTTAAAAGACCTAATTTGAAGTAATATTCATCCGCGCGCACGACGGATAAAATTATGCCCCGTTGTGTGCATTGTACGCGGGGTTAAACGACTTAGTTTGAAGCAATATTCATCCACGTGCACGACGGGTAAAATTATGCCCCGTTGTGCGCGTTGTGTGCGGGGGTTAAAAGACTTAGTTTGAAGTAATATTCATCCGCGCGCATGACAGATAAAATTATGCCTTGTTGTGTGCGTCAGGTAAAGACGGTTCTGGTGGATTAAATTACTCCCCGTGTACAACAGCTTGTAAAATTTCTCACTATTTGGAACGTTGTACGCGTCGGGTAAAAACTTTGCTACATGTAAAATTTAATAGCCTTGCACAACGCGCTACAGTCTACCGCATCGTGCGCGGTAATAAAAAAGTTTCGGGGGTTGTATTATTACTCACTACACACAACCCGTTGTGCGTGGGGGTTAAAAGACCTAATTTGAAGATATATTCATCCGCGCGCACGATGGGTGAAATTATGCAACGTTGTGCGCGTTCTGCACCGGGGTTAAAAGACTTAGTTTTAAGTAATATTCATCCGTGTGTATGACGGGTAAAATTATGACTTATTGTGCGCGTCAGGTAAAAACAATTCCGATGGATTAAATTACTCTTCGTACACAACAGCATGTTAAATTTCTCGCGATTTGGAATGTTGTGCTCGTCGGGTAAAAACATTGCTACTGGTAAAATTTAATCGCCGCGTACAACGCGCTACAGTCTAACACGTCGTGCACGGTAATAAAAAAGTTTAGAGGTTTGTATTATTACTCACTACGCATAACCCGTTGTGCACGGGGGTTTAAAGACCTATTTTGAAGTAATATTCTTCCGCGCGTACGACGGTTAAAATTATGCCCCGTTGTGCGCGTTGTGCGCGTGGGTTAAAAGACTTAGTTTGAAGTAATATTCATCCACACGCCCGAAGGATAAAATTATGCCTTGTTGTGCACGTCGGGTCAAAATGGTTCCTGTGGATTAAATTACTACCCGCGCACAACTGCATGTAAAATTTCTCACGATTTGGAACGTTGTGCACTTCGGGTAAAAACATTGCTACGGGTAAAATTTAATCGCCGCGCACAACGCGCCACAGTCTAACGCATCGTGCGCGGTAATAAAAATATTTAGAGGGTTGTATTATTCATCACTGCAAACAACCCGTTGTGTGCTGGGGTTAAAAGAACCTAGTTTGAAGTAATATTCATCCATGCGCATGACGGGTAAAATTATTCCCCGGTGTGCACGTTGTGCGTGGGGGTAAAAAGACCTAGTTTGAAGTAATATTCATCCGCGCACAGGACGGGTAAAATTATGCCTTGATGTGCTCGTCGCGTAAAAACGGTTCCGTGGATTAAATTACTCCCCGTGCACAACGTTATGTAAACTTTCGCACGATTTGGAACGTGGTGCGCGTCGGATAAAAACTTTGCTACGGGTTAAATTTAATCACTGCACAAAATACGATACACTCTAACGCGTCGTGCACGGAAATAAAAATGTTTAGAGGGGTGAATTATTACTCACCGCACACAACCCGTTGTACGTGGGGATTAAAAGACCTAGTTTGAAGTAATATTCATCCACGTGCACGACGGGTAAAATTATGCCCAGTTGTGTGTTTTGTGCGCGGGTTTAAAAGACTTAGTTTGAAGCAATATTCATCCACACGCACGAAGGGTAAAATTATGCCCCGTTGTGCGCTTGTGCGCGGTGGTTAAAAGACTTAGTTTGAAGTAATATTCATCTGCGCGCACGACGGGTAAAATTATTCATTGTTGTGCGCGTCGAGTAAAGACGGTTCCGGTGGATTAAATTACTCCCCGTGCACAACGGAATGTATAATTTCTCACGATTTGGAACGTTGTGTGCGTCGGATAAAAACTTTGCTACGTGTAAAATTTAATCGCTGCGCACAACGCGCTACATTCTAACGCGTCGTGCGCGGTAATAAAAAAGTTTAGAGGGTTGTATTTTTACTCATTGCGCACAACCCATTGTGCACGGGGGTTAAAAGACCAACTTTGAAGTAATATTTATCCGCGCACACGACAGGTAAAATTATGCCCCGTTGTGCACGTTGTGCGCGTGGGTTAAAAGACTTAGTTTGAAGTAATATTCATCCGTGCGCACGACAGGTAAAATTATGCCTTCATGTGCGCGTGGGGTAAAAATGGTTCCGGTGGATTAAATTACTCTGCGCTCACAACGGCATGTAAAATTTCTCATAATTTGGAACGTTGTGCGCGTCGTGTAAAAACTTTTCTACGTGTAAAATTTAATCGCCGTTCACAACGCGCTTCAGTCTAACGCGTCGTGCGCGGAAATAAAAAGTTTAGAGGGTTGTATTATTCATCACAACAAACAACCTGTTGTGTGCTGGGATTAAAAGACCTAGTTTGAAGTAATATTCATCCACACGGACGACGTGTAAAATTATGCCACGTTGTGCACGTAGTGCGCGGGGGTTAAAAGACCTATTTTGAAGCAATATTCATCCGCGCGTACGACGGGTAAAATTATGCCCCGTTGTGCATTTTGTGCATGGTGGTTAAAACACTTAGTTTGAAGTAATATTCATCTACGCGCACGACGGGTAAAATTATGCCTTGTTGTGCGCGTCGGGTAAAAACGGTTCCGGTGAATTAAATTACTCCCCGTGCACAACGTCATGTAAAATTTCTCACGATTTGTAACGTTGTGCGCGTCGGGTAAAAACTTTGCTACGGGTAAAATTTAATCGCCGTGCACAACGAGCAACAGTCTAACACGTCGTGCGCAGTAATAAAAATGTTTAGAGGGATGAATTATTACTCACTGCGCACAACCCGTTGTGCGCGTGGATTAAAAGACCTAGTTTGAAGTAATATTCATCCGCGCGCAAGACGGATAAAATTATGCCCCATTGTTCGCATTGTGCGCGGGGGTTAAATGACTTAGTTTGAAGCAATATTCATCCACGCGCACGACGGGTAAAATTATGCCCCTTTGTATGCGTTGTGTGCAGGAGTTAAAAGACTTAGTCTGAAGTAATATTCATCCATGCGCACGACAGATAAAATTATGCCTTGTTGTGTGCGTCGGGCTAAGACGGTTTCGGTGGATTAAATTACTCCCCGCGTACAATGGCCTGTAAAATTTCTCACGATTAGGAACGTTGTATGTGTCAGGTAAAAACTTTGCTACGGGTAAAATTTAATAGCCGTGCACAATGCGCAACAGTCTAACGCGACGTGCGCGGTAATAAAAAAGTTTAGAGGGTTGTATTATTACTCACTATGCACAACCTATTGTGCGCGGGGGTTAAAAGACCTAGTTTGAAGTAATATTCATCCGCGCGTACGACGGGTAAAATTATGCCACGTTGTGCGTGTTGTACGTGGGAGTTAAAAGACTTCCTTTGAAATAATATTCATCCGCGCGTACGACGAGTAAAATTATGCATTGTTGTGCGCGTCGGGTAGAAACGTTTCCGGTGGATTAAATTACTCCTCGCACTGCAAGTAAAATTTCTCTCAATTTGGAACGTTGTGCGCATCGGTTAAAAACTTTGCTACAGGTAAAATTTAATCCCCGTGCACAACGCGCTACAGACTAACGCATCGTGCACGGTAATACAAAAGTTTATAGGGTTGTATTTTTCATCACCACACACAACCCACTGTGCACGGGGTTTAAAAGACCTAGTTTGGAGTAATATTCATCCACGCGCACGATGGGTAAAATTATGTCCCATTGTGCGCGTTGTGTGCGGGGGTTAGAAGATTTAGTTTGAAGTAATATTCATCCGCGCGCATGACGGGTAAAATTATGCCTTGTTGTGCGCTTCGGGTAAAGACGGTTCTGGTGGATAAAATTACTCACTGCACACAACGGCATGTAAAATTTCTCACGATTTGGAACGTTGTTCGGGTCGGGTAAAAACTTTGTTACGGGTAAAATTTATTTGCCGCGCACAACGCGCTACAGTCTAATGCTTCATGCGCAGTAATAAAAAAGTTTAAAGCGGTGAATTATTACTCACTGCACAAAACTCGTTGTGCGCGGGGGTTAAAAGACCTAGTTTGAAGTAATATTCATCCACGCGCACGATGGGTATAATTATGTCACGTTGTACGTGTTGTGCGCGGGAGTTAAAAGACTTAGTTTGAAGTAATATTCATCCGCACACACGACGGGTAAAATTATGACTAGTTGTGTGCGTCAGGTAAAAACGGTTCCATTGGATTAAATTACTCCCCGTGCACAACGGCATGTAAAATTTCTCCTGAATTCGAACGTTGTGCGCGTTGGGTAAAAACTTTGCTACGAGAAATATTTACTCATTGTGCACAACGTAGCTAAATAATAGAGCATTGTGCGCAGTATTAAAAAAGCTTAGTGGGGAGAATTATTACTGGGAGTAACTTTCCTATTAGCATCAATGTTGATCAAGTCGAAAAACCAGTCAGTTTCCTTGTTTTGCGCGGAGAGTAATTAACCTATTTTTCACCACGGGCTAAAATACTTGGGATTACGTGTTTTTCGCATTGGGAGTACGCGTTGTGCGCGTTGATCAAACAAATGTTGATTCCCGAGAAGCCTTGCATTAATGTAGGATCACAGACTTATTATACTCTTCAATTTGATTGGTCCAATTCTGCTATAAATGGCTGGCATTAAGCCCCATCTTCTCACAGCTTACTCTACTTTCTTCTCATCTTCATCTTAGAGCATCTCCCTCCCTCCCCTTCAAAAAAGCCCCTTCAAAATGGAATATGCTTTAAAGATTCTATTTTGACTGGTTCATTTTGAAGGATGGGCATCTCCAACCAAAC
Organism: Scilla litardierei; assembly: GCA_030789695.1. Taxonomy (NCBI): domain Eukaryota; kingdom Viridiplantae; phylum Streptophyta; class Magnoliopsida; order Asparagales; family Asparagaceae; genus Scilla; species Scilla litardierei. Next base: position 707,445,626 of record CM061142.1, read on the forward strand.
CCCTTCTCCTCTTTGTGCATGCTTGAGATAGAAATGGACAAGATTGGTCTTCTATATTTGCACACACAAACTCTGTATGTAAACTATATAGGTCTTCTTTTGTTCATGCATGCTTGAGATAGAAATGGATGATAGAATTCATCCAGCTGTGAGCATTTCTCCTTCCACTCCTCAACCCTCGTAGAGGGCTCTTTCTTTACTCTACATATCCTCCATCAAACCCTTGATCTTTTCACTATAGCCACAAACACTCCCTACTTTACTTTAGATCTATTTCCTAGCAGCCAACTTGGTGAAACCTGACTGTGAACGTTGTGCGTGTAACTGTCTCTTTGTGAAGATGGTAAGCACTCAATCTTAAACAACAACCCTACAAAACAAACTGGAGGATCATGTCATTGGCTTAAGTATACATCTTCTAACTCCTTCAATGTGTCGAATAATTCAAACATGCATAAGATGGCATTAAACAATCTCTTTTGTTATCATGATGATTAGTTAGATTTTCCAATCCCGAAAGCTTAAGTGCTAGACTATTGGGATCAGCAGGTGCATTCGGATTGCATGACAAATACGCTGATCACGGCATCTTCGACTTCCAAGGGTTTTGTATTTCTCTGAAGGTCTGTGCCCGATCACTCTCCAGTTCAAGGCGTCTGCTATAAATGACAAAGTGACACTTCAATGCAAACATATATGACGACAATCATCTTCCGTAGATCCGGCTAGAAAATCGGCAATGACGTTAATAACTGCAACGTAGCTGCTGAATGCATCGCCGTGTGGTACATCGCCTCGGGAGAATCGGCATTCCAGCCATTGTGTTTGAACCGGCTACATACTTCACTGCAGGTTACAACGACGCGACACTCATATCCAGCCTATGATGACTAAAAATCGGCATCGGCGTTAATAAACGTGTAACGACTGGTTTTATCGTTACGCTGTATTTGTATCTCTCGTATTTTATTTTTCCGTATCTATTTAGTAGACGTTCTGTTCCCCGTGCACGTATCTGTTCTTGTTCATACTTACTATTATTAATATTAACTACTAAGATAATCCCTCTAATAATTATTTTAAAATAATTTGACTTTACTTTTGAATTCAAAATTAAAATTTTAAACTTTTAAATTGTTGGAAAGCCTTCTAAATATATACTCTTTACACCCAAATTGATTAGCTCTTATTCCTTCTATTTAATCCCATTATTAGTGTGTCAACTTTCCTAATTAATTAATCCTTATTCCCTTGTTTAAACCCTAGCCAGGTACTAACCCTAGGCCACACCCAGTTCAGTCACGCACCCATTTGAAACGCACACATAGCCATTTGATTAAAAAAATGCATGTAGGAGAACTTTAAAACCCAAGCACACTCACAAGCTGCCAAGCCCAATACTTTTATATATTAATAAACCATAAGGCATCATTCTTTTCCCTACCCTAGACTCCCTCTCACGTGAGCCTGCACCCTAATTCTCTTATATAATAATAACCCTAGCCCTTCATTTTTCTTCACCCTACACACAACCATGCCGCCCTATTATTTCCACATGCAAAAAAACCTCAGCGTCGCACCCCTGTCTTTTTTCTTCACGCGAAACAGCAGTGCCGCCCAGGCGCTGTCAACGGCCGCGGGTGCCGCCTTGGACGACAGCAGCGTCGCAGGCGCTGTCACGGCAGCAGCAAGTCGTTGCTCTTCTCGACAGCGACGCGCGACCACCCCTGGGCTTTGTCGACCTTTCTGCGACGCATTTAGCGGCTTCCCCTCGCATCGCTACGACGTCCCCCGCCTCTGATTACCGCGCATCAACCCCCGGTAGCAGCATAGGGGACCTCTTCGTAACGGTTAGTAAACGTCCGTTATAATACTTTATTATCAGTTGCTAATAGATTTTGGACTGCGATAACGAATAGTTAGTGGACCTAACAATATGAAGTTGGCATGCTGAACGATGCGTTAATATCTTGTATGCATAATTTCCTAGCTACAGTTAGTGTTGGTTGCTAGGTTAATAACGTTATACATATATTTATAAACCAGTAAGCTAGCATGGGTTGGTTGTTGACAGAAGTTAAATTCATTTTTATAATGTTAATAATAACATATCACTAAGTTAGGGATTAATGATGTTAGACTGTAAATGTCATAACGGTATTATCATTAGTGATTAAGTATTGAAATTCGTCAGCTTATTAGGATGTTAGTAACCTTAATTTTATGATGTGAACCTCGTCTCGGGATGGAGAACCTAATTAAAATTGGATCACTAGACGCCAACAGGATTGTTTAAAAAGCTATTTCTGTCGAACGAATCTAATTCGAGCACGTGTTTAATCAAACAGAGAACCGGTCCTTCCGTTCCGTTCATGCTACTGGAATCCAACCCCTGGCGTCGCTACCCGACGTCAAAGTAGCTCTCGCGTCGTGTTGAAGTAAATTCTGCTCTGTAGAAATGCCCACATCGCCCGTTAATCAAACTAAAAATCGTAGCTTCTAATTGTTTTTATAACTCACTAATCAAGATTAATAATTGGGACTGTAGGCTGGACTGTGTTCTGAGCACATAGGTAGTTATTAGACTCTGATTGATCGTGACGTCAGTGTAATTGTTCAGGCAAGTGATACTTGCCAGTAATTGTTTAGGCCATGTTTAGGCCAATTTGTGTAGTATCGTAAAAGAGACTAGGCGATGAAATGATAGTCTCCTAGACGCCCTTACTAGATCTAGCTTGACAACGAAGTTACATCCGACACTTTTATCATACTTTCATTCATGCTGCCATGTCATGTTTAATTTCAATTAACGGTACGCACTTTAACTGCTCATTTTCATGTCATGTCATGCATCAAAATGTTTCATCGTGATTGCATAACACACGCTACAAAAATTGTAACTATTGAGGCTGGCACCTGCTTTAAGGGCACAACTCTATGCCAAACCAAATACACTTCCTGGTCCGTGATCCAGAAGCGAGCACAGTGTTGTTGGGAAACCAACGCTCGATACACGTGGAGGGGTAGGGTTAAGCGATCACTTGAGCGTAGAAGTGTGCCCGTACAGCCACTTCAGCCAAAAGGCGTAAACCTTGTGCACAAAGTGATAAGATAGTGTTTTCATAGTTCTGTTACTTCGTGCATGCGTGCTTTATCATGTCATATTAAAATTGTTGCATTCTTAAAATATCTTACCATTTCATTATATTAGAACTGTTAGTTGCATCATTTTATTATATCCTTGCACAAAAATCCTCTGTTTCCTTTGGGAGGCTTTTGCTGACATGTGCCATCTTCTCTTTGGGTGTCACATGTCAGGTTTAGAGACAGAGCTGGTAGCAGAGGACAAGCAGTTCGTGGACACTGAGTTCGAGGTTCCTGCAGTGACTGAGTTCGAGGACACTGGTGACCAGTCCTAGACTCTCTTGGGGTCTCCTTTTAGTAGTTGCTTTCAGTAGTTGCTATTAGGATTCGGTGTGTAGCACTTATCTCTTTGCTTTTGTTTCGGCCATGTTTTAGGCTTGTTGTTCAGACTATGTACTTTGTGACTTTTCTGTGATGTTTGGGAATATTTGTTGGATGTCTGGTGGATGTTTCCTAACTTCTTATAATTATCATTGTTGTTGTTTCGTCACAATGCAAGGACCTACAAAATGTGTATCTTTCACAGACGCTTATCGGACTGTAGCTTCACAGCTCCAAGTCTGAGCGGACCTTCTCATGTCTCGCCTTCCATACTTGGGAAGCGGGGCGTGACAGGTTTTGTTGGTGGCCCATACAGGTCCCTTTTCTTACATCCACAAAATATCGGAACAACAATAATGATAAGAAACATCCAATTAAATATTCGAAACATTCAAGTCATGATTAAGTCTAATCTGAACGTTTTCTTGCCTTAGATGGCGGGAATACGCAACACTCGAGCTGGTAGTGGATCTGGAGCTGGTGGTGGACCAGCTGATGGCGCTGGAGCTGATAGAGAACCGACCACGGCTGAGATGATGAGGATGATGCATCAGATGAAGCAGGTTCAGCAGGGCATGCTTCAGAATGCCCCTCGCTTCGAGCCGGGAGCGAAGCAGTTTCGGGAGCTGGGCCCGACATATTTCAATAGGTCGGAAGGACCATTAGCTGCGGACAAGTGGATGAAGAATACAGAGGATAATCTGCTTCTCTTGAAGGTTAACCCGGCTGGATGGGTTGACTTGGTGAAGAAGCAACTGAAGGATAATGCTCGTAGCTGGTGGGAGTCTGAGGAGCAGATGCTGATGAGGCATATCCCTTGGGCCACTTTCGTGGCGAGATTTGATGAGGAGTATTTCCCTCGAGCTGCGAGGAGGGAGCTGATGTAGCAGATTATCAGTCTGAAGCAGAGGAATCTGACGGTGGATCAGTACCATCAGGATTTTACTAGATTGTGTCGCTTTGCGCCAAAGATGGTGAAGACCGCTGAAGATCGAGCTCAGAGGTTCTTGCTGGGTTTATCTTTAGAGCTGCAGAGTCTGATGTCCTCTTCGGACTTAGATTCTTACCAGAAGTTACTGATAGCTACCAAGAGACATGAGATGATTGCCAACAAGAGGAGAGGACAGTTTTCAGGTGCTGGGAAGAGGCCTATGGAGCAGGCTAGAGCTGGGGTTAGGCCTGAGATGAAGCCTAATCAGTCCGTGTAGTTCAAGAGGCTAGGTGGGCCTAGCCAGAAGATGTGCCATTTTTGTGGCAAGGCTGGTCATGGAAGGAGCAGTGCAGGAGATTTTTGGGCTAGTGCTTGGTGTGTGGTGACTCTACGCATTCATTGAAGGACTGTCCGAGAGCCAAGCAGCCGTGGAAGGCACCAATTGGAGTTTAGTAGCAGAGAGCTCCGGTAGCTGCTGGACGTGGAGTGCCTCTCATTCCCCAAAAGAAGGCTTTTCAACAGGACGTTCAGCCTAGAAGGCAAGCTTTCACGATGACCGCAGTAGAGGCGGAGGCTGAGGATGGAGTTATTGCAGGTAACCTCAGACTAGTCTTTACTTTTCATTAGTTGATGTTGCATGTTAGATTAGATCTTTTTTGATAGAATAGGTTTTGGTTGCTAGTTATTTGTTAGGGGTTATTCTTGTTTGTGCTTATCTCGCTCGCGTTTTCTTTGACTCCGGTGCATCCATGTGCATCTTATCTCGGAGTTTTGTGGACAAGCATTCTCTGACGACTTCTCCTCTTTCCAAGAGTTGGGAAATCGCTACAGGGAATGGTGTGATCTCGGTATCTCTTGGGTGTCGATCTTGTCCCTTGATAGTCTGTGGACTCAAGCTATATGCCGACTTTATCATCCACGACATTACCAATTATGATGTTGTTCTTGGGATGGATTGGCTTAGTTTCTTCTTTTCTACGATCGATTGCCGACGGAAGAAGGTGGTGTTTGATATTCCTGGTTATCCGACCTTCAAGTTCAGCAGTGGTATCAGATCGCTTGGGCCTATCAGATTTCGGGCCAAGCCTGTGGTGGAACTTGTGGCTATTCAAATGGAGGAGAGTAGACCATCTGTGGTGAGAGATTTCGACGACGTCTTTCCCGAGGAGTTGTCAGGACTACCGCCCGATCGAGCTCTTGAGTGCTCGATTGATCTTATTCCGGGAGCGCATCCCATTTGGAAGGCACAATACAGTATGGCTCTAGCAGAGTTAGAGGAGCTACGTAGAAAGTTGGATGAGCTTTTGCAGAAGGGATATATCCATCCGAGTGTGTCCCCGTGGGGAGCACATGTTCTGCTAGTGAAAAAGAAGGATGGTTCGCGTCGGATGTGCGTGTACTACAGAGAGTTGAATGCCATCACCATCAAGAACAAGTATCTGTTTCCACGTATAGATGACATTTTTGATTAGCTTGGAGGATCGAGGGTATTCTCTAAATTGGATCTCAGGAGCGGATATCACCAACTGAGGGTGAAGAAGGAAGATGTGCAGAAGACAACGTTCAGAACAAATTATGGACACTACAAGTTTGTGGTTATGCCTTTCGGTGTGACCAACGCACCCTCGGTTTTCATGAACCTGATGAATTTGATATTTTATGACTTCTCAGATAAGTTTTTCGTTATCTTTATCGACGACATCTTGATCTATTCCAAGTCGGAAGAAGAGCATGCTGAGCACTTGAGGATAGTTCTGGAGATCTTGAGGAAGCATCGGTTGCTGCGAAGTATTCTAAGTGCGAGTTCTGGCTGGATAGAGTTGCCTTTCTTGGACATATGGTGTTAAGAGATGGCATAGTCGTGGATCCGGAGAAGATCAAGGCTATCCGAGAGTGGCCAACTCCGTAGACAGCGTCTGAGATCAGGAGTTTCCTTGGGCTAGCAGGATATTATCGGCGCTTCATCAAGGATTTATCTCGGATTACAGAGCCGATGACTAGACTTACGAGGAAGGATATACCATTCGTTTGGTCTGATGCTTGTCAGGAAGCCTTTTCTGTTCTGAAGGAGAGTTTGACGTCTGCACCTGTTCTAGCTGTGCCTGATCAGAGTGGAGGTTTTGAGATCTTTTGTGATGCTTCTGGCAAAGGCCTCGGATGTGTTTTACATTAGCATGGACATGTGGTCGCGTACGCTTCTCGACAGCTTAAGGTTCATGAGATTAATTACCCGACGCACGATTTGGAGTTGGCTGCAGTTGTATTTGCAATCAAGATCTAGAGGCATTTCTTGCTGAGTGAGAAGGTAAAGATCTTCACTAATCACAAAAGCTTGAAATATATCTTTACGCAGAAGGAGCTCAACATGCGACAGCGTCGATGGTTGGAGCTCATGGCAGATTATGATATCGACTTGCAGTATCATCCTGGCAAGGTGAATGTGGTTCCTGATTCGTTGAGCAGACTTCCAGTGGTTATGATGTTGACTTCACAGTGGAGGTTGCAGCAGGATTTCTATGAGTCAGGTATTGAGATTGTGCTTCCTGGAGAGGTTTCATCGTTGATGTGTATGCAGATACAGTCGATGATCATGGATCTGATCAAGGCAGGTCAGGCCGGAGATCCGAAGCTGAGGAGGATCCGTGAGCAGGTAGAAGCCGGTCGGCAGACTGACTTTTTGATTCATGAGGATGGCTCGCTGAGGTATGGAGCCAGAGTTTGGGTGCTAGCTGGAGATATTAGAGAGTAGTTTCTTGTTGAGAGACATAGCTCGTCGTATTTTGTGCATCCTGGAGGCACCAAGATATACAAGGACCTTTGCCTGAACTACTGGTGGCATGGTATGAAGCAGAGTGTGGCACAGAGCATTGCCAAATGTTTGGTATGTCAGCAGGTTAAGGTGAAACATCAGCATACGGCTGGGTTGCTACAACCACTTCCGATTCAGGAGTGGAAGTGGCAACACATCACTATGGATTTCGTAACTGGACTACCTCGGAGTCCGAAGCAGAATGACGCGATTTGGGTAATCGTAGACCGATTAACCAAATCTACGTACTTTATTCCTTTTCGAGTGGGACAATCCACTAAGACACTAGCGAGGAGATATATGGAGGTAAATTCTTTTACTCTATGTGTTTATTTCCTTTCCTAGTATAGATAGTGATGTAATGTGAATCATGCAGGAGATCGTGCGACTTCATGAAGTCCCCGTGAGTATTGTGTCAGACAGAGACACGAGATTCACATCTCAGTTTTGACAGAGTCTGCAGAAGAGTCTGGATACGAGTCTGAGCTTCAAAACCGCATACCACCTGCAGACGGATGGCCAGTCCGAGAGGATGATTCAGATCTTGGAGGACATGCTGAGAGCATGCAGGTTGGACTTCAAGAGATCTTGGGAGGATCATCTTCATCATGTGGAGTTCACCTATAATAACATCTACCAGGCAAGTATTGGCATGGCGCCGTTTGCCGCGCTATACTGGAAGAAATGTCGGTCGCCACTGAGCTGGGACGACAATGGAGACATGGAGCTGTTAGGGCCAGAGATGATTGTGGAGGCTGTCGATGTTGTGAGGAACATCATGGAGAAGCTGAGGATCGCTCAGGACCGTTTCAAGCATTGGGCAGATGCTAAACGGCGACAGTTGGAGTTTCAGCCTGGAGACCACGTCTTTCTCAAGATCTCTCCGAATCGAGGAGTTATCCGATTTGGAAGGAGAGGCAATCTGAGTCAGTGGTATATTGGGCCTTTTGACATTCTGGAGAGAGTTGGAGCAGCGTAACGCTTGGCGTTGCCGCTATCTCTGGAGGGAGTTCACGACGTGTTTCACGTATCTCAGTTACGTCGATACATCAGTGATTCATCTCATGCTGTGGATTTCTCGGAGACCACGGTTCGTCCGGATCTGACCTATGATCAGCAACCAGTTGAGATTCTGGACCGACGGCAGAAGCAGTTGAGGAATAAGACCGTCGACCTGGTTAGAGTGCTGTGGCGTCAAGGTTCCCCTGAGGAGTCCACCTGGGAGAGAGAAGAGGAGATGAGAGAGCGTTACCCACATCTGTTCCCAGACCTGTGATTGTTAGGAATTTCGAAGGCGGGATTTTCTTTAAGGTGGGTAGGATGTAACGACTGGTTTTATCGTTACGCTGTATTTGTATCTCTCGTATTTTATTTTTCCATATCTGTTAGTAGATGTTCTGTTCCTCGTGCCCGTATCTGTTCTTGTTCGTACTTACTATTATTAATATTAACTACTAAGATAATCCCTCTAATAATTATTTTAAAACAATTCGACTTTACTTTTGAATTCAAAATTAAAATTTTAAACTTTTAAATTATTGGACAACCTTATATATATATATATACTCTTTAAACCCAAATTGATTAGCTCTTATTCCTTCTATTTAATCCAATTATTAGTGTGTCAACTTTCCTAATTAATTAATCCATATTCCCATGTTTAAACCCTAGCCAGGTACTAACCCTAGGCCACACCCAGTTCAGTCACGCACCCCTCTGAAATGCACACATAGCCATTTGATTAAAAAAATGCATGTAGGATAACTTTAAACCCCAAGCACACTCACATGCTACCAAGCCCCATACTTTTATATATTAATAAACCATAGGGCATCATTCTTTTCCCTACCATAGACTCAATCTCACGCGAGTCAGCACCCTAATTCTCTTATATAATAATAACCCTAGGCCTTCATTTTTCTTCACCCTACACACAACCGCGCAGCCCTATTATTTCCCCATGCAACAAAACCTCAGCGCCACACCCCTGTCTTTTTCTCCACGCGACGCAACAGCGTTGCCCAGGCGCTGTCAATGGCCGCGGGCGTCGCCTTGGACGACAGCAGCGCCACAGGTGCTGTCACGGTAGTAGCAAGTTACTGCTCTTCTCGGCAGCGACGCGCGACCTCCCCTGGTCTTTGTCGACCTTTCTGCGACGCGTTTAAGGGCTTCCCCTCGCACCGCTACGACGTCCCCCGCCTCGGATTACCGCGCGTCAACCCCCGATAGCAGCGTAGGGGACCTCTTCGTAATGGTTAGTAAACGTCCGTTATAATACTTTATTATCAGTTGCTAATAGATTTTGGACTACGATAACGAACAGCCAGTGGACCTAATAATATGAAGTTGGCATGCTGAACGATGGGTTGATATCTTGTATGCATAATTTCCTAGCTACAGTTAGTGTTGGTTGCTAGGTTAATAACGTTACATATATTTTTATAAACCAGTAAGCTAGCATGGGTTGGTTGTTGACAGAAGTTAAATTCATTTTTATAATGTTAATAATAACATATCACTAAGTTAGGGATTAATTATGTTAGACTATAAATGTCATAACGGTATTATCATTAGCGATTAAGTATTGAAATTCATCAGCTTATTAGGATGTTAGTGACCTTAATTTTATGATGTGAACACCGTCTCGGGATGGAGAACCTAATTAAAATTGGATCACTAGATGCCAACAGGATTGTTTAAAAAGATATTTCTGTCGAACGAATCTAATTCGAGCACATGTTTAATCAAACAGAGAACCGGTCCTTCCATTCCGTTCGCACTATCGGAATCTAACCCCTTGCGTTGCTACCCGACGTTAGAGTAGCTCTCGCATCGTGTTGAGGTAAATTCCGCTCCGTAGAAACCCCCACATTAACTGTTAATCAAACTAAAAATCATAGCTTCTAATTGTTTTTGTAACTTACTAATCAAGATTAATAATTGGGACTGTGGGCTGGACTGCGTTGTGAGCACATAGGTAGTTATTGGACTCTAATTGATCGTGACGTCAGCGTAATTGTTCAGGCAAGTGATACTTGTCAGTAATTGTTTAGGCCATGTTTAGGCCAATTAGTGTAGTAGCGTAAAAGAGACTAGGCGATGAAATGATAGTCGCCTAGACGCCCTTACTAGATCTAGCTTGACAACGAAGTTAGATCCGACACTTTTATCATACTTTCATTCATGTTTCCATGTCATGTTTAATTTCAATTAACGGTACGCACTTTAACTGCTCATTTTCATGTCATGTCATGCATCAAAATGTTCCATCGTGGTTGCATAGCACACGCTACAGAAATTGTAACTATTGAGGCTAGGCACCTGCTTTGCGGGCACAACTATATGCCAAACCAAATACACTTCCTGATCCGTGATCCAGAAGCGAGCACAGTGTTGTTGGGAAACCAACACTCGATACACGTGGAGGGGTAGGGTTAAGCGATCACTTGAGCGTAGAAGTGTGCCCGTACAGCCATTTCAGCCAAAAGGCGTAAACCCTGTGCACAAAGTGTTAAGATAGTGTTTTCATAGTTCTGTTACTTCGCGCATGCGTGCTTTATCATGTCATATTAAAATTGTTGCATTCTTAAAATGTCTTACCATTTCATTATATTAGAACTGTTAGTTGCATCATTTTATTATATCCTTGCACAAAAGTCCTATGTTTCCTTTGGGAGGCTTTTGCTGACATGTGCCATCTTCTCTTTGGGTGTCACATGTCAGGTTTAGAGACAGAGCTGGTAGCAGAGGACGAGCAGTTCGTGGACGCTGAGTTTGAGGTTCTTGCAGTGACTGCGTTCGAGGACACTGGTGACCAGTCCTAGACTCTCTTGGGGTCTCCTTTTAGTAGTTGCTTTCAGTAGTTGCTGTTAGGATTCGGTGCATAGCACCTATCTCTTTGCTTTTGTTTCGGCCATGTTTTAGGCATGTTGTTCAGACTATGTACTTTGTGACTTTTCTGTGATGTTTTGGAATATTTGTTGGATGTCTGGTGGATGTTTCTTATCTCCTTTTAATTATCATTGTTGTTGTTTCGTCACAATGCAAGGACCTACAAAATTTGTATATTTCACAGACGCTTATCGGACTGCAGCTTCACAGCTCCAAGTTCGAGCGGACCTTCTCACGTCTCGCCTTTCATACTTGGAAAGCGGGGCATGACAAAACGCAACGAAGGTGGTCGCCGATGTACTCGCGGAAGATGAAGGGGGAAGCACACAGATCATGCTGACAATATATCACGAAGAGCACCACCTCATTTCAAACATCTACGACGACAATTATATGTATCAGTTTGTAAGAGTGAAGGCAAATGTATCAGTTTGGATCTGTATCAGTGTGTACATCAATATATTTGAATGGTTCATTTGAAAATTTCATCTGATTGAATATGTATCAGATCTAATCTAAAAGTTTGCATGTATGCATGTTTTTGAATCAGATTAAGTATGATGCAAATTGGAATTAGACTGATTGACTGGTGTGTTGCGCATAGAAAAAATTTCATAGCCAATAACAAATATGCTCAATGCGCATAACGTGCAAAATTATTCCCGTGGAGAGCGTTGAGCAATTTTGTTATCGCCCAAATGATGCTCAACGTGCACAACGGGTTTAATTATGATAGGTGTGCCGTGTGCGCAGTTTACAATTGTTCATAAACTAACATGTATGCTCAACACGAACACCTGGCCATGCTTGATGTGCACGCTGAGCAATTTTGTTATGGCATAGAAAATTGCTAAATGCATAGGACTGGATACGGAAAGGTTACCGAGCACACCAGCCATTTTTTTGCTCTTTGTGCGCGTTGAGCAATTTTGTTAAAGGCCATCAATTTATCTCAATGTAAACCATAACAGTCAGTCATTATTGCGCAAAACAGCTGGCTGGTATCAATCTGATGTATATTCACGAGCAATGCTATGTAAACTCGCGGGGTCTCTTATGTAGTAGACTAACAGTAACTCCACTCTATTTCTCATCCTCATCCATAGGCGAGACAAGTCTTCTATAAAATTTGATTCCCTACCATGCTCTGTATACTTACGGAGTCTCTTATGTAATAATGTAGACTACCAGTCCAAATATATCCCTATTGTGTGCTATCAAGAATTTTGTTAAACATTAAAAATGTAATCACCCCACACAACGGCCATATTGCTCAAAGAGCACAACGGTTCTATCAGCATAGACATATTCTATCAGCATAGACATATTCCATATTACTCTTATGCAAACTGTTTTATCAGCATAGACATATTGCTCAAAGCACACAACGGTTCAAATATATGCCCGATGTGTGCATTGAGAAATTTGTTAGAAAAGACATATTTAGTCAACACGCAAATCAGGCGATATTAAATTCGTTTTGCGCTCTGAGTAATTTGTTTGATAAACAACATCAAGACATACAGATGATACATGTGCACATTTTAGCAGCCTTGCTAAAATTTCATGATACCAAGTGGTCAATATGATACAAAAAATCTTATTACATTGATACAACGTTATATCTTACAATAAAACAATGTCATCAACGGTAGCAATATCCTGGCCTACTAACATATCTTTGAATTTCTACATCCTAACCTAATACCCAGCTGGCCATCCTGCTACCACAGCGTAATGGCTTCTTTGCTAAATAACTGAAGTCGGAGGGAAAGGACCAACTGGGTAAAGTTTAACAAAAACAACGTGATTATTTTGCACAAAACCCAACGATATGTGCCATCTCGAGGATGGGGTACTGGAGGAGATCTTAAAGGAAAAAATGACAAACACTGAAAAGGTCCAAGTGTATGAACTACACAGTTGTAGCATGAGGCAATGACATGTCCCGTGTCTGGCAGGCGCATCCACCATTTTTGTCCTGGACAATCATTCATATTGTCCACAGCCTCTAATTTCTCAGTATATACATTGGCACCCATAACTCGACGGTACAAGACACTATGGTTCGTCATCTCTTCTCGCAAATCAATTTTGACCCACCTCCAGGCGTCCTCACCTAGTCCTAATTGAGCTGCCACATCTCTATACCCACAGTTTTCATCTGCTTTCACATCTATGACGCCCACTATAAGGGGTCGTAGACAGTCAGAAAAATCCAACCAAAATGGTATTCTGAATTCGGCAGGCAATTCATCATCATAATCTGTTGAGTATTAATTCCCTGGATTTGGTTTTGATGATGAACAAACATAAATATCGTGAACTAACTCTTTGTGAACGTAGTTATGGAGATCGTCACCAAAATTCTACGTACATCAAAAGCAACGTCTCAAGACTTCTCAAAGCGAGTGATCATGTGCCTGAAGCTTCGTTGAAGCTCTAGGAGCATTATTGAAGTCAAGAGATTCGGATTGAAGCTTTGAAGACGGTTCGTCAAGTTTAATTTATAGTCTTCTAGCTTCTTTTCATAGAATGTTAAGCCTTAGTAGGTCTTACATTATTATCTTCATAACGCTCATATCTTAGAGCTAGGATTATCTTAGAAGTCCATTGAAACTTTCCCGAAGCTTCACGCTTCATTTCGTGACTTCTTGTGCATGTTTGTTGGTTCAAGAAGAAGAACCAATCGACTAGATTGTCATCTAGTCGGTTAAGAATTCTTCTTGAACCGACTAGATTTCCTTGCTCAATTCAGTATCTTCACTGTTGACCAATTAGTCGGTCCAAGAAGGTTTACCGACCGACTAGTTGTCAAACTAGTCGGTTTGGAATCCTTCTTAGACCGACTAGTTATATATTCATTTTCACAGCCTGAGCTACTGTTTACTCGTTAGTCGGTCCAAGAACAACTATCGACCGACTAGTTGTGAAACTAGTCGGTTGGGATTTGTTCTTAGACCGACTAGTTCTCTTGTGTTCAGCCTATTGATTTTCAACTGCTTAGTCGGTCAAAGAACACTCACCGACCGACTAGTTGTCAAACTAGTCAGTTGGCAAGTCTTCTTAGACCGACTAGTTTTAAACCTCCTGAATTTTTTTTCTTGGTTGTCAACCACTTAGTCGGTCCAAGAAGAATCACAGACCGACTAGTTTCCAAACTAATCGGTCAGTGATCCTTCTTAGACCGATTAGACTGCTTCAGAAATAGATCCGTTGGAGCATTAAATGCACGAATTTTCCCTCTCTCTCTTCTCTCTATCCTATATATACTTGTGATGCTTCTTCATAGCATTCAAGGCTGCCATTATTGAGTTTTAGAGATCAAAGAGAGAGCATTTAATTCTCATTTTCAAGCTCACTCATTTCTTACAAGAATCTCTCCAAACTCCTTGAGCCCGAATTTCCTCAAGAGAGATTCTCTTCATTGTGAGCCTCTCAAGCCAAGAGCTTGATTCAAGGTCACCAACTCCATCCTAGCCTTCGATCGCTGTTCATCTTCTTGGAGCTAGGGTTTGGTGACATTCTCTTCCTCAAAATCCTCCTTGCCCTAAAATCGCAAGTTTTACTCAAGGCATAGGATTTTGTTGGTAAGTGTTTTATATTTCATTTACTTTGATATTAAGTTTTTCTCTCGGTTGTGAGAGAAGTTTGTGATCCCGGTTTGTGGGAGTCACATTTTCATTTGTGTATGATTTGATCTTGTAGAGGCTTTTTATAAGAATTTCATAGTGCAAATTTGAGTTAGAGGTTTCTAACTCAAGTAGCCGGAGGGGATCCGGGTGTTTGGGACGTAGGATCACCGGGAACAAGTTGGGGAGACTTGGGTGGATCCGAACCCGTTAAATCGTTTGTTTGCGTTGGTCGTTTCTTTGTTGTCTATTTTCATTCTGCATTGTTGGTTGAGTTTGCAAGATAATTAGGAATTATACTCTTAATTATTTTAAAGTACTATTCACCCCCCCCTCTAGTACTTGTGCAGTAGCTATCAGGGCATTACATTTGGTATCAGAGCCAGGTTCATAGCTATGTCTACCAACGACAACAAGACCGTTCGTCCACCTTTAGACTATAGCACCTTCAGGAACCGTGAAGGAGCTTCTTCGGTGATGGAAGGACACTCCTCAACTGGGCCTCCTTACTTCAACGGTACCAATTATGGGTACTGGAAATGCAGGATGGAAACGTTCCTCCGGAGCACTTCACTATAAAGAGCCACGTTGACAGAGTATGTCGAGCCCGATGAAGAAAATTTCTCGAAGTGGACTACCGCGGAGGTCGTCGCGGAGGTAAACAATGCCAAGGCCATGAATGCCTTGCAATGTGTGTTGGAGCCCGAAGACTTCAACAAGATATGCACATGTAAGAGTGCATATCAAATCTGGAACTCACTCTGCATCTTTCATGAAGGAACGAGTAGGGTAAGAGACTCCAAACTCACTGTTGTAAATAAAGATTTCGAATTATTTCACATGCAACAGGGTGAGAAGATGAAGGAGTACTATGCTCGCTTCGTTGACATTACCAACGAGTTGGAGGCTCTTGGAAAGACCTACATCCAAAAGGAGAAAGTCTCAAAGATTATTGACGGACTTCCTTCTTGTTGGGAAAAGCGTACCTTCGCCATCGAGGAAGGTAACGATATGAATAAATATACTGTCATACAACTAATGGGTACCTTGATGTCCTATGAGGTACGTAAGGACAGTAAAATAAAGATGCAGGACAAGATGAAGTCGTACTTGAAGCAAGACGAGCCAAAGAAAAAGGCGATTGCGTTCAAGGCCGCTCCATCTACATCTACCGATGATGAAGAATCAGAAGACGAGTTGGACTTGGAATCCATTGCCCTCATGGCAAAGAAGTTCAACCGATTCTTTCGAAAAGGTAATTTCAAGAACAAATCAAAATTTAGTTCTACTAACGCCTCCGCTCCTTTGTGTTTTAAATGCAACAAGCCAGGACACATCAAAGCGGATTGTCCTCAAAACAAACAAAAGGAGAAATGGAAGGCGCCAAAGTTCGACAAGTCTCGAAAGTACAAGAAAGGGTACAATAAAGGACTTGTCGGGACATTCACCGATTCCGACGAGGACTCCTCAAGTGGAGAGTCGGATGATGAACAAGTGGAGCAAGCACACATGTGCTTCATGGCAAGAGAGGAACATGATCAAGAATCCTCCTCCGATGAAAGCGAGGATGAAGGCGATGAGGTAACAATGGATGACCTTAGATTAGCTAACGAGCAAATTTGGTCTAAGTATTCTAAACTAGTAAATAGATATACTAAGACTAAATATGAGTTAACTAGTCTCCAAACCTCACCTAAGCCTATCATCATCAACAACGACACTGTTGTTAAAGGTTTGAGAAATGAGATTGTAAATCTCAAATCTCAACTTGAGCATGTTCATATTAAGGAATCGGATGAACACGAGATAGCGGATTGGATTTTTCGAAACTCAACTTTGAGTATTGAGAATGAGAATCTCAAGTCTCGTGTTTGTGAACTCACTACACAAGTGTCCACTTTGGATGCTTCTATACTTTCTCTCAGCGAGAAGTATGAGTCCACATTAGGCCGAATTAATAAATTCAATAAAGGTAAGGACCATTTGGATAATATCCTAAATGACTTACTTCCGGCCAATCATCGCATTGGCTTGGGTTATAAGATGTGAAATTCATCCGAATCGTCCACCACCTTTGTTAGGCCATCTTCCGAAGCCTCAACGAGTGGGAGCAAACACCCCATTGGTAGTTCAACTACCAATGGTGCTTCCACTTCGTACACACCCCCGTTTGGAAAGAAACCCACTTTGGGTGGACCTCCAAAGAAGGGTCATACTTTTATGTACACCAATACCATGCCACGTAGGAACACATCGCCTACTCCACATGTTCACACGTATGATGATTTCTATGAACCATATCCACGGGCACGTGCACACCATGTGAGACACACTCACGCACGTGTTCCTCCACATGCATATGTTCATCCACATCACTATCATATGAAGGATTACCATCATGCATCATATCATATGTCGCCACCACCATTCCATCATGTGCCATATGCTTATCCACGTCATGCTTTTCCTAGGCACATCCTCGTAGGCCACATGCATCACGTAGAAATCAACAACATATGCATGCTCCCAATAGGAAGAGGGCTCCCAAAATATTCACTATTTGGGACCCGAAGGACACTAGCATACATGAAAAACAAGCATACATGAATTCCTATTTTATGAATGTCGTGCATAATGATGATTATGTTGGGAAGTCAAAGTCCAATTGGACTTGGCTTCCAAAGGTCTAATCTTTTATGACCCAATGACCTTGGGTACTATGGAATGATATTTCTATCTTTAGGTACTCAAGAAAAAGAAAATGAGCAAAAAATCCAAATTTAGCTCCAAGGATGGGTGGATACTCGATAGCGGGTGTTCAAAACACATGACGGGTGAAGCTCAATTGCTCTCCGGAGTGGTACCAATTGCTAATGGGAACCGAGTAGTCTTTGGAGGCAACGAGAGCGGAACCATCATTGGTGTTGGTAAAGTTGGTAACCCATCTAAACCTCTAATAAGTGATGTTTACCTTGTTAAAGGATTAAATCACAATCTTATTTCAATAAGTCAACTTTGTGACAAAGGTTACAAAGTTAGCTTTGCGAAAGGAATGTGTCATATTTTTAGTAATGATAATAATAATCTGCTATTTTCTGGCACACGCCATAAGGATATATATATCCTTGATATCCCCAAGTCACATGAACAATGTCTCATTGCCAACACAAGTGAACAACACTTATGGCATCGACGTTTTGGTCATGTGAATTTTGGAACACTTTTTAAGCTATCCAAGTTAATTTGAATTAAAGGATTTCCTAAGCTTGCCTTTCAAAAGAAAAGCTTTTGTGACTCGTGTCAACGAGGCAAACTTCCAAAATCGTCATTCAAACCTAAAAAAAGCATTTCATCTAAGCGGCCTCTAGAGCTTTTACATCTACACCTTTTTGGGCCAACTAGAGTCACTTCATTAGGGAATGCTCGATATGGACTTGTCATCGTTGATGACTTTTCTAGATTTACTTGGGTATTTTCTTAAGGTAATAAAAATGATGCTTTTGAAAACTTCACAATATTTGTTAAGAAAATACAAAATCTCATTGGAACCACCATTGTCACTATTCGTAGTGATCATGGAGGGGAATTTGAGAATGACTCTTTCTCAAACTTTTGTGATGAAGTTGGTATTACTCACACCTTTTCATTCCCCTGCGCACATCCTCAAAATGGTGTTGTTGAGAGAAAGAATAGGACGCTAGTGGAATGTGCTCGCACTATGCTTGATGATAGCCAACTTGGCCATCAATTTTGAGCGGAAGCGATACATACCGCTTGCTATGTTTTAATAGGATACTCTTGAGGCCCGGTACCAAACAAACTTGTTATGAATTGTTGTTTGGTAGATTGCCTCAAGTTAAACATTTTCGAGTTTTCGGTGCAAAATGTTTTATTAAAAACACGTATGGGAGTTTGGACAAATTTGATCCAAGATCTGATGAGGGGATATTTGTTGGATATTCCTCCCGTAGCAAAGCCTACCGGATATACAACAAAAGAACCTCAACGATCGAGGAATCACTTCATGTTTCATCCAATGAAAATTTTGTCCCGTCTAGAATTATCAATGATGATGACTCCCTGGATGTTTTATGTGATTCTATTGGTAATTCAAATTCTATTGATTCTATTGATACTAACCCTACTGATGAATCTTTTGAGAATGTTCCTAATGGTCAGGGAGTTCCCAAACGGCTTCATACAGTTCGTGACCATCCCCATGAGTAAGTCATTGGCAACATACTTGATAGTGTCAAGACGAGATCTTAAGTCAACTACTTCGCTCATTGTGCCTTTGCCTCTTCAATAGAGCCAAAGAAAATTAACGAAGCGTGCGAAGATAGTTCTTAGATCCTAGCCATGGAGGAAGAACTCATTCAGTTTGAGAGGAATGAGGTTTGGGAGCTTGTTCCATTGCCTTCGAAGAACCACACCGTTATAGGAACGAAGTGGATCTTCAAGAATAAGATCGACGAGAACTAAAACGTCGTCCGGAACAAAGCTCGGTTAGTAGCTCAAGGCTACAGACAAGAGGAAGGTATAGACTTCGAAGAATCCTTTGCTCATGTAGCTAGATTAGAATCTATTAGGTTGTTGTTATCTTTTGCATGCCATAAAGATTTTAAACTCTTTCACATGGATGTAAAAAGTGCGTTTTTAAACGGAGATGTCGTTGAGGAAGTTTATGTTTCTCAACCTCCGGGTTTTATAAATGAAAAATTTCCAAATCATATTTTCAAACTTAAGAAAGCACCTTATGGTTTGATACAAGCTCCAAGAGCTTGGTATGACCGCCTAAAGAACTTTCTTTTGGATTTGGGTTTTAAAATGGGTGAAGTTGATTCTCCACTATTTGTTAAGTATTCGAATCATGATATTATTTTAGTTCAAATTTATGTTGATGATATCATTTTCGGTGCTACTAACTTCACTTTTTTCGAAGAGTTTTCTAATGTCATGAAGGACCAATTTGAGATGAGCCACATGGGTGAGCTCAAATATTTCTTAGGTCTCCAAATTTGCCAAATGCACGATGTAATCTTCATCCACCAAACAAAGTACATGGTGGAGTTGCTAAAGCGATTTGGAATGGAGAATGCTTCTGGCAAGAAGACTCCAATGAGCACTACTACACATCTTGATAAAGACACGGGCGGCAAAGATGTAGACATTCGTCTATATCGAGGTATGATAGGTAGTTTATTATATCTTACTGCCAGTCGGCCCGATATTATGTTTTCCGTATGTGTATGTGCTCGTTATCAGTCTCAACCTAAGGAATCTCACTTAGTAGCGGTAAAACGTATTTTCCGTTATTTAAGTTACACACTCGACTACGGATTATATTATCCAAAGTCTAGCACATATGAGTTAATCTCATATAGTGACGCAGATTATGCTGGATGCAAATCCGACAGGAAAAGTACTTGTAGCACTTGCCATTTTATAGGAAACTCTCTTGTCTCTTGGTTTTCCAAGAAGCAGAATTCCGTATCACTTTCAACCACCGAGGCGGAATATATTGCCGCCGGTCCTGCGTGTGCTCAGGTTCTTTGGATGAGACACACACTTAAAGACTTTGGTATAAACTGTGATACTTGCCCTATCATGGTGGACAACCAAAGTGCAATATGTCTCTCTAAGAATCCGGTACACCATTCCCGTTTCAAACACATAGATGTCTGACACCATTTCCTAGATGATCATGTTGCTAAAAAGGACATCATTTTAGTGTACATTGAAACCCAAAAGCAAATCACCGATATTTTCACGAAACCACTCAAGGAAGACTCCTATGTGCGGTTACGTCGAGAATTGGGGATTATGGGTGAATCCGAGATTTAGGATTCATATTTTCGATAATCTCGCATGATAATGTTATTCTTATATGTTCATGCTAAGATTTGTTGGGATTTTCTGGATTTTTGATTGAATTTTCAGAATTTATGCTAGAAATGTTCTTACACGTCGTATTTATGAATTTCTACGTTTTATGGGGTAGAATAATGATGTTTGAGAGTGTATGAGATTATTTCGATGTTTCATCCAAGTGTACATTGGAGAGAACTCATAATTTCAAATTATTAAATTTTTGGACTCTTTTAGTCGGTCCCAGTTCATTAGCCGACCGACTAGATTGAGTTCTAGTCGGTCAGTTATTGAACTCAGACCGACTAATTCATGCTCTTTATTTGGCCTCTCTTACTGTTTGCATTTAGTCGGTCCAAGCTCTCTGGCCGATCGACTAGATTGCATTCTAGTCGGTTGGTGATTGAACTCAGACCGACTAGATTTTGCCCTAATTTTTGTCTTCAACTGATGTTCGCAGTTAGTCGGTCCAAGCTCATTGGCCGACCGACTAGATTGCATTCTAGTCGGTCAGCACTTGAACTTAGACCGACTAGTTGCGCAGGGGCAGTTGTGTCTTTTGGCATTCCATATCGATTTATAACTTGCCCGCACCGATTAGAACTCATTCTAATCGGTGTGTTATCTCTCCTCAGCCCTAACCCCCGTGTCTCCTCTCCTCCCTCCGCCGTGCTCCGTCGTTTCCTGCCACCGTCTGCCGTCGCCGTTCATCTCTTCTCCTTCCTAGGGACTCGCTTGGTATTTCTCCTACATCTCTCTCGATTTTAGGTCTAAAATCTTGTTCATTTTTAGGGTTTCCGTTTGTATTAGGGTTGTTTCTAGGGTTTCGATTTCGTTCGATTTCGTTCGTTCTCGTTTGTGTGTTGTCTCGTCACGATCTTATAGCGAAGACTCGCATCCCCGTCCGTCCTACCACTCCGTCTCCCATGACCATTGAGTCTCCTCCTACTGACCCTCCTCAACCCAAACGTCAAGCCAAAACCACTCGTCCCTCCTCTTCCTTGCCTCCCCTCAAGAAGAAGAGGACTTCCAAGCCTAAACCCCAATCTCAATCTCAGCCCAAACCCCGAACCAAGGCCAAAGAAAAGATTTTGACTCCAAGCCCCTTCCGTTCTCGCACTCCTCCCGATGAATCCGACGAAGAGTATATTCCTGAGTCTGAGCCTACCGATAGGGCTCCTACTCCTCCTTCTCGTACTTCGTCTCGTCCGTCTAAGGGGAAGGCCCCCATGCCTTTGGGTGGTGTAGATATTTCGTTATGTCGCGATGAACCGATGTGTCTAGCGGCATACAATCGTATTGAGCATTGTCCTTTGATTCTGGAGCACTTCGTCCAGTTTTCCGACTTTCCTTAGCTTGCCGACCTCCTCTCCTATAGCGGCCTATTATACTATCTTCGCCATGACCCCAAGGTGAATCCTCATCCATATCCCCGACTCGTCAAATTGTTCTATGCCAATCGAGTCCGGGGTGAGTATGATGACACCCACTCCATTGAGACCACTGTCTTGGGGACACCTATTGTCCTCACGGCAAATATTTTAGGGGAGTTGATTGGTGTCTCATCCTCTGGCCTGCTCCCTGCTGATATCTCCGTGGATAATATCGACGATCTTGACCAGACCATACTTGCTGAGATGTTTTATGTCATCCCTCTCGCCATGATTGGCGTCCCTTCGAAATCATTTAAGCCTAATGCTTGGGTCCTCAATCTGATTCTGAAGTCGTGCCTCCTACCGAAGTACGGCTCATCTAGCTTGCCCTCCCAGCCGTTTCTCAAGCTTATCTACGCTCTGTTCATGTGGAGCGAGATAAATTGGGCTCGTATTATCCTTGACAAGATGGATTCCTTTGAGTGCATAAGGAAATCCACCAAGTCTGCTCATATTCCTTATCCGTGCCTATTGACTCTCGTTTTCCGTCATTTTGGCATCCCTCTCCCTCCAGATGACCATCGTCCTTTGGGTCCTCCCCTGAACGTGACTGCCGTCAAGAAGTCTCTTGTGGCTTTGTGTCACGTTCAGCGGACTACCCCCTCTGCTTCAGCTGCTCCTGCTCCTCCTACTCCTTCACTCGCTGAGCTTTCAGTTTCCCTGAGACGTGTGGAGTCTCGTGTTTCTCGTTGTGAGGAGATGCTTGCTCGCCTCTGCAAGTATTTGGATATTGTTGTTCCTCCAACGCTTTCTGATGAGGAGGTCATGGACGTTGATGAGGATGAGGAGAATTCTCCAGCTCGTGCCCCCGAGGGTACGTCTGCTGCTGCTACTTCAACTGGTGATCCCGAGAGCACACCTGTTGCCACCATTCCTTCGGTGGATACTTCTGCTGGTGCTCCCGAGACCACTCCTGTTGCCACTCTCCCTTCGGTTGTCACTCCTGTCGACCCAGAGACTACCATCCCTTCTGCAGAGCCTGCTGCTGCTGATGATCCTCCCTCTGCCTCCTGAGCTTACGTTGGAGGACTCTCCCATGAGCACTTGGATGATATATTTGTTGTGAGAGAGTGGGGTAGGATAGTTGGGTGGTGATGTCTTTTTGATGTATTTTTGGATGTGTTGATGATACATTTTGATGTATATTCGTTTTGATGTCTGTTAAGACATGTGTTGTATTTTTGTGCACCGATCTGCTGATCGTTTATATTTGTATTGTAAGTTAGCGGATGTATACTTTTTGATGTATCCTGTGTATATATATATATATATATATATATATATATATATATATATATATATATATATATATATATATATATATAATACATTTGAGAGCAGTTTTTGAATCTTTGTCCCAGTCAGCAAGAGTTTGTCCCAGTCACTAATAGTTTGTCCCAGTCACCAAGAGAGTGGGTCCCAGTCACTAATAGATTTGAAAGTTAAAATATAATGTGTGTTGAAAAACTTTAGGGTTAAAACATTGGGGTTAAAAACACTGGTGCCTCAAAGGAAGAAGTTTACACATTTTAGGGTTGAAAACATTTTTACGGGGGAAATTTTTACGGGGGAACTGATTTTTACGGGGGAAATTTTTTTGACGCGCCTCAGATTTGTAGCGGGGGAAAGAATTTTGCCGCGCCTGTGAAAATTTTTCCCGTCTCTTTTGAATTTTCTTCATCATTATCCCTCTGCAACACCATCTCGCATCACCATCTACCATCAACCTCTCCCATCACACATTGCCAGGTTGAGAGAATGCCTCAAACGTGCCTTGGAATTGGGGGGAAACATTTGAAATTCCTTCATCACTCTCTGTCGGCAACATCTCACATCAACATCTCCCATCATCCTCTCGCATCACCCATCCCTTGGTTGATAGAATGCCTACAAAAATCGAGGGTTTATATGTTGGAGAATCCCTCAGCTCTCCTCTTCACCCCTCATCTTCAATCCTCATCTTCAAAGTTGGAGAAATTCGTCTGCAACAATTTTCATTTTCAACTTCAGATTTGGAGAAAGCTAGGGGTTTGATTCTTCACCTCTCTTATTATTATTCTCAATTTATTTTTTGTTTTCTCATGTTCTTCACCTCTCTTCTTGCATTCAATCAGGTTCAATCAGGTCCAATGGATGAATTGTTATAACATCCAACAATGGTCTATAACTTCTTCCTTTGATTTTTTGTCAAATTGAATGAAAAACATCTTCAGAATTGTTCAATCAGGTGGGGGTTCTTATCAAATTGAATTTCCTTTGAATTTGCTCTTTGATATTTGCATATTATGATGGCTTGCTGATTTCAGAATTTGTATATTTGTCCTGCAGGCTTGAGCATACAGGTGGGGGGTTCTTATCAAATTGAATTTCCTTTGAATTTGCTCTTTGAGATTTGCATATTATGATGGCTTGATGATTTCAGAATTTGTATATTTGTCATGTAGGCTTGAGCATATGGGCTATTAGATTGAGTTGAATACTTGCAAAAAGAACATATGGGCTTTTAGACCATTGTGCACGTTTTTCATTCAAGCCTTAGGTTTCACTTCTACTGACGAGTTTGAACAGATGAGAAGATGGATTTATTGAAGAATCATTGAAGGCAAGATTAATTGGAGTTGGTGGATTCAAGATACATAAGTGTTCATAATTTCGTAAGTGTTCATAATTGTTGATTTGCATATGAAGCCATCTCAAAAAACATACATGCTGTTTTTCATTGATGAATTGGAACATACAGCAGCCTCAAATTTCCATTAACATCATGTATGTTAATAGTATCCTGATTCGCAGATTTGTCACCTAACACATTTTCATCAAACAGAAAATATCCTCATGATAATGTGTTTTCTGTTGCACATTTTCTGTTGATGTTGATGGTAACACATTCAGGAAACATCTTCCCACATTTTTAGTAACACATTTTCATCAAACACATATCAAACACATATTGTAACACATGTTGATGTTGGTAGTAACATGATATTTTCTGTTTTCTCATGTACTTCACCTTCACTGTAACATGGTATATAGGATGTTAGGTGAAAAATGTTTCTCATTTTACTATATATTCTCAGTTTATAAAATGTGTTTGATTCAAATGAACTTCAACTTATAAGTCCCACATTTTCAGTAACACATTTTCATCAAACACATATCAAACACATATTGTAACACATATTGATGTTGGTGGTAACATGATATTTTCTGTTTTCTCATGTACTTCACCTCCACTGTAACATGGTATATAGGATGTTAGGTGAAAAATGTTTCTCATTTTACTATATATTCTCAGTTTATAAAATGTGTTTGATTCAAATGAACTTCAACTTATATGTGAAATCTTAAGTCTCAAAAAATTTCTTCGTCTGTTAGTTATTAGAACAGATATAGCAAGAAGGCTTGAATGGTACTTCAAGTTTGTTAGTTAAGGAAGCCGAAACAAGACACTAGATGTTTGCCCTATCTGACATCATTTCGTAGGGTAACATGTGCAATTACCTACTTATTCCAATGGCAAGTTATTAGAACATATTACTAAATAATCATTTATTGTTCCCCATATATCGTCCCAGCTAGGCAACAATTCTTTCCATCCCCAAACCAGCAAACTATTCAGTGAAGAAAAATGGAAGATTATTTGGCATCAAAGAAAATTGAGATCAATTTGAAGGGAGAATTAATGGGGACCACACGAATAGAGGTTTGGAATGGTGATTTTATCGGAAATATGTTATCCGGCTCATGGGTCAGGGGAGTTTAGCATTTTTCATGTAACAATTTGTATACAGTAAACATATATGTTGGTTATGACAATAGTTGCTTATTGATTGTCCACGGATGTTTTCTCTATTGGGCCAATGCATTGCATGCAGTTTGTATTCATTCAAAAATACCAGTGTACCAGTGAATTTTAATCAAGTCACAATGTATCCTTGCAGTTGGTTCATTGTAGTTCTTATTTATTTGTTGAACATTGTCCATAAGTACCAGATACATATGTCAGCCGTGGCTTAGGTGTTTAAGCAAATTTGAGTAAAAGTTTAACAATGTTAACCAAGTGAAATTTAAGCAATATTACATCAAAATTTAAGTAACATTAAGTTGAGAGTTTTCAGTTTCCAATTTAAGTAAATTTGTAAATTCCCAGTTTTTTTTAGTTTTATCAGTTTCCAATCCTCAGTTTCATTCAAATTTCATTCAATTTTAAGTTGCCAGTTTTTTTAAGTAAATTTGTAAGTTACCAGTGTTTTTGAGTTTTATCAGTTTCCAATACTCAGTTTCATTCAAATTTCATTCAACTTTAAGTTGGCAACTAACAAATTTGTAACTCATGGAGTAAATTTAAGTTGCCAGTTTTTTTAAAGTAAATTTGTAAGTTGCCAGTTATTTTTGAGTTTTATCAGTTTCCAATGCTCAGTTTCATTCAAATTTCATTCAACTTTTAGTTGGAAACTTACAAATTTGTAACTCAAGGAGTAAATTTAAGTTGGCAGTTTTTTTTTTTGAGTTTTATCAGTTTCCAATATTCAGTTTCCAGTAAATTTAAGTAAATGAAGTAAATTTCAGTTTCCAATCAATTTAGAAACTGAGTATTGGAAACTTAAGTTGATGAAGTAAGTAAATGAAGTAAACTTAGTATTGGAGTTTTAAGTAACTTAAGTTTGACTGCAGGTAAATGAAGTAAACTTTACTTCATTTACTCAAACATGGCTCCAAACTGAGTACTGAGTATTGGAAATTTAAGTAAATTTCAGTTTCCAATCAATTTAGCAACTGAATATTGGAAACTTAAGTTGATGAAGTAAGTAAATGTAGTAAACTTAGTATTGGAAACTGAGTATTGGAGTTTTAAGTAACTTAAGTTTGACTGCAGGTAAATGAAGTAAACTTTACTTCATTTACTCAAACATGGCTCCAAACTGAGTAGTACTGAGTATTGGAAATTTAAGTAAAAAAAAGTAAACTTAAGTAAATTTTTTGTGTTTTAAGTAAATTTAAGTAAATTTAAGTAAATGAAGTAAATTTCAGTTTCCAATCAACTTAAGTTTAAATCAATTGATCACATCAACACTGAAATTTTTTGAAGTAAATGAAGTAAAATTTCCCAAATAAAACTTAACTAAAACCTACTGTTACTTACAATGTAATATTGAGTTTGGAAATTTTTTGCTGGCAAGTTATTGAGTTTATTTGGAGCCATGGTTTAGTTAAGTAACATTGTAAGTAACAGTAAGTTTGAGTATTGAGTATTGAGGATATTACATTTAATTTGAGTTAAGGAATATTAATCAAACTGTAATATAGTTAAGTAACAGTAAGTTTAACATTTTTTTGATTTGTTTCATATGCTGATATGTTTTGACACAAATTCGCAGCATGTTTGATAGGTTTGCAAACTAACCCAAATTTGTTACAAACTAACCCAAATTTTAGTATTATGTCCAAATTAGACACTGAGTATTGAGGAATTGGGTTTTAATTGAGGACATGCTAATATGAGTGAGGACCTGCATATTAGACACAGAGTATTGAAGAATTGAGTATCATGTCCAAATTAGACACTGAGTATTGAGGATTAGGCAAATACTACAAATTAGACACTGAGAATTGAGTATCCTGTCCAAATTAAGATTGGAAAGGATAGTGCAAAATGAGAATTGAGTATCCTGCACTATATTGTCCAAATTAGACACTGAGTATCCTGTCTAATTTGTTCATTTGCTGTTGGTGTAATATTGCTTTTGGAACATTGTTAAACTTTGATGCTACTTAGCTCAAATGTTGGACAAATACTGCACTGAAAAACTTGAGTATAGTGAGGTATTTTGAGCCAACATTCCAAATGCAAATCCAATTTTGATGTTACTTAGCTAAGTTTAACAATACTTCACTTAGCTCAAATGTTGGACATTAAGTAACATCAAAATGCATATCCTGTCAAATTTCAGCAATATTACATGTTCATTTGCTTTTGGTGCAATATTCCAAAGTATAGTGAGTACAAATACTGCACTATACTGGAATATTGCAGTTTTAAACTTGAGCTCAATACTCCAAATACTCTATTTTGGGATTTCTTGTCTAATTTGTTCATTAATCAAATATTCCAAATACTCCAAATACTCAGTAACAATAAGTTTAACAATTGAGCTCAATACTCCAAATTGGGATACTCCAAATACTCCATTTTGGGAGGACATGGAGTATTTTAAAATTGCACTTTAAAACTTATTTGGAGTATTTGGAATATTGAGCTCCAAATATTTGGACAGGATATGAATTATAAACATCAAATATTTGGACATGACCTGCATATTACCTCAATACTCACAATTTTGCAATATTTATGAGTATATAGTGCAATATTGTGCAATTTGGATGTCCATTTACTACATCTATTTGCATCATGACTCAGAATCCGAATTTAGATAATACTAATTAGGATATTCTGATGTAGTATAATAATTAGGATATTATGTTTAATGAATCAGAATTTGGATGTCATATCAAGGTTACAACAGATTTAGGATATTCATAATCATTAATCAATGTTAAAACTTAATAATTAAGATGTCAAATCAATATTACAACAGAATTTTTGGTTACCATATGGATAACGCCAAATGCTTACATAGTCACCAGTAATATTATAGTTAAACGATTTAGACGACCATGTACATACCTGGAGTAATTTTTGTATTTAATTATTTAAAATTTTTGTTGCAAGAGTTGTCTTGCATTTATATTTGTTTACTATTATTGGTTACCATTTGGAATGTACAATTATTTTAACACTGAGTTTAAATGATTCAGTTGTACGTTGGTATTCTTTGACCATCCTAAAGATTTTATCATTCCCATTTGCTTCACACCAACATGCAAACAGTATGGAATTTGTTACTATAAACTACTGTATTACATGCTTAATTTATCATAATTAATAAAACGTATACTATGCACTCAATTTAGGCATCTGTTGATACTGATGTATCAGCCTCACGGAAAGGACAAGAACAATATAGCACTCTTACTGAGCCTATGATTAGTTCTTCACTACCAAGTGTTTGTCGCATTTCACCCTTGCGACAATGGCAACATAGAAGGAATCATAATGATACAATTTTTGAACGCGACGCAGAACCATCTGCCAGGTTATTATCCACTTGAATGAGCCAAAAATCTAATTTTCTCTAATGTATTTTAATTGTAATTAGATTGGGTGTAATTTGGATAGGTCCTTAGCTCAACGCAGAAGGCGAGATAGAGAGCGTGAACAAGAACACCGAAACATATCTCATGCTCTGACTTCTGACAGTGTACTTGATATACCTCAAATAACTCCACAATTGACAATTTCTTCGGTTGAACAAGCAGATGTCGTCTAAGCCTCGCATAACGATATGATTTCTGAACAAGTATCTGGACCATCTGTCAGGTTATTACCCACCAGACTAAACATAAAATATATACAACTATCATGTATTTTAATTGTATTTATTTTTGGGTGTAATTTGGATAGGGTTTTAGCTCAACGCAAAAGGCGAGATCGAGAACGTGAACAAGGACAACGAAACATATCTCACGCTCTGACTTCTGACAGTGTCCTTGATATACCTCAAATGACACCAGCAATGATAATTTTCCCGGTTGAACAAGAAGATGATGTCTCAGTCTCGCATAACGATATGGTTTCTAGACAAGTACCTGGACCATCTGTCAGGTTATTATCCATCTGACTGTACAGAAAATTTATTCTATTCTCATATATTTTAATTATATTTTGTTTTGGGTTTAATTTGGTAGGTCTTTAGCTCAACGCAAAAGGAGAGATCGAGAACAAAACCAAGGAAACATATCTCGATATATGACTCCTAACAGTATACTTGATATACCTCAAAGTACACATGCATTACCAACTTCTCATGTTTAACATGAAGATAAGGTCTCAGCCTCGCAAAACGATACGATATCCGTCCAAGATGCTGAACCATCTGCCAGGTTATTATCTATACAATTTAATCTCCTTTAATGTACTGTAATTTTATTTAATGTGGCTTTTATTTTGGATAGGTGTTTAGCTCAACGTCAAAGGAGAGAACGAGAACAAGTACAACAAAACATATCTCGATATATGACTCCTATCAGTATACCTGAAATAACACCTCCATTCGTAAATTCTCAAGCTGAACAAGAAGATGATCGCTCAGCTTCGATGTTAGTATGTAGGTCAACTCATCATAGAGATGGTCCGTCAACACAGGTTGATTATGGTCGACATTATCTTGGTTTAATGAACATTCCATGCCCTCATTGTTTAGCCTTACACAGGTTGGATGAACAGTTGTCGAGGTCAACTTTGACAACACATAATTTTGGAACATGTTGTTTGTAAGGAAAGGTAAAATTGGAGAAACTTAATGAACCCCCTCCAGCAATTCGAGAATTATATGATGGTGATAGTGAGCAATCAAAATCATTTCGAAAGTATACTCGGGAGTATAATGCAGCTAATGCATTTACCAGCCTTGGTGTGACACTGGATCAAAGATTGATTGTTGGCAGAGGCCCGAACATATTTACTATTCATGGAGAATTACGCCATCGAACAGGATCACTTCTGCCACAATTGGATCAAACAGCAAGTTATTGTCAACTTTACATATATGATCTGGATTCTGCTATAGAGTAACGAAGTAATAGAAATCCACATTTGAGAAAGGATGTCTTACAAATTATTCAAAATTGTCTATCAGACATAAACCCATTCATCCAACTATATTGTCAGGCTTATTCTGTTTTAGCTCAAGCAGATTTATGTGGTCATGATCTTCCTGTATATTTGCATTACAATTCAAACAAGGATCGTCGCCGTTATAACCTCCCAACCGTAGATTAGATTGCGGTTATTTTACCTGGAGATGGCTATCGACCTTCCGGGCTGCAAGATATTATTTTACATCTACGAGGAAATAATCAATTAATGCAAATCAATGAGGCTCATCCTGCATACTTACCATTACATTACGTCTTATTATTTCCTGATGGTCAGCTTGGATGGGAACCTGAGTTGAAGCAGTGGGATCCAGTTCAAAACAAATTCTCAAATAGACGACTTACCCTGTGTGAGTTTTATAGCTACCGTCTGTTTGAAAGAAATAATGAGTATTCTTCAATTTTGAGAGCTGGAAAATTATTCCAAGAGTTCATAGTTAATGCTTGGGCTGCAACTGAGCAAAATCGGTTGGCATTCATCAAACTTAATCAACGAAAACACCGCTCAGAGCTATATCAAGGTTTTGCAGATATCGATGCATATGTCAGGTGTGACCAAATTGGACAGCGCATGATACTTCCATCATCTTTCACTGGCAGTGCACGTCACATGTTTGAAATCTTTCAAGACTCAATGGCAATCACACGTTATAACCAGCACCCGGATATTTTTCTTACTATGACTGCAAATCCAAAGTGGCCAGAAATTACTTCGGCTCTACTACCCAATCAAAAGGCTGTCGACCGTCCAGATTTAGTTGCATATTTGATTTAAAAAGAAAGGCTTTGATGAAGGATATTGATGTTAATAATGTATTTGGAAAGTAAGCAGCACATGTATTTACAATTGAATTTCAGAAACGAGGTCTTCCACATATGCATGCTATTTTCTTTCTTCGTGGTCCAGATAAGATTCATACATGTGATCAAGTGGATAGAATTGTTTGTGCTGAATTTCCTGATCCTGCTCAAGATCCTGCATTATTCGATATTGTGTCAAAATGTATGGTACATGGACCATGTGGTGCTCGAAATCCAAATGCTTCATGTATGGAAAATGGTAAATGTACTAAGAAATACCCTCGAACTTATGCAGATGCAACAACCATGGATCGTAATGGATATCCTATTTATCATCGTCGTAATAATGAACATCTATATACTGTAAGGGGGCATCAGGTTGATAACTGAGATGTTGTTCCGTACAACATGTATCTCTCAAAACTCTTTAAATGCCATATTAATGTCGAAGTTTGTGCTGGGGTAAGATGTGTGAAGTACATTCATAAGTATATTTATAAAGGTCATGATCGGACCACAATGGTGTTGGGTGCAGTAAATGAGATCCAACAATATCTTGATGCAAGATATATTGGACCACCTGAGGCAGCTTGGCGAATATTTGAGTATCCCTTACATCAAGAGATTCCGTCAGTTCAAAGATTGGTGCTTCATTTACCAGGGCATCACCGTGTTATTTTTGATCCAGATGAAGATGTAGATGCAATAAGGGCTAGGGCTGAAAACGAGAAGACAACTTCGACTGAATTTTTTACATATTGTGCTTTACATGAGTCTGCACATGATCTCACATATCAAGAATTTCCTCAAAAGTTTGTGTGACATTCGTCAACAAAGGTCTGGACTCCAAGAAAATCTGGATATGCAATTGGCAGAATGTATTTTGCATCCCCTAATTCGGGTGAGCGATTTTATCTACGGTTTCTACTAATAGTTGTTAAAGGTCCAACATCGTGGGAAAATTTACGCACATTCAATACCATCGAGTACCCAACATTCAAAGCAACATGTATTGCAAGAGGTCTTCTTGAAGATGATTCTGAGTGGAGATAATGTCTTTCCGAGGCTTCCATTATGAAAACAGGATATCAATTATGAAGACTGTTTTGTATTATTCTTATCGAATGTTCGTCGATCGATCCTCTTGCATTATGGAATGAATTTTCAATACACATTTACGATGATCTTCCACATAAACTACACACTTTATTTGCAATTTCTACCGCAACTCAAGGCCAACTTGAAGATTATGGATTATTCCTTATCAATGAATTGCTTGAGGAGTATGGTAAGTGTTTATCTGACTTTCCACGAATGCCACTTCCTGCTGGAGATTGGAATACAATTGTTGGCAATAAATTGTTACATGAACATCAGGAACTTATAAATAAAGCGAAACAAATGGATGCACAAAAAGACATTGATTGCCTCAATGATGCACAACACAATGCTTATTCAACAATTACTTCATCCGTATTTGAAAATAAAGGTACTACATTCTTCTTGAGCGGAGGTGCTGGAACTGGAAAGACTTTTTTGTACAATGCACTAGCAACATTGTTACGTAGTCTTGGAAATATAGTTATCGCCGTCGTGTCATCTGGTATTGCATCATTGCTACTTAGCGGAGGTCGGACTGCACATTATACATTTCGTATCCCGTTAGATGTGCAAGATAATTAAATTTGTAATTTTAGCAAGCAATCCATGCAAGCACAATTATTCAGAAAAGCAAAATTTATAATATGGGATGAGGTACCTATGCAACATCGGCACTGCGTTGAGGCAGTGGATCTATCGTTAAAAGATATTTGTGATAACAACAGAGCTTTTGGTGGTATTACTGTTGTTCTTGGTGGGGACTTCCGACAAATCTTACCCGTCATACCAAAGGGGGTTCGAGAAGAAATTGTTGGTGCCTCATTGAGACGATCTGTATTATGGTGCTCTGTACAAATTTTGATATTGGATCAGAATATGCGGTTAAATAACTCATCTGTTGAGAATACAAATTTTACAAAATTTATTTTGGAGGTATTTTCTTTCAAGCCTAACTCAAGTTTAATTACTATTTTTATCTTAGCCATTGCTTAACTTAAATTATATCTATATATGTATTCGGTTGGGACAAATCCTACAGAAGTGGTAGAACTTCCTTCTAACATATTCAGGTGCAAAGATTTAAACGAGTTAATACTTCGAATTTATCTGTAGCTTAATATTGAGGGTGCAGTGACTCCGGCATACCTTACTGAACGAATAATTCTTTCTACACGGAATGATGATGTTACTTTTATAAATGCTGCTGCATTAAACATTTTCCCGGGACAAAAGATTACATATCTAGCTGTAGACAAACTGTCTGAAAATGAAGAAGCCGATCTAACCATTATAAATCGATTTCCAACTGAGTATATAAATTCTTTGGATCCTCCTGGGTTGCCACAA
Organism: Scilla litardierei; assembly: GCA_030789695.1. Taxonomy (NCBI): domain Eukaryota; kingdom Viridiplantae; phylum Streptophyta; class Magnoliopsida; order Asparagales; family Asparagaceae; genus Scilla; species Scilla litardierei. The sequence continues at coordinate 707,479,679 of CM061142.1, forward strand.
TTTAAACTTGATCTAAAGGTTGGTTGTCATATTATTTTATTACGAAATATTGCACCTAAAGACGGGCTCTGCAATGGCACTCGATTGATGGTTGTCAGATGTGCATCACGTGTCATTGAAGCTCAAATTTTAGATGGGGATAAATTCGGTTGTTTTGTGTTTATTCCAAGAATATCTTTGTCACCATCGGCTACAGAATTACTTTTCATATGACAAGAAGGCAGTTTCCTATCCGTGTGACATATGCTATGACAATTAATAAAGCCCAAGGACAATCTGTAAAGTTCGTTGGAGTTGATTTGTGGACACCAGTTTTCAGTCATGGACATCTTTATGTGGCACTTTCAAGGTGCACATCTTTTGATCGTGTATGTGTCCTTCTTCAGCCTAACATAAATAACACAGTAAACATCGTTTACCCAGAAGTTCTGCTATGATTTCCATTGTATGAAAAATATTGCATGTAAGTTTTTTAAATTTCTTTCTTTACATTGGTTTATTTATATTATTTGTTTAAATGATCTTTTAAAAAATTATTTATCGATTGTTGTCTAACATGCAGGTATATCTTTATCATAAGTTACCAAGCTTTAAAATGTGGACACACATTACTATATATGGCATGGTAAGAAATTTTTTCATTTACTACATTTCATTTCATGACTTAATAGTTTTAAATATGCATAGTTTGATAAAATATTGGATTGTATTTTTATATAGATGGATGATGATGAAGATTTGGCAAAAACTGTAAGTCTCTAATCATAATTCTAAATTATATATTTTATCTACTATGGTTGCTTAAACGTTTTTGTTCTCATAGGTTCTGATACTTAAAAACAATCACATAAATGTAAAGCTACGTGGTTATATCGGATTTTGGTTTGATAAGGTATGCATATCGTTACAAACGTTAGCATTTTGTCATTAAAATTTAGTTACTGTTTATTATTATTATTATTTTCAGCAAATTGCTAAAAGAATATTACAAGCAACGACGACGAGTAACATTGATGACAACGCAAACTGCTTTTCAGAGGTAATATAAAAATCTTAGATTTTGTTTTCAAAATATCCTTTTCATTAACCATCCAAATACCATTTTTGTTATAGAAATGGAAGATGGTTCTTGCCGTGCTTGCTTGGTTCCATAAAGCATGACATCCACCACTCCAACGAAAAAAGGTAAATATATGTTTAACTTTAAATTTTTTCATATTATCAAATATATATTAATTTTTCTAATAAATTTATGTTCTTAAATTATCTAGGTTATTGCTCATCACATTAACGCTCCACTTTGGATTGAGCTTGACACATCATCTTTTTATACTGTGATGATGAAAAGGTTTTCCGCTTAAACATGAGGAAGGTAATAAAAGTGATTTGTACAAAGTAATTAGATATATCTTCGTTTCTAATTTTTGTATTCTAATCTATGATTTTATTTTTTATTTTCAGGACACACGACCCTTGCTTCATATGTAAATTTTGTTGGTTTTAAATGCCTGTGTGAAGATGGTGTTTCTGAAATTGGAATGCATGGTTGTTCATTCCAAAATGTATTTTTGTGTATATTTGTACATAGTTAAGGTTTTCTTCTTTTAGCATATAGTTTAGGTTGTGTGATATTATAAGTCGACGTAACAAAATGTTGTCTTAAGTATATTTTGGTGGAAAATATGATTTGTGGAAATCCCCCTTCAAAAAATCACACAAACTATTTTGGTTGCATTTGTTTAATTGTTGTGGGTTCAATATCTATTCGGTCATGTTTAGTTTGCTTTTATTTCATATAATTATTGCTTCTTTGCAAGCAGTTGGGTTCAAATATCCTCTTGACATATAATTTTTGCTTCTTTTGTTTAGTTTGATTCTTCAGTTGCATTCATTTGAAAGTACTTATTTCTTTCATGAATATGTGACCAACCCATTATTTATGGAACAGTTGAGTTAAATTTCATGAATATGGTACTTGAAGTAGTACTTGAAATATGAGACCAACATCTCAACAGTAAATCAAGTGTCCCTTCCACTTCTTTTTGAATAAACTGTCTTTTATTCTTTTCATCGCTATTGGAAATATCAACAAACGCTTGGTGCTTATTCTCCAAATAATGCACATCATAACCCCTCGGTGGACATCTTATTTAGCTGGATGGATCCCTGGACAAAGGAATCTGCCACAACTTTGTTTGCACGGTTATATTTGTTTTTTTAATTTCAAATTTTTTAATAGTAATTGATTGAACTTGGAGCAGGTTCTGAAATGTGTATTGACTTCATAATTCATTAATAAATTGAGAAGCTGGTTGTTTTCATTTCAAAATTTTTAATTTGTTCACAATAGTTTATTGAAGTTGGTGCGAGGTTCCAAAATGGGTATTGATTGCATACTTCATTAACAAATTAAGAAGCTGGTTGTTTCCTTTCAAATTTTGTAAATTTGTTCATACCAGTTGATTGAACTTGGAGGGGAGTCCTGAAATGGGTATTGGTTGCATGCTTCATAAAAAATTGATTTCATTTTCTACTCTGATGTTAAAAATTCTGTAGGATTCTTGCGAGTCCTTATTCTGGAACCGTATGTATCTGGAATTATCAATCATATGTACCTACCTGATTATGAAATGATTTATCACATTTTTATTCTTCTCTACTTTAATAGCAGGAAAAATAGCAATGCTCAAGCTCACAACAGAAATACAGGGCATGGAACAAAAAGTTTGAATGGCACAAAAGAAATGTTAGGCCTTGAAGTCTGAAACAATTTGCTGCATATATCAACAGTGCAAGCTATTTTGCTATGATTGCATTAGGTTTAGAAAGTTGATTGAAGAATAAGAGATTAGAAAATAAGAGAAAATTTAGAATTGGAAGCTTGCAGATATCAACTTTCTTTTAAATTATGGATAATACTTAAATTATGCTTCTGTTATGTTAAACAGTATTCATCATTGAAAATCATTGAGGAAATATTAGTCCTTTGTTGATTTATATGCAGTTATGCACCGCTAGGGTGACCATCATATAGAATCAGCTTTTTTGGAGGAGAAAGAATCTTCTCAGTTAAATTTTTGGAAGAAGCAATTATGTGTTTTCAAGAAAGGAAGAACTAAGAGTTTATGCCCTTCTTTTGATCATGTGACCTTAGGTTCTCTTCAGGAATGAATATTGGCATAGGGGGTGACTTGCATGGTTCTGATGTATCAACCTTTATATAGGCAAAATGTAGAGACGCACTGTAGAAATGTTACTGTATGACTCTCTTTTTCTTGGAGGAAACTTAATCTGTTAATTTACTGTCATGTACACAATCATGGTCTCAACTGAAACACCAGGCAATATTATTAGTGAAATTATTGTTGTACACATATATAAGATTACAGAAACTTTTGCCCTTTGTTTGTTCATGAATTTCTCTTCTTATGAGCATGCTATAGATATAAATAAATGTGTTGACTGATATCCCCATTTTTAGTAAATAACTTTTTTGTTATACACTACATGGATATATTGCAGAAACCAAACTTTGTGATTCGGATAATTTATGAAAGCTTGATACTCCGACCATGCTCTTAATTTGATTATCATGAATTGACATTTCAAATTTTGCATTATATATTTTGTTTTGTTTTGTTATGTGGAGTGAATAAGTTAGTATCCCTTTGTGTATGAAATATGGACGTGGAGTTAGTTAACTGATTAGCAAAATTGTTCGATCTCCCGCCATAGCTTCTTTTTTGTCGATATGATAAAGCTGGCGGTTTTGATCTTGGTGGGTGATTCTAGGGATGAAGCTGCCATCGATTGGCACTCGGAGGTTGATTTTGTTATCCTTTGGAATGTTATCTTCTTGAATTTGTTTTGGAACATTAGTTTAATTACTTTGCTCAAAATAATGTGTTGAGTTTATCATATGGTTGTCTTGAGCCTTGGCGAGGGACTGGCAGACATTGTATAATAAAAACTGGTAAACATGGTATAAATTATGATCCATATGCAAGATTGTTCAATGGGACATTATGATCTATAATAAAGACTGGTAGCCGCTAATAGCCTACTGTTTTGGTGCAGGAATGGGACATAACAACGATCTTAGGGCCGAAATGGCTAGGCTTCAGCAAGGAATGAGCCATAGGCAAAGAATGTTGGAGGCATGCAAGTATATGCTACTCGAGTTGCAGCGCCCAGTTAGACACAAAATTTGCGCGGCGTTGAATCATTCTTCTGATATATATGGTATAAATTATGATCCATATGGCAGTAGAGCTTTGAGTATTAGTTAAATCCTTTATTGCACAGAAACTGTGATATAGAACCATATCATTATCTGATATATGATTTTATAGATGGATAGTTTGGCAGTTGAGGAATACTCTTCATGTTGAGTTTAACATATCCTCAAACTTATAATGTATACTCGGTCTCAGAGATGAGGAACTATAAAATTACTAGTCATAACCCGTGCCCGCGGGCACGGTTCAATTAAGATTTTCCCCCGCAAAATCTTTGTTCCCCAAAAAATTATTTCCGCGGTCAGAACTGCACTGAACAACAAATTTGCGTAAAAATATTTAGCGACATGGGCGCATTCGGCATGAAACAACAAATTCGGCGTGGAACAACAAATTTGCGTAAAAATATTTAGCGACATGGACGCATTCGGCATGAAACAACAAATTCGGCGCGGAACAACAAATTAGTGTAAAAACATTTAGCGGGTGACTTCGGCGCGGAACAACAAATTAGTTTCAAAATCGGCGCGGGCGCCTTCGGCGCGGGCGCGGTTCAATTAAGATTTTCCCTCTCAAAATCTTTGTTCCCCAAAAAATTATTTCCACGGTCAAAATTGTGCGGAACAACAAATTTGCGTAAAAATATTTAGCGACATGGACGCATTCGGCATGAAACAACAAATTCGGCGCGGAACAACAAATTAGTTTAAAAATCGGCACGGGCGCGGTTCAATTAAGATTTTCCCCCGCAAAATCCTTGTTCCCCAAAAAATTATTTCCGCGGTCAAAACTGCGTGGAACAACAAATTTGCGTAAAAATATTTAGCGACATGGACGCATTCGGCATGAAACAACAAATTCGGCGCGGAACAACAAATTAGTTTAAAAATCGGCGCGGGCGCGGTTCAATTAAGATTTTCCCCCGCAAAATCTTTGTTCCCCAAAAAATTATTTCCGCGGTCAAAACTGCGTGGAACAACAAATTTGCGTAAAAATATTTAGCGACATGGACGCATTCGGTATGAAACAACAAATTCGGCGCGGAACGACAAATTAGTGTAAAAACATTTAGCAGGCGCCTTCGGCGCGGAACAACAAATTAGTTTAAAAAAATTTAGCGGGCGCCTTCGGCGCATTTAAAATAATCCGCATTTAAAATTTTTGATCAAATGCATTAATTGCACTCTGCTATTCCCCAGAAACTTTCATTCCCCGCAAATTTTATTTTTCCATAAACTTTCATTTCCCAAGAAATATTTTCCCGCCCAAAAATTTCACAAACTATCATCTCAATCATTTATTTTCCAAGATTAAGCTATTCTCAACCATTATTGTTTCGCAACATTAAGCTATAGCTTAAATAAGTGTTCTGATCTTATTTTTGAATGTTTCATAGTCAACATTCGTCTATAGGAAACACAGAACTGCCAAATATTTGGGAGAAATATCTTTTTTGTAAATGCCAGGAAAATATTCATTCCAAATTTGGCTTATATCTCGAATGTGTTCAAATTTGGCTTATATCTCGAATGTATTCATACATGTACTAACTCTTTGTGCCAGCATCATCGAAAGATGCATTGTTACCATCAGTCATCGCATAATTCGCACACATTTTAGTGGGACATTGAAGTTCACATACACAAAATGCAACCTCCAAGTCTAAGGTCATAATAGCTTCTAGTCAAATAGTCAAATGTTTTTTTAGAATGCATGAAACAAAATGCAACTTGCAATTTCCCGTCTCTATTGTAAAAGTAGGCTCTATGCTACACATTCCATGGGTATATCAAAGATTTGAGCTCAAAGCTGATTACAAATTTCAACAACACAATACATTCATCATAAATTTTAAAAAACATCAACATGCTAAACTACAACAGAATCCCAAAAGAAGAACTCAAAACTTCTTTTATCCTAAACCTCTTCTTACTACTGGTAAAAATTGGAGGACTTTCCCGTAGCAACTACTTCACCAAATTAACATTTTTAGTGACCAAAACATTCCAAAACCCAATTGTATATGCTGAGGATTGTGCCGTGCCACTATCCGTCTAGACCAAAGTAAGCCATATCTGCAAGTGCAAAACTGCATACACTCATGCGGTACTCATTGAGTTCTTGAGACTTGATCCATCACATTCGCCATTCTTGATTATCCATGGCCATTGGCATTTATCCATGGCCATTGGAGCCGAAGCAACGCTCTGAAATGAAGGGTTTGAATAGTTCACCTGCATATGGTCCATGGAGATTTAAGTTTCAAACCATGAATAGGTACGTATCAAAACACAACAAAACTTGCAGTAACATGGCTGAAGCATTATCTTATTTGAGGAAAAACTGGCAGTAAGCTCACCAGAGCTTCAAAATATATTTGAAATATACATTAACAGTGAAGGAAAGGTCATAATGCAGGAGATAAATGAAAAAAATCACAGAATATTGACATCTGACATGCAAATTATGATTTAGAAAGTAATGCAAGCATGTTTACATGGATATTAAAAAATGATGGAACATAAGCAACATTTTTCTAGTCAAATTTTAGCAAAATAATTATAAGATGCAAACTATATCACATCCAATCCAGAAACATCCACAGAAGGGTCTTCAAGTTGTTGAACCGTATTTGTAAATTTTGAAAATGTGCAAAAGACCAAATGTGTAATGAAAATGTAAGATATTTAAACTGTGGATACTGTGAAAAATTATATGTGCAAAAGACCAAATGACGTCATGTGCATATTTTGCTTATCCCTATTTGCTTATAAGCAAAATATCACAGACTTAAGACTTAAGAGCAAAAGACTTAAGAGAAAAAGACCAAAAGGCCATGCAAACAACAGTGTACCTTTTGGAGGATGGTTGAGAAAATGTTCCAACGAAGATAAAAATGGAAGCTCTTGAGGCGATAATTCAAGAACCTGAGGCTGCGATGGGAGAGGAAGAACCAATTTAGAGAGGAAGAACCCAAATGTTACAGAAACAAACCCAAATGTTACCTGCGATGGGAGAGGAAGAACCAATTTAGGCTTGAGGCTGGCGGGTGCTCTGGATGATGGCGAAATTATGTATAGAAGGTGAAGCGTCGTGTGGGGAAGCCGAGACGTTGGTGAGGCGAGGCGTCGCGTGGGGAAGTCGAGGCGTTGGTGAGGCGAGGCGTCGTGTGCGTTAATTGGAAGCCGAGGCGTTGGGAATTATCAACGCGTGTGCGTTAATTGGGTGCGGATGTCATTCGGTTTAGTGGGTCCCACGAAGGATGTCATTCGGTTTGGGTGCGTTAATTGGGTGCGGATCAAAATATAGGCGTTGATCTTGAATGCCTACTTTTTTTCCTGAATTTAGTTGGTCCCACACAGGGGAGCTCATTTGGTTTATTGACTTTATGGGTGGATTAATTGGATGACTACTCTGGATGACTATTTTTTTCCTGAATGCCTACTCTTGAATGCAATTTGCGTGAATGACTATCAGATGAGTCATTCAATTCACGACAATGACTATTTACGGGTGGATGACTCATCCAATTTTCGTGAATGTTTATTGACTTTATGGGTGCGGTTTGCAATGATTCCACTCTTTAACTGAAAAAAAGTTTTACAACAACGCATCTACACCGTTGATTTGCCTAGATGAAATCTCAACCGTCTTTTATCTTGTCCTAGTCAGCCCTAGGATTCAAAAAACTCTGTCAAATGTATAATAGATAACATGTGAATTATGGTTTCAAAATTTCAGTTGCTTTGTAGATACATGTATATTCTCGGTCCAATTTCCTGATATAATTATAAATTGCTCAGGACACTACTGATATTATATAACTTGACCATCATATAGAATCAACTTTTTTATATAACTTGAACATCACATTAAAAATTGCTTTGTAGATACATGTGTTACTTTAAACAATGTACAGAAATGTCCTGAAGACCAAGGGTCCGGCGGAAGAGGAGATGACTGTGAATCTCCTCTTTAGTTTATAATATGGGAACTGGGACTGATTTCTACTCAGACAACATGCTCATCTTAAGTAGACTATTTTATTTGATTCAAAGCAGCCACTCAACTTTGCATCCTCATTATTCAAAGCAGAACCTTATCAAGTCTCTACGACTCGATTTCAATTCTATGTATCCCTCAAACCTCAGGAAAATCACTTTAGGATAATTTGGAATCCACAATTCAAGTGACAATGTATCCGAGTAAACTAAAATGATTGATTTCAAACAGAATAATGGAAAATTTGGTGCTATTGAGGAAGTTGTGAGAGTGGAGAGGAGAAAGGGGCCTCACATAGGAGAAGATTTTAATGTGATGTTGTCACGCCTCGCTTCCCAAAAACGGCTGAGGCGAAGCGTGACTAGGCCCGCTTAGGCCAGAGCTAAGGAGCCCTGACCCAATAAGCGTCTGTGTGGTACCAAGACGAAGGTACAGGTCCCTGCATATTCGTACAGAACAATAAAAGTACAAGAAGGAAAGAACATCACATTTTTATTCCAACATTTCAAAAGTACCAAGTCTCAACGCCCGAAGGGCTACAACAGCAGAAAGGTAAATCTAATGGTGCAAGCACCCAACCTAGACAAGGAAACAAAAGGTGCTACGCACCCAACTAAAAGTAGTAAACGTCTCTGGGAACTACAACGAAGAGTCTCTAGCTCTGGTCCTCCTCAGGGTCGTACTCAGGATCGACGCTCTCTGGCTCCACGTCAGCTGACCGGTCGGTCTCCTCAATGTACTTTGGCTCAATCCTTGACGTACAGCACCAAAAGAAGGAACTGTAATTCAGGTAAGGTCTACAAGAAAAAGGTTAGACCAAACTATAAGTGCACCAATTACTTAACAACGTTTTACTGGTTGATTAACATGCTGGAGTTTTAACAACAGAATTACACGCAACAGGAAAGTAAACACGACAAGTAGTGGTCATAGCGAGTGCTACCGGCCACGAGACTAGCCTACAGGTGTCAAGACAAGATAGGACACGGAAATCCAGACACGACAAGACAAGACACGAAAGGGTTCACGCCTGTTCGGTTCGAGGGGGATCAGTCCCTCTTGCCGCTTACACGCTCAACCCTACCCCAAAACCCCAAGAATCGTGACAGGACAAGGGATCACTTGCTCTAGCTTGACAAGTGCCCTATTTCTCTCTGAGCTGTGTATCAATACATGGGATCCCCTGTTCTAACTTGACAGGTGCCCAATTGCACATCGGGCTGTGAACTAGTACAAGGGATCACTCGCTCTGGCTTGGCGAGTGCCCTATTACCCAGCGGGCTGTGCAGACGGAACGGGACAAGACACGACAAAACAGGAGGGGTTATACTAGGGTGTCCACAACTCATGCACACGCATGTCAATCCTATGAAGTCAAAATTGTTGTTGTTGGACTCAGATTTCGTTGTCAAATCTGAGCCATCAAGGGCGTCCCGGACGTTATCATTTCACATCCGGTTCTCATGTTTCAAAATGTCTAATCTAGCAAGACTAAGGCCTAAGCATGGCCAAGAATGCAAGTGGTACACTTGCCTGTGGTGGCGAGTGCGTCGTCTCCCTGGTACGTCTCGTCCAAACGTCTCGTCGGCGTAAGAGCGTCTGAAAATCGTGACACGGTGACGGTGTCAGTTCACGATTCAGAATTCCTATTAGGGTTGTGTCTAGGTTATCGGGGCTAACCTAATCGTCAAAAATCACATTTTTAATGTATTTGACCTAATCGACGATCTATCCTATGTGTACATGCATAAAGTCCATTCGTCGATTTCTACGGTTTGCACAACGTTTTAAAGAGGAGCGGAAAGTAAATTTAATTTGCTTAGGTTGCTGATTTTAATTATGGTTTGATTACCTATTGTGTGGGTTACTACAAATTTAGGGGACCAACCTGAAAATGACGGTTGCACGAAGATCCGGCGTCAGATCTGGAAAGGTGTAAGATTTGCGTCGCCCGAAAATTCCTAGGCCGTGGGTAGCGCAGCGAGGAATGTTGATTGTTGATGATGACGTTGGCCTCCGAAGGTGATGACGAAGATCTTGGCGTCTCCCGGGGTCGTCGTCGTCGGATCTGAGATAGGATCACCACGCGAGAGGAAGAAATGGATCTTGGAAGAAAAAGGCACGGCCGGAGCTTGGCCGTGAATCTCAGATCTGATGGGAAAAGAAAAACAGGAGAGGGGAAAGGGAAATGAGGATGGAGGAGTAGAAGAAGGGAGATCGGATCGATCCCTTGAAGGTGGAGGGCGCACTAGAGGAGGAGGGACTTAGGGAAATGATGGAGATAGGTTGTGGAAGACAATGGCTGGAAATAATGAGGGGAAAGGAAAAAGAACCACGCGTTTAAATAAGAAAACGAAACGGCGGCTAGGTCAAAACTAGGGTTTTGGGTGTCAGTTAGTCGGTCTGAGAAGGGTGGTTGACCGACTAGTTTGAGAACTAGTCGGTCGGTCGAATAACTGTGACCGACTAGAAGACAAACAGAGAATAGTGTTGGTACAGGGTTGATAGATTTAGTCGGTCTATGAAGGCTTGTCGACCGACTAGTTTGTAACCTAGTCGGTCGGCCAGTGTTCATTGACCGACTAAAGGATAAAGTGGTCGACAAGAAGTTTTGAAAATTAGTCGGTCTGAGAAGAAAACTTAACCGACTAGTTCGTCAACTAGTCGGTCAGTATTCGTTCTTAAACCGACTAAAAATAAACAGTAACTCGACTGCATGAAATGATCTCTAACTTAGTCGGTCTGCGAAGAAGTGTTGACCGACTAGTTCGACAACTAGTCGGTCGGTGGATGAACTTAGACCGACTAAGCGTAAACAGTAACTCAGGGGAAAAACCTGACAGAAACTAGTTGGTCCATGAAGAGTTTTTGACCGACTAGATTGACATCTAGTCGGTCGGTCCTTGTTCTTGAACCGACTAAAGTGCACACTAAGTCTCCAAATGAAATGCGAAGTTTCGGGATGAGTTCTAGGGACTTCTAAAATGAGTCTGGCTCAAGATAAAAGCGTCATGAAGCACGCTCAGCTCCAGATAGGGAAAAAAGATAAGGAAAAGAAAAGAAAGAAGACGAACAATCACATATATATAAATAAATATCATCATACAAAAACCAGCCGTTACATCCTACCCACCTTAAGAAAATTCCGCCCTCGGAATTTCTATCAGAATAGGTGAGGGTAACGCTCTCTCATCTCATCCTCTCTCTCCCAAGTGGACTCTCCAGGTGATCCGTAACGCCACATCACTCTCACCAGGTCGACTACCTTATTCCTCAACTGCTTCTATCGACGGTCCAAAATCTGCACGGGCTGCTGGTTATATGTCAGGTCCGGACAGACCGTGATCTCCGAGAAATCCACCGTGTGTGACGGATCACTGACGTACTGACGTAACAGAGATACGTGGAAAACATCGTGAACTCCCACCAAAGATGGTGGCAGAGCAAGGCGGTAGGCCACTGCTCCCACACGCTCCAGCACATCGAAAGGTCCGAGGTACCTCGGACTCACCTTCTGGTTGACTCGGAAAAACGCGCAAGCGCACGCCTTCCACTCCCAAGCGTAGGAGCGTCAATGCAATATAAAATAACAGGTGAGTACCGGGTCGGATCACAGGGACAAGTTGTTCTACGTTCACAAATTTGACTGATAAAGAAAAATAAAAGTGTTTTACAACCACCTCGCTAACGATGGATGAGTGGTAAAAGTGTGGTGAAAACAAAAATTAACCTAAATTGGTAGGGTTAGAGAGCCAAAAGTGGAGTTTAGGATAGCTAGGAGAGAGAGCATGGGTTGTGTGATCATTAAAATTGGCGTTAATCAAGTCCTAATTACCGCATATAACACAATCGGTCATCCGGCTAAGGAAGCCCAATCGGAATATTTAGCTTTCATGAACACGTAATTTTGCAAGAGGGATGAACAAATTATCACGACACTAATCAAATTAAGTATGTGGATTTTCTCAAATTGCCCTCTCGGTACTTAACCAATAAAATTTGTGTCATAATAATCATCCAACATTCACATTCAAAATTTGGCAATAGGAAATTAGGGCAAGAAATTAACATCCAACACAATGAATCACAACCCAAGCACAATAGCACTACTCAATCATACTAAACAAGATGATATTCATAGACAAATTCATCCAATGTTCATTACAAAATGAGAGATACAAAAATACAAAATGGTAGAGGAAAGATTTCACCAAGGTTTCCCCAAACGAGCCCTAGCCTCCTCCAATTTGCTCCTCCACCAAGCTTTTCCACCCCCAATGGCTTCCAAGCCCTATCCCAAGCCTTGGGGAGGAAGAGCACTCCCCAAGCCCTAAAAATCGCCTCCAATCGCAGCCAAAAACACCCAAAACCGAGTGTTTTTTCAATTTTCGCAACACAGCTCCTTTAACAGCATTGCGGGTCGGATCGGGTCGGATCCGACCCGCGCGCGCCCGCACCAACCCGCCCGCAGCTGCGGGCGGGATCTCAGCGCCCGCTCAATTTGAGCGGGCGCTGGCCCGCTCAATTTGAGCGGGCGCTGGCCCGCTCAAATTGAGTGGGCGCTGAGCCCGCTTCAGTCTTCGGCGGGCCGGCCAAGCTGGGCCGGCCCGCAAATGTTTTAAAAAAAAAAATTTTTTTTTTAAACTCGTCATCGCCGGCCCGCTCCAAAGGAACGGGCGAAAATCTGGGCAACGGCGCCACGTGGCGCAGTTCGGTTGGGCCACGTGGCGCCGAATGGAAATTCTTTTCTCCCCCTTTTTAAATGCTTTTCTCTCTTCAATATTTCGTCAAAAATACCTAGAAATCTCAGAAAAATTCCAGAAAATTCTGAAAAATCCCTAAGACTCCCAGGAGTAACTGAAAAATATGAGAAGGAAAAATTAGTCCATATGATATGAAAATAAATATAATGACTATTAAAAAAACAATATTGACCTCCAATAAGCTATATAAAATATTCCAACGCTCAAATAAATCCCAAAAAATGGCGATATGATCGAAATAATGGCAGGAGCATAGGAAAAATAATAGGAAGCCAATAACGACGATAAAAACCGTATTTTGTACCAAGAATGAGAATAAGCCCTAAAATTGATATGAAATGAAAATATACCCAAAAAGAGCACAATTAAGCCTAATCTTTGGCACAAAATGGGGATAGTTAGGGGGGAAAATTTGCAATTTATATCCCGAAAAATATCATTAAGTCGGAATATATACTGCAATGATAGCAGAATTCTGCACAAGAGGGGAAAAGCAGACTTTCTAGCCCAGAAATTTTCAGCACCGTCACATTGTCTTCCAAAAATGTAGTAAATTGCTCCGACCTCCAAAAATTCTGGAAAAATATGCGTTGGAATCGGGACTTCACGAAATTCAACTGAAAAATAATAGAAGACCAAGATGAAGATGCTAATAAGATGTAAAAATTATGTTTTAAGCATATAAAAACGGTAAGCTCCAATATTAAGTGATATCATCAAAATGCGCGTATCGGAGCCAAAATGAATACAAATTATGCATAAAATGCCATCTAATGAGGGTTAAAATATACAATATTGAACCCTAATCACCACCTCCAACTAGCTTTTTGCTAGTCCCTAGCAAAACAAGCGATATATTCGGATTCACAATATAGCACACATCAAACTCCACAATATTCATGGCACATGAAATTTTTTCAATATAAACTCAATTCCAATATACCAACTCATAAAAGAGAGCAAATCCAAGACCAAAACTTCAATATGGCTCAAACCAACAAAGTACAAGCAAAGTTTGCATTCATTGAGATTAAAACATAAGTGTGTCATAGTATTACAATCTTCAAGAACTTGGCCAAAAATAACATTTAGCTTTCTTAATTCATGGAAGTTTGATATGTGGATAATGTTTATTCATGTTTTTTAATATGAAACTTAGAATGACCCATGTAACGAGGGTTCGGTCAATGACTCCCAAATCAGAAGATTTTGGGGCATTGGGCCAAAAAGGACCCCGCGGACCTAGTAACTCGAATCACCTAAGATTCACTTATTTTTCTCTCGTGCACTCCCCTAAATCCTATCTTTCGACACGAATCCCCAATGTTTCATGAGGACCCGGCTACTTGACAAAACTAGAAGAACGATGCACTTATTCTTTTTTTTCTTTTTCTTTTTCTTTTTCTTTTCTTTTATTTCTCTTTTATTTCTTTTTTTTTCTTTTTTTTGATCCAACACACCAATCAACCACTCCTCAAGCATAAACCAAGGGTATATCCAAGGCCAAATTCCATCAAATTGAACACCAAATTACACTAATGACTTAATCCAACTCGTGCATCACAAAGTTTGCACAAAACTAATCCAAACCACATCGAAGACAAAATTCATCGAATTATGCACTAGTTTTATGAATAGCATATTAAAATTGATCTCATGAATAAAAAGCAATAAAATGCATGCCAATCACAATGTAGGAGTTTGAACATAAGATTTGAATCCGAAAACATGCACGAAGATGAAACATGCAAGGGACTAAGCAAATAACTAGCAAGAGAGCAAGGAGGGTAAATGATATACTTGCAAAATGATTGGTGATGTCAAAATGGATGTCTCCAAAAAAAACACAAAAAAAAATTTAAAACAAAAACAACTAACTAAACATCCTAAAACCACCTACTACTCTCCCCCGAACTAAAGACAAACATTGTCCTCAATGTTGAAAAAGTAAAGGTTTATTGAAATAAAACTATCCTAAAAAGCATAGAAAGTGCATTAAATTAAAATTTCTATACTACTAGAAGGAGATCACCGGGGTCAAAAGGAGGATCTCGGATGTATAACGGTGAGGAAAGTTGCTCAATTAGATCTTTACGCTCCTCCGCGAGCATCTTCCCTCCACAAATCACTTTGGACCCTAGCAACACACCAACAAGTGCTCCCTCCATAAAATTTCCAATCGTGCCCTGCGAGAGAGAGGGTGTGTCAATCCAAAGCCAACACCGTTGCCTTTCAACAAAAGTGATCCAAATATAGTCGTCAACATAAGATAAAGAATTTAAATCAAGTTGACGAAAACTTCCTAAAGTGATTGCGTCCATCTCCATATGATGCATGCCCACGAGGGAGAGGAATGATGGATTTTGGGACAAGATTGGGGGAGAGCATGGTTCGGACTCCACCAAAATGATCGATGAGCTCGTGGCCCTACTAGTCTCCTCCTCCACTCCATCCAAAATTTCACGCTCGTCCTCTATATCTTCACAGAAATCTCCTACAATAGAAGATGAATCCAAATCAGATAATAAAAGTTTTTGAGTGGTTTGATTACCTTCTCCCAAGCAAGAGGCAAACAATGCGAGACTGGAAATGATCTCATGAATATACTGGCTTCGAGTCTCCATGCTCCGCAGAAAATATCGGGATTGAGCCTCCTGTGTCTGAATAAGCAATTGAAGTTCCTCGCCCAAGGGTTGCAAGGGTGCGTCCACGATTTGCTCTCCTTGGTCAAGGGATGCTCCAATGCTATCGTGATCTGGCGCTAATGGATCACTCCCTGAAGTCCCATCCAATGGTCGTGCCATATCCTCCATGGACTCCAAGTACTCCCAAGCATTCATAGGTGACATGTCAAATAAAGCTCCATCGTCCAACATCGCCATGTAGTCCTGCATCTCCTCCTGCAACCCATCGTAGAAAAACTGGAAAAGATGGTCTATCGTGAATCCATGATGTGGACAGCCGCTTAATAAATCCATGAACCTCCTCCAAGCTTGATAGAAGGATTCACCGTCAATTTGAGCAAAGCCGGCAATTTTGAGCTTCAAAGAAGTGGTCCTGTGCAAAGAAAATGAAAGTGCATCATACAAAGAATTTATGCCGTTAAAGTCCATAACTTTTTTTGAACTTTTATAAAAGAAAATGAAAATAAAGATAGCAAAGGACTCAAAAAGTAAAAAATAAAGAAATCTCAAATCAAAAAATGAAAAATAAAGAATCGGAAAAGACTCACATTAATAGTGGGAAGTAGCTCGCCAAAATTTTCAAAATCAATCGAAAATGTAAATGCAAAAACCGTTGTCCCCGGCAACGGCGCCAATTGCTTGAACGCGTCTCAAGTATGTGATGCTTGAGCGCTACTCCCAAGTGTAGGAGGACGTTAAGTAATAAATTTATATCCGGTGAGACCGGGTCGGATCACGGGGACAAGTCGTTTTGCAATCACAAATTCAATTGATGTAGGAAGGGTAACGGCGGTTAACAACCAACTACACTAACGGGGTGGAAGTGTGTGAAAATGTGTGTGAAACCATCTACCAAACCAACATCCTAGGGTTCGAGAATCGGAGAGGCAAATAGGCGAGGAAGCTTGTGTGGTGTGTGGGAATGAGGTTGCTAAGCATATGGGTTCAATCCGAGGATAACTCAATTGTCTTTCCGGCTAAGGAAAACGCAATCGGTGGATGTGGCATTTTATCGAACACTTGGTGTGCAATGAAAGTAGGGTATGAAAAATTGAGATAATAAACAACCAAGCATACAAGAATGGTACCACTAGGCAAACTCCACTCTAGGGACACCTACTAGGATCCCTAATTCAAATTATATCTCATCAATTCTACCACATAATCATTAAAACATGCAAGATTGAAAACCAAAGCCAAAGCAAACACAAATCACCATACAACCACACAAGAAGAAGATCTAGCTCATTATAACAAGAAAAGAGAGAATTTTACTTCTAAAAACATCATCCATTATCATTACAATTCACTAAATCAAAATACACAAGGAGATGGAAAGAGTTCACCAATATCTCCAATGAAGAACAAAACCCAAACCAAATGCTCCTCCTTGCTTCTTTGTTGCTCCACCAAAACCCTAACCCTAAGATGAAGAATGAGGAAGAAGGAATGAGGGAAAAAGAGGGGAGGAAAGCCCAAAAAATAGACTCAGAATTTCGGGTCTGAAAACAGCCCAAACGGGTCGGATCCGCGCCAAAACCCGCAACTAATGCCCAAATCTGCAGAAATTTCAGCACCGTCACCCTGTCTTGCAAAAATTCTAGAAATATCATCCGACCTCGGAATGACGCGTTCCAGGCGGCGATGGAACCGTAACAAAGTGTACTATCACTGAAAAATATCAGGAGGCCGAAATATATAGTGGAATGATAGCAGATTTCTTCACAATAGGGGGAAAATCTGCAGAAATTTTCAGCACCGCCACCCTGTCTTGCGAAAATTCTAGAAAAATCATCCGACCTCGGAATGACGTGTTCCAGGCGGCGATGGAACCGTAACAAAGTGTAGAATACCATAAAAATATCATTAAGTCGGAATATATACTGCAATGATAGCAGAATTCTGCACAAGAGGGGAAAAGCAGACTTTCTAGCCCAGAAATTTTCAGCACTGTCACATTGTCTTCCAAAAAATGTAGTAAATTGCTCCGACCTCCAAAAATTCTGGAAAAATATGCATTGGAATCGGGACTTCACGAAATTCAACTGAAAAATAATAGAAGACCAAGATGAAGATGCTAATAAGATGTAAAAATTATGTTTTAAGCATATAAAAACGGTAAGCTCCAATATTAAGTGATATCATCAAAATGCGCGTATCGGAGCCAAAATGAATACAAATTATGCATAAAATGCCATCTAATGAGGGTTAAAATATACAATATTGAACCCTAATCACCTTCCCCTTCTTCCCGAATCGAATAACTCCGCGGTTTGGAGAAATCTTCAGGAAGACGTGGTCTCCAGGCTGAAACTCCAAGGGTCTCCTCTTGGCATCCGCCCAATGCTTGAATTGATCCTGTGCAACTCTGAGCTTATCCCTGATGTTTCTCACGACATCCACAGCTTTCACTATCATCTCCGGACCCAACAGCTCCCGATATCCAACGTCATCCCAGCTCAGTGGCAATCGACATCTCCTCCCATATAAGGCAGCAAACGGCGCCATGCCAATGCTCACCTGGTAGCTGTTGTTATAAGAAACCTCCACCAAATGGAGATGGTCCTTCCAAGATCCCTTCAAATCGAGCGTGCAAGCTCGCAGCATATCCTCCAGAATCTGAATAGTCCTCTCAGACTGGCCATCGGCCTGCAGGTGGTACACCGTGCTGAAACTCAGACTCGTACCCAAATGCTCATGCAGACTTCTCTAGAACTGAGATGTGAACCTCGAGTCTCAGTCAGACACGATGCTCACGGGGACTCCGTGTAAGCGTACAATCTCCTGCACGTACACGGTCTACGTCACAACTAACTCAAGGAGGAAAAATCAAATAGAAGTAAAAGAAGAAATTTTACCTCTAGATACTTCCTTGCCAAAGCTTCAGTAGACTGGCCCACTCGGAAAGGAATGAAATGCACAGACTTAGTCAACCGATCAACGATCACCCAGACTACGTCGTTCTGTTTCAGGGTCCGAGGTAAACCAGTCACGAAATCCATCGTAATATGCTGCCATTTCCACTCCGGAATAGGAAGCGGTTGTAGCAACCTAGCAGTACGATGGTGCTCGGCCTTCACCTATTGGCATATCAAACACTTGGCAACGCTCTGTGCCACACTCCTTTTCATGCCAATCCACCAGTAATTCAGTCGAAGGTCCTTATACATCTTGGTACCACCAGGATGTATAGAATAAGGCGAGCTATGAGCCTCGCTTAAAAGTTCCTCTCGAACATCACCTGCAGGTACGCAGAGTCTGCTGCCGTACCGCAGTGAACCATCCTCATAAATCACAAACTCCGCACACAGCCCAGCTTCAACCTGCCTCCTGATTCTCTGCAACTTCGGATCCCCTGCCTGTGCTGCCTTGATCCGATCCACGATCGTGGACTGAATCTGCAAATTCATGAAAGAATGAACTACACCAGGTAGGACAACCTCCAAATCCATCTCCTTCAGCTCCTGCTGAATCCTCCAGTCAGCAGTATGCATCATAGCAGTAGGAAGTCTACTTAAAGCATCCGGCACTACGTTCACCTTCCCCGAAAGATACTGCAGATCTATCTCATAATCGGCCATGAGCTCCAACCATTGCCTCTGACGCATGTTGAGCTCCTTCTGCGTGAATATGTACTTCAAACTTTTGTGATCAGTGAAAATCTTCATGCTCTCACTCAGTAAGAAGTGCCTCCAAATCTTCAATGCAAAGATCACCGCTGCCAACTACAGATCGTGCGTCGGGTAATTCTTCTCGTGCGTCCTCAGCTGGCGAGAAGCATACGCGACCACATGGCCATGCTGATGCAGAACGCATCGTAAGCCCTTCCCTGATGCATCACAATATACTTCGAAACCTCCGCTTCGATCCGGTACCGCCAAAACCGGTGCTGTGGTCAACCTTGCCTTCAAGATACTGAAAGCCTCCTCACAAGCAACAGACCACTGAAACTCCACATCCTTCCTCGTCAGCTTCGTCATCGGCTCAGCAATCTTCTAGAAATCCTTGATGAACCGCCGATAATAGCCTGCTAAACCAAGGAAGCTCCTGATGTCGGATGCTGACTGCGGGGTCGGCCAATCTCGAACTGCTCTGACCTTCTCCGGATCTACAAATATGCCATCACCGGACACCACGTGTCCCAGAAATGCGACTCTGTCCAGCCAGAACTCGCTCTTGCTATACTTGGCATACAACTTGTGTCGTCTCAGCGTCTCCAGCACTGTCCTCAGATGACAGCTGTGCTCCTCCTCAGACTTCGAATAAATAAGAATGTCGTCGATGAAAATCACAACAAACTTATCCAAGAAGTCGTAGAAAATCAAGTTCATAAGGTTCATGAACACAGCTGGAGCATTGGTCACGCCGAAAGGCATCACCATAAACTCATAGTGCCCGTACTTCATCCGGAAAGCTGTCTTCGGGATGTCATCTTTCTTCACCTTCAACTGATGGTATCCGCTCCTCAAATCCAACTTCGAGAAAACTCTCGAACCTCCCAGCTGGTCAAAAATGTCGTCGATGCGCGGCAGTGGATACTTGTTCTTCATGGTGACAACATTCAATCCTCGATAGTCCACGCACATCCTGCGGGACCCATCCTTCTTCTTCACAAGCAACACAGGTGCACCCCACGGTGACACACTAGGGTGGATGAAACCCTTCTGCAACAACTCATCCAACTACTTCCACAGCTCCTTAAGCTCCGCTGGAGCCATCCGATATGGCGCCTTCGATATCAGCTGCGCACCCGGCATCAGATCGATACCGAACTCCAAAGATCTGTCGAGTGGCAGACCCGAGATATCCTCCGGGAAGACGTCGTCAAAGTCTCTGACAACCGCTGGTCGGTCGATCTCCATCTCCATCTGCATAGCTGCTAACACCGGCACCTCCGGCTTGGCCCGAAATCTGATGGGCCCAAGCGACTCGTCTCTGCTGCAGAACTCGAAATCCGGATGGCCTGGAATCTGAAATACCACTCTCTTGCTGTGACAATCGATCGAAGCGTGAAAATCTCCCAGCCAATCGATGCCAAGGACGACATCGAAATGCGGCAGATCGTGGACGATGAAATCTGCATATAACTCATGTCCACTAACCACTAAGGGAATCGACCGACATCCCAGGTTCACTGTCACCACTCCGTTCCCTGTGGTGATGTCCCAACACTTAGGAAGTGTGTGGGTAGGAATGGAGTGCTTCGTTATAAACCTCCGGGATAAGATGCACATGGATGCATTGGAGTCAAACAAAGCCAAAGCAGGGTGAGAGGACACAAGAATGGTGCCTAGGAAAACAAGGGGTCTAAGGTCAAACACTACTCTAACAATCAAACAAACAAACAACACTAACAAGACTAGCAATACAATATAGTTATGAAATGAAACGACTAGGTCAAGATGTTACCTGCAATCACCCCATCCAGCTCCTCAGTCTCCACAGCAGTCATAGTATAGGCCGGCCTCGGAGGCTGCACTGCTCGCTGGTACAACTGCCGCTGTGGCACCAAGGGTGGTCCACGAACAGAAGGTCCTCTCTGAGCTGGGGCAGGGGCCCTCATCTGCAACGGGGTTGGCGCTCCAACAACAGCACTGCTGGCTCTCGGACAATCCTTCGCAGCATGCGAAGCATCTCCACAAAGTAGGCACAGACCCAGCCTCCTCCTACAGTTGGTCTAAACATGTCCGGGCTTGTCGCAGAAATGGCACGGACCCTTGCTCTGCTGCTGCACTAGTGCTCCAGGTCTCTTGAATGGCACAGTCTGGATTGGCCTCATCGCCGGCCTGGCAGGTGGCCGGTACTGCTCCATGGGGTGCTTTCCTCTGTCCTCTGGAGTGTCAGGCAGGTGCGAAATCGTCTCATGATTCTTCGCAGCATCTAACACCTCCCTCATAGTCGAGAAACTAGCAGAGGACATGGAAGCCTGGACCTTCGGACGAAGTCCCTGACGAAACCGCTCAGCTCGGTTCTCCTCCTTCTTCACCATGTGCGGAGCAAAACGGCTCAGCATCTCGAAATCAGCCTCATACTCATCGATCGTCATGTCCCTCTGCTTCAGATCCACGAATCTGCCCATCAGCTCTCTCCTAGCTGCCTTGGTGAAGTACTTCTCCTTGAACATGTGGCGAAAAGTCTTCCACTCCACAGGCTTCTGCAGACGCCTCTCCTCAATACGCCACCAGTTCCGGGCAATCTCAGTCAGCTGCATCTTCGCGATCTCCACTCGAGTCTCATCTGGAATCTTGGCGGCTACCAACTTCTCCTCAGTGCTCTGGATCCACTCATCGGCACCCAGAGGTCCCTCCTTCCTAGAGAAGGTCTTTGGCTGAAGCTCGTTGAACTGCTTCACTCCTGGAGCAGCTCGCGGAGCAGGCGGAGGTGGAGGTGGTGCAACAGGTGGGGCCCGGGCAGCACGGTTGGACTGCTGGACCAACTGATGCTGCACCTCAAGCATCTCTTGATCACGCCAAGGAACTGACGGAACTCTATGCCCTGGTCTTCCTGAATCTCATCTCCAGCGCTCCCCGATCGGGTAGTACGTCGCCCTGCCATCTTATTGACAGAAAGACGTAGGTTAGACTCATACAATGTTTGAATATTAAAAGCGAATGTCCTTACTCTTACTGTTCTGTACTTGCAGGAAAATTGGGACGGGACCTGCATGGGCCACCACAAAAACCTGTCACGCCCCGCTTCCCAAAAAACGGCGGAGGCGAGGCGTGACTAGGCCAGCTTAGGCCAGAGCTAAGGAGCCCTGACCCAATAAGCGTCTGTGTGGTACCAAGACAAAGGTACAGGTCCATGCATGTTCGTACAGAACAATAAAAATACAAGAAGGAAAGAACATCACATTTTTATTCCAACATTTCAAACGTACCAAGTCTTAACGCCCGAAGGGCTACAACAGCAGAAAGGTAAATCTAATGGTGCAAGCACCCAACCTAGACAAGGAAACAAAAGGTGCTACGCACCCAACTAAAAGTAGTAAACGTCTCTGGGAACTACAATGAAGAGTCTCTAGCTCTGGTCCTCCTCAGGGTCGTACTCAGGATCGACGCTCTCTGGCTCCACGTCAGCTGATAGGTCGGTCTCCTGAATGTACTCTGGCTCAATCCCTGACGTACAGCACCAAAAGAAGGAACTGTATGTCAGGTAAGGTCTACAAGAAAAAGGTTAGACCAAATTACAAGTGCACCAATTACTTAACAACGTTTTACTGGTTGATTAACATGTTGGGGTTTTAACAACAGAAGTACACGCAACAGGAAAGTAAACACGACAAGTAGTGGTCGTAGCGAGTGCTACCGGCCACAGGACTAGCCTACAGGTGTCAAGACAAGATAGAACACGGAAATCCAGACACGACAAGACAAGACACGAAAGGGTTCACGCCTGTTCGGTTCGAGGGGGATCAGTCCCTCTTGCCGCTTGCACGCTCAACCCTACCCCAAAACCCCAAGAATCGTGATAGGACAAGGGATCACTTGCTCTAGCTTGACAAGTGCCATATTGCTCTCTGAGCTGTGTATCAATACATGGGATCACCTGTTCTAACTTGACAGGTACCCAATTGCCCATCGGGCTGTGAACTAGTACAACGGATCACTCGCTCTGGCTTGGCAAGTGCCCTATTGCCCAGCGGGCTATGCAGACGGAACGGGACAAGACACAACAAAACAGGAGGGGTTATACCAGGGTGTCCACAACTCACGCACACGCATGTCAATCCTATGATGTCAAAATTGTAGTTGTTGGACTCAGATTTCGTTGTCAAATCTGAGCCATCAAGGGCGTCCCGGACGCTATCATTTCACGTCCGGTTCTCATGTTTCAAAATGTCTAATCTAGCAAGACTAAGGCCTAAGCATGGCCAAGAACGCAAGTGGTACACTTGCCTACGGTGGCGAGTGCGTCGTCTCCCTGGTAGTCTCATCCAAACGTCTCGTCGGCGTAAGAGCGTCTGAAAATCATGATACGGCGACGGTGTCAGTTCATGATTCAGAATTCCTATTAGGGTTGTGTCTAGGTTATCGGGGCTAACCTAATCGTCAAAAATCACATTTTTAATGTATTTGACCTAATCGACGATCTATCCTATATGTACATGCATAAAGTCCATTCGTCGATTCCTACGGTTTGCACAACATTTTAAAGAGGAACGGAAAGTAAATTTAATTTGATTAGGTTGCTGATTTTAATTAGGGTTTGATTACCTATTGTGTGGGTTACTACAAATTTAGGGGACCAACCTGAAAATGACGGTTGCACGAAGATCCAGCGTCAGATCTGGAAAGGTGTAAGCTTTGCGTCGCCCAGAAATTCCTAGGCCGCGGGTAGCGCAGCGAGGAATGTTGGTTGTTGATGATGACGTTGGCCTCCGAAGGTGATGACGAAGATCTTGGCGTCTCCCGGGGTCGTCGTCGTCGGATCTGAGATAGGATCACCACGTGAGAGGAGAAATGGATCTTGGAAGAAAAAGGCGCGGCTAGAGCTTGGCCGTGAATCTCAGATCTGATGGGAAAAGAAAAACAGGAGAGGGGAAAGGGAAATGAGGATGGAGGAGTAGAAGAAGGGAGATCGGATCGATCCCTTGAAGGTGGAGGGCGCACGGGAGGAGGAGGGACTTAGGGAAATGATGGAGATAGGTTGGGGAAGACAATGGCTGGAAATAATGAGGGGAAAGGAAAAAGAACCACGCGTTTAAATAAGAAAACGAAACGACGGCTAGGTCAAAACTAGGGTTTCGGGGGTCAGTTAGTCGGTCTGAGAAGGGTGGTTGACCGACTAGTTTGAGAACTAGACGGTCGGTCGAATAACTATGACCGACTAGAAGGCAAACAGAGAACAGTGTCGGTACAGGGTTGATAGATTTAGTCGGTCTATGAAGGCTCGTCGACCGACTAGTTTGCAACCTAGTCGGTCGGCCAGTGTTCATTGACTGACTAAAGGATAAAGTGGTCGACAAGAAGTTTTGAAAATTAGTCGATCTGAGAAGAAAACTTAACTGACTAGTTCGTCAACTAGTCGGTCGGTATTCGTTCTTAAACCGACTAAAAATAAACAGTAACTCGACTGCATGAAATGATCTCTAACTTAGTCGGTCTGCGAAGAAGTGTTGACCGACTAGTTCGACAACTAGTCGATCGGTGGATGAACTTAGACAGACTAAGCATAAACAGTAACTCAGGGGAAAAACCTGACAGAAACTAGGCGGTCCATGAAGAGTTTCTGACCGACTAGATTGACATCTAGTCGGTCGATCCTTGTTCTTGAACCGACTAAAGTGCACATCAAGTCTCCAAATGAAATGCGAAGTTTTGGGATGAGTTCTAGGGACTTCTAAAATGAGTCTGGCTCAAGATAAAAGCGTCATGAAGCACGCTCAGCTCCAGATAGGGGGGAAAAAGATACGGAAAAGAAAAGAAAGAAGATGAACAATCACATATATATAAATAAATATCATCATACAAAAACCAGCCCTTACAGATGCATGCTATGATAAAGGCATATTTTGGCTTATTTTTATCTCTCTTATGTTGGGATCGGGTTCAAGTTTGACAGCCTTTGGGTTACAATGAGAATCAGGTATTTGTCCATGATCAGCATATGTACTTTTTTATAATGTATAAGAGTACGTAAGACAGATTAGAATATTTACAATGTTCAAATCTTTGAGTGCCTTTTAAAATACCCCATCTGCTTTCTTTTGTTCCTTTTATTCAGAGGTAAAATTTGCAAGTGGGCATATATAGTGATAAGATAATGAAATAATCTTTGCTTGGTGGTAAAAAAATTTTTGGCCCTCAAATAGAGAATGCAAGATGAGGAGATCAGTTGTGGTTTGTTGACCTATAAATTAATTTGAACCTTTCAGGGCTTAAGCAACATATATTTAACACTTCACTATCACTACTGGCTTCAATTTTCATGATATTCAGCAGCTATTTATTTAAAAAGGTAGTCAAGCCCCAACATTTTTGTGGTTTGCTTCAGCAAGCAAATGTCTTTAGCCAAGAAAGAAGGGGGATTAGGAAAATTTTAAAGAGACAGAACAATAGTGAATCTTCCATGTACTTGGGGCACAGAAATTTTTTGGATGAACTAATTTCAGTCTACTTCTCCGTCGATCTCCATTCAAAAGTCGCTTTTATGCAATTAGGGGTTTTCCCCAATTTCGTACTTTGTGCCTTCAAACTGAGTTTTTGATTTGCATTTTTTAGATGATGGAATTGAAGCTTGCACCGCTTCAATCCAAGACTTGCCAGGTGTCGAAATTCGTGGCGAAGCACATGAGCGAATACTATAAGCAGCTCCTAAAGAACAACAAGCATTCTGCACACTGTTTTAGCTCCTGAAGACAATCTTTTTCTCTCGCCATGCGAGGTAATAACAATGTCCCGTTGTTGCTAACTTCTTTTTTTGCGCACATTTTGGCAGTGTAATTTTACATTTGTGTCAGTTTCATGGTTCATCAACTAAGATTCATGTTTCAACTTATCCTTCAGATGGAATGATGAATTATTGACGAATCAAAACATATTCAGTTTCATGATATATTATGCATCGGTCTAATGTGGGGGATTGATCAGATAAGGTTCATGCATTTCAAATTGAGGTCATTTTCTCATCCTCCTATTCTTGCCAAGATTTTGGGCTTTCACGCATGCTTTGCTTAGTTTCTTGGACTTTCGGATTGGTTGCGATTTAAATTAACATTCGTTTGATTGGAAATTTCTTCATATGATGTATGCATGCCCATTCTCAAATTTTAATCTACTTTGTAGCTGAGCAACATAATTTTTGCTTATATGTGTGGTCTTCATCTCAATGCTTGAAATTGAGGGCAGTGGGAAAACATGGAAGTAGGATTAGAAAATAAGACTGCATCATATGGACACAGGTGGTTATAACGACAACAAAAAATACGCATAGCTGGTGAGCATTTCATTATTAAAGCATATTTAAAATTTAGAACTGTGCATGTTTTCCATTAACAAGGTGGGAAAAGTATTATATAGTGATATAAATACAGTGGCCACATAGGATGACTCTGTAATTGTTTGAAAACATATATATGGATAATCTATCTGCCACTCGGCCTGATGGATGAAATAATTTCCTCTAATTTGTTGGTGGCCTTCCTGGAACATACTTTTAAGCACGAGAAATGTCTGGACATGCGGTATAAATTCTGTGTGGACTGAAGTTCGAATTCCTATTTGATGTTTTTCATTTAGTTAATTATGGGGAAATGGCAGAGTTACGATGTGATGTATGTTGCCTGATTTAAGTTTTCATGGATTTATAGGCTCTGATGTTTTGCAGGTGGGTAAAAGACAAATGTCTTGATAATGGCTGGTTAGCAGTTGAGGGTGTTCACCTTCATGTTACTGAAGGCAAGTAAACAGATGTTCAAGAGCTTTAAGACCATCAGAGTCCAGTTGAAACCTTCACAACGGTTGAAGCAATATTTACAATTGGAGATTTCTACGGTAGTCAGTGTAGATCATAACTTGATTTTTATTTAAAGTTGGAGATTTCTACTATAGTCAGTGTATATTGTAACTTGATTTTATGGTTCTCAATTATTATTGATTGCCACTTTTGGTACTTTTCAAGGCAACGGTTTACTAAAGTTATGGGCTCTAACTATTGTTTCTATTGTTACTATTGTTTCTTCCTACAGTTGATAGAAACATACAAGAAAAATTCTGTGGATGATTTAGTATATGTAGATAATGGTGGTGGTTTTTTGAGTAAATGAGGAGAGGCTTGGGTGGAGAAGCTTTTTTGGTAGATGATGATGGTTATCATGATTAATTTAATGGGGTTTATGATGATGATGATGGTTATCATGATTGTGATCACGATGTAGATGGTGAATGAGCAAGATCAGAAGATAGAGGAGTTATTTACCACAAAAAACCATCCGGTTATTAAAAAACCAGTTTTATTTGATTTCTTGACTAACTTTTTTTGGGTTGTTTCCAAATTTCCATTTTATTTCTTTTTTAGTCCTTTGCGGATGCGAAAAGGTTGTACCAAATCTTGATGGGAGAGAATTATAGTCTTAAATAGTTGTTTCAGGTATTTAATCAATTTACCTTCCCATTTTATCGCAGTTTTATGTTTAATCAGTTGTGAAATTTACTAATTAAATTAAGAAGGAAAAATCCCCACTTTTATGGTTCTTAACATTTTCTTCTCAACGTATCATCAGTGGAGACAGGTGCCAATGGAGACAGTAGCTATTTTCGACGCAAAACCAAACCTTGGAGGATATGTTCCTTGTAGGTACCTACCACCATTAGCAATTGTTGGATCTCAATTGGCAACCAAAAGAGGAGGAAGAGCCGCAACACTAAAGCGAAGAATCCTAGCCATATGACGACATTAACAGTGCTTATATGTAGAAACAAAATTTTGGTTGTGTATATGCATCAATTTTGGGGCATAATAAACAGATATATGCATATTTATATTAAGAAGTAATAATTTGGTTTTTTGTTTGCACCAAGAATGCAAGATTTTTGATTAAACGTATGTTATGTGAATATCATAATCTATAATGGCTTTAATAGAATGATTATGATGATCAGAGAGAATTATCTTTTAAAAAAATAATTACAAGTTATCTAATTCTATATTGACATTTTTAATACATGTTTAGCATCCAGTTAATAACCACATAAGCAAATCAAAAATGCTTTCTATATGAAAATCTCAATAAAGCTCGAGCTTTTCAGATCTTATATATTGAAAACTTTGCAAACTATGAAATATGACTTTAACCTTATGCTCTTTAGGCGACAACAAGATCATATCTTATTGTAAATGGAGAAGAGAAGGGGATGGAGAGAGATGAAAAAAGGGAACATAAAGTGTTCTTTTCCAATATATAGACATTTTTTACAATAAGAAGTTGTCCAACGCGCTCCTTTCTCACACCTTATATGAGGGAACAAGATTGTGCAACATAAGTATCTCCTGAAGAAACCACTTAGGAGCTCTTTACTTATTTATCTAATATACATTTGAGGGATGTTTTTGAATCGATTTGCTGATAGGACAAACAGATAGGTTGAAAATACAGCTGCGATCGAATTTAGAGGAATAAATGGTTAGGTTGAGAGTTTATGAAAATTTTGCTGAAAAACCTTAAAATTTTGGAAAACTAAAGTTCTTTGGGGAACTAAATTTTAGGGGAACTACAATTTTTGGAAAGAGAAAATTTAGGGGGGAAATGTAAAATTTTGAGGAGAACTAAATTTGAAAGAAGCTTTTGAGGGGAACTAAATTTGGATGAACTAAATTTAGGGGTGAACTAAATTATCCGAGTGAACTACAGTTTGGAGAGACTAACATTTTTGGAAAGTGATAATTTTGGGGATAACCCATAAATTTTTAGAGAATTAAATCTAAATGGAACTAAATTTTTGGGTATCTAAAATTTTGGGGGTAACTAAATTCTCTGAAGTGAACTAAATTTGAGGGAGAACTATATTTTTTTGGAAAATTTTGTGGGGAACGAATTCTGGACGTACCTAAATTTTGGGGAAACTAAAATTTTTGGTGGGAACAAAATAAAAATTATTGCATTTTAATTATTGTAGTCATTTAAAATTAGTGGGTCCTAGATTTTGTTGGGGGAATATTTTAAATAAACGGGGAAAATAGATTTTTGGCGAACTAAAATATTTGTGGGAACTAAATATAATTATTACGCTTTAATTTTTGATGTTCGTTTAAAATTTTAAGGAATCCAAGATTTTCAAGGTGAAAATTTCAAATAAACCGTGGCGTTAGTACATGAGTTAAATCTGTAGGGAAGTAAATTTTGGGTAACAAAATTTTTTGGGAGAATCTAAATTCTTTTTAAAAACTAAATCTTGGAAGGAAATAAATTTTTTGAATGGAACTAAATAACAATTATTGCGCTTTAATTATTGTTGTTCATTAAAAATTAGGGGATACAAGATTTTGAGAGGTAAATATTTTAAATGAGCCGCGCCGAAGGCGCCCGCTAATTTTTTTAACGCTAATTTTTTTAACGCTAATTTTTTGTGGCGATGCGTCGAATTTGTTGTTCTGAGCCGAATTTGTTGTTCTGAGCCAAATTTGTACGACCGCTAAATTTTTTACGCTAATTTGTTGAATTTGTTGTTCCGTGCCAAAGGTTCCACATCGACGGCACCCATTAAATTTTTTAACGCTAATTTACTGTTCTGTGCCAAGAGTTTGTTATTCTACGTTGAATTTGTTGTTCCGCGCCGAAGGCGCCTGTGCCGAATTTGTTGTTCTGTGTCAAATTTGTTGTTTCGCACCGAATTTGTTGTTCCGCACCGAAGGCGCCTGTGCTGCTAATTATTTTTATTATAATTTGTTGTTCCGCGCAATTTTGGCTGTGAAAATAATTTTTTGGGGAACAAAGATTTTGCGGGGGAAAATCTTAAATGAACCGTGCCCGCGGGCACGAGTTATGACTAGTATATATATATACATCGTGTTGCCATTTACATCAGTATGCACATTATATTTTTTTCTCTGATGTTGATTTCGTCGTTCGACGATTATATTTGATTAAATAGAATTCTTTCTATGAAAACATAGAATTATTTTCCATGCACCAAATTCACCAAGAATGTTGATATGGGAGAGTATGTTCCATAACTCAATACGTGAAATTGATTTGAGTTTTGATGATTTCATTTTTCGATTATCGACTATGGTCTCGTTGGCACGCTTTGATTTACTTCGTTATTCTACATTGGTGTCATTTAAACCGTAGTCGTATTCTTCTACTCTCGTGCTTTTATTTTTAGCCATTGTTGTTGTCGTTGATCTCCTATCGCTCTTTTTGCTAATGCCAAAGGGGGAGAGAATTAATAATGACGATGTGCTAAATGATAATTTAAAGCAATTTATCGTGAATCTAATTTGATATGTTAGATTCAGGGGGAGTTAAGATATAAAAATGGCTAAATTTCAATAATTGGATCATGTTTTATACTTTCCTCGTCTGCTTGATGCGTATGATAATTATTTAATACGAAACTAACGTGTCATCAATGCAGGTGGAGTAAGTAAATTTCATTTGAATCATTATTATTGATTATTATTTATGTTGGCTTGTCATCACCAAAAAGGGGGAGAATGTTGAGTATTGATTCCCCGGATTTGGTTTTGATGATGACCAAACATAAATATCGTGAACTAACTCTTTGTGAGCGCAGTTATGGAGATCGTCGCCAAAATTCTACGTACATCAAAAGCGACGTCTCAAGACTTCACAAAGCGAGTGATCGTGTGCCTGAAGCTTCGTTGAAGCTCTAGGAGCATTATTGAAGTCAAGAGATTCGGATTGAAGCTTTGAAGACGGTTCGTCAAGTTTAATTTATAGTCTTCTAGCTTCTTTTCGTAGAATGTTAAGCCTTGAGTAGGTCTTACGTTATTATCATCATAACGCTCATATCTTAGAGCTAGGATTATCTTAGAAGCCCATAGAAACTTTCCCGAAGCTTCACGCTTCATTTCGCGGCTTCTTGTGCATGTTTGTTGGTTCAAATAAAAAAAGAACCAACCGACTAGATTGTCATCTAGTCGGTTAAGAATTCTTCTTGAACTGACTAGATCTCCTTGCTCAATTCAGCATCTTCACTGTTGACCAATTAGTCTGTCCAAGAAGGTTCACCGACCGACTAGTTGTCAAACTAGTCGGTTTGGAATCCTTCTTAGACCGACTAGTTATATATTCATTTTCACAGCCTGAGCTACTGTTTACTCGTTAGTCGGTCCAAGAACAACTATCGACCGACTAGTTGTGAAACTAGTCGGTTGGAATTTGTTCTTAGACCGACTAGTTCTCTTGTGTTCAGCCTATTGATTTTCAACTGCTTAGTCGGTCAAAGAACACTCACCGACCGACTAGTTGTCAAACTAGTCGGTTGTCAAGTCTTCTTAGACCGACTAGTTCTAAACCTTCTGAATTTTCTTTCTTGGTTGTCAACCACTTAGTCGGTCCAAGAAGAATCACCGACCGACTAGTTTCCAAACTACTCGGTCAGTGATCCTTCTTAGACCGATTAGACTGCTTCAGAAATAGATCCGTTGGAGCATTAAATGCACGAATTTTCCCTCTCTCTTCTCTCTATCCTATATATACTTGTGATGCTTCTTCATAGCATTCAAGGCTGCCATTATTGAGTTTTAGAGATCAAAGAGAGAGCATTTAATTCTCATTTCCAAGCTCACTCATTTCTTACAAGAATCTCTCCAAACTCCTTGAGCCCTAATTTCCTCAAGAGAGATTCTCTTCATTGTGAGCCTCTCAAGCCAAGAGCTTGATTCAAGGTCACCAACTCCATCCTAGCCTTCGATCGATGTTCATCTTCTTGGAGCTAGGGTTTGGTGACATTCTCTTCCTCAAAATCCTCCTTGCCCTAAAATCGTAAGTTTTACTGAAGGTATATGATTTTATTGGTAAGTGTTTTATATTTCATTTACTTTGATATTAAGTTTTTCTCTCGATTGTGAGAGAAGTTTGTGATCCCGGTTTGTGGAAGTCACATTTTCATTTGTGTATGATTTGATCTTGTAGAGGCTTTCTACAAGAATTTCATAGTGCAAATTTGAGTTAGAGGTTTCTAGCTCAAGTAGCCGGAGGGGATCCGGGTGTTTGGGACGTAGGATCACCGGGAACAAGTCGGGGAGACTTGGGTGGATCCGAACCCGTTAAATCATTTGTTTGCGTTGGTCGTTTCTTTGTTGTCTATTTTCATTAGGCATTGTTGGTTGAGTTTGCAAGATAATTAGGAATTATACTCTTGATTATTTTAAAGTACTATTCACTCCCCTCTAGTACTTGTGCAGTAGCTATCAGGGCATTACATAATCTTCATGGGGAATTGAAGGTTTCGGCTTCTTTATTTGACGTTTCACATGCATACTACTTTCCTTCACAGGCTTCCTCTTCAATTTAGGCTTCTCCGTCACCTCCGCCATCTGCTTAGCAATAGAATGCACCCATGGAGCCTTAACAGGCTTCATCCTCACTGTAGGCTTCTCCTTCTCATCTGAAAGCTGCTCAGAAATCACATCTACTAGTGGAGAAATTTGCTTAAGCATGGCATCCATCTTATGCCCCGCATGCTCATCAAAATACGTAGCAACTGCCTTCTCATCCTCCCTCTCAGCAGTCTGAGCATCCACATTATGATTCACCAGATCCACCGTCGCCCCCAACTCCCACGTAAGCTCCGCTTCCATCAACACAGCATCCACTATCTTCTTATGCTCCACATTCACATCATCCAACTTCGGCTCCACATTCACCTCAGCTGCAATCTCCGCCGCATCCATCTCAGCAGTCTACTCATCCACATTATGTTCCACCGTCTCCACCGTCTCCACCAAATTCCCAGTTTGCTACTCAGCATTCAACTCATCAATCACTGCCTTCTCATCCTCCTCCTCATTCACCTTTCCCTCATACACATTCGGATCCACAGTCTCATCAGCTGCATTATTACCCATTCCTCCTCAACATTCTGCTCCTCCACATTAAGAGCAACCGTCTCCACCGTCTCCACCAACTCCCCAATAACAAAATCATCTACAGTCAACTCAGCAGCCACTGCCACTGCCTTCTCAGCCTCCTCCTCCTCCCCATTCACCTCATGCACCTTCGGCTCCACATTCTCAGCCGCTGCATTATCCTCATCTTCCTCCTCAGCATTCTGCACCTCCACAGTAAGAGCAACCATCTCCACCTTCTCCACCAACTCTCCAATAACAAAATCATCTACATTCAACTCAGCTGCCACTGCATTCTCAGCCTCCTCCTCCTCATTCACCTCATGAACCTTCGGCTCCATATTCTCCTCCGCTGCATTATCCTCCTCCTCCTCATCAGCATTCTGGTCATCCTCATTACAAACCACCTTATCCTCCTCCCCAACCAACTCCCTAGTATGCTCTAGCTCCAGCAAATCTACAGACATTGCATTCTCCTGCTCCGCCTCATCCACCTTCTCCTCCTCCACCTTATGCTCATCATCCACATTCTCCACTTCCTTCACATGCTCATTGGAAAAAAAAATTGCATGTAGGCATGTTTAGGAATCAGATTAAGTATGATGAAAATTGGAATGTGATTGATTGACTACTGTGGTGAGCATTGGAAAAAAATTATAGCATCTAACAAATATGATCAAAGCGCACAACGGGCAAAATTATTCCCGTGGGGCGCGTTGAGCAAATTTGTCATCACCGCAACTTTAGCTCAACGCGCACAACGGGCATAATTCTGCTAGGTGTGCGCGTTTAACGATTGTTCATTAAATACCTTATATGCCCAAAGCGAACACTTGGCTTTGCTTGTTGTGCGCGTTGAGCAATTATGTTATGGCATAGAAAATTGCTAAATGCACATGACTTGCTTCATTTGCAGTTTTGCACCTTGATGAAATTGGTATTCCCATACGGAATTGTCACCGAGCACAAAGGGCATAATTTTTCCAGTTGTGCGCATTGAGCTATTTTGTAAGTGGCTATCAGTTTATCTCAACGCGCACTACTTAGGCAGTCATTAATCATTATTGAGCAGAACATCCAGCTGGTAGAAATCCACTGTATATTCACAATCACTCCTCTGTATATTCACCAACCCCGCTCTGTAGACTCACAGGGTCGCTTAGGTAGACTAAAGGTCCAAATATATCTCCATTGTGCGCTTTGAGCAATTATGTTAACCATTAAAAATTTGCTCACAGCGCACAACGGCCATATGTTTGTAGGTTTTGCGCGTTGAGCAATTTTGTTCGCAGCTATCAAATTTTCCAATGTGCTTCCCAACGGTCAAACATTCTTGGGAAAATCATCTGGCTGGTATCAATCTGCCGTAGATTCACGAGCAGTCTTTTGTATATTTAATGTAGCATGACGGTGTCTTCTATGTAGCCACACAGTAACTCTACTACAGTCTCATCCTCATCAACCAATAAAGGTCCAAACATATTGCCATTGTGCACTTTGAGCAATTATGGTAACCATTAAAAATTTGCTCACAGCGCACAACAGCCATATATTTGTTGATTCTACGCGTTGAGCAATTTTGTTCGCGGCTATCAAATTTTCCAACGTGCTTCCCAATT
The DNA here is from genome assembly GCA_030789695.1 of Scilla litardierei. NCBI lineage: Eukaryota > Viridiplantae > Streptophyta > Magnoliopsida > Asparagales > Asparagaceae > Scilla > Scilla litardierei. The sequence continues at coordinate 707,514,520 of CM061142.1, forward strand.
GTCAAATATTCTTGGAAAAATCATCTGGCTGGTATCAATCTGCTGTAGATTCGTGAGCAGTCTTTTGTATATTCACAAGAAATCCTCTGTAGCATGACGGTGTCTTCGATGTAGCCACAGAGTAACTCTACTACAGTCTCATCCTCATCAACCAATACAATTCGCTTCCATGCGTTGTGCATTGTGCGCATTGAGCAATTCCCGTTTTCCATTTGTTTTACGCGTTGAGCAATTCTGATAGTTACTCGCTTCTGTGTAGAATTACAAAGACTCTACTGGACGTACACGTTCTAAATTCTATAGTCTCACATGCACTCTTCTGTATACTCACGCGCCATTTTCCTGTCTTACATGACCAATTTGGCTATAAATGTCTGCCCACAAGCCCTCATCAACTCATATGTCGCACCTCAATCTACTCTTCTTAAGCCAAATGCTAACCCACATTATTTGTCCCATTATCAGGGAACATCTGGTATTCATATCTCGCTTCTTCACATCCAATATCGTTTATCAGTGTGGTTACATTGTTTGAGTTGTATTGTGAAGATTGAAAGCGAGATATGCATTTCTGATGTCCATGATAATTTAGGCACAAATTGCCATGGATGTTTACAGGTGAACATCCGATTGGTTCCATCCGGTAGGTTCCATCGTGTACCACATCATGACCAGAGGTCTTGTCCATCGCAGCATCCTTCAGGCACTTCTACATGGACTCCATACACTTCATGAAATGGCCATGGTGACCTACTGAAACTTAGCATGAGAAATGGTGAATTAGACGTTAATACCCTCATAGTCTGTCCTTAGTATCCTAAGGTCCCGGGCATTTACGCTACTGTATTAATTGAACTCATTAACATATTGTTATACTGTCATATTGTCAAAGTCATCTCCGCCAAAGATGAGTCTTGCTATAGGCTTCAACTCAAAGACGGTGTACTCCATAGTAAACAAAGATATATTAAAGGTGCCACCGTCGAGGTCAAATATTAGGATGTTTAGCATCAACGATGAATTCCAATGCGTCTTGGGACGAAGCACCCTGGCCTGTACTCACCCTCTTCGCATACAAACATTGCGCTCTTGAAGTGCTCCAATCGGTGATTACCACGCTATTATTTACTTCTCGAATAATCGTGGCTTGCTGTTGCCAGATCAAGCTGTTGACGATTGCTCCCTTGAAGAGAAAGTTGCCAAGTAAAACCCTGCCTTGTCTTCGTTTGATCACAGTGAAATGTTATCGTTTGTGCTGCTCAGAAGATTGTAACTTTTTTTACATAGTGGGTAGACATGTTTACATAGGATATAGTATTGGGATTGAATTTCATACCATTTCGGGCATGATTGTAAATATGTGAATTATAACTTGAAGCCTCATTTCGCTTGCACTGAAACAAGATGGGTATGTTCCTCGGTGGGTCCTTCTCTAACGTGGAGTTTCTTCATGCTTTAATATGTGTAGATAGCTGTTCGAATTAATGTGGAGATATCAGCAAATAATATTGAGTGGACGAGGAGCAATTTTGTTTCTCACTAACAAAATTGCTCACCGTGCACAACAGGTCAAAATTATTTTGTTCTGATCACGGTGAGCACTTGTAGTAACCAATAAAAAATTTCTAAAGGCGCTCATCGGGCAAAAATTACCAATGGGAGTTCGTGGTAAGCAATTTTGTCAGACAATAACATATATAATACAATAACCCTATGCTAACTTGAACTATCTGACACAATAACAATTATACATTATCATCGCTTAACAATTTGGAACAATGATTGATGTTATAGAAAATTACTCAGAACGTAAAATCGGCACTAATATTGTCAATTTTGCGCGTTGAGCAATTTTGTATGTAAAGACATATTTACTCGACATGCAAAACAGGCAATATTGCTGCCGTTTTATGCTCTGTGCAATTTGTATGATACACAACTTCAATCCATACCGATTATAACATTTGCACATTTCGGTAGCCATGATAAAATATCATGCTACCAATCTGTCAATATGTATAAAAAACCATATTACATTGATCCAACGTTATATCGTACAAATATAAAATATCAACAACGGCAGCACTACCCTTACCTTCCACCATCTTAGAGAATAACTGCATCCTCCACCCATACCCAGCCAGCAATCCTTCTGCCACATCATTATGTTTTCTTTTCAACACAAGTGAAGTCGGAGGGACGGCACCAGTTGGGTCAAGTTTAACGAAAACAAAGTGCTAATTGTTCACTTGACCCAACGTTATGTGGCGTCTGTATGATGGGGGTACTGGAGGAGTTCTCAAGGGAAAAAATGACACACACATCTGAGGTGTAAGCATATGTACTACACAGTCGTAGCATGAAGCAATGATATGTGTCATTTCTGGCAGCTACAACCATTTATCATGTCCTGCTTTTGCATCAGTAAAATATTTCATTGCCTCTAAATTCTCATTATATGCAGCATCCCCCATAACATACATGTATAAGACATTGTATTCATGCATCTCACCGAGCAAGTCATATCTGAACTACATCCATAAGGCCTCATCCAGGCCCAAATGGACTGCCACAGCCCTATACCCATAGTTTCCATCTTCTTTCACTTCTACGATGCCCACTATAAGGGGCCGTATACACTCAGGAAAATCAACCTTATATGGTATTCGGTATTCTTCAGGGATTTCAAAATCATCTTGGGGAATTGAAGGTTTCGCCTTCCTTATTCGAAGTTTTCCACGCCTACTACTTCCCTTACCAGCCTTCCTCTTCAATGTAGGCTTCTCCGTCACCTCCGCATGCAGATCAGCAATCGACGGCACAAGTGGAGCCTTAACAAGCTTCCTCCTCACTGTAGGCTTCTCCGTCTCATCTGCAAGCTGTTCAGAAATCACATCTACCAGTGGAGTAATTTGCTTAAGCATGTCATCCATAATGTGCCCCTCCCCCGCCCCATGATGCCCCTCCCGATCCTCAAAACATGGAGACACTGCATTCCCCTACTCCCTCTCAGTAGTTTGCTCATCAATAATTTCTTCCAACGTCTCCACCGTCTCCACCAACTCCAATGTATGCTCTGATTCCTTAAACTCAGCAGCATCTGCCTTCTCAAACTCCTCATCTACAAGCTGCTCAGAAATCACATCAACCAGTGGAGTAATTTGCTTAAGCATGTCATCCATAGTGTGCCCCTCCACCACCCCATGATGCCCCTCCTGATCCTCAAAACACGGAGCCACTATATTCTCCTCCTCCCTCTCAGCAGTCTGCTCATCAACAATTTCTTCCACCGTCTCTACCAACTCCAATGTAAGCTCGGATTCATTAAACACATTAGCATCTGCCTTCTCATCCTCCTCATCAGCGACATTCGCCTCAGCCACCTTCGGCTCCACGTTCACATCAGCTGCCTTCGCCTCCTCCTCCTTTGCATCAGTCTGCTCATCCGCATTATGGTCCCCCGTCTCCACCATCTTCCTGTAATGCTCCTTTGTATTCACCTCAGCAGCCACTGCATTCTCATCCTCTTCCTCATTCACCTTCTCCTCATCCACTATCGGCTCCACATTCTCCTCCACTGCATTATCCTCCTCCTCAGCATTCTGCTCCTCCACAATAGGAGCCACCTTCTCAGCATTCTGCTCCTTCCCATTAAGAGCCACCACCACCTCCTGCCAATAAGCAGCCACTGCATTTGCCTCCTCTGCCTCATCCACCTTCTCCTCATCCCCCATCTGCTCCTCCTCCAAATTATCCACATGCTTCACAAGCTTATCACCCACAATTCTATACGATGATGCTAACTCCTTCAAAGCAGTAGGAGTCCTATTGGACGATTTACTCATACTCGACGCCCAGGTAACAATCACATGCCCTTGTTGTCGCCTGACGCTCTTTATCCACTAAAACAGCTCGTCTCTACTATTAAAAAGTTGCATCGTTGTAAATTCGTTTGTATAATCCATATAAACCTGTATCCAACAATCCATATAAACCATCTTTTTGCCTCCTCGTCGCTACTATTGATTTCCTTCTTCTTCCGCTCATCCTCCATTACTGATAAGTCCTTGAATGAGCCGTGGGCGACACTCCTAAGCGCATGCAAATACCTTGATCTCAAATTCCCTCCAAATCGCTCCATATTTCCTGAAATACGACAAAAACAGGAAATAGTGAAAAGCATCGCAATATTGTCGAATAATCGTCAAAAACGCGATATGGGCGATCAAAACGGCATGCAAACATGTAGAAAAAAGGTATAAAATATGGAGTGATCAAAATCCCCCAAGCTTACCTCTTACTCATCCTCGAGGAAGATAAGTAAAAGGCGAACCCGACGGGAAAATAATAAAAATGAAAAATGGAAGAAATAGAAAATAAAGAAATGAAGGAAAGCAAAGAGAGAGGTGCTAGATCATTTCCTCAGGACGTGGGCTTTGCTTACTCATATAGCATACGGCGAATATAATAAACACATGCCAAAGATTTTTATCTCGATATCATGATATAAGGATGCATTCAGAATAGAAAACCCAAGAACATCAAAAAAATATGAAATATGGAATCGTTCTAGAATTAACATCGTCTGAAGCATCTAAAGCTGTCACGACCCGCTTCCCTAAAATGGAGGCGAGACGTAAAGAGGTCCGCACGGAAGTGGAGCTGTGAAGCCCCAAACCCGATAAGCGTCAATAAAACATAAGCAGGTCCCTGTAACCACAACGGAACAACAATAATAACACAAGGAGAGACTGAAATAAAATCTCATATCTCATAAATTGTCCAATCATGAAAATAAGTTCAACATCCAGAAAAGCCACCAGGCTAAAAGAAAGAGTCTAAAGGCCCAGAACAAGGCCAACAAAAGTACAACGACATAACAAAGTATAGGTGCTACGCACCGACAACAAAACAACTGTCTAACAAAAGTAAAACACAACGAAGACACTAGGACTGGTCCCCAGTGTCCACGTTCTCCCCGTCAAACACGAGCTCGGGCTCGACGTCAGCAAACACCTCGTCCTCAACAAGGTACTCAGGCTCGGAATCTAACATGTGTCACCCAAAAGAGTAAAGGGGCACATGTCAGCAAGTCTAAAAGACTTGGGCAAGGAAACCGAAAGTAAGGCAACTAGCAACCTAGCAGTTATAGCATGCATGACATGGCAGTTATAACATGAGTGCACAAGCAAGGCATGGCGAGACAATAAGTACAAGAGAACAATTATCGGGACAAGACAAGAGTAGCCAAGCTACTAACAATCTCAATCAATTCACTAATCACGTTTCACTGTTGTTTGTAGATGTTTACGCCTTACGGCTGAATGGTATAACATTCACGCCGATTGGCCGCTTAACACTACCCCAAAACCCAGAGTTTACGCCTTACCACTGCAGTTGCCGATCGGGCAGACTCCCAGTTGATTGGCCGCTTAACTCTTACCCCCAATACCCACATGTAATTGAGCCAGGGTCCCCGCACATGAGCTCAGTAAATGAGCCGGGGTTGCCCCGCACAGGAGCTCGTTTCTTAGTTCACAATTCAATATCGAGCGTTGGGGTTAGCAACTCATTATGCTCGCTTCTGGTCACGAGCCAGGAAACACAAGTACTGTAGCGATGCTACGCAATCACAGGATCACATGAAGAATGCAATGACATGACAATTAATTTGCGTACCGTTAATGGAAAGTAAACATGACATGGTAATTGTGCAACATACTAAATGTCGGAACTAGCTTCGTTGTCAAGCTAGTTCCCCAATTTGCGCCTAGGCGAGTATCATTTTGTCGCCTAGCCTCTTTTGCGCCTACAACAAGCAAATGGCCTAAAACATGGCCTAAACCCTAAGTGGCAAGTTTCACTTGCCTAGCACCGGGGATGACGATCACGAAGGTTCGTCTCGCGGATGCTAATCTACGGGGAAGTCACGTAAGGAGGCGGAAGAAACACTCCGGGGAACCTAGGAACCAGATCTGGAAACGAATGGGGAAGTTTGGAGAATTAGGGTTTTTGGGGGATTTTGGGGATTTGATGGAGATTTGGGGAAGATGAGAGGTAGAGTGAGTTGATGGAAGGTTTAGATGATGGATCTAGGGCTTGGAATGAAGGGATGAAGCTTTAAGGAAGATGGGGGCTCAATGGGGGAGAAACTAGGGCTTTGGGTCGAGTGGAGGAAGAAGAAAACGTTTGGGTGGGGTATAAATAGGTTAGGCTGGCGGCTGCCCAGAAATTAGGGTTTTAACACAGATTAGTCGGTCAAAGAGCAACCACTGACCTACTAGTTTGGCAACTAGTCGGTCGGTCGACCAACGCAGACCGACTAAGTGTAAACAGTAACTTCTGAACGAAAATAGGATTTAGAATTAGTCGGTCGAAGAACAAATACTGACCGACTAGTTTAACATCTAGTCGGTCGATGAACGTTCTTAGACCGACTAAGAGTGAACAGTATTGATACCAAAAAATAAGTTGAAGAGTTAGTCGGTTAAAGAAGCATTGCTGACCGACTAGTTTGCAACCTAGTCGGTCAACCAACGTTCTTAGACCGACTAACGATAAACAGTAACTCCTGAATAATTTAGAAAGCCAACTAGTCGGTCCAAGAAGGATTGCCGACCGACTGGATCGTCATCTAGTCGGTCAGTGCCCCTTCTTATACCGGCTAATTAGCACCAAAAGTTCCGATACGGAGCGCGATGCTCCGGGATCGATTCCTAAGACTCTTAGGCTTGATCTATTAGTAAGATACGACCGTTATGAAGCCCGTCACGAATGACATACTTCGAAATCGACGATCCTAAGGAAGAAATGAGAAAACACGACGAAACGATCGAAATGAAAGTCACGGTGACGAAAACCACACATGAGGAGAAAATCCACCAAAACATATATTATATTATAATAAATCCAGATACAAGGAAACCAGTCGTTACATCCTCCCCAACTTAAGAAAAATTCCGTCCTCGGAATTTCCAAACACTCACGTGTCCGGAAACAAAAGTGGGTAGCGCTCTCGCATCTCATCTTCTCTCTCCCAAGTAGACTCTCCAGGCGAACCGTGCCGCCACATCACTCTAACAAGATCGACGACCTTGTTTCGAAGTGACTTCTGACGCCTGTCCAGAATCTGCACTGGATGCTGGTCATACGTCAAATCTGGGCGAACGGCGATCTCCGAGAAATCCACGACATGAGATGGATCGCTAATGTATCGACGAAGCTGCGACACATGGAAAACATTGTGAACTCCTTCCAAAGATGGCGGCAAGGCTAAGCGATAAGCTACTTCGCCGATCCTCTCCAAAACATCAAATGGTCCAATGTATCGCGGGCTCAACTTCCCTCGCTTCCTAAAACGAATCACTCCACGATTCGGGGAAATCCTCAGAAACACATGATCGCCCGGCTGAAACTCCAAAGGACGACGTTTAGCATCCGCCCAATGCTTAAAACGGTCCTGAGCAATCCTCAACCTCTCCTGAATATTCCTGACGATATCCACGGCCTCCACGATCATCACAGGTCCCAACAACTCCCGATCACCAACGTCATCCCAACTCAATGGCGATCGACATTTCCTCCCATAAAGAGCGGCGAAAGGCGCCATGCCAATACTCGCCTGGAAGCTATTGTTGTAAGAGAACTCCACCAAATGCAGATGGTCCTCCCACGAACCCTTGAAATCCAACATGCATGCCCTCAGCATGTCTTCCAAGATCTGAATCGTCCTCTCGGACTGGCCATCCGTCTGCGGATGGTACGCCGTGCTGAAACTCAGACGCGTACCCAAGCTCTTCTGCAAACTCTGCCAGAACTGAGATGTGAACCTCGTGTCTCTGTCTGACACGATACTCACGGGGACCCCATGAAGTCGCACGACCTCCTCCATATACCTCCTCGCCAGCGCCTCAGTGGACTGTCCCACTCGGAACGGAATAAAGTGCGCAGATTTGGTCAATCGATCTACGATCACCCAAATCGCGTCATTCTGCTTCGGACTCCGAGGTAGTCCAGTCAAGAAATCCATAGTGATGTGTTGCCACTTCCACTCCGGAATCGGAAGCGGTTGTAGCAACCCGGCCGCACGCTGATGCTCCGCCTTCACTTGCTTGCAAACCAAGCACTTGGCTACACTCCGAGCCACACTCCTCTTCATGCCATGCCACCAATAATTCAGACGAAGATCCTGGTACATCTTGGTGCCACCAGGATGCACAGAATACGGCGAACTGTGTGCCTCCACCATCAGCTCCTCTCTGATATCCCCAGCAGGCACACACAACCTGGCTCCAAACCTCAGCGAGCCATCCTCATGAATCAAAAAGTCAGTCCGCAGACCGGCTTCCACCTGCTCCCGAATCTTCACCAGCTTCGGATCCTCAGCCTGGCCAGCCTTAATCCGATCCATGATCGTCGACTGTACCTGCATGTACATCAACGAAGAAACCTCCCCAGGAAGGACAATCTCAACACCAGACTCGCAAAAATCCTGCTGCAATCTCCACTGCGAGGTCAACATCATCACCGCGGGAAGCCTACTCAAAGCATCTGGAACCACATTCACATTGCCAGGGTGAAACTGCAAATCAATCTCATAATCTGCCATAAGCTCCAACCATCGACGCTGTCGCATGTTGAGCTCCTTCTGTGTAAAAATATACTTCAAGCTTTTGTGATCGGTGAAAATCTTCACTTTCTCACTCAGCAATAAGTGCCTCCAAATCTTAAGAGCAAACACAACGGCAGCCAACTCCAAATCATGCGTCGGGTAATTCTTCTCATGAACCTTAAGCTGACGAGACGCATACGCCACAACATGCCCGTGCTGATGCAACACACAACCGAGACCCTTGCCAGAAGCATCGCAAAAGATCTCAAATCCACCGCTGCGATCAGGCACAACCAGAATAGGGGCAGTCGTCAACCTCTCCTTCAGAACACCGAAAGCATCCTCACAATCACCCGACCAAACAAAAGCAACATCCTTCCGCGTCAACCTGGTCATCGGCTCAGCAATACGGGAAAAGTCCTTAATGAATCGCCGATAGTAACCAGCAAGACCAAGGAAACTCCGAATCTCAGATGCAGACGACGGAACAGGCCAATCTCTGATGGCCCTAATCTTCTCGGGATCCACAGAAATACCATCTCCAGTCACCACATGACCGAGAAAAGCAACTCTATCCAGCCAAAACTCGCACTTCGAAAACTTAGCATACAACCGATGCTTCCTCAAAATCTCCAACACCGTCCTTAAGTGCGAGGCATGCTCTTCCTCCGACTTCGAATAGATCAGAATGTCGTCAATAAAAATAACGACAAACTTATCCAAAAAGTCGTAGAAAATCAGGTTCATCAGATTCATGAAAACTGCGGGCGCGTTAGTTACGCCGAAAGGCATAACCACAAACTCATAGTGTCCATACTTCGTCCTGAACACTGTCTTCGGAACATCATCCTTCTTCACCTTCAACTGATGGTAACCACTCCTCAAATCCAATTTAGAAAACACCCTCGAACCTCCAAGCTGATCAAAAATATCATCGATGCGAGGCAATGGGTATTTATTCTTAATGGTCACCGCATTCAACTCCCGATAGTCCACGCACATGCGACGCGAACCATCCTTCTTCTTCACCAGCAGCACCGGTGCTCCCCACGGAGACACACTAGGATTAATATAACCCTTCTGTAAGAGCTCATCCAACTGCTTCCGCAACTCTTCCAATTCTGCAGGTGCCATACGATACGGCGCCTTCGAAATCGGCTGCGCACCTGGAACGAGGTCAATAGAAAATTCCAGAGCTCGATCAGGTGGCAAACCAGACATCTCCTCGGGGAAGACGTCGCCAAAATCTCGCACCACAGCTGGCCTCTCCAGCTCCATCTGCATAGCCACAACCTCCACCAGCCTGGCCCGAAATCTGACAGGACCAAGCGAACTGCTACCACGACTGAACTCAAATACTGGATGTCCGGGAATCTCGAACACCACCTTCTTCCTTCGACAGTCGATCGTAGCATAGAAGCTCGCAAGCCCGTCCATCCCAAGAACTGCATCATAGTTGATGATGTCGTGGACAATGAAATCAGCGAAAAGCTCATGTCCACAAACTACCAACGAGCAAGAATTGCAACCACGATGCACCAAGACCACGCCATTCCCTGTAACGATATTCCAACTCTTGGAAAGAGGGGACGTCGACAAGGAATGCCTCTCCACGAAGCTCCGAGAAATAATGCACATTGATGCACCAGAGTCAAAGAGGACCCGTGCAGGAAATGTGCAAACCAAAACCACACCTAACAAGCAATTTACAATCAAACCCTAGTCTAGCAAACAACCATGTTCAAGCAAACAACACAATCTAACATTCAAAACCAGCTAGGAAAGTAATAGCTAGATTGAGGATTACCTGCGATAACCTCATCCACAGCCTCGGTCTCCAGAGCGGTCATCAGAAAAGCCTGCCTCCTCGGCGGAATAGCCTGCTGAAAAGCCTGCCTCTGCGGAACAAGAGCTACTCCACGTCCAGCAGGAACAGACGCTCGCTGCTGCAACGGCTGTGCTGCAACAGGTGCCCTCCGCAGCTGATTCGCATGCCGACAATCTTTCGCGGCATGGGAAGCATAACCACAAACCAAACACTGGCCCAGAAACTTCCGACACTGTTCCTTGATGTGGCCAGGCTTGCCGCAGAAATGGCAAGTCTTCAGAATAGGCCCTCCTGGCCTCTTAAACTGAGCTGGCTGGTTAGGCCTGAATCCAGGTCTAACCACAGCTCTCGCCTGTTCCACAGGCCTCTTCCCAGCACCAACCATAGATCCCCTCCTCTGGTTCACGAGCAGCTCCTGCCTCTTGGCTGCTACTAAAACCTTCTGATAAGATTCCCGGTCAGAAGAGGTCACAAAGCTCTGGAGCTCCGAAGCAAGTCCCTGCAGGAACCTCTGAGCTCTCTCCTCAGCGTCCTGCACCATCTTTGGTGCAAACCGACTCAGCCTCATGAACTCCTGGTGGTACTGGTCCACCGACGAGCTTCCTTGCTTCAAATCGATAAAACGCTGCAGCATCTCTTCCCTGGCAGCTTTCGGGAAGAACTCACCATCAAATCTGGCCTTAAAGATAGCCCAAGCTATCGGCTCCACCAGCATCTTTTCTTCCGCATCCCACCAATTCCGAGCATTATCCTTAAGTTGCCTCTTCGCCAAATCAACCCATCCAGCCGGGGTGATCTTGGCCATCTTCAGATTGTCCTCAATGTTCCGAATCCACTCATCGGCAGCCAGAGGACCCTCAGACCCATCAAAATATGCTGGACCCAGCTCCCGAAATTGCTTCGCTCCCGGCTCAGAGCGAGGGGCATCCGGTAGAGCCCGGGCAGCTCGAGCAAGTGGAATATTCTGGACTTGCAGAAGCACGCCCTGCTGCACTTGCATCATCTGCAGCATCATCCGCATCATCTCACCGCTGGTGGGTTCCCGCTCAGGCTCCTCATCATGAGGGAGCGCCCCGCTACCTTCACCACGGGTGAATCGTCTTCCTGCCATCTAGTGACACAGAAAATGAATCAGATTAGACTCATAGCTTATGACTCGGACGTCGAACTTAGTTTATTGGACATTCTAATATTATTATCGCTATTCCAAAAACCGCAGTTACAGAAGGACCTGCATGGGCCACCAACAAAACCTGTCACGACCCGCTTCCATAAAATGGAGGCGAGACGTAAAGAGGTCCGCACGGGAGTGGAGCTATGAAGCCCCAAACCCGATAAGCGTCAATAAAACATAAGCAGGTCCCTGTAACCACAACGGAACAACAATAATAACACAAGGAGAGACTGAAATAAAATCTCATATCTCATAAATTGTCCAATCATGAAAATAAGTTCAACATCCAGAAAAGCCACCAGGCTAAAAGAAAGAGTCTAAAGGCCCAGAACAAGGCCAACAAAAGTACAACGACATAACAAAGTATAGGTGCTACGCACCGACAACAAAACAACTGTCTAACAAAAGTAAAACACAACGAAGACACTAGGACTGGTCCCCAGTGTCCACGTTCTCCCCGTCAAACACGAGCTCGGGCTCGGCGTCAGCAAACACCTCGTCCTCAACAAGGTACTCAGGCTCGGAATCTAACATGTGTCACCCAAAAGAGTAAAGGGGCACATGTCAGCAAGTCTAAAAGACTTGGGCAAGGAAACTGAAAGTAAGGCAACTAGCAACCTAGCAGTTATAGCATGCATGACATGGCAGTTATAACATGAGTGCACAAGCAAGGCATGGCGAGACAATAAGTACAAGAGAACAATTATCGGGACAAGACAAGAGTAGCCAAGCTACTAACAATCTCAATCAATTCACTAATCACGTTTCACTGTTGTTTGTAGATGTTTATGCCTTACGGCTGAATGGTATAACATTCACGACGATTGGCCGCTTAACACTACCCCAAAACCTAGAGTTTACGCCTTACCACTGCAGTTGCTGATCGGGCAGACTCCCAGTTGATTGGCCGCTTAACTCTTACCCCCAATACCCACATGTAATTGAGACAGGGTCCCCGCACATGAGCTCAGTAAATGAGCTGGGGTTGCCCCGCACAGGAGCTCGTTTCTTAGTTCACAATTCAATATCGAGCGTTGGGGTTAGCAACTCATTATGCTCGCTTCTGGTCACGAGCCAGGAAACACAAGTATTGTAGCGATGCTACGCAATCACGGGATCACATGAAGAATGCAATGACATGACAATTAATTTGCGTACCGTTAATGGAAAGTAAACATGACATGGTAATTGTGCAACATGCTAAATGTCGGAACTAGCTTCGTTGTCAAGCTAGTTCCCCAATTTGCGCCTAGGCGAGTATCATTTTGTCGCCTAGCCTCTTTTGCGCCTACAACAAGTAAATGGCCTAAAACATGGCCTAAACCCTAAGTGGCAAGTTTCACTTGCCTAGCACCGGGGATGACGATCACGAAGGTTCGTCTCGCGGATGCTAATCTACGGGGAAGTCGCGTAAGGAGGCGGAAGGAACACTCCGGGGAACCTAGGAACCAGATCTGGAAACGAATGGGGAAGTTTGGAGAATTAGGGTTTTTGGGGGATTTTGGGGATTTGATGGAGATTTAGGGAAGATGAGAGGTAGAGTGAGTTGATGGAAGGTTTAGATGATGGATCTAGGGCTTGGAATGAAGGGATGAAGCTTGGAGGAAGATGGGGGCTCAATGGGGGAGAAACTAGGGCTTTGGGTCGAGTGGAGGAAGAAGAAAACGTTTGGGTGGGGTATAAATAGGTTAGGCTGGCGGCTACCCAGAAATTAGGGTTTTAACACAGATTAATCGGTCAAAGAGCAACCACTGACCTACTAGTTTGGCAACTAGTCGGTCGGTCGACCAACGCAGACCGACTAAGTGTAAACAGTAACTTCTGAACGAAAATAGGATTTAGAATTAGTCGGTCGAAGAACAAATACTGACCGACTAGTTTAACTTCTAGTCGGTCGATGAACGTTCTTAGACCGACTAAGAGTGAACAGTATTGATACCAAAAAATAAGTTGAAGAGTTAGTCGGTTAAAGAAGCATTGCTGACCGACTAGTTTGCAACCTAGTCGGTCAACCAATGTTCTTAGACCGACTAACGATAAACAGTAACTCCTGAATAATTTAGAAAGCCAACTAGTCAGTCCAAGAAGGATTGCCGACCGACTGGATCGTCATCTAGTCGGTCAGTGCCCCTTCTTATACCGGCTAATTAGCACCAAAAGTTCCGATACGGAGCGCGATGCTCCGGGATCGATTCCTAAGACTCCAAGGCTTGATCTATTAGTAAGATACGACCGTTATGAAGCCCGTCACGAATGACATACTTCGAAATCGACGATCCTAAGGAAGAAACGAGAAAACACGACGAAACGATCGAAATGAAAGTCACGGTGACGAAAACCACACATGAGGAGAAAATCCACCAAAACATATATTATATTATAATAAATCCAGATAAAAGGAAACCAGTCGTTACAAAAGCGGTATACATAATCATAGACCATCAAAAATTTACTGCATTATTACCGAAAAGATAAATCAATATTACCTAGGATTTTTTTACCATCTCCATCAATCTCAACTGTATCTGCATGCAAGTAAAATCAAAAATTTTCTACTTCTATTTCTACACATTGGAATAAGAATATCAAATAAAATGTACTGAAAAGTATATACTTACCAAATCTCGATTTCGACAAATTTAGGTTTAAACCCCCTAAATCGAATGATATCGCTTCACCAATTTGTTTGACCACAACAGTTGACACTGTGATGTATCTTTCGATCTCAGTAACAAAAATCAAATCTTTGGGAATTTGGTCTGTGCGCCTTGAGCAATCTTTGAAAACCTTGCCCGTAGATTTTCCGTCTTGAGCAATCTGTAGAAGGGTATGTCTGTGCGTAGTGAGCAGAATTTATCAAGGGGTTATATTGGGTCCTATCGGGTCCTATCGGGTCAAAATTTTGACCCGTTATGCGGTTCGAGTAAAAAAGTTAAGTTTGCTTATTTTACTCAGCGCACACAACAGTTATAATTTTACACGATTTGAACCGTTTTGCTCGTTGAGTAATTTTGTCATACAATAACATATATTATACACTATCCTAAATTGAATAATCTGATACAATAACAATGATACATTCACATCGCTTAACAAAATGGTGTTTTGCGCGTGTTTTAGAAAATTACTCAGAGCGCAAACCGGCACTAATATTGCCCGTTTTGCGCGTTGAGTAATTTTGATTGTACGTTAATATTTAATGAACGAGTAAACCCGACATTATTAGTGACGTTTTTTGCGCTCTGAGTAATTTCTTATGAACATATGGGTTTACTCATAGTGCAAAACAATCTTGGCGAAGCAATTCTGTATTACATATCTGATACACTATGCTCCATTGAACTACATGATACAATAATAATGATACACTATATGATACATTGAACTATATGATACAATAACAATGATACATTCAAATCGCTGAACAATTTGGAGTTTTGTCTGATGTTAAAACAAATTACTCAGAGCGCAAAACCGACACTAATTTACATTGAGCAATTTTGTAGGTGAAGACATATTTACTCAACGTGTAAAAAGGGCAATAGTACTGCTTTTTGCTCTGAGTAATTGGTAAGATACACAACAGCAAGCCAACAGATGATAACATTTGCACATTTCGGCAGACATGATAAAATTTCATGCTACCAATCTGTCAATATGAAACAAACAATTCATATTACAATGATACAACGTTTTATCCTACAATATTTCAATAACTTCAATGGTTGCAATATCGTGACGAATGGAATTGATGCATCATATCCTCATAAGCAGCCGGCTATCCTTCTGACACATCAGAATGGTATCATAACCACATACTTGAAGTCGGAGGGACAGGACCTTCTGGGCCAAGTTTAACAATAACAAAGTGATTATTGTTTACATGACCCAACGTTATGTGGCATCTGGAGGATAGGGTTACTGGAGGAGTTCTTAAAGGAAAATATGTCAAATACTGATTAGGTGCAAGAATATGTACTACACAGTCGTAGCATGAGGCAGTGACATGTGCCATTTCTGGCAGCTATATCCACCATTTAGCTTTTAGTCGGTCTAGCAAATGGCCCAGTGTCACTACATTCTTTTTAAATTCCACAGCACCCATAACTCGCAGGTATAAGCCACTGTGTTTCTTCATCTCTTCTTGCAAGTCATTTTTGACCTGCATCCATTCGTCCTCACCCAGGCCCAATTGAGTTGACACAGCCCTATACCCACAATTTCCATCTGCTTTCACATCTACGACGTGCACTATAAGGGGTCGTAGACACTCAGGAAAATCCTTCCAGTAAGGTATTCTTATGTCGGCAGCCAATTCTTCATCACTATCGTCATGTGGAATTGATAGTTTCAGCTTCTTTATTGTACGTTTCCACAACGGTTTACTTCTTCCCATACCAGGCTTACACGACAATGTAGGAATGTCCGTCACCTCAACATGCTGCTTAGCAAACACCGTAACCAGTGTAGAAATTTACAGACGCAGGTCATCCATCTTACGACCCTCCTGCTCATTCTCAAAATACAAAGCCACTGCATTCTCATCCTCCTCCATCTCAGCAATCTACTCCTCCACATTACGATTCACCTTATCATCCTCCCCATCCATCTCCCTAGTATGATCCTCCTCCTGTAACTCAGCATGCACTGCATTATCCTAAAACGCCTCATCCAACTTATCCTCCTCCACCTTCGGATCCTCCACCTCATTCTTCACAGCCTTCACATGCTCATCACCCACAATTTTATTAGGTGATGCTAGCTCCTTCAACTGTTTTACAATACCAACCTTCTTCCCCCTTTGTAACCAGTTTCGTGCATTATAAATTGCTTTTATTGAGGTTGCACTGAAGTTTTTATTTTCCTTCAGTACTTTCAAAATTTCAGCTGGTTTAACCTTGCTATTTGCCAAGTCAGGCACTGTTTCCATCTCCATTCCCTACAACGTCCCTTCATCGGATAGGCCCTCGATATATTTAGCTACTTAATGGTTGTGCCTGCCACAAACGACTGTTAACTTCCACTCCTCAATGCCCACGCCCACCATATAACCACGCAATGAGAACGGACATGAACACTTCTTGGTTTTAACTGGCCTGGTGGTCTTTTTTCCTTTCGGTGTCCCTTATATTCACCGCTTCTTTCACAAGCAAAGTACACAGCATGATGCCCATTGGACGTTTTACTCAATCTCCCCGAACGTGTAACAATCACATGCCCATGTCGCAACCCGACGTTCTTTATCCACTGAAATAGCTCTTTTCTATCCTTAAACAGTTGCATGGTTATAAAGTCGTTTGTAAAATTCATATTATCCTGAATCAAACAATTCATAACCTGAGCCTCAAAGATTTACTGCATTATTACCGAAAATATAAATCAATATTAGCTTGGATTTTTGTACCATATCCATTAATCTCAACTGTGGATGCATGCATGTAAAATCAAAATAAGAATGGCAACTAAAATGTACTTAAAAGTATAGACTTACCAAAGACTTGATTTCAGAAAATTTAGGTCAAAACCCCTAAATCGATTGCTCTTGATTCAACACTTTGTTTGATCGCAGCAGTTGACTATGTTATGTATCTTTCGAGCCAAGCAATAAAAATCAAATCTTTTGGAATTCGGTCTGGGAGACTTGAGCAATTTTTGAAAAGACTTGCCGTCTGATATTCTGCCTTGAGCAATCTGAGGAATTGTCTGTCAATTCGATCCGAGCAGAAGTTATCACGAGGTAATTTCGGGCCCTATTGGGTCATAACGGGTCCGCAATAATTTACCAGTTGTGCGCGCTGAGTAAACAAGTTTAGTTTGAAATAATATTACTCAGCGTGCACAACATCAGTAATTTAAATCCACTTTAAATATGGATGGCAATTCTTCCCGCGGGTAGGGTTACATGCGGATACCCTATCGTTGTGCACGTTGAGAAATATCGATTGCATTAATTGTGCAAGGCGCCACCCCCTTAGGCACAGGTCCGCCCATGCTAGACGGTTCATAGCTTGAGTACTTTGACCTTTTTACCATTCCATTGTTCACGATGAGTAATTTATAATATGAAACAATGTTTTTACTCATCCGTAAATACAAAGACATTATAACATCTTCTATATGCGAACAGTATTGTGACCAAAGGCACGAAAAGCTGACGAGATAGGGTTTGATCAACAGCAATTATTCTAATTCGCTGATCTATATAGACTATAAGAGTTCCTGCTTAGATCAAAAGAAGATCCTTACAGTAGAGCAAAAGATATGTGTCATTGGGGTGCCCTAAAATAGTCGACTGCAGACGCATTGCATCGTAAAGTTGGTAAGCCAATAATTGATGCTAATTAATTTGGTATTTATTAATAATTTCAGAAATTGATTGCTGCAATATACTTTTGGTACATGAATGCGTAGAAATTACGAAGATTGAGATGGACTTGGTACACATTGAGGGGATCTTTGATGAAGAGGACAAAGACGCAAAGGTTAGTAATTTTTTCGCTTTGTTAACTGACTAATTTACTAGAAAATAAAGGAAAACATTTAGTGACTATGTTGCCTTTTTTTGAAAAGTTAGCGTTATTTTATTGAGTAATATACAAATACAACAATAGCGCACATTTGAGGCGTGGTTTCAATAGAGAGAGGATAGGGCACAAGCGCCGTCACTCTCCACTATCAATTCCACCCCCAAAGTGAAGCTATACAAAAGATCAAAATAGTGCAAAACTTGCAGTGTAAACAAACTAGGCATCCCAAAGACTCAGCCCATGTCTCTGAATTCCCAATTAGCATTAGCTGTAATCTCCTCCTCAGTATTAGGATCTTGATTATGCAATACAACTCTGATGTCAGCAGCTAGCTCCGCGAAAAGGGTGGTCTTACATTTCTTCTGCCCCTCAAAGATACGCCTATTTCTCTCCTTCCAGATATGCCAAACCATTGCGGATAGGGCGGTTTTCGCTAGCAGACTCAGGGGGCTTTTATCTGCAAATTTAGATAGGTAATAATTCCCTACCTCAGACAGAGTCGGGGTAATGGAAGGAGCCGAACATAGTTTAAGTAAGGTCCTTCGCAAAATGTAGCAGGAGTAGTCACAATTGAAAAACAGGTGCTCAATAGTTTCTTCACTATTATCCTCGCTTAAGATGCAATGGACGGGAGTGTTAACACCCCAACCTTTAATCACATCCCTAGTAAGCAATTTACCACGAAAAGCACGAAGGAGGGCAATAGACATTTTCGGGATATGATGATTATACCAGACCAATTTGTGGTAGGGGAAAGAATTTCCTCGCTGCTGAACTCCCTCCCACGCTTGTTTAAACCTGAACCGTTCCCCTGGGATCCAGCACCACCCGTCGGCACCCGGAGATAACTGGACAGCCTGTAGCAAATGCCGCACAGGGTCTATACTAGAATCCGCACTCCAGCCCGTATGGTCCCAATAAGAGCTGACACTCCTACCTTCAGCACCTGGAGGTATTGTGAAGCAATTTTTTAACGGCCCAGCATCCAACCAGAAGTCCTCCCAAAACAATGTAGAGTCTCCATCTCTAACTTTCCACCGGATCAAAGTCTGGGAGATTGGCCGGCATTTTAACAATCTTTTCCAGGTTACCGAGTGCTTCAGCATACCAGTTGCCGCATAGAACCCGCCAGTTGCACCATAGCGCGCCTTCATATGTTCAGACCAAAAGTTATTAGAAGAGAGATACCTCCAAGTCAGCCTCACCCCCGCCGCATCATTCAAACAAACAACAGTCTAAGGCCAACACCTCCTTCAGCCTTAGGCTTACAGATATCAGGCCAAGACCAGGCTCTAGAGGTGCCCAGAATAAATCGCCTACAAGCTGAGGAGATGGACCTCAAAATGCTTGCAGGGATGTGATACGCATGCATCCAGAAAGCGACAATCCCATATATAACCGTCCTAACCAGCTCTATACGCCCTGCAACAGAAAGCAAAGACGAACTCCAGCTCATCAACCTCTTCTTGCACTTGTCTAACAATATGCCAAAGTTTGTAGTCTTGGGGTACTTAGAAGAGAGGGGCAACCCCAGGTAGGTGGTGATATTTGTTGACATCTTGATCGCCAATAATTCCGCCAGGATAGTCTTGTTATTGACCCCTTTACTGAACAAGCCAGCACTCTTATCCCAATTTACATGAAGCCCAGTGAAGAGGGAGAATTCTTTCAACAAATTCCTGATTCCCAAAAAAGAACTTTTGTTTGCTCGACAAAAAAGAAGAAGATCATCAGCAAACAACAGATGGGAGATAGAGCCCGTGCGTCTCATAGGATGGATTTTACCCATATTAATAGCCTTCGCCATGAGGATAGAAAAAGCCTCCATAGTAATCAAAAATAAATAGGGAGAAAGTGGGTCACCTTGACGAATACCCCTGTTACCCTTAAAGTAACCGAAAGGAGATCCATTGATCAAGACAGAGAACGTAGGGGTAGAGATGCATTCTTTGATCCAACCTACAAAGATATATGGAAAACTCAGCAAATGCAAGAAATGAAGAATGAAATCCCGATTCACGCTATCAAAAGCTTTCCTCAGATCCAATTTCAGACATGCACTCCCCCCATAGTATTGCTAAAATCTCTGATCTGCTCGTGAGCAATAAGAGTACTGTCAGTAAGTAGCCTCCCTTTGAGAAAAGATGTTTGATTAGGAGATATCAGCTCATGGATCACCTCCTTCAGCCTGTTACAAATAATTTTACTGATAATCTTGTAGACCACATTGCAACAGGCAATGGGTCTATAATCACTTAAGGAGGAAGCATTAGCATTCTTGGGGACAAGGGTAAGAAAGGTACGATTGACAAGCTTTAAGAGGGTACCCGTTCTAAAAAAAGATTTAATGGCTAAGATTACCTCATCCCCTATAAGGCCCCAGTTGCGCTGAAAAAAGAAACCATTGTAACCATCCGGTCCTGGTGCCTTATCAGATCCAATCTGAAAAACTGCAGATTTAATCTCATCATCAGAGACCCTCCTGCTAAGCCAAGCCGAGGAATCAGAAGTCAAAATCCGTTTGGGGACAATTTTGGGAATATCTTCAAATAGTATTCTGGTTGTGAATAAGTCTTCATAGAAAGCTGTAGCCTCCTTAATCAGGCTCTCATATAAATTCTGATGCCCATTCACATCAACCAGATGGTTAAGATTGTTGCGGAAAACCCTAGCTTTCATAGCATTATAGAAGAATTTCGTGTTCCTGTCCCCCAAGTTAAGCCAGTCTTGACGACTTTTCTGCCTAAACATATCTTCTTCAAGCTTCATTGCCACCACCAACTCTTTAATGAGACTTTGCTCCTTATGTTGTAGGGATATAGTCGAATGAAAACTGGGGTCCTTTCTAATAGCTTCAAGTTTCATTCTACAGTTCGACACAAGATTGCCAGCATGGTGCTCACCAGACCAGGACCGAAGAAGAGGTTTCAACTGTTTTAATTTCTGAGTCAGCCGATACATAGGAGTACCCTGAAAAACATCCTTCCAGCCCGATTCAACTACCTCCAAATAACCTGGACAATGAATCAAGTAGTTAAAAAATTTAAAAGGCTTAGAAGTGTAATGTAGAAGGGTCAGAGGTTACTGAAGATTATACAAATCAGTTCACAACAAATAAAATTTTCGCCAGCATAGAAGTGCTTGTTAAATGGGTAAAGGCGGTCGGTGTGAAAACAGGGAATGTGGTTGTTACAAAATCATCAAATATGAGTACAAAGGGCTATAGGGTCCCAACTTATTGTTTTTGTTGTTAAAGAAGTGGGACATATCGGCCACACAGGCCGGATATATCGGCCAAAAAAGCAACTCGAAGCAAAAGTGTTCATGTCCCTTCTACTTAAGGGCTAATGGGGTGGCAATAGATATGTGGATTTTGACAATTGTACTGGCAATCAAACCCATAAACCCGCAATTTACATCGAGGGACATCCAGATGACATGAGGTTAGGAGGGGGGAGATGGACACAGTGAGAGACTTGTCAAATAGATTGCTTAGGCCAAGGGAAATCTTGAAATGCCTGAAGGAAAATGGTAATGCAACATCTACTACAATCAACACTATATATAAAGCCAGACAGAGGATGAAGGCAGGTGAAATGGCCGGGAGAGCAGAAATGCAGCTCATCATTAATCTATTGGGAGAGCATAATTACATTGTGTATCATGAAATGGACGAAGAGACAAATGCAGTTATGAATATATTTTGGGCATATCCGTAGTCGGTTGATTTATTACGAAGATTTCCAGAGATTCTGGTTATGGACTGCGCGTTGAAGACCAACCGCAACAGGCCACCATTGATGGAGATGGATGGGGTGACATCCACAAATATTCCATTCACAGCTGCATTTTATTACACGGCGTCCGTACTGGAGGATAACTACTTGTGGGCCTTGGAGAATTTGAGCTCATTGCTACATGGATACATGATGCCACATGTAATTTTGACAGCACTATAGCCAGTACTTATGAATGCCATTGGCCATGTATTTCTCTCTGCGGTGCACCAATTAGGTAGAATGCACATATCCAAAAATATTGCCAAAAATTGCCAGCCCTTTTTTGAAGATCACAAAAAATGGTTAGGTTTCATCTCTAGCTGAAATTTATTGGTGGGGGCGCGCAAGGAGGAGGAGTATGTTGCAAAACTGAAGACATTGGAGACAGAGTACAAAGATTACATAAGGGCTGTGAGCTATGTGAAGACATCTTGGCTGGACAAGTACAAGGATAAGTTTATTTCTGTATGGACAGATAGCAATCTGCACTTTGGAAATGTCAGTGCCAATAGAGCGCGTACTAAAAGAGCGCATAATGAACATTCTAAGCTTAAAAGGGCATTGGGTTCATCTGCCTATAGTTTCTCCGCTTCTTGGCCAACCATACATGAATCATTAGAGGGGTAGCATATAGAGATCAAGGCCTCATTCGAGAAATCTAAGATCTTGGT
Source organism: Scilla litardierei (assembly GCA_030789695.1). Classification (NCBI taxonomy): domain Eukaryota; kingdom Viridiplantae; phylum Streptophyta; class Magnoliopsida; order Asparagales; family Asparagaceae; genus Scilla; species Scilla litardierei. The sequence continues at coordinate 707,537,110 of CM061142.1, forward strand.
GCAACATAAAGTGCATGTGTACTTGTTCAGGGAGCTGATAGGATTTACATCCGCTGCGGCGTTGAAGATAATGTCTATGGAAGCCGATAAATCTGACTCTATATGGACGGACCAATGCGCATGTGATTGTCTATCAAGAATGATTTATGGAGTACCATGTGCCAATGAGATTGATGAATTCACAAGGGAAAATCACCACATTCCCTTAGATGCCGTAAATACTCATTGGAAGAAGCTAGACATGGAGGCTACGAAGGACTTGATGTCTAAAGAAGATGTGCTTATACATGCTGAATTAGAGCGCATACACAAGGTTTATGTTCAACTTGATGGGACGAGGAAGAAGGAGTTGTTAATTAAGTTGAAGGGGCTAGCTACCCCGGCGACAAATCTAATTACGGAGCCGCAAGTTAATGTCCTTTTAAGTGGTAGAAGAAAAAGGCGGAATAATTTGAAAAATACAGATACATCCACCACCATTGAACCAGCTCATTTTGATCATGTCTTAGCCGATGCGGTTAGTTGCTCTGCTCCAACTCTAATTGAAGTCTCATTGAACCAAGAAAGCGTCGGCCTTGTCCAGCTGAGACGGTCCCAAAGGCTTAAAAATACATATGTTCCAAATCCTCCTCAACGTGCTAGAAAGAAACCAACTATCATACATGTGCCATCTAGCAGTTTTTCTGTCGTTTTCGCTGCAGCTTCATTTGCAGCAGCAAATTATGTAGCTAATGACGCTAGAGACGTTAAAGCAGTTATACCTTATATTGAGCAATTCCCCGCTGCAATCACCAAATATATATGGAACGTTACAGATGTGAAGGAAGATGGGAACTGTGGTTACATGGCTTTATCTTCTCATCTGGGCATAGGAGAGGACAATTGGATGATGGTCCGAAAAGCGTTGCTTGTAGAGCTGCTTGACCACTATGATGTGTAAGTAGGGTGATGGGTGAGGAAATTGCACAAAAACAGAAAGAGGCAATTAACTATATGGATGACCACCCCCGAAGTAATATTGTATGACCTTCCCAGAAGTTGGACATATAATCTCAAGTTGTTATAACTGTGTATTACATCTGCTGTCAATGCAACAATGTCATTCATTTTTTCCTTTAAGATCAGGACCAGAACAAGGTAAGAAATGTGATGCCTTCACCATAGGGTTTGCAAATAATAATCACTTTGTAAAGATTCAACTTAAAGATGGAAGGATGGTCCCACCAGTAATATGGCATTGGAAGGAATACCACTTTCCTACGGCCAAAGGATGGGTGGAAGGCCTTGATGATAGGATGCGACAATTCGAGAAATTAATCGGTAAAGATGTAGGCAAATATCCCACTGTACATAATATATCATCAGGTGATTGAATGTATAGTTTTGTGCTAATGTAGTGTCTGAGTTTATAATGTAAGTATATACTGAAATTTTTGGGCTTTGTATACAAAATTTTTGGGATTTGTGCACAACGGGAACTCAACGCGCCATAATGGCTTTGCTTGTTGTACGCGTTAAGTATTTATGTTATGGGATACAAAATTGCTAAATGCGCACAACTGGCTTAATTTTGCCAATTGTGCGCTTTGAGCAATTTAGTTATAGCATTAAAAATTTGCTCAACGTGCACAAAGTCCATAAAGTAGAATGCCAAGAGTTGGTTGAATAATTGTGTCGTTTGGTATGTTATTGATGATGAAGACCTATGGTATACTACATTAAGGATGGTATTTATGTTGCATGAAGTGGTTTCTACCTCTTAGTATTCTTGACTCTTGGTCTTCTTGAATTTAGGGCAGAAGTCTAATAGCCCAAGTTCGTTTAAAGGAAAATTCTATACGTAACAATGTCGATGCATGTATAGGCTATGGGAATGCGGTAGAAAATGACTCCAATGAAATTATGCTAAATGTCACCGAACACACTGACAAATCAGATTCATACATACACATCAGGCAAAAGGTGTGACTGTTGTGCGCACTGAGAAAAAATTGTATATCTGGTACAATGTGATGCTCACCTCAATTCCTACGCACATTCACATGCACAATGTATATTCCCAGGCACCTTCGACATTTCACACCATCCATGTCCATTTCTGTGATGGAGTTATGCTAATTGTTTTAATAGACATCAGAAATTAAGCAATCGGTGAATGAAGATCGCTAATGGTTGGCAAACAGCTATTTATACTACCAAGCGGTAAAAGACTACACCAGACGATGTTCATTACCAATTGAATGTTCGGGGTTCATTACCAACGCATACACCATCAGATGTTCACCTCTCAAAATATAAAACTACCAATAATAATTGGTGTACTAAGATGCCACGATTCACACAGACGCATCGCTGGAGGGCTCGTTGGTAGCCAAACCGTCCTACGTTTGGGCCGATCCTCCACCGGACTCCCGACCAGATCGCTGACAATTCCTCGCCTCAGCCTCCTGCCTCACGTCTTTAATCGAGTCTGGAGGAAGAGCGTTTCTCACCAACTCGGCTATACGAGCCAGGAGACTGCTCTTCTCTACGTACCATCGATCTTCGGAGCTCTTTCGAACCGTTGACATTGAGGCCGCTCGATCTTTAGCTTTCGCAACCTCCCACTCTGCCTGAGATCTGTGGTCCCTCTCTTTCATCAGCTGCTCCTTCAAATCCTTAACTTGAGATTCGAATGTAGCCGCCTTTTTCCGCTCGGCCATCAACAATTGTACCACTCTGCAACGCAATTCCACCTCAACCAATGATGTCTGCAGGGAATCATGGATCAGTAAGAGTAAGGCAACAGCATAACTGCCATAAACAACTGAGTTAGCGAGCCTTTCAATGTGAATTTGACACATGACACTTTGGTCAATCAGTGGGAAGGATGGAGTTCTCCACCAGCCGACTGGCCACCCCCTATCCACCAATGCAGACTTGCCGTCCCAGACAGAAAAGAAGGGTTGGTGATGGTTCCCCCTAGTACCTCCCGATGGAACGATAGTGGGCGGATTCAACAGCAATGCCCCCTCGTACTCCGGGGGGGACATAGCCTGCCGGAACGAGACCTCCCCAAGGCCACGTATCCATTAGATGAGTCTCAGGCAACTGCGGCCGCACATCCCCCATGTCATGAAGGGAACGGGTAAAATATACGTCACCGTCTCTTCTTCCCCATGAAGACTGACCTTGCAAAGTTTCTACGACCCACTGACACGATTTATCAGCCATATCTACAGTGAAGGCACAAATCAATACGAATGGTTATATATCCCCAAATTTGGCGGGATATATATCTCCCACCCGACCGGACGGATGGAGGGGTTTTATGAGGCCTTCGAGGGGGTTTTTTGCGGTCTATTACAGTAATACTCCAAATTTGGCGGCAACTCAAATTTTTCCCGGGTGCGGCATTTTGGGTGGCCATCTCTCTTGTTCTTCCGGTTGTTATTAAAAGTATAAATAAACTAAGATTTAATTACTTAACGCGCACAACGGGCCAATATTTGAACCGTTATGCGCGGTGAGCAAACATAATTTCTCAGCGCGCATAATGTGCGTAAATTTGGATCGTTGTGCACGGTAACCGATTTTGATTTATAATACGAATTTTACTCATCACGCACAAAGGGCATTACTGTATACAGTTGTGTGCAGCGAACAATTTTAGCTTCACATAGAAATATTGCTCAATGCACACAACGGGCCATACATGTTTTACTTGTCATAATGGATACAAATATTCGCTGATATGGCTCTTACGTGGAAAATTTTTCTCAATCAAATTATCCGCAAATTCCGCAGATGGATGACCCATCGAATTCTGGTTTGTGGGCCCACCAACATCTCACCTCATTCATCTCGTCAAATCAATAACTCAATTTTCATTTTATTTATTTATAAATTTTCATCGTATTAATGGCAACACGATGGTAAGTGAAAGTGGACCCCACAGAGGAATGACGATAGAATTTTCCTTTTTATTCATTTGTCCTCACTACAAAGTTCAAACCTACTACGTCCAAGACTCCAACTTGCCCAGTTCATAACAACATTCCAACGCGAAGGTACACAAGATGGTTTAGAGGGCCCCACAAGATATTCTCAACTCCACTTTCCATCCCCGTTGAATGTGGTAGGTAGGTGATATTTTAACTAAATATGGTAGATGATGTGATAGTTAATTAGATATTTTTTTCCCATATTTGTAGGCGAATTCTCTTTGCACCTCAGGAATGAGGTGCATGTACTATGTTTCTTCCAAAAATAGTGACTATGTCACTTCATGAGGCCCAATCACCTTCTTTTTCTTCCAAAATTAGGAAAATCTTGCACTGATTTTAACATGCACCTCATTTTTTGAGGTGCATTTAGCAATTGTCTATTTGTATGCCGACAACTCCCTACACTGCTACACCGAATGTCCGGGTATATCATCTCCAACCACGCTGGAAAACACTAAATATGGTGTTTTCCCTCCTCCAATTGCTCTGCAAAACTGGTAAAATTTTTGCTGGTTTGCTACAGTGGCCATCAAAATTTGGAGAGTCAATGTAGCAACCTCCGATATATCAAAAAAAATGTAGCAACCTCCAATTTTTTGCATGGTAGGTGGAGTGCTAAACGTACCTAGTTTTAATGCACATACGCTATATTTTGGGGTTAGATGGGGTATTATTAAGTAATAGAAATTGATGTGTGTGTGTGTGTGTTTATCAATTATGGAGGGTTAGGTTAGAGCTCCCTCCATTTTCCACCCTCCGTATAGGAAATATTCTCAGAATATTCTAACCCAACCCTACATTTCTCTCTGTAATGATTCCAAAACCCTTCAACATGAGACAATCCCACTTTCTCCAAAAAGTACACGGTACAGCCGTACAGGTCTATATATTGGATGGGTGCAGAAGCAATGAAGGAAAAAAAAATGGGGTCTGCGCTGCAAGCATGCATTGAAGATGATTGGTTGCTCATTCTAATGTACAACTTCCTTGGCATCAACAATTTGGTCATGTTCATTTCAAGAAAATAATGTAAAAAAGGTGCCACCCGATCTAATAGATCGGGAGCCATGCCAAGCCATGTAAAGCTGGAAAGAACAAGCACCATATGGGCATTTACTTTCGGATAGGGTTGCACACCGATTATGTCTTGCACCTGATCTATTATATCAGTTGTCCCCCGATAAACATGATTCCCTATCAATAAAGAGAATGATGCAGAAATGGTAGCCCCCGATGTAATAGATCGGGTGCCAAGCCACGTAAAGCTAGAAAGAACAATCACCACATGGGCATTTACTTTCCATGTGGTTTACACACCGCTTGTGTCTTGCACCTGATCTATTACATCAGTTGCCGCCTGATAAACATGATTCCATATCAATAAAGAGAATGATGTAGAAAAGGTGGCCCCTGATGTAATATATCGGGTGTCATGCCACGTAAAGCTAGAAAGAACAATCACCACATGGGCTTTTACTTTCCATGTGGTTTACACACCGATTGTGTCTTGCACCTGATCTATTATATCAGTTGCCGCCCGATAAACATGATTCCCTATCAATAAAGAGAATGATGCAGAAAAGGTGGCCTCCGATGTAATAGATCGGGTGCCAAGCCACGTAAAGCTGGAAAGAACAGGCACCACATGGGCATTTACTTTCCATGTGGTTTACACACTGCTTGTGTCTTGCACCTGATCTACTATATCAGTTACCGCCTGATAAACATGATTCCCTATCCATAGAGAATGATATAGAAAAGGTGGCCCCGATGTAAAAGATCGGGTGCCAAGCCACGTAAAGCTGAAAAGAACAAGCACCACATAGGCATTTACTTTCCATGTGATTTACACACCGATTGTGTCTTGCACCTGAGCAATTATATCAGTTGCCGCCTGATAAACATGATTCCCTATTAATAAAGAGAATGATGCAGAAAAGGTGTCACCCGATCTAATAGATCGGGTGCCGCCTGATAAACATGACTCCCTATCAATAAAGAGAATGATGCAGAAAATGTGCCACCCGATCTAATAGATCGGGTGCCGTGCCAAGCCACGTAAAGCTGGAAAGAACAAGCACCACATGGGCATTTACTTTCCATATGGTTTACACACCGCTTGTGTCTTGCACTTATCTATTATATCAGTTGCCGCCTGATAAATATGATTCCCTATCAATAAAGAAAATGATGCTAAAAAGGTGGCCCCCAATGTAAAGCTGGAAAGAACAAGCACCACATGGGCATTTACTTTCCAAGTGGTTTACACACCGCTTGTGTCTTGCACTTGATCTATTATATCAGCAGCCTCCTGATAAACATGATTCCCTATCAATAAAGTGAATGACACAGAAAATGTGTCACTCGATCTAATAGATCGGGTGTCGCCTGATAAACATGATTCCCTATCAATAAAGAGAATGATGCAGAAAAGGTGTTACTCGATCTAATAGATCGGGTACCACGTAAGCTGGAAAGAACAAGCACCACATAGGCATTTACTTTCCATGTGGTTTACACACTGCTTGTGTCTTGCACCTGATCTATATCAGTTGTCGCCTGATAAACATGACTCCTTATCCATAGAGAATGATGCAGAAAATGTGGCCACCGATTTAATAGGTCGGGTGCCCAGCCACGTAAAGCTGGAAAGAACAAGCACCATATGAGCATTTACTTTCCATGTGGTTTACACTCTGATTGTGTCTTGCACCAGATCTATTATATCAGTTGACGCCTGTTAAACATGATTCCCTATCAATAAAGAGAATGATACAAAAAAGGTGGCCCCCGATGTAATAGATCGAGTGCCAAGCCACGTAAAACTGGAAAGAACAAGCACCACATGGGTATTTACTTTCCATGTGGTTTACACATCGCTTGTGTCTTGCACCTGATCTATTATATCAGTTGTCACCTGTTAACCATGATTCCCTATCAATAAAGAGAATGATGTAGAAAAGGTGGCCCCCGATGTAATAGATCGGGTGCCATGCCACGTAAAGCTGGAAAGAACGAGCACCACATAGGCATTTACTTTTCATATGCTTTGCACATTGCTTTTGTCTTGCACCTGATCTATTATATCAGTTGTCGCCTGATAAACATGATTACATATCAATAAAGAGAATGATGCAGAAAATGTGGACCCGATGTAATAGATCGGGTGCCATGCCACATAAAGCTGGAAAGAATAGGCACCATATGGGCATTTACTTTCCATGTGGTCTACACACCGCTTGTGTCTTGCACCTGATCGATTATATCAGTTGTCGCCTGATAAACATGATTCCTTATCTATAGAGAATGATGTAGAAAAGGTGGCCCCCGATGTAATTGATCGGGTGCCAAGCCACGTAAAGCTGGAAAGAACCAGCACCACATGGGCATTTACTTTCCATGGGGCCTACATACTGATTCTGTCTTGTACTTGATATAGTATATCAGTTGCACCCTGACAAACATGAATTGCTGTCCAGATAGAATCACGGGTATGGAGTGGCCACTAATATAATAGATCATGTGCAAGACACAATCGGTATGCCACGTAAAGATGGAAAGTACAAGCCCCACATCGGACACTCTCAATTCGGAGGTATGAAACATCGGACACTTTAAATGCTCTCTTCTTTCTTCTCACCTATGTTCACTTATGGAGAATGATTCAAGTAGAACCTTAGTTTCCATGTAAGCTCTTCATTACGATTGTTTCGCCAGTCGAATGGATGCTTCACTCCAGCCATCTGATGAAATCATTTTAGTCAATTCCATATGCAATCCAGTGACTGAGATTAAAATAACCAATCGTTATATATATAAGGATTCACTAGAACATGGTTTTATGCGAAAAATTTCATTCCTCTACACTTTCGTCTGTCGTTCCATTTTCTTCATCATCGCAACACTCCCATTTTGTTCTAGGGTTTCGTCATGCCACCAAAACGATCTCGTGAGTCTGGTTCTTCTGAAAATTGGATAAGTGATGATGATTCATCATCACCTGCAGACGATGAACCCCTTCCCTCATCTTTCCCGATTAATAGACCCATTCTTCGTGATGATATGCATCGGGATGTGCTTTCGCTTGGTCCAATACAAGGTGAACACAATGTCCTGTTGCCTCCTTCTGGGTTTCCTCGTGCTCAAGAAGGTTCACCAGTTCCCTCTCCGTCTGAAGAAGCTCCACTCGAGGACATCAGTAACAGACTCCGCTTTATGGTTGGGAGGTCTCTCCGTCAAGACTCTGTTCTGCACACCCTCTGTATCAAACTCACGGCGCTTAGCTCTTCTGTCTCTGAACTTACCAAAGAACAACGTCAGCTTAAGGATATACTCATAGGCAATGTAAGTCCCGCATCTACTCCATCATCTTCCTCTCATCAGCCAGTGAACTTTACTCATAGATTAGGAGAAATTGAAACAAATCTCTCCAACACCAATCTGGCGATCTAACTTCTGCGTAGAGACTTTAACGCTATGATGGGCATAATGTTGAACATACAAGAGAAGATGGAGACTCTGGTGCCCTCACCTAGAGACATCCGTACTGTTGCCCCACCATCACCACCACCTCCTCTACCACCACCTCCTCCTCCTCCTCCATGTTTTTGAGGTGGACAGGCCTTCCACCAGCCTTTCTCTTGTCTTATAATGTCTTTTTGATCATTGATGGAGAAGAGTGATTGTGGGTAGATATTCTTTGGTGTTTTTGGTTGGTATATTGTTTTGGGTTTAATGGTGGTATACTTTTATGTATACGGTTGTCACATTTTTATGTGACCTTACTTGTGATGTATGACACAATTTGTTGTATCTGGCTTGTATAAAATACATCTGTACTATGATTAGTGATGAGTGATACTGTCTTATTTTGTATTTTCGCCATCACCATTTATAACAGATATCAAGTTTCATAAATATTACTCAGTGCGCATAGCAGGCAAAAATATTACAGGTACAACTCGTTGCTGAGTAATAAAGGGGATGTTAGTGAAAAATTACTCTTACGGGGATTGGGCAATTTTTTTATCCAATAGACTTATTGCTCAGTGCGCACATTGGTCCAACCATTTACCCGTTGTGCGCTTTGAGAAATTTATTTAAATATGATAAGATTTGCTCCGCGCATACACCAGACTTAATTTTTTCCGTTGTTCGCGCAGAGAAATGTTGTTAGAAGGTATCATTTTTGCTCAACGTGCACATTTTGCTCGCATCAATCTTTTGTTAGGGGCTATATGTTGTCTTGTATTTTGTTAGAGAATGTGCATGTTATAGTATCACATTATGTTAGTGTATACGTATGTCACATTTTGCTCTATGTGAATGATACTCATGTGTCACGCTGTTGGATTTGATGGTGTCCCATTTGTAACATCACTATATATGGAATTATGATTAATATTGTATAAACATAAATAATTTACTTAACTCGTACAACTGCCATATTTTTACCCATTATGCGCGTTGAGCAATTTTGTTAGAGGCCATCAATTTTGCTCAACGTGCACCACAACGGTCAAACATTATTGGGAACAGCATCTGCTGGTTAAATCTGATGTAGATTCACTCGTCTGTATATTCAATATCACTCCTCTGTAGACTCACAGGTTCGCTTCTGAAGACTCACAGTAACTCTACTGTAGTCTCATCATTATCATTGGGCCAGGCCAATTCGTCTATAAAAGGCATCCCTACCCACAAGACCTCATCAACCACTACCCTTCTTGATGATAGTATTCTATCTGATTCTATCTGTTTCTACTTATACAATATTTTTTCTTCAACATGCTAAATTTATCCCTTTGTTCATCAATGCTTTGTCTTCAGCACACAAAGATGTCCAATATACTACCGACAATTGACGTGATGAAGAAATTGAAGCCATCGCATGTATTTATACTCGAAGATGTTATTTGCTCTTTCATTTGTTCTACAGAAGCGGGATACTTTTGAGAAGAAATAACCTTGATTTATTTTTATATCGGTGCCATAATGTAAAGTTGCAAGTCTTTATACCATATTTTTACTTAATTATGCTTTTTGCATTAATAACTGATTCTTCTTCAACTCATACAGGGACACACGATGATGGTGGTGCGCCTCTATATCTGCTCATAGATGGACGAAAAATGTCAAACAATGCAGACCAACCAACTTTGTTAAAGGAGTGGTTACATATACCGTGATGGACGATCGCTCAGTGAAGTCAATGTATTCCGCTATATCGAGCATTACGCTGCTAAAAAAAGTTTACAAAATTGTTGGTGAAATATTACTCTTTCTCTTACAAAACATGGTACCAATTCATTTGTTCTGTTCTTCACCCGCATATGGAGGGTGGGAATGGGACTTCCGGCGGGATGGGACTTTTGGCGGGACAAGGAGTTCAGAGCGATACGTCCGCGATATTTCTCAGGCAAGCATAGTAGCCTCGAGGTAGATGGGTGGCTACGGCATACTGAGGATGATTTGACGATGTGTCGGTTTCTCCGAGACGGTTGGGTGGAGTTGGTGAGGTGCCAGTTGACCCATCAGGCCAGAGACTGGTGGGAGGGCCATGAGAGGTTACTTTCAGAACATATTATTATTGCCTGGGTTTTCTCAACGATGCAGTGGCCTGCAAAATGTTTGGTGTACACATTTACGCTTGATATTCAATACCGCGGCTTCTCGCGCTGACACTCCCTATTTGGGGCAGTGGGTCGTGACACAGATGGCAACGATACGTGCGGCAAGTGACGATGGTGCGCGCTATTGGAGCTGATCATAAATGACATCTTGCTTGAGCTGTTCAGCATTACTTTGAAAAGGTTTTCGTATAGGGAATCAATGTACCTTAGGATATTTGCATGATTGAATTTTATACCATTTTCAAAATGTGAAGTTGCAAAATGTTTAGATGTAGTTTCAACTTTGTTGTGGTATGTACATTATAATGCATAAATGTTGTAGTATATTAGAATTCAGACCTTAATACAATGTCATTTAATTTCATACAATTGTAGGACATTACAAAATTGATATATGTGATATATCTCTCTCTCTCTGTGTGTGTGTGTGTATGAAAAATGGAGAAGAGCGGACAGCGCTGGAAATTTTTCCAGCGCTGTCCGCGTTTTGGGCGACCCAAAATTATTTTTTTCAAAGTTTTTTTCGCAGTAGTTAGATGAACTTGTTGGGAAGCTCGCCACAAAATTTTAGCTCGATCCGACACCGTTTGAGCCTCCGTTCATTGATTTCAAAAACGTTGCGCAAAACTGTCCACAGATTTGCGCAACGTTTTTGAAATCGATGAACGGAGGCTCAAACGGTGTCGGATCGAGCTGAAATTTTGTGGGGAGCTTCCCAACAAGTTCATCTAACTACTGCAAAAAAAATTTAGGTTGCCCAAAATGCAGACAGCGCTGGAAAAATTTCCAACACTGTCAGCTCTGGCCCATTAACCTATATATATAGACATACTAGTCATACCCCGTGCCCGCGGGCACGGTTCAATTAAGATTTTCCCCCGCAAAATCTTTGTTCCCCAAAAAATTATTTCCACGGTCAAAATTGCGCGGAACAACAAATTAGCGTAAAAATATTTAGCGACACGGACGCATTCGGCGTGGAACAACGAAATCGGCGCATGCACCTTCAGCGCGGAACAACAAATTCGGCGTGGACGCCTTCGGTGCAGAACAACAAATTAGTTAAAAAATTTAGCGGGCTCCTTCGACGCGGTTCATTTACGATTTCCCCTCAAAATCTTAGATCACCCATAATTTAGCTCATCCCAAGAAATTTCAATCATTTTGAAATTATTCACCTGTGATCAATATTGATCGAGTCGCATCGTCTAGTCCGTCCTGATCAAGAGATCGCTCATCGTCTTCTCTACACGAACCACCATCCATGTAACCAGCAGAACATACACCTCACGTCAAGTTTTAACTATGGACATGCATATTGTAACCCCCAAAAATACATCAAATCAAAAAAAATTTCTCTAGGTGTCAACATTAAAACAATATATTTCATCATAATTCCTTAAAATTCACTTCAAACAATTCAAATACCACGTCGTCATCTACTCTCAAATTACAACGTCAAGAATTTGACATCAACGATTGGTATTTCACATTTAAAAACAATAAAATCCTTGCTCTATAAACCAAAATGAACAGAATTGCCAAATAAAACAACCCAAAATTTAAAGTTCTCCATAAAAACCTAAACAAAGCATCAAGAATTTGATTTCAATCGTTTGGAAACTATTCACCAGTTATCAGTATCGATCGAGTTATAGATATCCATGTTCAAATAATTTTATTGAAAAAATAGGCATTCTAAAGCATCTGTAACAAACACAGATTAAAAGAATTAGAATAAGAAAAAAGAACACATATTTCATGATTTTAAGCCTATGATACAATGATGAGAAATAGTCAGAGAAAAATTTAGTGATATGCCATCGAAAAAAACCAGATCCTGGAATCATACCGCCATTGGAGCGATCCCTAGTTAGCTAGTAGTTCGCTGAGTACCGAAGCAACTGAATCGAGATAAACCAAGGAACCAGCTATAACGAAATGATTAATGCATAAAAGAGAATTTTTCTAGCCCATGATAACTCATCTGTAACATTCTAATGTCTAATTGGCCTATGAACTAATTCTAATGTCCAATAATCTAAACAAAAATCATAATTTAATCTATTAATTGCATCTGTAACATACACATGATAAGAAAAATAACACATTTCATGATTTTAAAATCAGACAGAACATTTCTCCATTAAATTAGAAATTTTTATAGCCAATGATACAATGTTGAGAAATTGGCAGACAAATTGTTTTCTAATATTAATTATGACATGGCCTCTTTGTAACTCTCCACATGTTAAACCATGGAGAAGCAAACCAACATTATTGTTAGCCAACTGAAACATAATCAAATGTTAAAAACAAAAAATGAGCTAAAGCAGGTCTAAAAGTTAATTCATAGTATTCATACATCTCCATATTCAAACAATATCAGTGACCTGCTTTAGTTAAAAATGGGAGCAAATTCAAACAACATTCACCCCAAAATTGAGATTCATGATTCACATGTTCTGTTCATTTATCTAAAGCATATAATAGACAACGGGATGAAGAGAGTGCTGTTTGGCTGAAGCTGGCAAAGATTTTTTCGATTTCCTTTTCAGCTTTCTGGCTATGCTTGTGGGCTAAGTACATCGACTTATAATATCACACAACCTAAACTATATGCTAAAAGAAAAAACCCTTAACTATGAACAAATATACACAAAAATACATTTTGGATTGAACTATGCAGTCCAACTTCAAAAACACCATCTCTCACCATCTCTCACACAGGCATTTAAAACCAACAAAATTTACATATGATGCTAGTGCCGTGTGTCCTGAAAATAAAGAATAAAATCATAGATTAGAATAGAAAAATTAGAAACGAAGATATATCTAATTACTTTGTACAACTCACTTTTATTACCTTCATCATGTTTAAGCAGAAAACCTTTTCATCATCACATTATAAAAAGATGGTGTGTCAAGCTCAATCCAAAGTGGAGAGTTAATAGGATGAGCAATAACCTAGATAAATTAAGAACATAAATTTCTTAGAAAAATTAATATATATTTGATAATATGGAAAAATTTAAATTTATACATTTATTTACCTTTTTTCGTTGGAGTGGTGGATGGCGTGCTTTCTGGAACCAAGCAAGCTTGGCAAGAACCATCTTCCACTTCTATAACAAAAAAGGTATTTGGATGGTCAATGAACATGATATTTTGAAAAACAAAATCTAAGATTTTTATATTACCTCGGAAAAGAAGATTGCTTTGTCTTCAATGTGACTCGTCGCCGTTGCTTGTAAAGCTCTTTTAGCAAGTTGCTGGAAATAATAATAATAATAATAAACAGTCACTAATTTTTAATTTCAAAATGGGAATGTTTGTAACGGTATGCATACCTTATCAAACCAAAATCCGATATAACCCCGTAGCTTGACATTTATGTGATTGTTTTGAAGTAACAGAACCTGTGAGAAGAAAAATGTTAATGCAAACATAGTAGATTAAAAATATAATGTAGAATTATGATAAGGAACGTACAGTTTTTGCCAAATCTGCATCATCATCTATCTATATAAAAATACAAACCAATATATTTTATCAAACAATGCATACCGAAAACTATTAAGTCATGCAATGAAATGTAGTAAAGGAAAAAATTTCTTACCCTGCCATATATGGTAATGTGGGTCCACATTTTAAAGCTTGGTAACGTATGATAATGATATACCTACATGTTAGACAACAATCGATAATAGTTTTTTAAAAGATCATTTAAACAAATAATATAAATAAAACATTGTAAAGAAAGAAAGTTAAAAAACTTACATACAATTTTTATCATACATTGGAAATCATAGCAGAACTTCTGGGTAAACGATGTTTACTGTGTTATTTATGTTGGGCTGAAGAAGGACACATACACGATCAAAAGATGTGCACCTTGAAAGTGCAACATAAAGATGTCCATGACTGAAAACTGGGGTCCGCAAATCAACTCCAACGAATTTTACAGATTGTCCTTGGGCTTTATTAATCGTCATAGCATATGTCACACGGACAGGAAACTGCCTTCTTGTCATATGAAAAGGTAATTCTGTAGCCGATGGTGACAAAGATATTCTTGGAATAAACACAAAACAACCGGCTTTATCCAAATTTAAAATTTGAGCTTCAATGACACGTGATGCACATCTGACAACCATCAATCGAGTGCCATTGCAAAGCCCGTCTTTAGGTGCAATATTTCGTAATAAAATAATAGGACAACCAACCTTAAGCTCAAGTGTAAATTGTGGCAACCCAGTAGGATCCAAAGAGTTTATGTACTCAGTTGGATATCTATTCATAATGGTTGGATCGGTTTCATCATTTTCAGAAAAACTGTCTGCAGCTTGATACGTAATCTTCTGTCCCGGAAAAATGTTTAATGCAGCAGCATTTATAAAAGTAACATCATCATTCCGTGCAGAAAGAATTATTCGTTCAGTAAGGTATGCCGGAGTCACGGCACCCTCAATATCAAGCTGCGGATAAATTCGAAGTATTAACTCGTTTAAATCCTTGCACCTGAATATGTTAGAAGGAAGTTCTACCACTTCTGTAGGATTTGTCCCAACCTAATACATATAGATATAATTTTAGTTAAGGAATGGCTAAGATAAAAATAGTAAGTAAAATTAAATTAGGCATGAAATAAAATACCTCCAAAATAAATTTTGCAAAATTTGCATTCTCAACAGATGAGTTATTTAACCGCATATTTTGATCCAAGATCAAAACTTGTACAGAGCACCATAATACAGATCGTCTCAATGAGGCACCAACAATTTCTTCTCGAACCCCCTTTGGTATGACGGGCAAGATTTGTCGGAAATCCCCACCAAGAACAACAGTAATACCACCAAATGCTCTGGGGTTATCACACATATCTTGTAACGATCGATCCACTGCCTCAACACAGTGCCGATGTTGCATAGGTACTTCATCCAATATTATAAGTTTTGCTTTTCTGAATAATTGAGCTTGCATGGATTGCTTGCTAAAATTACAAATTGAAGTATCATGCACATCTAACGGGATACGAAATGTGGAATGTGCAGTCCGACCTCCGTTAAGTAGCAATGATGCAATACCGGAAGACGCGACGGTGATAACTATATTTCCAAGACTACGCAACATTGTTGCTATTGCATTGTACAAAAAAGTCTTTCCAGTTTCAGCACCGCCACTCAAGAAGAATGTAGTACCTTTATTTTCAAATACTGATGAAGTAATTACTGAATAAGCATTGCGTTGTGCATCATTGAGGCAATCAATGTCTTTTTGTGCATCCAATTGTTTCGCTTTATTTATAAGTTCCTGATGTTCATGCAACAATCTATTGCCAACAATTGCATTCCAATCTCCAGCAGGAAGTGGCATTGGTGGAAAGTCGGATAGACACTTACCGTACTCCTCAAGCAATTCATTGATAAGGAATAATCCATAATCTTCAAGTTGGCCTTGAGTTGGGGTAGAAATTGCAAATAAAGTTTGTAATTTATGTGGAAGATCATCGCAAATGTGCATTGAAAATTCATTCCATAATGCAAGGGGGTCGATCGGCACACATTCGATAAGAATAATACAAAACAGTCTTCGTAATTGATATCCTGTTTTTATAATTGAAGCCTCGGAAAGACATTGTCTCCACTCGGAATCATCTTCAAGAAGACCTCTTGAAATACATGTTGCTTTAAATGTAGGGTACTCGATAGAATTGAATGTGCGTAAATTTTCCCACGATGTTGGCCCTTTAACAACTGTTAGTAGCAACCGTAGATAAAATCTCTCACCAGAATTAGGGGAGGCAAAATACATTCTGCCAATTACATATCCAGATTGTCTTGGAGTCCAGACCTTTGTTGACGAATGCCACACAAACTTTTGAGGAAATTCTTGATATGTGAGATCATGTGCAGACTCATGTAAAGCGCAACATGTAAAAAAATTCAGTCAAAGTTGTCTTATCATTTTCAGACCTAGACCTTATTGCATCTACATCTTCATCTGGATCAAAAATAACACGGTGTTGCCCTGGTAAATGAAGTATCAATCTTTGAACTGACGGAATCTCTTGATGCAAAGGATGCTCAAATATTCGCCAGGCAGCCTCAGGTGGTCCAATATATCTTGCATCAAGGTATTGTTGGATCTCATTTACTGCGCCCAAAACCATTGTGGTCCGATCATGACCTTTATAAATATACTTATGAATGTACTTCACACATCTTACCCCAGCACAAACTTCGACATTAATGTGGCAGTTAAAGCACCTTGAGAGATACCTGTTGTGCGGCACAACATCTCGGTTATCAACCTGATGCCCCCTTACAGTATATAGATGCCCATTACTACAACGACGGTAAATAGGATATCCATCACGATCCAAGGTTGTTGCATCTGCATAATTTCGCGGGTATTTCTTAGTACACTTACCATTTTCCATACATGAAGCATTTGGATTTCGAGCACCACACGGTCCATGTACCATACATTTTGACACAGTATCGAATAATGCAGGATCTTTAGCAGGATCAAGAAATTCAGCACATACAATTCTATCCACTTGATCACATGTATGAATCTTATCGGGTCCACGAAGAAAGAAAAGAGCATGCATATGTGGAATACCCCGTTTCTGAAATTCAATTGTAAATACATGTGCTACTTTCTTTTCAAATACATTATTTCCATTAATCTCCTTCATCAAAGCCTTTCTTTTTAACTCAAATACACGTGCGACTAAATCTGGACGGTCGGTAGCCTTTTGATTGGGCAGTAGAGCCGAAGTAATTTCTGGCCACTTTGGATTTGCGGTCATGGTAAGAAAAATATCCGGGTGCTGGTTATAACGTGTGATAGCCATCGAGTCTTGAAATATTTCAAACATGTGACGTGCACTGCCAGTGAAAGATGAAGGAAGTATCATGCGCTGTCCAATTTGGTCGCATTTGGCATATGCATCGATATCTGCAAGACCCTGATAGAGCTCTGAGCGGAGTTTTCATTGATTAATTTTGATGAATGTCAAACGATGTTGCTCAATTGCTGCCCAAGCATCAACTATGAACTCCTGGAATAACTTTCCAGCTCTCAAAATTGAAGAATACTCGTTCTGTCTTTCAAACAGATGGTAGCTATAAAACTCACACATGGTCAGGCGTCTACTTGAGGATATGTTTTGAACTGGATCCCACTGCTTCAACTCAGGTTCCCATCCAAGCTGACCATCAGGAAATAATAAGACGTAGTGTAATGGTAAGTGTGCAGGATGAGTCTCATTGATTTGCATTAATTGATGATTTCCTCGAAGATGTAAAACTATATCTCGCATCCCGGAAGGTCGATAGCCATCGCCAGGTAAAATAACCGCAATCTCATCTACGGTTGGGAGGTTATAACGGCGACGATCCTTGTTTGAATTGTAATGCAGATAAACAGGAAGATCATGACCACATGAATCTGCTTGAGATAAAACAGAATACGCCTGACAATATAGTTTGATGAATGGATTTATGCCCGATAAACAATTTTGAATAATTTGTAAGACAGCCTTGCTCAAATGTGGATTTCTATTACTTCGGAACTCCATAGCAGAATCCGGATCATATATGTAAAGTTGACAATAACTTGCTGTTTGATCCGGTTGGGGCAGAAGTGATCATGTTCGATGGCGTAATTCTCCATGAATAGTAAATATGTTCGGGCCTCTGCCAGCAATCAATCTTTGATCCATTGTCATACCAAGGCTGGTAAATGCATTAGCTGCATTATACTCCCGAGTATACATTCGAAATGATTTTGATGCCTCACTGTCACCATCATATAATTCTCGAAGTGCTGGAGGGGGTTCATTAAGTTTCGGCAATTTTACTTTTCCTTGCAAACAACATGTTCCAAAAAGATGTGTTCTCACAGTTGACTTCGACAACTGTTCATCCAACCAGTGTAAGGCTGAACAATGAGGGCATGGAATGTTCATTAATGCAAGATAGTGCCGACCAAAATCAACCTGAGTTGGTGGACCAAAATCAACCTGAGTTGGTGGACCAGAACCAAGATCGAGGATGAGCCAGCGTCTTCTTGTTCAACTGGAGAAGTTATTAATCCATGTGTTATTTGAGGTATACAGATAGGAGTCATATATCGAGATATGTTTCGTTGAGATTTTTCTCGTTCTCTCATTTGACATTGAGCTAAACACCTAGCCAAAATAAAACCATAATAATAATTAAATAAAATTAAGTTACATTAAAGCAGAGTAGCTTTTATGAATAATAACCTGACAGATGGTTCATCATCTTCAGCACATATCGTATCATTGTGCGAGGCTGAGACCTCATCTTCATGTTCAACGGAAGAAGTTGGTACTGCATATGTGCTTTGAGGCATATCGAGAACACTGGTAGGAGTCATATATCGAGATGTGTTTGCTTGTATTTGTTCTCGTTCTCTCCTTTTGCGTTGAGCTAAAGCCCTATCCAAATTTAAACACAAAAATAAACACAACTAAAATAAATGGGAGGGGAAAATATTTTATGTACAGGCGGGTTAATAATGACCTGACAGATGGTCCAGGAACTTGTCCGGAAATCATATCGTTACGCAAGGCTGAGACAGCGTCTTCTTGTTCAACCAGAGAAGTTGTCACGGCTGTGGTTATTTGAGATATATCAAGTACACCTGCAGAAGTCAGAGAGTGAGATATGTTTCGTTGTTCTTGTTCTCGTTCTCGCCTTTTGCGTTGAGCTAAAGCCCTATCCAAATTTAAACACAAAAATAAACACAACTAAAATAAATGGGAGGAGAAAATATTTTATGTACAGGCGGGTTGATAATGACTTGACAGATGGTCCAGGAACTTGTCCGGAAATCATATCGTTACGCGAGGCTGAGACAGCATCTTCGTGTTCGACCGCAGAAGTTGTCACGGATGGTGTTATTTGAGGTATATCAAGTACACGTCAGAAGTCAAAGCGTGAGATATGTTTCGTTGTTCTTGTTCTCGTTCTCTCCTTTTACGTTGGGCTAAAGCCCTATCCAAATTTAAACACAAAAATAAACACAACTAAAATAAATGGGAGGAGAAAAGATTTTATGTACAGGCGGGTTGATATTGACCTGACAGATGGTCCAGGAACTTGTCCGGAAATCCTATCGTTACGCGAGGCTGAGACAGAATCTTCTTGTTCAACCGGAGAAGTTGTCATTGATGGTGTTATTTGAGGTATATCAAGTACACCGTCAGAAGTCAGAGCGTGAGATATGTTTCGTTGTTCTTGTTCTCGTTCTCTCCTTTTGCGTTGGGCTAAAGCCCTATCCAAATTTAAACACAAAAATAAACACAACTAAAATACATGGGAGGAGAAAAAGATTTTATGTACAGGCGGGTTGATAATGACCTGACAGATAGTCCAGGAACTTGTCCGGAAATCATATCGTTACGCGAGGCTGAGACAGCATCTTCGTGTTCAACCGGAGAAGTTGTCACGGCTGGTGTTATTTGAGGTACATCAAGGACACCGTCAGAAGTCAGAGCGTGAGATATGTTACGTTGTTCTTTTTCTCGTTCTCTCCTTTTGCGTTGGGCTAAAGCCCTATCCAAATTTAAACACAAAAATAAAAACACCTAAAATACATGGGAGGAGAAAAGATTTTATGTACAGGCGGGATGATAATGACCTGACAGATGGTCCAAGATCTTTTCCGGAAATCATATCGTTACGCGAGGCTGAGACAGTATCTTCTTGTTCAACCGGAGAAGTTGCCACTGCTGGTGTTATTTGAGGTATATCAAGTACACCGTCAAAAGTCAGAGCGTGAGATATGTTTCGTTGTTCTTGTTCTCGTTCTCTCCTACTGTGTTGAGCTGAAGCCCTATCCAAATTAAACCCAAACTAAGTACAATTAAAATACATTATTAGCATATATTAGATGTTTGGCACAGTCAAGTGGATAATAACCTGGCTGATGGTTCATCATCTTGTTCAAAAATTGTGTCATTGTGATTCCTTTTATGTTGCCATTGTCGCAAGGGTGAAATTTGATATTCTTGATATAATTTGAAATTCTTGATATAATTTGATATTACTTTTATCTCAAACATCACTCTATGCAAACTATATACTTTTGAGTTTATATAAATTTGTTCAAACATCTTGTTCAAACATCACTCAATATCTTTGGAAGCCAATATCTTTGTATAATAAGCCAAAATAATTCCAAACATAACTTGATAAATATCATCCCAAATCATGTTCAAACTGGGATATTCAAAAAATTTTAAGTGCTCAGCTTTTCAGCAATCTTCCTCTCATCCCTTTCAACAATACACATTTTTCGAATATCATCCCAATTTGATATCTCAAACTCTGAGTCATAGCTTAACAGGACATTGTTACTATGACTGCACACATCTCTTTCATCACTTCTTAACAGGACAATGATAAAGTAGACTGAATAACCAATATGATTGAGCTTCATCACTTCCTCTCAATTGCAAGCTCATGCCCGGTTAAGCTCATCCATTCTTAAAATTCCTATTCAACATCAGCAAACATCAGCAATTTCAGTTTTTTTTCATATCATTGTCCTGTTAATATTGGTTGCAAATATTTTCAGACTTCTTTCAGCAATTTCAAACTCAATTGCAAACTCAAGCTCAATTTTTTCAGCATTCTTGGAATCTTGGAATAAAAGCTCTATAATCTAGGAATAAAAGCTCACCAATTCTCTCAAACTGATCAAGGGGTGATGGTTGAAAATTACACCCAATTACACATGAAAGCTTAATGAAAATTACACCCAACTACACTGAAAATTACACCCAACTGAAATTTAAAGTTATCAAGTTCTCAAGTTTGCAAAAATTCTATTAGAAAATGAAGTCACAGCTTGAAGATTAGACTTGAAATTTTAAATCATTCTGAGTGACTTGAGATATGTTTGAGTGAGTGATATTACTCAGAAATATCACTCAGAAATAGGATTTGTTTGAGTGACTTGAGATATTAAATTTCTCAAGTCACTCATATATCATGTTCATATATCATGTTTATATAAACACCATCAGTCTTCATCAAGCTCAGCCATTCATATATCCTGTTGAAAGAGCTTGCTATTTTGTTGAGCTTCCAATTCAACAGGATAAAATTTTGCAAGCTCATCCATTGCAAAATAGCAAGCTCATTCCTATTTACATCTCTATGCATTCATAACCAATTATCTCAAACTCAATCAAGTGAATGTATTGGCACATTGATAGAAATTTATAACCAATTCTCTAAATTCATAACCAAGTCATAACCAATTCTCTCAAACTAATTCATAACCAATTCTCTAAAGTGTTGTCCATGTTTTTTTGCAAACATATCAGTAGCACATGGAAAAAAATTTATATATTCTCAACTATTATTTAAAAACATCTAGAAATTTTATACATAGGTGAGAATACTACACATGCTTACAATTTGTATTATCCATGCATACACAGGTGAGAAAACTAAACATGTATTGCAAATTTATCCATGTATTGCAAATATTTATCCATGCACAATCCAGGCAAGAGTACACAAACAGGACATTGCTCATCAAGGTTTTCAAACTTAAGTCATGTTATCCAATTTCAAAACTTACATCCAGGCAAGAGTACACAAACATGACACTGAAATTTTGAGAATGTTGAGAATGTTGAGAATGAAATTGGATTTCAAGTGTAACCTGGATTTCAAGTATAGCCTTCCAATTTCAGTTTGAAAACCTTGAAAACCTTGATATGCTTACAATCCATGCACTATAGCCTTCAATGAAAATTGCATTCCAGTGTCCTGTAAAAATGAGATGAAATTTTGAGAATGAAATTTCAGTGTCTTATCCAAAAATGATATGAAATTTTGAGAATGAAATTTAACTCTCTGACCCAAAAATTTCAGAGATATAAAAAGAAATCTCATAACCATATACAAAAGTCGCATAATCAATTTTGTATATGAAGTTTATAATGCCATATTGAAAGTTAAATGAGTGAATGTCATGTATGATATAGAATGTCCTGCAAGATATAAAATGAATTTCAAAAGTTGATCAACTTCAAATATACAAAAGTTGATCAAACTTCATTGCAACTTCAAATTTCATTGCAACTTCAAATGGATACAGGACATTTGATCAAATGTCCTGTATCCATTTATTGAAGGCTATAGTCAATTTCAAATGTCATGTATGATATAAAAGGCTATACCGCAAAATCAATAGAACCTACAAATTTGCTTACAATCTCATTACAAAAATCAAAAAATATATGAAATGATAAATATCCACATCTTGAGAGGATAACTGTGTATACACATTGAATAAATGTCCTACAAAATATATTGGATAACATGTCCACATCAAAAAATTGATGGACATGTCCAATACACATTGAATACACATTGCTTACAGTCAATCTGAATACACATTGAATACAAATTGCAAATACACATTGAATATCTGGACATGTCCAATACAAATTGAATATCTGGACATGTCCAATACAAATTGCTGGCATTGCATATATATTTTCTCATATATTTGCTTACAGTCTCATTGGGTAACATGTCCAATACAAAATAACTGGCATTTATCCTGGAAATTTGTAGGACTGGAAATTTTTTGGACTGGAAAGTTGTATGTGTATTCAGTTTCTACAAAGTTCTGGACTGCAAAATTTGTACATGCCAAAAAAGAGTATACACATATATCTACTCTGGAGTGGCCAGATATTCAATAAAATAGGGTATACACATATATACAACATCTCTTATGCCAAAAAAGAGTAGATATATGTGTATACTCTGGAGTAGATATATGTGTATTCAGTTTCTACAAAGTTCTGGACTGCAAAATTTGTACATGCCAAAAAAGAGTATACACATATATCTACTCTGGAGTACATGCCAAAAAAGAGTATACACATATATCTACTCTGGAGTACATGCCAAATTTTCAGTCCTATCTTATATATAGAAGAGATAAATGCCTAAAAAGAGTATACCCATGATAACATCCCTATCTTATACACATCTTGAAATTGAATACATATTGTAGAAATTGAATGTGAATACACATTCAATTTCTAAAAAAAATTGCATGAGCAATGCCAGCAAAATTTGTGAATACACATTGAAATTGAATACACATTGGAGAAAAATTGCATGAGCAATGCCAGCAAAATTTGTAGAAATTGAATGTGTATTCACATCTTGAAAGTCTTCTATAAATAAAAATTTCCAGTCTCAAGAAAATTAAGTATATCCACATCTTGAAATATGAGCATCATCAGTTGCAGGCATTACAAAAAAATGTCCAGGAATATTTGTGATGCATGAACCTGCTCCTGGCATTAATCCTCTCAAGATAACTGAATACACATCTCAATTTTTTGTAATAGATTTGTATGTGACATAACCCTGGACATTTTTTTGGACATTTTCTCATATGACAACCCAATTTCTCAAGATATCCTGCTCATATGACATAACCCAATTTGGATAACATTTTCTCATATGAGTTATGGAGGAATAGACATAATCAATATGAGGAATAGACATAACCCAATTTGGATAACATTTTCTCAAGATATCCTGCTCAATATGAGGAAATTTGGCTATCTTACCAAAAACATGTCCAATACAGGATTCACTGATAAGTCCACATGTCCAGTACACAGGATTCACTATGCAATTGTATACATGATTCACTGACCAAATTCTATTTTTTTGTATACAGGATTCCTGTATAACCAAATTCAATATGCAATACAGGAGTGGCAATTTGGCATATGAGAAATTGCAATGAAATTTTTAAATTTGAAGTGGCAATACAGGAGTGGCAAGTTGATCATTGCAACTTCAAATTTCATTGCAACTTCAAATTTCATCACATCTCTAACCAAAAACAAAAACATGCCCAATACAAAATTACACATTTAATCAATTTTTCTCCATACCTGAAAAACCAAACTCACAAAACCAAGCTGTGATGAAGCTCTAACCAAGGGTTGAGGTTTAGGTTGCTAACCAAAGTGATGAAGCTCTCACCGAGAGATTGATCTGCAAGGGGAGTGTGGGTACATGATAATACAAAATTACACATTCATTAAAAAATTCAATTTTTCTTATAACTGCCATAACTTAAAACCCAAACTAAGAACACTTAGCTGTGATGATGCCCTCACCAAGGGTTGAGTTTGAGGTTGCTAACCAAAGTGATGCAACTCTCACCCAGAGGTTGATCTGCAAGGGGATTGTGGGTTCATGATGATGGTTAAATAAATTCAATGAAAAAAACTGTGTAGAAGACTCACCTATGCACGCCAGTAGGTGACGGTGAGGAGGTAGATGAGGGTGAGGAGGCACGCCAAATTCCCTGCCAGCAGATGAGGGGGAGGGGGATGATCAGCTAGCAGGCGAGCGCAAAATTCTCTTCTTTCTCTTATATGCAAAAATTCCCATTTCTCTTATATGCAAAAATTCCCTCCACTCCATTGACGTGAGAAAGAGATGTGTGATGTGAACAAAAGTTTCCCTCCTCTAATTCCCTCCTAGATTTCCCTCCAAAAATACTCCCCCTTCACAACGTACAGAGCATGTGTTTTGAAATTTCAAAGAGAATGTGTTTTGAAATTTTTAAGAGTATGTGTTTCAAATTTTTGACATAACCCCCAATTTCTCATATGACATACCCCAATTTCTCATATGCAATTTCTCACATACAAATCTATTATATGAAATACATCATCACATACAAACCTATCCAAATTCTCTTATCTACATCATCACATACAAACCTATCCAAATTCTCTTATCCATTTTCTCTTATCCATTTTATCTTATACAACATCTCTTATCCAATAACCTATGATAACATCCCTATTTTATAGAATATATATATATATATATATATATATATATATATATATATATATATATATATATTGATGCTTACTTGAATCAATGTCAGACATTGAAATTACTGAGCAAAAACTGTTTACCGAACTATAAATTACATTTATGCATTATGTACATTATAATGCATAAATGTTGTAGTATGTTAGAATTCAGACCTTAATAGAATGTCATTTAATTTGATACAATTGCAGGACATTACAAAATTGATATAGTTGATATATACATTGATGCTTACTTGAATCAATGGCCGACATTGATATTACTGAGCAAAAACTGTTTACATATCTATAAATTATCCAAAGCGCACAACGGGCAAAAGTTGTGACCGTCATGCTATACGTTGTGAGAAACTATTTACGTGTGCATACAATTACTCAGCACGCACAACGGTCACATCGATTTGTTTGACCGCTGTGCGGGCTGAGCAATCTGGTTATCCACAATTACTCAGATTACACAACTGGATGTACGTGTGACCCTTTTCCATGCAGAGCCAAACTGTATGCAATTAACCACAATAAATCATCACAAACAACAGTCAGATGCCCTGACCATTGTGCACGCTGAGCAAAACTGTATTACATAATCCATTACCCATAATTAATCATCTCGTCTACGGGCAACAATAGTGATCGTTGCGAGCACTGAGCAAAATATATACATTTCTTTGATTTGTTAAAATATGACCCGTTGTGCGCGGTGTGTAAAAAGGTATACCTTTGGAAAATATAATTCAGTACGCACAATTGATCAAATGACACCCGGCTGTGCGCGTTGAGCAAAACTGTCGTAATGAATAATTACTCAGCGTGCACAACGGTCAATAAAAATCACATTAATTAAGGAAAAACACAAAATCGGGGGAAAATTAATGGTCAGAAATGCCAAATAAATAATTCAAAATTGCAATAAATATATTGCGAAGACGGTGACGGGACTCTTGATGGGTTTTCAGTTGGCAAGAATATCTGCTTACTTTTGTCCATATCTTCTGTTCGGCGGTTCCAAGACGCATAAGACAAGATCAAGACAGATTGTAAAGGCTGCAACCAAAAATACAAAGTTTACATTACACGTCCATTTCTTGAATTATCTTTGGTTTGTCAGTCAAAAGTCCCACTTCCAAGACACATAAGTGAAAAGACAACACAAAGTTTACTGTTTACAGACTAAGACAGCCTAAAAGGCTAGGCTGTATAGAATAATACAATACAAATTTACTCATTTACACTTCATACGCAACATGTGAAAAACAGGTCAAATCGGGCTATTTCTAGTAATTATATATATCAGCCTCATTTACAACAGCTCACTGATTAATCACAAACCAAAATTGCTCAACATGCAAAAGGGGCATTTATTTGTACCGTTGTGTGTGTTTAGCAAACACAAATGGTCTAATGCATTAAACGCAAGTGAAACTTCCCTGCAGCATTAAGTGCAAAAGTGTGACTGTGATGGTGACTACTGCTTGCAAATGCATTATACGCGTGCCCTCGGGCCAGATAAGAGATGGGCAGCTGCATTTTTCCATACAGTATTATTTATTACGAGGTTTTCAACCAAATGTATTCACCCTTTATACTCTCTCAAAACACATCTCATCCCTCCATTCCATAAAATCAAATCCCAGCCACTTTTGCTAGTCCTAACCAGCCATAGAATTCAAATCAATTGACAAATGTAAAATATAGATTTTGCTCTTTGCTAATCCCAACCAAATGTAATTTTGTCCAGTCTGCGCGTTGAGATAATTTTTAGATGCTAACAATTTTGCCCAACGTGCACCGATACGGCAAACCATTATTGGGTACAACATCTGGCTAGTATCAATCTGTTGTAGATTCACGAGCAATCTACTGTATATTCACGAGCTCTCATCTCTGTAGCATCACAGTAACTCTACTGTAGTCTCAGCCTCAGCCTTACCCAGTCCAATTCGTCTATAAAAATTGATTCCCTACCTACAAGACATCGTCAACCACTACACTTCTTGATGATAGTATTCTATATGATTCTATATGATTCTACTTATTATACAAATTTTTTTCTTTTACATGCTATTTTTCTGTTCTTAATGAATGCTTCGTCTGCGACACACAAAGATGGCCAATATACTAGCGGCAAGTGACGTGATGCAGAAATTGAATACATCACATTTATATTGAATCGAAGATGTTGTTTGCTCCTTCAATAGAAGCAACCGATGTACTGGAATGCTTCTTAACATTGCCAGTAGCCTGAAGGTGCCATCGAGGATTCATCTCTAAAAATGTGCACTCACCTTACCCAATCACTCCTCGAAAACTGTGCAGCCTCATTTCTCTCTATGCTCAGAAGAATTTCATACAAGTGCCATTATTGAATTGCATACCAGTGCCAAAATGTGAAGTTGCAATATTCTTTATGATACAACTGATCTATCTGATTATTTCTACTTCTAAATATAAAATATATTCGTTTCTGGTATGTTTATTTTGTGTTCATCACTGACTCTTCTTCAAAAAAATATAGGGGATAGATGTCCAAGATACATGCGGCAAGTGACGATGGTGCACGCTAATGGAGCTGCTCATAACTGCAAGGTTTGTGGAGAAAAGGTTCACGACATGAGAACGTGACGTATGAGCAAAACTGTATTCCATTACTCAAAGTTAATCGGCCCGGCCTACGGGCAAAAGTAGTGACCTTTGTGAGCATTAAGCAAAAATATTTACAATTCTGTTATTTGTTACAATATGACCCATTGTGCGCAGTGAGTAAAAAGTTAAATGTTTGAGAAATATTACTATTTGCTAATATAGATTTTCCTCTTTGCTAATCCCAACCATTCTCATCACACACCACTGCATTCAAACATTCTTGGGAATAACATCTGGATGGTATCCATCTGCTATAAAATCACGAGCACTATTCTGTATATACACGAGCACTCTGATGTAGACTCACGGGTTCTCTTCGTGGCCTCACAAATACTCTGTTGTGGTCTCATCCTCATCCATGGTCAGTCCAACTCGTCTCAAGACCTCATCAACCACTACCCTATGTAATGATAGTTCCATTATCTGATTCTTCTTATACAATGTTTTTTCTTCAACCTTGTATTTTTTTTCATGAATGCTTCGTCTACAACACACAAAGATTACCAATATACTAGAGGCAAGTGCCGTGATGCAGAAATTGAATACATCACATTTATATGGACGCGAAGATGTTCTTTGCTCCTTCATATGTTCTGTTCATCTTCATTGCATATATCTCTGCTTGAAGATGTTCTTGCAGCCATACCAGCTTCATTCTTGTCCATCACATCTTGCAGATATTCTTTGACCCTTCGTATGTTCTGTTCAGTTTCATTGCATACATAACTTCTTGATGATAACAAATGTTCTATCTTAATCTATCTAAGTTTAATTATACAATATCTTTACTTATTTATGCTATTTTTTGTGTTGATCACTGATTCTTCTTCAACCCATACATGCCAACACAGATGATAGATGGCCAAGATACTTGAGGCAAGTGACGCTAATGGATCTGATGGAGCTGCTCATGCATGGAATCATGCTTGACATTTTTTTCTTGGTGGGAATCCATGTATCCATAGGATAGTCCCTTGCATGAATTTCATACCAGTTCCAAAATGTGATGTTGGAAAATGTTTAGATGTAGTATCTACTTTGTTGTGTTATGTACATTTGAATGCATAAATGTTATAGTTTGATGGAATACATACCTTAATACAATGTCATTAAATTCGATACTATTGCAGTACATTAAAAAAAATTGTGTGATGCTAACTTAAAGTAACCATAATTACTCAGCGCGCACAACTGGCCCAATAAGTGAATGTTATGGGCGCTGATCAAAACTATCTACCATTACCAACAATAACTCAACGCACACAACTGGCAAAAGTATACATAGCAGCTTGCATTTACAACTGGACGCTAATTACCCACCACCCAAAATTGCTCAACGCACACGACGGGCATATATTTGGACCGTTGTACGCGTTGGGAAAACACAATTGGTCTAATGCATTAAATGCAAGGGAACCTACTCTGCTGCATTAAGTGCAAATGTCTGAGGGTGACTACTGCATGCAAAAGCATTAAACGAGCCCTCGGGCCGAGGTAAAATAGGGTCAGCTGCTTTTTTCCATATAGTATTATTTATTAGGAGTTTTTCAACCAAATGTATTTTTGCTTGTTCTTCGCGTTGAGAAATTATTTTAGGGGCTAATAACAATTTTGTCCAACTCGCACCACAAAGCTCAACCATTCTTGGGTAGATCAACTGGTGGGTATTAATCTGATGTAGATTCACGAGCACTATTCTAATTTCTGCAGATACACGAGCACTCCGCTGTTGACACAAGTGTTCTATTCTGTAGCCGCACAGTAACTCTTCTACAGTCTCATCCTCATCCATGGGCCTGCCCAAGTAGTCTATAAAAATGGCTTCCCTACCCACAAGATCTCATCAACCACTACACTTCGTGATGATAGTTCCATTATCTGATTCTATCTGATTCTACTTATACAATATTTTTTCTTCAACTTGCTATTTTGTTGTTGTTCATGAATGCTTCCTCTACAACACACAAAGATGGCCAATATACTTGCGACAAGTGACGTGATGCAGAAATTGAATACATCACATATATATGGACTCGAAGATGTTCTTCGCTCCTTCAGAAGCACTCGATGTTCTCAACTGCTTCATTACATTGCCAGTTATCTTGGTAGTTCGATTTTGGGACCTTCTCGCAAACTATGCGGACACCTTCCCCTGGCTGCTCGGAAACTGTTCAGCCACCTTGTGCTCTATGCTCTGAAGAATTTCATACATGTGTGCCATTATTGAGTTTCATACCAGTGCCACATGGTAATGTTGCAATATTCATTATGATATAATATATTTACTTAATTATGTTTTTTATGTGTTCATCACTGATTCTTCTTCAACGTATATAGCCTACAGGTGACATATGGCCAAGATACTAGTGAGTAGTGGCATGATAAGCCAAGAAGATCCCAAGTTCATTACTTAAAGGAAGTATTGCTCACCTGCGCAAGTGGCTTATGCATGCTTTCAGTAAGAATAGGTCAAGTTGTTAGCTAGTCTTTTGCATTCTATTATTTGAATTATTGTTCGTAATTAGTTGCCACTAGTTGTTGAAGTCCGTAGGATTTGGAAAAGGTGTTTAGTCTTTTGTATTTAAGCACTGTCATTTGACAGTAGTGGAGAAATCAACCAATCGATTTTAAATTTATCCAGTTTTATTCTCACCTCAAGTAGAATTCAATCAATCAATTCCTGCAATTGACATGATGCATAAATTGAAGACATCACATATATACGGCCTCGAAGATGTTCTTTGCTCCTTCAGATGATCTCGAATGCTTCATTACATTACCAGCAGTTCCAGTTTCCATCTGGAAGTCCTCAAACTGGCATCTGAAGTCCCTTGCTATTTTTCTCACTTTTCTCAAGCTGCTCAAAACCTGTTCAGACACATTTTTCTTTATGCTCAGAAGAAGGAACTGATGAGTAAATTTCATACCCCTGCCAAAATGTGATGTTGCAATATTCTTTATGATACTAACTGGTCTATCTCATTATACAATATATTTACTTAATTATGAATTTTTTTCTTTTCATCACTTATTATTCTTCAACGCATACTGGGGACAGAAGGCCAAGATACTAGTGGCAAGTGACGATGGTTTGCACGGATGGAGCTGTTGATTAATGCCATTTTGCATTAGCGGTTCAAACTGACTTTGAATAGTTTCTTGTATTCGGAATCCATGTATCCATATGAAAGACCCGTGATTGAATTTCATACCAGTTCCATAATGTGAAGTTGCAAAATGTTTAGATGTAGTTTCTACTTTGTTGTGTTATGTACATTGGAATGCATAAATGTTGTAGCATGTTGGAATTCAGACCTTAATACAATGTCAATTAATTTGATACAATTGCAGCACATTACAAAATTGTGATAGGTGATATATACATTGATGCTAACTTGAATCAAATTCCAACATCGAAATTTCTTAGTAAAAATTATTGAACGTAATATACATTACATAGCGCGCACAAAGGGAAAAAGGCGTAACCGTTGTGCACGTTTAGAAATTTTGATCGAGGTCAACAATTTTGCTCATCGCTCACCACGTCAGTCGATATTATTGGGAACAGCATCTGTCTAATATATACAATATATACCCGAGGTGCACGATGACTCTTCTGTATAATCTCGAGACCTCGTCTGTTGACTTTTATTCAGTAAAAGTGATACTTTTATTTATATCAACTTCCATTTACACCTGGACACTAATTAATCACCACACAAAATTGCTCAGCGGGCACAACGGGCAACAGAAATGAATGTTGTGCGCGCTGAGCAAAACTTTCTATAATTACCAAGTTTTGCTCATCGCGCACAACCGTGTCATTTAACATTTCGTTGTGCGCTCGGAGCAAAACTGTAAACAATTACACACAATTACTCATCACGATCATATACGGAAGATCATTCTGCCGCTAATCTCGTCCTCGGTGTGGGGGCTGTGTCAGCCGTCGAGCAGGGTTCCGTGTGTCGACCGGGAATCCGGGGGTGAGGAAGAAATGCTCTCACTTGGGGGGTCTGTTGCAAAAATTCCCTTCATTAAATTCTGGACAATTACATATCACTCACTCGAGAGTAGTCGTACAAAAGTAATGATTTGCACAATTTAGGAAGACGAGGCATCATCGGCTGTAAAAAGGTCCTTTATCGCTCTTGCCACCCTATCCCTCTTGGCGGTGGTTCGAGCCTTATAAGCATCGACCTCTTTCCCCTTCTCGAGAAGCTTGATCTGAAGGTCAGCAACCTCCTTCCTCGATGCCTCAAGCTTAGCACAGAGTTGAGATCGCTCTCTCCCTCACTGAGCTTCTGCCTGCTTCCTGGTAATTGACACGGAGGCGAAGCTGGATTTTGCCTCCGATGCCTCCCAATCCGACGCAGCCTTGGCGGCCATTGTCGTCCCCAAGTCTGCCTCCAGCTTCGTCACCTGAGCTCTAAGCTCAGAAGCCTGGTTCTCGGCAGCCGCCAGCCGACGCTGCCCCTCGATCAGGTCGAGGGCCCTGTGGCGTAGACATGCACCGAAATTAGTCACCTACAGATGGCGACAATCAGCAAAACCAGAAGGGGAAGCAAATAAGGAAGGCACAATGGCAACGAACCTGAAGGCCACTGCGAATGAAGCAGTTGGTCATCGTCTCACGATCGACCCCCTACAGGAATTCGAAATTCCTTGGCAGAGTGATATTCTCCGCCAGACAAGCCCCTGTCCCAAAGTCCAGGAGGGCCGACTCATCCATCCCCATGACGAACGGGAGACGATAGGTCTTCCCCTGAATCTCCATATGATGGCCAGACGAAATGCAGTTCGACAGCAGAAGGTGGCCGAACTCTGGAGATATGGGGCCGACTGAAGGGACCAGAGGAATAATGTCCTCGTATAGCCACCTGTCGTGTGGCGGGATGGTGGAAGATTCACCCCCAACTCGAGGATCAGAAGGAGCTGCCTTCAAAGCCCCAGCAGCTTGACTTGAGGAGCATCCAGCCTCCCCCAACTCCAGAATAAGGTGCTCTGATTCCTCCGATTCCCCCTCTTCCCCATCTTCCTCCTCAGCCCACTTCCTCTTCCGACCTTCTTCATAGGCCCGCACCAGCTCTGAAGTCAAATCTTTGTATGCTCTGCCTGCCATTTTTGTTTGTTGGAAGCAATAAGATGATGATGAGATTTTCTCGAGTTAACCATAGATCAGAGCACAAAAGCCATTGCCTTCACAACTCCAGTTTCTTTTATTACGCGAAGGAATAGTACCCAATGATCGACACGCGTCGGAAACTCGCCAAAAGCAACGGTTGAGATCAACTGAAGGAGAGAAGTTTTGGCGGCATGAATCAAATCAGCTGCTCCGAATGACGTGCCCCATTAAATGAAAATACTCATCATTCGGCCTCGATCAGCATTATTCCTCGAGAACGAATCACGGGGGGCCAATGTTGATACACGGGTACGGCCCCCGAAATAGCATGGGGTAATTGCTCAGTGCACACAACCACTCAAACCTCAGAATTGCTCACCGCACACAACCACTCAAAACTCAGAATTGCTCACCGCACACAACCACTCAAAACTCACAATTGCTCACCACACACAACCATTTTTTTTCCTTTCCATGTTCACATGTGCACGTGTAAATTTATTAGCCGTTGTGCGCATTGAGTAATTGTTAACACTGTCTTTATTTTACTCAGTGCGTGATTGCGATCGTAACCTGTACAAAAGATCGAAAAGGTACAGACCTAGGGTTTATTCGCTTCATAGGGTTTATGAGCTTCTTTGTCAATACTAGTTTAGTGTCCAACAATATGCATGTTTTGCGCTTTGAGCAGTTTTGATAAACCATAAATAATTTTCTCTCCGCACACAACGGCCATATATTTGCCGGTTGTGCATGTTGAGCTATTTGTTAGAGGCTATCAATTTTTCTCAAAGCGTACCACAACGGTCATACATTATTGGAAACAACATCTGGCTGCTATCATTCTGCTGTAGATTCGCGAGCATTCTTTTGTATAATCATAAGAAATTTACTGTAGACTCACGGGGTCTCTTGTGTTGCCTCCCAGTAACTCTACTGCAGTCTCATCCTCATCCATGGCCAGTCCAATTCGTTTATAAATGGCTTTCCTACCCACAAGCCCTCATCAACCACTACACTTCTTAATGATATTATTCTATCTTATTCTATCTGATTCTAATTATATAATATTTTTTCTACAACGTTCTATTTTTTTCCTTCATCACTGATGCGTCTTCAACACTCAAAGATAGACAATATACTAGCGATAAGTGACGTGATGCCGAAATTGAATACATCAAATATATATTGATTCCAAGATGTTCTTTGCTCTTTCATATATTTTGTTCGCCGTCATTGAAGCTATCACCTCTTCCAGGCACAGCCGCTTCATTGCAGACTTCACTGCTTGTATATGTTCTTTGATCCTTAGTGCAGACATCACTGCTTGATGATAATAAATGTTCTATCTTATTCTAAGTCTACATGTACAATATTTTTACTTAATTATGCTTTGTTATGTGTTAATCACTGATTCTTCTTCAATGCATACAGGGGACAGATGGCCAAAATACATGCAGCAAGTAACGCTGACGGAGCTGATGTAGCAGCTCATAAATGGCAACAAAGTTGAAATTTTGTCATGGTGTGAATCCATGTATCCCTAGTATAGTCCAGTGCTTGAATTGCTTACCAGTTTCAAATTGTGATGTTGCAAAATGTTTAGATGTAGTTTCTACTTTGTTGTGTTATGTACATTTGAATGCATAAATGTTGTTGTATGTTGAAATACAGACCTTAATACAATGTCATTAAATTTGAGACAATTGCATCACATTACAAAATTGCATGATGCTAACTTAAAGTACCCACAATTACTCAGCTCGCACCAACGGCACCCGCATTGAACGTTGTGCGAGCTGAGCACAACTGTCTACAATTACCAACATTACTCAACGAGCATAACCGTTAAAGCTAGTAACCATTGTGCACGTGGAGCATAACTGTTTACTATTACCCAAATTACTTAGCGCGCACATCCGCAACATTATTGAAGATTGTGTGCGCTTATTAGCAAACCTGTACAATTACCAAGTTTTGCTCAGCGCGCACAACGGGCAAAAGTTGTAACCGTTGTACGCTCGGAGCAAAACTGTTTACAATTACCCATAATTACTCATCGCGGACAGCTACATGCCTCATTCTCTTCATTCTCTTCAGCTCTTCTGCTTCTTCTTCTTACTCTTTAAGCACATTAATTTTCATGACAATTGTCAGGATCTGCAGCAACAGAGAAATTATAAGATATGAGATGATAGGCATCATCCTCATATGCTTATAATCAAGACTTTGTGTTTTAAGATTCAATTTTGACCCCCAGCCCTATTAATTCAACGCCACAATGGCTGCATTTTGGACTATTATAGGAGGCAGCCATTTTCAGATAACCATTTTTAAAGAGAACCAGTTTAGTTTCATCACATTTATACTGATATGTCCATGATAGATGCATGTAGTATATTTCTTCCAAGCAAAGACAAAATTCTTACCTATAGTAAATAAAAATGTCGACCTTCATATCAAAGCCTTGTTAAGTCATTGGGCGAAGATTTTTTCTACAGAGAATATGGAGCAATGATGTTAAAATAATTTATACTAGATATAAAATTGTAAACGTTTGAGCAAATATACCTTCTTTCTACCAGATGTACTCATACGACAAGTTCTCATGTCATGACCCTTTTCTGCACAAACACTGCAAGTCCTTGTTCTTGCTTGACTTTCTTCTTGTGAGACTTGTATTCCAGACGGAATTCTTGACGCCACTTGTGGTCGGCCTTTAGTTCTTGCTTTTGCATGATCATGCATAATGACATCATTTACTCCCACTTCTTTTTTGATAGGTGCATTGGACCCCACCTGAGTGCTTGGCTCTTCAGAAGCAGTTTGCACTTTATCATTCATATTACGTTTGTCCAAAAAACTGTTTGCCCACCTAAAGACATCATCAAACAGAAGGGGATCTCTTGTAACCGCATACACGACTTTATCGAATGATGAACGAAGTCTCCAGGTTTGTAGTGGAGTAATTTGATTTGGACGCACTCCGTGTACTGTGCTAGTCGAAGAGGCCCCAAGACTCATGATGATATGTCTTGAATTTAGAGTCCACCTTGGTAAAATATATCTCTCAGTGATGGCTTGCATATCAAACTTTTGCTTCATGATATATAAAATTTGCATGCATAGCAAACCTTCAGTCACAGCCCTTGCACACGTACACCTGAACATTTCCATAGATATATTGCATTGAACATTATGCAAGTAGCTCTTTCCATTAATCCGCATAGTTACTCTATATGTGGTCGTATCCCCATCCATACTCACCCTTTCATGCCGACAGCATAAAGTATTTTTGAAACGAATTCGAAAAATGGAAAATAGTTTCTAGTATAAACCTTTGCGGCATGAACCTCTAACTCATGCATGCCGCTAAATTCTGGTTTGTTCCTCATACAAAAAGTATCTTCTCTCTCCTCTTTGTCTCGCTGAAATTTTACGACTTTATCATATTGATCAATAATGGCTTTATCATATTGATCAATAAACTCGTATAATGGAGTCATACAGTTTACATATCCATCAAAATACGCGTTCATGCTTTCACTCCTTTGGTTGGACGCCATGCCTACACACAAAACAAAAAATAAATACCATATGATTAGTTTATTTTGATCATATATTTTTACAACAATCTCTATCGTATTAACATTTTCATACCTGCAAAGAAAGTATCCAGTAGGTACGCCTTAATCCAATGTTGTGCTTTCTCATGCATCTTATGTAACCACTTCCAGGCTTTCATTTTATTTTTTTGTTTTTCTGTCAATGGCTCCTGAAATTCCCTTTGGTGCTTCTCCATTAAGATTCCCCTACAATTCTCAGCTTCTTCAACATTTTGACTGTTCTTACACCAATTTGCATAGTCTTCATCAAATTCATGGTTATAAGAAGACCGCAATGAACGTAGATGATCATCTTCAAGCAGACTGATATGCCATATGCAATACTTGTGCTTTGTATTTGGAAAAACTCTTTTGATTGCATTGCATATTGTCAGGTCTTGATCAGTGGTGATAGCTCCTGGTGCTTTATCCCACATACATGTTAACCATTGTCCAAATAACCACACAAAGGATTTTTCCTTCTCATCAGCAAGAAGAGCATATCCAAATAAAATAGACTGTTTATGATGATTGCCACCTGTAAAAGGTGCAAAAGGCAACATGAATCTATTTGTCTTATAAGTGACATCAAATACAACAACATCTCCAAACTGGTTGTATGATGTCATCGCCCTTCCATCAGCCCAAAATATACTCCTACATACATTCTCTTCATCATGCTCAATAGCATAATAGAACTGAGAGTCTGTAGCTTGCCTTTTAATAAATTGTTCTATTACTCTAATGCATTCCTTCCCAATATTATTCTTTCTCGCTACTCTCCCATAATCAATGCATTGTTGTGTAGTAATATTGACATTACTATTACTCGTGGCATTTAGAATCCTTGCAATCTTTGCTGGTCCTACTCCACAGCCACGCATCTGATCAACTAAATTCCTACATGCTTCGTCCATATGCGATCTTTTATGTGACCGTAACATCTGGATCTTGATGGGCTTTTTATCAACTCATGATTATGATCATCATCAAAGGTGTTTATACGCCATACTCCATCGGCGATTTTATGAACTGTCATTCGAGCCATACAGCCTTCTCTCTTATTTTTCCTTCGATTAACGTACCTCCCTATCTCCTTCTTATCTTTTAAGCTTGTATACCCTTCTTTGTTGCACGTATACTTCCTTCTCGTGGTATTGCCATCTTTTTCCTTTCCTGTAGATCCCTTTAAGGTTGAAACCCCTTTTATTGCTGCATATGTATTATAAAATTGATATGCATCTTCTTCTGTTTGAAATTTCATTCCAATATGTTGGCTGCCTTTTTCATTATCACTATGCATATCCTCTTCATATATGATGTTTGCACTGTCATTTTCAGCTTCAGTCTCATTTGGCATCTCCTGATCATGCACAAAGGGTTCACTCTCTTCGATTGTCATTTTCTACATTAGAAACAAATAAAAATATCAGTAATATTGACGCAGCATGACTACTATATATGTCTATCCAAGTAGTGGTAGATTATACATCATCTTGTTAGTTGAAACCACACTACTATTACTAATCATGTTAAAACCTTGCGTATAATAGCTAGTCTTTTTCAATCTGATCTAATTGTTACCATCATATTTGATGAAAAGATCAAATACATCAAAAAATCAAACATATCATCTGTTTTGTGTGTTGGGCAATATTATGTACGCCAGTCACTCTATGTTGTTGTGCAATATGAGCGGCTTCAGTAAGTTTTGATGGACAACTCATTTTTTTCAAAGCGCACAACGGGCGAAATTTTTGAATCGTTTTGCGCGGAGAGTAATTTCCATCGCAACACTTCGCTAGGTTGGAAATTACTCACCGTGTAGACCGTTGTGCATGGAGAGTAATTTCCAGCGCTAATCGTCTAAAGGTTGGAAATTACTCACCGCGCAAACCCCTTCAAAAACTTATCCTGTTATGCATGTTGAGCAATATGAGATGTCGAGTAAATTAGGGATGACCATCCTTACCTCGATGGAGGAGAGTATGAGGGAAATCAACAAGCGTATGATGGCAAGGATTTGGGGGCGATCTCAAGCATGGGCTGTTGAAATCGAAGACCTAGTGCAAAACTGGGGATCTACTCCAGCTTCTGCGTTTTGCGCGGGAGTGAGCAAAGAAGTGGCAGCGATTGTATTTTAGTACAAAAGGGCTTAAAGGTAATTTAGTACAAAGGCGGTTTGAAAAGGGCTTAAAGGGTGCGATGGTAATTACACCAAAAGGTAAGATATTACCATAATTGCGGATCGAATCGGACGGTAGGGAGGGGTCGAGCGCAGGAATCGTGCCTGAGCTTGAGTGCAGGCGCATTTTACCCACATATATATATACATACATACATACATACATACATATATATACATATATATATATATATATATATATATATATATATATATATATAATAAAACAGGGATGTTATCATGGGTTATTGGATAAGAGTTGGATAAGAGATATTGGATAAGAGAAATTGGATAATGGTTTGAATTTTATTTGAGGTATATAAATGAGGAATGTTATCATGAGTTTTTGAATAAGAGAAATTGGATAAGAGAAATTGATGACTAGGACAAGTTTTTGTATGTTTGGGGGGGAATTTTTTTTTGAAAACTCAAAATTCAAAAACTCAATACTTTGAAAACTCAACTGTTAACCAAAATTGGGGGGAATAAAACTTGGGGGGAAACTCAGCCTCTAAAAAAATGTGCGCGGGGGGAAAGCTCTGGCCAAAATTTTTGAAAACAAAATGTTCGCTGGGGGAAGGCTATGCGTTGTGGGGGGGAATACAACTCTCTCTCTCTCTCTCTCTCTCTCTCTCTCTCTCTCTCTCTCTCTCTCTCTCTCTCTCTCTCTCTCTCTCTCTCTCTCTCTCTCTCTCTCCCCCCCCCCCCCCCCCCCCCCCCCCCCCGGTTCGTAACGGTGAACTCGCGATAATCAAATCTCCATGACCCTCCTGGTTACCTGCAATTATCAAATCTCCATGCCGCTCGTGGTTCAATTTTTTTACCCCTCGAGACAGCAATTATCGAAGAATCTGAAGGAGCTCAGATTTCTCTTCTGCCAAACTTCACCTGCAAGCGCTCAATCTCGGTAACAATCTTTTTTCTCATCTTTTTTGAAGATATATGTCATTATCAATCTTAATCAATAGTTTCAAAGAGCAGCTGGAGACTAGCTCTAGGGTTTTTTAAATAAAAAATCTATTAAGGGCAATTTCTCTTCAGTTGATTAATTCTTTTTTTTAATTCTTTTATGAATTAATATTTACAGAGAGGTTGTATAGAAATAATCTGAAGACCCTCAATCCAAATCTCCCTATTTTGAGCCTCGAGTTCATCGGAGTTGAACCTCAAATGTAGGTGAGATACGGAATTTTTTTCCACATGGAGTATTAATACATGTTTTCCATCTTAACTATGTGAAATCTGGAAAAATATGTTTTTTTGCATTTATAAATTGCTTAACTAACATAATGGTTGATGCATAGTAGATACTGCAAACGGTGATATAAATTTCTGAAGTAGAATGTGTTCCCTACTCTCATTCAATATATATGTTATTTCTAGCTTTCCATCATTTAACTATGTGAAATTTGTGTTTAAGGCTTAGATACCTTTTAAAGCACCATTTAAGTTTAAATTTTTTTTGACAAACTCAGATTTATACAGAAAAATAATCAAAATGAATTAGTTATT
The DNA here is from genome assembly GCA_030789695.1 of Scilla litardierei. Taxonomy (NCBI): domain Eukaryota; kingdom Viridiplantae; phylum Streptophyta; class Magnoliopsida; order Asparagales; family Asparagaceae; genus Scilla; species Scilla litardierei. The sequence continues at coordinate 707,577,742 of CM061142.1, forward strand.
CCTTTGCACTAGAGATTAAACTTTGTAGAATGCCATGAATATGATCAAGATCATTAATCACAATGGACTTCCTATTTCAAAAGGGAAAGGGGGACGAGTAACAATGCATCCCACTTCAATAATACATTAGCTTTTTCTGTTCCTATGAGAAAAGAGGGATGTTGTTTATTTTTATTTTTAAATTTTACTTTATTGAGGTTACAAAATGTTGCTTTGTCTCTAAGGATGAGACTAGGCTGGCAAATAATTTGATTGGAGTATCCAGAGCGAATAATTTATTAGGCTGGCTAATAATTTGATTGGAGTATTTTCGGATTGAAGTATCCAGAGCAATTTCCATTCCAGAAAAAGGTAACATGAACAAATTTGAGTCTTACTGAAAAACATTATGAAGAATCTTAAGTGTTACTACCATATCAACATGAGGTATGGCAGAAACAAAATCACAAAAACAAAGCTAAAATGTGGGTTTGCTTCCATTAAGAATGATAGATGAACAATAACCAACAGTAAGGTGCAACAAGACAATAAACCAAATAAAAGACAAAACATGAAGATGTTAACTTCAGATATAATCTTGAAATAATCATAACAATCAGAAACAGGATGCATTGGAAGCCAACTAAATGGCATGGTACTCATCCAATAAATTTTTTTCCAAGGGGAGGTTGGGTGGGGATGGGGTGGGGTGGGGTGGAGCTGCCTATGAGAACATGTTTTAAACTAAAAATTGTGAGAATTTCAGGTCGGCAATCCCACTGACAACCTAGACCATTCTTCTTAATCTACAAGTCAAAATAAGCCTAACAATGAGAGATCAAGTGACAACCTAGACCATTTTTATGGTGGAAATACGGTATTGATGCCAAATTTAATCAACCATGGGATGGACCATCATGGATTGCTAACAAATTTTGTATTGAGAATTATTCTCATATGATCACATCTCAGTGCACATGCAGTGTTAGGCTCTATCAACCCTCCACATAACAACTCAGATACAGACAATTGGGTTTTAACAGTTAAACGCTAACTTCGAATATAAACTTGAAAAATGATAAAAACACCAGCAGAAATCAAACGTAACAGAAGTCAATCAAAGCCCTAGGCTTATCAACCACTATAAAGTCAATGCTATCAACCATTAACTTCATGCTAGATAGCACAAAAAATGTCAATGCAAGTATTTAATATATTCAGTTAAGAATCCCAAGGCAGCCTTCATTGACAAATTAAATTTGAATATGAGCAGGTAAATCACAAACTATAAAAGGAAAATCAATCCATAATTATAATCCAAAAATCATTGTCTTCATAAAACACAAATTATAAACATTAGATGTCACTAAAAAACTTGAAACTCATATTAGAGCAAGGCTGATACGAATGAAATTGTGAAGTGAATTGGGATTTTGAGGGGCCGTTATTTGTTTAACCTGATCGGCTGATACAATTGCAATGTTCTACTGATAGGAGGTGCTTCACTTATCGTATGAAAAATTCTATGTTATTTGGTTGTTATACTACTATAGCATTGAAAACTTCTCACATGTTTTTATTCAATGTGCTTCTACTAAATCTATTTATTTCTTCATTCTGTATAATTTGTTATATTTTAGCACTGAAATTGTTATACTATAGCACTGAAATTGTTTCTACATTCTCTAAACTTCTGAAATTGTTTCTACATTCTCTAAACTATAGCACTGAAATTGTTTCTACATTCTCTAAACTTCAGTTTTATAATTTCTAGATTTCTTCCTTTTAGAGCACCCTTTAAGTTTAAAATTTTGGATTTTTTTCTCATAACTTTCGTTATGGCAAGGAAACACAATGGTTGCTCCAATTTGCGTTGTTATTTTTGCAGGGTGTTGTTATTGGTCTTTTTGCACCATTGGATCTGCTGTGAACATTAGGAATGCTTTCCAAGATGTTGAAAAAAATTACTGGCCATATACAGCTGTCGTAGCAATAGCTGAACTTAAGAAGGCTTCAAGTGAAACTCTTAGTTCTGATTTTCAGAAATATGACCAGAAGATGCGGTAGTTAGATTTTAATCCCAAGGTAAAGAATTTGATATCATGATACTGTATTTCTTTGTTTACAATCTCTTCGATGCAAGTTAGATTTTTTTTCCTTTTTCGATCAAATTTGGTTGATTTTGGTGTTATTTTTGTAAGTTCTTTGGTGTAAAGGTGGCAGCTTTTTGTTGGGTTAGAATTGATTCTATATTTTAGTTGAAAGTATAACTTATCGTTTTTAGCGTTCTAAAAGAGATATATTGACAATAGAGCTCTGTTGGAATATCAATGCAGTAGATGTGATTTGTGATGTTTTGAATGCTTTTAGATGTTAAATTTAAAAAATTCATGTTCCTTTCTTCAGGTCATTTGAGGTAGAGGGTGGAACTTTGTTGTGTATGATTGGGGTTATTTATCTTATACAATATTATTGCTTATTTAATTTTTTAAAATAGAAACTAGATATTCACTTCATTTCGTGTCATGATTTTGTAATTTTGTAATGTATACATTTTTGATAATATTTCAGGACGGCTCTTTTTCAGATGATCAAAAGGGGAGTTTCATCGAAGGCGAACCTACTAGGGCCAAGGAAGAGGATGGAACGTGGCGAACTCGCTGAAGTGCACCAAGGATGGCAGCGCTTTCACGAGATGTATATCATTATAGTAATTTTGAACATAAAATCATTCTAACCAAAATGCTAATGTATCCAAATTTCCCTTAACTTACCATACTATTGTTGAGATTTAATGTCATATTGGCTCTTTTTCAGATGATCAAAAGGGGAGTTTCATCGAAGGCGAACCTACTAGGGCCAAGGAAGAGGATGGAACGTGGCGAACTCGCTGAAGTGCGCCAAGGATGGCAGTGCTTTCACGAGATGTATATCATTATAGTAATTTTGAACATAAAATCATTCTAACCAAAATGCTAATGTATCCAAATTTCCCTTAACTTACCATACTATTGTTGAGATTTAATGTCATATTTTTCTATTCAGGTTATCAATCTTGAACAAATGATTGAGGACCTAATGATTGAGACTTCGTAAGATTTAGTCACTTTAAACTTTTTAAGTGATTTCATTTGTCCAAGTATTGTTAATTTGTTTCCATCCTAAAACATGCAATTACAGATATGTTGAATGTACATCGGCAGTGATCTAATCACTTGCATTATTTAAAAAAAGGTATCTGGGGCACCGAAGATAAGAGATAGAGAATTGCATCACGATAGTGACTAAGTTCATTGAAAAGATGCAATTGCCCGATGGTTCAGTGTTTGTACTTCAACCTCTTATTTTTAACGATATTGATCTTTTAACTTATCCTCCATTAGAATGCATGGACTAATTAGAAACAATTTGAATTATATGTGCATATCTGTTTTGTTTTGTTATAAGTCTATTGATAATGATAATAAGCCTGACTCAATGTAGGCTTGGGAATTGGGGTATTTGTTTCACTTATGGCACATGGTTTGGAGCTATGGGGCTGCTTGCCGTTGGAAAAACTTGTGAGAATTCATCCTGTATCAAGAAAGCCTATGAGTTTCTTCTGTCCATGTAGTTGCCATCAGGGGGTGGGGGAGAGCTTTCATTCATGTCATGTCAAGGTAAACATCATCAATATTACAATGTCTCCTTATGATATTGCAGGTGCTGTTAAATTCACTCTTTTATCAACCATTTTATGAATTATCCCTGTGTGGCTTCTTAATTCCTGAATGTTGATATTTTTAGGGGCAGTTTTTCTACATGTCAAATTCCTTTAAAATGATTGGATATGATACTGGCAAGCTGAGATGATGAAATGTTGTGAACAATGTGAACATGATGAAATGTTGTATGATTAGATATGATACTGGCAAGCTGAGATATGATACTGGAAATTGGCTCGATGAAATGGATTTAAGCAACATGTATCAAACTTTATTAAACAGAAAATCTTTCATCCAATGAGATTATTGATGTGTCCATGCATTGGTTGCAACTATTGGTACTGTAAAGATATGTAGTCTAATGTAAAGAGATTATTGATCACATATTTATATATTAGTGTGCAGTGCAATTTAAAGAGATGCACGAGTGGTTGCTAATGTTTGTAGCTAATGTTGATGTTTGAGTAAGGAGGATCCATTTCTCTTGATTGAGAACCTGCAAAGAGAGACAAAATAAAATACATATATTTTCTTCATTGAGAATTGCAGGATTAACCAAAGATACATAATTTCTTATCATAAAAAAGAACAGAAGAATTCAGACTACAACTATACTATTACCATTGGCCAAGGTATATGTTCAATATACATATCCAAATTGATATATCAAAAGTGCAATGATATGTATAGAATCCAAACAAATTATATATATATTCTTCAACAAAAAATTTTAAACATGTATAGAATCCTTACATAAGCTTACAAAATTGTTCGACTAATAACAATCAACATATTCAACCAATTCTTCAACAGCATATTACAAAAACTATCAAAAGATTCAACATGACAGCCAAGTATTCGGAAATTGTTGCTTCAAGCTTCACTTCCAGAAATTGAATCCATTTGTTCCAGCAAGTAGCAGCCAGTATCAGCTTCATTTCTAGCAAATATCAGCCGGGTCCTTACAAATTTTGTTCCATCAAGCTTCATTTGTTCCATGTATCAGCTAGTATCAACTTCATTTCTAGCTTCATTTGTTGCTTCATACAGTATCAGCCTCCATCAAGTATCAGTAACCAACATGCAAAAAACACACATTATCGGAATTGAAGCAAGATTCATAGTATATTACACTGTTTGTGTGTAGCATAGATTCATTTGTTCAAATACTTTAAGGATGATTCATATACAAGTGTAGGAAACAGATCAGTTGCTAGAAAAATTGAGAGACCACAAAGATTGAGAACACTTGGCATAAATTATGATAATGCACATACCTGGATACTCCTGTCATCTCTATCACAAAAAAGAAAAAGTTACCTACATTCTCTTATTGCAACAAGTTTACTTTAAAATATAGGATGCTACAATATGCTCTTAAAAGATTTTAGTAAGCTTCAAATTCATGCATTTTTTTTTCTCGAATAGTTTCTAAAAGCTTACATTCATTGGTCAGAGCACTAATCTTATTAGTCTCCAGTCAAAAAGAAACTTTTTTTATACTTGGATGAGGAATAGCAAAGTGATTCATTGGTGCAACAGAGCAGACATGATCTGCTTTAAGATCACGAGCTGCGAGATGGCAAAGCGGTCAATAACGACACAGTTGCAACCAACGCGCCAAGAAAAATATAAAATCAAATTTAGAATCCTTAAGCAAGTCGCAAAAAATCACTGTATCAAAGAATCAAGATCTTACAATAATGAATTAAGAGTTTACAATTATAACTTGGTCACCTCTAGCATCGCTAACAAGGCTGTTTATTGAATAACATATGAAATACTTGCATATGCAGGAGACAGGCATTGTATCAAAGACTCAAGATCCTACAATATTGAAGACGTAAAAATTACTCTTTATAATATTACAATATTTTGTGTCATATTGAACTCAAGGCGACAAGTAAAGAAAATGATTTCAAATGGACATAAAACAAACAATCAGTCTTAAGCTTTAGAAGTTCAAGAAATATACATAACCTTATTATTAAAATCATGCAATCTGCAAGTGAAATTATACATGTGAAATCCATCAAGAGTAACTAATGGAACAAAAACTCAATCCATATATGTAATTTATACATGTTCGTTGCCAGAATTTATGTGATTTGTATGCAATCATATTGATTTATGTATATCACCTTTTTGATATTGTACCATTCTAGAATTACAAATGAGTCTGGTATGACATATCTAGCTTTTCCTTACATAAAGGTACTGATACTAACTTTAGATTATTTTGATTCCCAAATGGAGGTTATTAATATATTTTAGCTTCTTATGGCAGATGGCAGATGTTTGGAGGAAGGAGCAGAGAATTTTTTTGAAGCATGTGCAGTTATTAGGAACCAGTGAGGCATCATCTGTTGAAAGACAAATCCATAGAAGAATAGGATCAGCAGCATCAGAAGCAACAACAACATGAAGATGATGGTAGCAATAGTGACACAAACTCCAGCGAGGGCTGAGGATCATTCGGGAGGGCTACTTCTACCAGCGAGGGTTGAGGATCATTCAGGGGTGCCTGGCCTTTGTTTTGGACTGAGGATATGGATCGGGCCAATATGTTCTTTGTCCCAATCTCCTGCCACAAAATGAGAGGAAATGTACTAAAAATATTTTGTTTTAGTTCTCGACATTAAAGTTGAATTTAATTGGTAAACAAATATTATAGGAATAATGTTGCACAGTTTGACATTCAAATTATTGCTGGGTTTTATTAAATCCCAGCGGCTCCATCAATGTAAGTTCGTTTCTCTTCTTATCTATCTCTGGCTTAGGTTTCGTTAACATTCAACTCCATCGCAATTTTGCTTCTGTGTTGCTTTGTTGAGATCACACTATAAAAGCGCCAACCTCTCACTTGGATGTTCCAGGATTTTAGAAATGCAAATGCATGTTCCAAGGTTTCAAATAGCTTAGAAATTTCTCATGATGGTTCAAGTTTCATGGTCCAAGTAAAACATCCAAGTGAGAGGTTTTAGTTAACATCCAATTGGGGGTTGATCTCAGCTTTAAAATTGGTTCATTTTGATGTTAGTCAGCAAAATCAGGATCACAAATACAATCTTTCATTTTGATATTTTAATTAACATGATCAAGATCACAAATACATATACTCTGTGATGAGAGAGTATTATGTTTGATAATTAGAATGTATCAACTATTGGCAATCCATCAACAATGTGTCGCATACATAAATCTGTCTTTCAATACATTGTACTAAAACCCGTGCCCACGCCGGAGGTGCCCGCATGTCACGCCCCGCTTCCCAAAAACGTGGAGGCGAAGCGTGAGAAGGTCCGCTCAGACTTGAAGCTACAAAGCTGCAAGTCCGATAAGCGTCAATCAAATTTAAACTGCAGGTCCTTGCAACGCGAAACGAAACAAGGAAAATAATAACGAAAGAGACAAAAGAAACATATCAGAATATCCATAATAATAAATTCCAACATCGCAGAAAAGCCACCAGGCTAAAAGAAAAAGAGTCTAAAAGAGGCCCAGCATGGCCAATCAAAAGTACAAAATGCAGAAACAAAGTAATGGTGCAAGCACCGACATCTAGCAGCAACCTAAAGCAACAGCAACGCCAACAGTCTCTAAAACTGGTCTCCGGTGTCTACGAACTCCTCGACGGACGTAGGCTCAGGCTCAGCGTCAGCAACACCTCGACCTCAACAACTGTCTCTGGCTCAGGGTCTAACATGTGGCACCCAAAAGAGCAAGGGGCACATGTCAGCAAGTCTGGAAGACTTGTGCAAGTGAAACTGAAAGTACAAGTAAGAGCAACCTAGCAGTTCTAGCATGATGCAGTGACATGGCAGTTAAAGTATGAGTGCAGCAGGTAAAGTAAAGTAAAGTAAAGTACGAGCATGGCATGGCATGGATGACAAGTATTACATGAATCATTCACAAGACAACTACAAGACAAGGAAAGTAAGCACCTCGTGCACAGAGATTCCGCCTTTTGGCTAGAGCGGCTGCGCGGGCCAACTCCTAAGCTCAAGTGATCGTTTATCCCTACCCCTCCACGTGTGTCGAGCCAGGGCCTTACCCCCGAACGGGAATGCTCGCTTCTGGAACACGAGCCAGGAAGTGTTTTGCCTTGCTGGTCTAGGGGTGCACCTAGCCAGTCAAGGGAGTACAAGTACAAGTATTGTAGCGTGTGCTACCAATGCGACATTCAATGCATGGATGACATGACATGACAAGTAGTAAGGCGTACAGATAAGGAAAGTAAACGTGACAGTTTAGTATGCATGAACAACAAGTTTAAAGGTTGGATCTAGCTTCGTTGTCAAGCTAGATCAATTTGGTGACGGATCTAGTTTCGTTGTCAAACTAGATCAAGTAGGCGTCTAGCCAGCTATCATTTCACTGACTAGTCTCTTTTACGCTAAAAACAAGGAAGTGGCCTAAAAACATGGCCCTAAACAAGATTTGGCAAGTTTCACTTGCCTGCAACTATCACGTCAAGAAAACACCGTCCAACGAGTCCAAAGTCACGATTCCTACGTGCACAAGTCCACCGGCCTACATCCGTTTTATTAATCTTGATTAGTTATTGCTAAAACATTTAAAATACTTAAAAATACTGATTTTTAGTCTTGGTTAACGTGCAATTGGGTTGGTGGTCCTAGGGGTGCAAAACGTTACCTCAACACGACGCGAAAGCTACACCGGCGTCGGGTAGCGACGCCGGGGGTTGGAATAATAAGATCGCGCTCCAAGTCCAGATTCCAATTAGATTCCTCGCTGGAAATTTCAGAGCAATCAACCCGGGCGACGATTCCAGATTCCAAAGCTCGCACGTGCGACGACGGGCTACGACGTGCGACGACGTCGTACGCGGCAAGTCGTCGAAGAGAACGCACCTAGGTGGGGCCCACAGTAGTCCTAGTGACCTTTGGGGGACCCACAATACCTCTGGAGAACTTGGGGGTCCCACGGAGGCAAGTGGTGCGACGGATGCGGGGTTGCGACGAGTGACTCTCGGTCGTACCCCTCCAATGCGGGAGAATCTCTCGGTCGTGCGCTGAGAATGCGGAGCTGCGACGATTTGGGTCGGTCGCAGCAGCGGGCGGGGCTGTCTCCTTCGGTCAGACCGGTCGGGGGCTTCGGTCCGGCGCTGAGAATGCGGAGCTGCGATGCTGCAACGTTGCAGCGCTTGCAACAACGGTCGCTGCGGGTGGGGCGACCGGTCAGACGCTGTGCGGAGCGGGGCGACAAGGCGGGTCGGTGCGGAGCGCTGTGCGGAGCGGGGTGCGGGCCTATCCCTCGGTCAGACCGAGGGAACGGAGCGGGCGCTGCGAAGCGATGCGGGCGGCGATGGGTGCGGGGGCTGCTATCGGTCGGAGCGGGGGAACGGGGGCGTTTTTCTCGGTCGTACAGCAGCTGAACGTCGCAACGTTGCGACGAATCGTCGCAACGTCCAATTTTGCTTTAGGAAGAGGCTAGGGCTAATTTCTTGTGAAAATAGGTCTTCCTAGGGGTTGCTTATATAGTATAGATGGGTTGACTTGGTCTAGGGCTAAATCTAATAGGATTAGAATATTAAAATAATTTAAAATTTGAATTCCAACTACTCCAACTCACCCAAGGGTTTGACTTGGTCCAAATGAGCTGGAAATTGGCTCAAAAATTCTTTAAAACGTTTAAAACTTAAATAAATTTTATTTGGCCGAAAATAATTTATAAATTAATTATTAAAAATAATATAAAACTTGTTAAAAATATAAAAGTGGTCAAATAAACTCCAAAAATTATAAAATAAATATTGTGGTGCTCGGGACGACGAATGTGAGCTAACTAAGAAGACGAATCTCAAATTCGACGTCGGACGACAAAACTAAAAATAGAAACGTCTCCCGTCGAAAGTGAAAATCGCCACGTCTCATCGAATAAATTTAAATTGTGGGAAAACGACTCGGGAAACGTCGTTCCAAATTAGTGCCACTATTTATTACTCTCAGAGACGTTCACAACGGCATATCACACAAAAGTGTTCGCAATCAAATAAAGTCTAAAATAAACACGTGCACGGCCAAAAGCACGTGCACGAACAACGTACAACAAAAAGTGGTCGTTACATCCTCCCCACCTTAGAATAAAGTCCGCCCTCGGACTTTCTAATATATCTAGTCGCTCTAATAACTACCCCAATCAAGTCACATTATATTTCAAACCAGTTATAGCTATTTCAAGTGCTTATATACGCACTAAGTAGTCAAACATTATCACTACTAACACGCATATATATATATATATATACATTCACATACATTATACATTTATACCTATTAAAGTCAGTCAAATCCATACACGTATCTCAATCACGTATATAAGCATGCACCCCTTATATAACTACTACAAACAATATTTCAGATACTCATATAAGTATGATCTCGCACTAGCAAATACAATCATTGCTCTACGTATAGATAGCTACCTATGCACAAACATCAAGGGTATACTATCCTCTAGTATTCATCCAATACCAATATCTCAACACATGTAGTCACACCATACCATTTTTAAATCAAGTGCACTATATCTAATATAAATTCATCACTACTATAATTTCATAATATATATAGTCATTCAATGCATTCCATTATTTCACCATACATTCACATTACGTACGGTCCTATAACTGTATTTACGACACGCCACATATATCATAGTCATCAATTCCTATAACTAAGCACATACTTACCCGTGCATGGTGCACACTCATACACGCTAACATTTCATTTACGCATACCAATCATACCATTATATTACTAGCACACTTACACACCTAGTTTTAGCTAGTACACATACGTTCACACGAGCAAGTCCATAGTGGTTAACTATACCACAAGACCAACACCTATAACTATATACTGGTGTAGCGACCCACAATCATGTGTGTAGCACAACCAGGCACAAGCACTTCTATCACTATACATACATCAAGCATTGCTATATTCAAACTACAAACATACATTCAATATACTTAGAGTATACCCACTCAAGCTTGAGTGAGACTCAAAACACATATCAGAATATTCTATATACGTAACACGGCATTCATACATATACCAATATCACTCCATTATTTATATATACATACCTACCAATACAATCATATGCATTCCATAAGTCAGTCACACTTAATATCTAGTCAGGTAATACTTACATAGTTCAATCACTCTATATACCATAATAGTAATAATACAGACATCAGCACACGCATAATTATAATACTCTCCCTAATGCATGCTCACATATTCATCGTATAATCACTCACATGCAACATATATATTCACACCATAGCCTACTACCTATAACTGGTGTACCAACACCTATTATTATTATCACACCTAGCATACATATAGTTTCACCAGCATATTGCTTCAACCATTATAAGTATCTCCTAATTACATACACCCTATTAGGTATTCACACACTAATTCTTATACAGGCATCCTTAGTATGGTATAGCTACCCACACACCAAACTATAACTACTAACATACAAACAACTTCACACATCTTGAATAACTCCGAGTATATATAACACACAATAAGCAGCCATTAATATACCATGGGAGAGTACACTCATTCAAGCCAACATATGCGAAATTTGAAAACTGTCGTACTTCAAAAATTGAAATCCTCATCTGGAAAGAGATATTTGGGGATTGATAAAACGTGTTGTTTCAAAATAAGTTTGGGTCGAATATTCATAATAAGAGAAAATGGTCTATTTGTTAAAAAAGAATCATTAAAAGGGAGTAAAATCATTTACACGAATATTGAAGACGTAGTTTAGAAAATATTATACGGCAGTAATTCAATATAATGTTTGTGAAAGTCAAAGAAGGAAATCAAGTAACGGAAGGATTTAAACTCATGTTAAATGCTTTCAAAACTTTTAGGTTATGAAAATTTTTAAAATAATCAATATTGAAGCTGCTTTTCAAAGGAACCAGGATTTGCAAAAATGAAAAAAAAAACTGATTTACACACGGTCCTTATCATACGAGCACAAAGAACCTGATACAGTTATATAAAAATAATTGAAAGTATATATGGTGCATGGAAAATAATATTAACTTCGTAGTGAAATTATCAAAACTGTAGTAAAGCTTTTAAAACCAAACTATGGGAAGTCTGGGCCAGGAATAGTAATTTCTTTAAAATTTTGAAATAGCGTAAACGATGAGCATAAAACCGACTGGCTAAAAGCTGAAATTCCAGGTGACTTGAAAAGTATATGAATGGCATCAATCAGGAAGGAAAATTGTAAATCGATTTGGGCAATATAAAAGTACGGTTCAGAAAAAAATTAATATATGAAAGGAAATATGTATTTTCATAGGTCCAGAGTGTAGGCTGAAAAAACATTATAAACTATTATTCAAAAATTTCGACAATAGTTTTAAAAAAATTTTAAAATCAACGAGGAGTATGAAGTATAAGTATATTAAAATTTGAACACATTTAAAACTTAGGGGAAAGAGGAACTTAAAAAGAAAATACTTTCAGAAGGTTCAAGATTTGCAATGGAGGGATTTGAAAATTGACGACGATTTGTCATGAGGCGATCTCGGGGATCGATGCAAAGAAAACGGTCAGATGTTCAAAACATACATACGCCTAGGATATGGCCCAGGGTACCTACGGGAAAAATCCTACGGTCGTCCAACTAAAGCTTAAGAAACTCAGCGCTTGGTCCTTCTAAGGGAGCTAGGCAGTAATGGAAAGCATTCAGCTTGGTCCGAAATCGATGAACCCAAACGTACGACTGAAGGAAAATCTGGAAGTCTGATATGGTCAGGGGTAGACAAGGACCACTAAGGTAACTCCTATGACGATTAAATCAATTCCTAGCAAGGACTCTAATTACCAGTCTAACAATCAACCCTATTTTGCAAACAATCATATGCAAGCAACCAAACATGTTTTAACAAGCCAGAACTAACTAAGGGAAGAAACAACTAGGTCAAGAGTTACCTGCGATAACCTCATCCACAGTCTCGCTCTCCACTGCCGTCGTCGGATAAGCCTGCTCCCTTGGCTGCATGGCCTGCTGAAAAGCCTGCTTCTGAGGAGCGAGAGGTGCTCCACGACCTGCAGGTATAGGTACTCTCTGTTGTAACGGCTGTGCGGCTACGGGATCCTTCCAAGGTACCTTAGAGCTCGGGCACTCCTTCATAGTATGAGTAGGATCTCCACAAATCAGGCACTGGCCCAGCCTCCTCCTGCACTGTTTCTTCTCATGACCAGTCTTGCTACAATGATGGCACACCTTCCGACTTGGCCCAGTTACTGGTGCTTCCTTCTGCGGAATTCCCTCCGATGCCTTCCGCAATTGATTTGCATGCCGACAATCCTTCTCTGAATGAGTAGCGACACCACAAATCAAACACCGGCCTAGAAATCTTCTGCACTGCTCCTTGATGTGCCCGGTCTTGCCACAGAAATAGCAAGTCTTCAGAGTAGGTCCGCCACCAACTCGAGTCTGTCGTCTTCTCGCCATCTAACGACATAGAAAACGAACAAAAATTTAGACTCCATATCTTAATGACTTAGATGTTGTAATTTATTTAGTGGATATTCCGTTTATTATCGTTGTTCCGTTAGTTCGCAATTGCAAGATTGGACCTGCATGGGCCACCAACAAAACCTGTCACGCCCCGCTTCCCAAAAACGTGGAGGCGAAGCGTGAGAAGGTCCGCTCAGACTTGAAGCTACAAAGCTGCAAGTCCGATAAGCGTCAATCAAATTTAAACTGCAGGTCCTTGCAACGCGAAATGAAACAAGGATAATAATAACGAAAGAGACAAAAGAAACATATCAGAATATCCATAATAATAAATTCCAACATCGCAGAAAAGCCACCAGGCTAAAAGAAAAAGAGTCTAAAAGAGGCCCAGCATGGCCAATCAAAAGTACAAAATGCAGAAACAAAGTAATGGTGCAAGCACCGACATCTAGCAGCAACCTAAAGCAACAGCAACGCCAACAGTCTCTAAAACTGGTCTCCGGTGTCTACGAACTCCTCGACGGACGTAGGCTCAGGCTCAGCGTCAGCAACACCTCGACCTCAACAACTGTCTCTGGCTCAGGGTCTAACATGTGGCGCCCAAAAGAGCAAGGGGCACATGTCAGCAAGTCTGGAAGACTTGTGCAAGTGAAACTGAAAGTACAAGTAAGAGCAACCTAGCAGTTCTAGCATGATGCAATGACATGGCAGTTAAAGTATGAGTGCAGCAGGTAAAGTAAAGTAAAGTAAAGTACGAGCATGGTATGGCATGGATGACAAGTATTACATGAATCATTCACAAGACAAGTACAAGACAAGGAAAGTAAGCACCTCGTGCACAGAGATTCCGCCTTTTGGCTAGAGTGGCTGCGCGGGCCAACTCCTAAGCTCAAGTGATCGTTTATCCCTACCCCTCCACGTGTGTCGAGCCAGGGCCTTACCCCCGAACGGGAATGCTCGCTTCTGGAACACGAGCCAGGAAGTGTTTTGCCTTGCTGGTCTAGGGGTGCACCTAGCCAGTCAAGGGAGTACAAGTACAAGTATTGTAGCGTGTGCTACCAATGCGACATTCAATGCATGGATGACATGACATGACAAGTAGTAAGGCGTACAGATAAGGAAAGTAAACGTGACAGTTTAGTATGCATGAACAACAAGTTTAAAGGTTGGATCTAGCTTCGTTGTCAAGCTAGATCAATTTGGTGACGGATCTAGTTTCGTTGTCAAACTAGATCAAGTAGGCGTCTAGCCAGCTATCATTTCACTGACTAGTCTCTTTTACGCTAAAAACAAGGAAGTGGCCTAAAAACATGGCCCTAAACAAGATTTGGCAAGTTTCACTTGCCTGCAACTATCACGTCAAGAAAACACCGTCCAACGAGTCCAAAGTCACGATTCCTACGTGCACAAGTCCACCGGCCTACATCCGTTTTATTAATCTTGATTAGTTATTGCTAAAACATTTAAAATACTTAAAAATACTGATTTTTAGTCTTGGTTAACGTGCAATTGGGTTGGGGGTCCTAGGGGTGCAAAACGTTACCTCAACACGACGCGAAAGCTACACCGGCGTCGGGTAGCGACGCCGGGGGTTGGAATAATAAGATCGCGCTCCAAGTCCAGATTCCAATTAGATTCCTCGCTGGAAATTTCAGAGCAATCAACCCGGGCGACGATTCCAGATTCCAAAGCTCGCACGTGCGACGACGGGCTACGACGTGCGACGACGTCGTACGCGGCAAGTCGTCGAAGAGAACGCACCTAGGTGGGGCCCACAGTAGTCCTAGTGACCTTTGGGGGACCCACAATACCTCTGGAGAACTTGGGGGTCCCACGGAGGCAAGTGGTGCGACGGATGCGGGGTTGCGACGAGTGACTCTCGGTCGTACCCCTCCAATGCGGGAGAATCTCTCGGTCGTGCGCTGAGAATGCGGAGCTGCGACGATTTGGGTCTGTCGCAGCAGCGGGCGCGGCTGTCTCCTTCGGTCAGACCGGTCGGGGGTTTCGGTCAGGCGCTGAGAATGCGGAGCTGCGATGCTGCAACGTTGCAGTGCTTGCAACAACGGTCGCTGCGGGCGGGGCGACCGGTCAGACGCTGTGCGGAGCGGGGCGACAAGGCGGGTCGGTGCAAAGCGCTGTGCGGAGCGGGGTGCGGGCCTATCCCTCGGTCAGACCGAGGGAACGGAGCGGGCGCTGCGAAGCGATGCGGGCGGCGATGGGTGCGGGGGCTGCTATCGGTCGGAGCGGGGGAACGGGGGCGTTTTTCTCGGTCGTACAGCAGCTGAACGTCGCAACGTTGCGACGAATCGTCGCAACGTCCAATTTTGCTTTAGGAAGAGGCTAGGGCTAATTTCTTGTGAAAATAGGTCTTCCTAGGGGTTGCTTATATAGTATAGATGGGTTGACTTGGTCTAGGGCTAAATCTAATAGGATTAGAATATTAAAATAATTTAAAATTTGAATTCCAACTACTCCAACTCACCCAAGGGTTTGACTTGGTCCAAATGAGCTGGAAATTGGCTCAAAAATTCTTTAAAATGTTTAAAACTTAAATAAATTTTATTTGGCCGAAAATAATTTATAAATTAATTATTAAAAATAATATAAAACTTGTTAAAAATATAAAAGTGGTCAAATAAACTCCAAAAATTATAAAATAAATATCGTGGTGCTCGTGACGACGAATGTGAGCTAACTAAGAAGACGGATCTCAAATTCGACGTCGGATGACAAAACTAAAAATAGAAACGTCTCCCGTCGAAAGTGAAAATCGCCACGTCTCATCGAATAAATTTAAATTGTGGGAAAACGACTCGGGAAACGTCGTTCCAAATTAGTGCCACTATTTATTACTCTCAGAGACATTCACAACGGCATATCACACAAAAGTGTTCGCAATCAAATAAAGTCTAAAATAAACACGTGCACGGCCAAAAGCACGTGCACGAACAACGTACAACGAAAAGTGGTCGTTACACCGCACCTCCGGCACTAAATTTTTTACGCTAATTTGTTGTTTCACGCCGAAGGCGACCGTGCCGAATTTGTTGTTCTACGCTAATTTGTTGTTCCACGCCGAAGGCACCAGTGCTGAATTTGTTGTTCCGCGCCGAAGACGCCCGTGCCGCTAAATATTTTTATACTAATTTGTTGTTCTTTTAAATTTTTTCTGTGGAAATAATTTTTTGGGGAACAAAGATTTCGGGGATCTTAAATGAACTGTGCCGCACAGAATTTGTTGTTCTACACTAATTTGTTGTTCGAAGCCGAAGGCGCACGCACCAAATTTGTTGTTCCGTGTCGAAGGCGCCCGCACCGAATTTGTTGTTCCACACCGGAGGCGTCTACACCGAATATATCTGTGCTGCTAAATATTTTTACACTAATTTGAGGTTTTTAAATTTTGGCGGTGGAAATAACTTTTTCGGGAACAAAGATTTCGCGGCGGAAAAAATCTTAAATGAACCGTGCCCACGGGCACGGGTTATGACTAGTGTGTGTGTGTGTGTGTGTGTCTATATATATATATATATATATATATATATATATATATATATATATATATATATATATGTATATATATGTATATGTATATATATGTATGTATGCATATATGTATGTATGCATATATGTATGTATGCATATATGTATGTATGCATATATGTATGTATGCATATATGTATGTATGCATATATGTATGTATGCATATATGTATGTATGCATATATGTATGTATGCATATATGTATGTATGCATATATGTATCTATGCATATATGTATATATGTATATATGTATATATGTATGAGGAGGGATCAAATGACCCCCAAAAGTAACCCCCAAAAATAACCCCTATCAAAAATCCTATGCCCCCCATTTTTTCGAAAGATCCGAACCGTTCATCTTGATCTCCACCCTCTAAATACCCGACCCACCAATTTTCAACCCGATCACATGTGTTTTGCCCGTTCATCCATCCGACCCAAATTTAACGGTTTTGCATGAACAGAACTTTTGCGAATGGTTGATGAACGGGCAAAACAAATGGGATCGGGTTGAAAATTGGTGGGTCAGGTATCTACAGGGTGGAGATCGAGATGAACGGTTCGGATCTTCCAAAAAAATGGGGGGCATAAGATTTTTGATAGGGGGTCATTTTTGGGGGTTATTTTTGGGGGTCATTTGATCCCACCTCTGTATGTATAGATATATATATGTATATATACATTTATACACATATATACATCTATATATATACATGTATACATATATATATATATACACACATATATATACATACATACACAAACACACACATACATACATATATATATTATATGTATGTGTATATATATATATGGTTTTCTGGGTCATTAGGGCTATAAAATTGGTGTCCGGTCTAAGTCGGTCGAACGAAGAAATCAAATATGCAGCGGAAAAACATCTTAAAACAGTTTTAAGTATAGCCCTAAAGAAATAACCCTAGCCAGATTATCTACTATCCAGTGGATGGGTCCGATCAACCCCTAAAGATAGATCTATTTAATAGCAAGTATAAACGCATGTAAATTAAACTATATACCTTTCACTTCGTTTCTGTAGAATACGAAGCATCGTTTTCAGCAACATTACTTTATCTCCGAAGCAATGCCCCACGTTGGGGCTGAGCCGCTTCTCCAAAGCTAAACCACGTCCTGAGACGAACCACGTCCCAAGGCGAGCAACACCATTGTCGTCGAGTCAACCACGTGCTCCAAAAAGTTTCACCTCGAGTGGATCCTCTTCAAGACTTCGGATCCGATCCAAACTCCTTCATAGCTTTGCTTGAGCCCGATCGGGAGCAAGGAAGAATTAGGGAGAAGAGAGAATATTAATTTAAGCTTAGATTCAAGCTTGCTCACGTTTAATGGAGCTTCTCAGATCAGGAGCTTGGTGCAAGTTTCAAGGAGGGGGGTTCGCCCCTATTTAAATAGGTGACTGACCCCTCCCCTTTCTCAATTACCGATGTGGGACTAAAGGTTTGGAAAAAAAATCAATTAAAGTTTGCCTTCCTCGAAGGCCAATCTTTAGCTAATTTTTTATCCCTCACCATTGAGCTTCGCAAGTGATATCAATGTATCAAATCGAAGAGCACTGAACGGTGATCGCATAAAATGAACGTGGACCCATTCGACTTCGTTTGACCCCTCAAACGTATGTGCAAAGTTTGCCAAAACAAATGAAGTTTCAAAAACAATAGAGCCGCCAAAAGTAACCCATGGTTTTTAAATTCTGTGGGCCCCACCATGGGGCCCACCACTGTACGGGCGCGCCCATGTGGGTGCACCCATTGGCAACAAGCCTGGGTCGGGCACCCGCTTGGGCGCCCGACCCGCTGGCTTGGGCCATCGGCCCAAGTCCTTAGGCGCTGGGCCTTTTGCCCAGAGCCTTAGTCCAGCTTGCGGCTAGGCATTGCCCAGCCGCAATTCCCAGCTCATAACTCTTATGAGCTGGGTTTTAAAAACTATTTTTTTAATGTTTAAAAAACTTTTGGGCTACTTTATTGTTGGCTCCCTCCTTTTCTATTTAAAACTCCTTTTAAATAGATTTTCTGTGCCTGTTTGGACTCCGATTCGAGCACGGTTTTCTTCCCGACTTTCGTGGAAAAATCCTATCTTTATTTCTATGCATCTATTCTTTAAAATATGCTCGCAAACAATTTACGACATATTGAAATAACATTGCATCAAATGCAATTAAACCCACATCTTTAATATTTTAGACTTATATCGCAAACTCTTTGCGACTTAATAAATTCCCATACATCCGACATATAATATTCCCAACGACTTCCTATTACTTGGCGAAGGTCTCACTCTGTGTGAGCCCCTACAGCCTGACCCTACTATACGTGGGGCTCGAAACCCCAAACGGCATTGACCACGAGTAACAGGTGTCATACTTGTTTCGGTATCATAATTATGTGGTTAACTCATTGACATGAGTATTGTCGGGACCACAATGAATGTGTTCGTGATGAATGCCGCAGTTTTAGTCCCCTCGTCAAAACTATTTCGCCTAGTCAAGCATATGGTACGGTCAAACTATCAAGCCTAATAGCTTGAACTTGGTTAGTCTCCATCGGTCTTTAGTCAAATAATGTTGGACTTCTTCCAACATACTTTGGCCAAAGTTTTTCACTAAAGACCGAACCAACACGTGCAACACTAGCTCTGCATAAACGGTAGAGATGAATCCTTTCTTGGTCATTCCTCTCCCGCACATTTCAAGTGGCACCCAACCATAGACCTTTTGACAGGCCTTGCCTCGAAGCTAGGTCAGAGATCTAAGTGACACTGTTCACGTACAGGTTCGTACAATGACCTCAAGTCTAAGGACCAACTTGCCTATCATCACTGAGAGTTATCACTGACAGATTTGTTACGTTAACCATGTGATAATTCTCATTGGGTCGTTTAGTGAACTCATTCTCCAATAAGCATCTGTGTCTCCTCTCCGACTTCACCAAGTCGAACGACCATGAGATCATCGTCACCACTCCATGGTGAAGACAAATACACAATGGTCTATTCGATGTATCGATATCCTTTTTTCGAAACATCTATGACCACGAACAATTTTAGACTTATGCTACTATCGGTCAAACAAATCTCCATGATCGAGATCCTCATTTCAATACTTGTTTAACCTCGCATTAAGTCTCAGGACTTTACCTAAGTTCTAATGTCGACTACATTATTATTAACTTAAGTAAATTCTTACCAAACAGATTACTGTTATTTTGAACAAGACGTTTGTACAATGTACACAGAGATAAATTGCCTCGAGGGCATACCCGTCTCCCAACATCCCCCACTTGTACTCAAACCCATTTATCTCGGTATCTCATATCGCTTTTACACATAAGTCTCTCTAGACTTTATGTAGTAGAACCTTCGTGAGTGAATCTGCTAAACCATCTTTAGTATAGACTTAAGGAGTTTCTATGTTCATGCTAGACTAATTATTTGAATCTCATCCAAATTATTACATTGGTCTTTTGGAATTCATAATCTTTGACTTGCCTAGATCTCTTCCGGCTCATCGTCCTGACTTGAGATTTAAAACAATATCCCTTACATACCTTACGAGAATGATCCAACATAGTCACTAGTCATCCACATGATTCATAATCGTTTCTGATAAAATGTCAAACTCTTTGACCATTTTATCAAAACATATGTACGGCTCCTTGATACCTCTCTGCCTTTTCTTCACTCTCACTGACCTTGAAAAGTCTCTGGCTGATTCATATAAGTTCGTTCTTCTAAATCATATTTAGAAAATAGACTATATATAAATACTCCAGTTTTCATGGTCATCGTGAGAATTTACATTGAGTCTGATCCGTATAGATCTGTACACAGCTGTTGGCAAGAAAGTTGCATCGCAATCTATTATAGGAGTTCTGATGATAACTATTCTCAACCAGCATAACTTGTACTTCACTATTATCCATCTGGACTAATCTTCCGTCTTGAAGATACACTTCTAGCCAAAGGGAACACTTTCCTTGGTCACGTTTTCTAAGGTACATACCTTATTTACGTGCAAGGATCCTTTCCAGATTGCATTAAGCCATTTCTTAGAGTCACTACTCTGAATGGCATCTTAGAAGTTGTCTATGCCATCATTAAATATGATGTTTTACTTGACTCCTTTGTCTCACGAGGCTCGAGTAATCCTTTAACTTCCTAAAAATTGATTTGGGGAATATCAAGTTGATAAGGTCCTCACAGAACCTCATCAAGAACCTAAGCATTATTATCTGTGATTTAACCCAGAGGGAGGATTGCAACTCAAATTCACTTGCCATGTATCGCACCATGTCTAACAGAGAGCGATTCATGCTCTCCAACACACCGAAGTGTTAAGAGTCTTGACCTGAGAGCAAATCAAATTTTCTTTTAATTACGCAAGAATTCTATAGCTAAGTATTCGACTCTTCGACCTGATCGAAGCAGTTCAAATACTTTTGTCTCTGTGTTCACTATTTTATCAGACTTGTGTTTCATCATGAACACATGTTATAATAAGAATGTCACATCTAGGCTAATTTAGACTTGGGTCTGGATACATCCATATGTACGAGACCACGAGTTCTCTAACTCTTTCTCCCACTGTCTTACAGAAGAAGTTATGGCCATCATACCTTTGAGATAAGACTCACAAGTGTCTTTCGACTCATAATACGAGAGGCCAACAGACCCCTCTTTATGTGACTTGTCTAGTCTGTTCTATTCGGTATGGTCTAGTCTATTTAGCCATAGATTAGCATTCTATAACTTACACATTCATGTATTACCACTTAATACAATATCGTTATAAAAATTACACATTGCTTCGGAAGCAAGGTGACGACATTCACCAAAATGTGTTAGACATCCTCTATGGTCCAAGAAACAATAATTGCTTCTTTTCCAACACGTATGATAATCTATTCCTTTTGTATAACGATTATCCTGAAACCGTGACATCAAATATGTCACATTTTCAGTTCCTCCTACTTTTGCCTTTACTAATGATAGATAAAACTTTCTTTCTCAATTGACTTTCCAGGATGATGGACTCATGCATGTCCTGAGGTGTCTGAAGTGATGGCTGCTGAACTGAATCTGTAAAGAGGAAGGGCTCGAGATCCAATGTAGTTTGTAGGATGTATCTCGTGCACTCGTCCTCCTCAATACCACCATAGAAAACCATCTCAGCAGTCCACCTAAGATGCTCGCACACCTCCAGCTGTGGTAATGGATCAAACAGGTAATGTGACTCAGGCACTTCGATGTCATCTATCTCACTCTCACCTGGACACATCTCCATCCCATCATCACCACCAACCCAACGAAACTGCATCGTGTCTCCAACATGGGTGACACACACTCCATCATCCATCTCCTCCTAATCCTCAACATGTAATCTCTCAACGTCCTCTACCTAGATCTCATGCAATCAAACATCCTGCTCTGCTTGATATCCCATGGGGTCGCAAGAAAAGATCCCAAAGGTGTCTCCTCAGACTGACATTGGACCTGCTGCCCTACATCCTGAAGTGGGAGTGGGTACTGGCCACCCTCCTCATATCCAAGTGACGGCTCTCCAGATGGTGCAGTCTGCTCTAACTCTGCAAGTTCCCTCGGGTATAACCATGCATCCTCTGTCGTGTATGCAAAGAAATCTCCACTGCTACTCATCTGCACAAAGTCTCGTGTCGATGGCTGCAACCCTGTGTAGAAAATCCGAAGTAGATCCTCTGCGCTGAAAGCATGGCATGGACACCCAAGCACAAAACCATCGAACCTCTCCAAAACCTGACAGTTGGTCTCACCGTCAAACTGGATAAAGCTCGACATTTGTTGCTCAAATGCCTGGCGCATGTGTACCCGAATCCTGTAATAAATAGGAAAGAAAGCTCGAAGGATGAAAAGACAGCCATGTAGAAAAAGAATCTCGAGGAAAAGCATCAAACCAAATTTTAGCATCATCTCTCAATGTATGGGGGAACACTTCAAAATAAATAAAATCTGCACAAATGTTCTCATCGAACAAATCCCCAAATTCTTTTCGACACCATTTTTCAAACTTTTGCATAAATGAACTAGGATTTTCCAACCCCATACCGTGAAAGAACAGTGGGAGTTGGGAGTCCTCCACATCAGCATCGCTAAATTTTGAAAATGAATCCATTAGAAAAAAAATTATTTACAAAAGATTTTAAAAATAAAAGAAAGAAAGAAAGAAAAAATGACTCAAAAAGTATAAAATAAACAATCAAAAAGACTCAACACTAAGCTGAAAGTACTACACCCAAAGTATCCAAAACCAACCAAAAATGTGAATGCGAAAACCGTTGTCCCCGGAAACGGTGCCAAATGATTAAACTCGAGGGCGTATATAATCCAAGTAGGATGCACACGCTCTCCTCCCAAGAGAAGGAGTGTCAAATGCAATATAAACTCGTGAGTAAGGGGTCGAATCCACATGGACAAGTCGTTTCACCATCACATTCTCAATCGGCTAAGGAAGGCTAAAAGTGTTGGTACAACCAACTAAACTAACAAGTGTAGTGAGTGGAAGTGTGGGGTGATACGGTCGACCCAAACCCAAGGTATGTAGGTGGAGACCAAAGTGTGGAGCTAGTCAAGCAATGTGCGGAATGGGATGTCATTAGGGTTTTGAGTTGATTAACAATAGGTTTATTCCAAATGAATCAACCCTCGCATCCATTTCAAGGTATGCAGGGTTGTGCACATAGGTAATGCCCTTAAGGCACACCGTCGTTCTACGGCCCCACCAAGGGTAATGCACGATTCATTGATGTATTGATTAGTGGGTTGGAAATCCATAACATAAACTCGTGAATCGATCCTTGCATCCATGTCAATAGAATGCACGGATCGTGCACGTAGGTGTGACCCTTAAGGTACACCACCGTTCTACGGCCCCACCAAGAGTAGTGCACGACTCCATAAAATTTAGGGCACAACCCACCAATCAACACTATCTAGCATCCATTTCAAGGCATGCTAGATCAATTAAATACTAGAGATGAACATTACCAATCAAGCACACAAACCCCAATTAATCTCAATCCACACACAAATGGCTCTAGGCCTTCACAATGTAAAAAAGATGATAATCATGCCAAATGAACACACCAATCCTCATGACAAGCTATTAATCAAAAGATTATCAAATGGGTCTCACTCTCATTCAACAATCATTCAATAATATTCATACAAAAAAATAGAGATAAATGTTACAAGAGAGGGGAAGAGATCACCAAATAGAAGCCCTAAAAACCAAGCTTTCCCCTTCCATGAAGCTCCTCCAAGCTCTCCTAGCTCCAATGGCTTCCAAACCCTTGCCCTAGCCCTTAGGGAAGAAGAAGGGGGTTGTTTTCCCCCAATGGAAAAGTAACTTTTCGAATGCCCTACTGGGAATCGGCCAAAACGCACAAAAAGCCCCAAAACTTGTGTTTCGGGTCTGTTCTGGGCCTTGCGGGTCAGATTTTGGGTGCCCGACCCGCATCAATTGATGCACATATACGTGCATCTTCCTTCAGGCAGTACGGGTCGGGTCGGCAATGCCGCCCGACCCGCGGGAGAGCCGCCCCGCAGGAGCGGGGCCAAGTCCGACCGCATTAGCGGGCGGTGCCAGTTAGCGATCTACGGGGCACGCGCGGAGTGCGTGCCCCGCCCGACTTATCCCCCCCCGGCCCTATAGTAGGGTGGGCTACCGATTGGCGCCGCATGATTGTGATACGCTGGGCCCCAATAAATGTATTAATCTCCCTTTTATATGCATTTCTCCCTTCCAAAAATTGTAGAAAATGCCTAGAAATCTCAGAAAAATCACAGAAAATTCTGGAAAATCCCAAAGACTCCCAAGAGTACCTAAAAAATAGGAGAAGAAGAAATTAGTCCATATGATGATGTTTTGTGCA
This sequence comes from Scilla litardierei, assembly GCA_030789695.1. NCBI lineage: Eukaryota > Viridiplantae > Streptophyta > Magnoliopsida > Asparagales > Asparagaceae > Scilla > Scilla litardierei. Next base: position 707,602,435 of record CM061142.1, read on the forward strand.
AAGAATGAGAATAAGCCCTTATATAAAACATAAAGTGAGTATATACTTAAGAGAGCAAGATTAAGCCTAATCTTTAGCACAAAATGGTGGTAATTATGGGGTGTAAATATACACTTTTCACTACGAATCATTGCCTCCGGCTCTCGAGCCACTCTCGTGGGCGCGAGCGGCGGAAAACGGTCGCTAATCCTGAATCAGATTCGTGGGGATCCTCCTTAGGACATGGAGCCGCCTTCGTGATACCCCGATCCTAGGGCTGATCCCCCAAAACCCTTGCTCATACTACCATAGGGCAACCCTAGTTGCCAACTAAGGGTAACCCATCATCCTAACCCTAGAATCCTAGGGTTTGTCCCTAACCCTAGCAATAGATCTACTCAATCATGGCACAAGAGATAGAAACAATAAGGATTAACATCACAAGCATTTAAAATAAAAGCAATAAAGGATTCAACAATGAAAACATATAAGAGAGATAATAAAAGAGATTTACAAAGGAGAATATACTTAACTAATGAAGATTCGGTAAATAATCATCCAAGAGGAGGCCTATGGCATAGCCTAACCTCTGAAAATCATCTCCAAAGACAGAAAATTAGTGAAAGTGGCTAAAACCGGCCTCCTCCAAATGGTGGCTACAACTCCTATTTATAGACTTGCCCTAAAACCCCTAAAAATGACCTAAAAGTGGTCTATCAACATAGCGCTCGGTCGAGCACGCCCTAGAACTCGGCCAAGCACTCCCTTGTGCTACGGCCGCTTGGTGCGTGAAAAGCGGCCGCTCTGTCGAGTAGGGTAGCCGCTCGACCGAGCGACATCCTTGTGGAATGCATGTCGCTTGGTCGGAATTGATGTCACTCGGTCGAGCGGTTGCCCGCTCGACCGAGTGAATTAGACGCGAACTTTCCAGAGAGTTGCAAGGCAAAAATTAGGAGCTCACTGACGACTGGCTCGATCGAGTGTTGGGTGCTGCTCAGTCGAGCGAGTCGGATCGCTTGGCAAAGCGGCCCCTCGCATCTTGGCTCCTTCCCTTGGTGTCATAGCTCGGTCGAGCGCATGACCCCGCTTAGCCGAGCGATCTGGGAAATTCTTGCCTTCTTCTCTCTTTTATTTCTCTCCTTTGCTTCTTCTTTCTTGCTCCTCCTTTGCTCCCCAGTGGCTTTGAGTCTCGAATGTGATGCTATTGACGCTCTGGCATCGACGATCATGTCCACCTCTCCAATACGCTCCAAATCGCTCGAATTTTCCTGAAATGCAAACAAACGCCCTCGAAGTCAAAGAGTTCCAATCATTAACATAAAAGCATAATAAATCGGGATTTAAGCAATCATTTTGACGTGTAAACATGTAAAATAAAATGTGGAATATTATGACACATCAGGAGTCGCATCGTTCGCTCGGTACACTTGTTCCTTATTATTTTTGGGCAATATTCTTGCATTTCTCATAGAGTGTGTCACATTCACGGCACTATACGATGCCTCCATGCACTAGATCTAGTGGTAGACAGCCTGCTTCCAAGAGGAAGAAGACTGGTGACCCCGGTCATTCTTCTTCTGGGACAGTGCCTCCTCCTCTACATAGAGACCCCATCCGTGCACTGCCAGCATCTCCTGCACCACCAGCATAGCCACCTACACCCATGGAGACATACATGATCACTTTCAGAGATGGTGCACACTACGCCAAATTTGAGAGGATCTCCAGGCATCAGATCATCCCCACTAGGTTCACTCACATTCAGACACTAGAGCACCTAGGGGGTATTCTAGGGGCTGCACCAGCTATACGAAACCGTCGGTTGGGGTGACGTTTTTTCTATGTCGAAAAGCGCATACATTCGCCCGACACTCGAGGTCTAGAATTCTATTCGTAAGACTCCTAGGGGCTATTCCTTTCGACTCATGGACCAGAGTGAGAGATCTCACACGACATGGTCTGTGCATACTTTCACTGGCCACATGTCCCAGACCCCGGTAGAGCATATGGCCATAGCCACCACGCCCCTTCCATTTTTTTCTGCTGATGCATTCTGGGAGTAGATAACAGGCACACCACACTTCGACCCTTGTAGGGCGAAGGCCTCTTCCATAGTCCACCACTGCATGCATCTTGCACAGTGCCTCCTGGCGACCACCATCCTAGCTAGGCGAGAGGTTGGGACTATGTCCACACCTGAGTTGTTCATGCTCTGGGCGATGACATAGGAGAGAGCTTATGATGTTGGTGGGGACGTCTTACTCCCTGCCATATATATTGATGTCGCCAGTTGGTACTTTGACCGCATTATTTCCACACTCGCCTCCACCAAGGTGATTTGTTGTGGCGGTCTGATCACCCTCCTGACCCCTATTTTAGACATCAAGTTTCCTGCTGACCTACGTTGTGCTACGGGCCCCACTACCCTTTCTGACTATGTTAGTGCCTGCATGCACATGATCTGACCACATGGACAGTGCCATTGGGTCTGGCTACATGGTCCCTTTTCTGCAGATTATATCGTGCTTTCAAACCCCGTCCAGACCTATGTAGGACCAGCAGGTGCAGAGCGGAGGTTCCCCATGAACATTCTCATCCCACCTGTATATGTGATAGAGCCCGAAGAGGAGCAGTAGGAGCACCCCGTTGAGCCTCACCCACCTGAGATCCCCATAGTTCAGCCTGCCTCTAATCCACTTCCTGGACCCAGCACATCTATCTCCACTTTTGCTCGTGCTGAGAGTTCCACGTCCACACCCATCCCCAAGAGTACCATGGATGTGTCTGATCCTGCCCCATTCATTCCTGAGAGTGTTGATCCTTCCATTCCTGCGACCGTAGAGACCCTCACCTCATTTGAGATACCGACTTCTGGGGTGACCATATCTTCAGTTTTCATGCTCACCCCACCAGCCGATATTCATATCTATACTGCTGACGTATTCTCTGAGAGTGTCGTGGTGTTTTTCATCACATCTGTTGCCATGACCTCTTCACCCTCATCCACTTCTGCCGATATTTCGCTCACATCATTTGTTGTACCCATTTCAGCGAGCATTCCTATATCTCGACCTCACCTGGAGGCTGAGCATCCTATTATGAGCGCCGCTCCGTACACACACACCCCATAGTAGCCCAACTAGTTTTTGGAGGACATGTGAGTCCATCTCGTACATGTGCACGTCCCTCTACCTCTGCTCCTGACGACAGAGACTTGCGCCTGTACGCAGTCGTGTCGATAGTCGATAGACTTAAAGTCGATTCTCGAGCCCTCACACAGGCTGTTGCTACCCAGCAGACCCATGTAGCCCTTATCCCTGGTATTCGACTGATGCTAAACCAAATTTTACAGCATCTGTAGCAGCAGCAGCTAGCTCCTCCTCCTCCACCGCCCCCATCACAAGGAGGTGATGGCGATGCACCTGAGTAGGCACTTCACTTGATGCATGTTATAATTTTGATCCCTTCTCTCTCCATTATTTTGCTTGCCCCTCTGTCTTCACTTTTCAGGGAACCACAGATTCCAGCTTGGGGGAGAGTACTTTTGATCACCTTTGCATCCATCCCATCATTTTGCATGCTTGCCTTGCATATCTGTATTGTATATACCATCATGTAGATGCATCAGGTATTTCTTTTATTATTTTTCCTTACTTTTCATTTTGCATCATCTCCACACCCACCCACCCCTCTCTTTTATGTCCCAGTGACACACTTTGCACATCGAGGACAATGTGATGTCTAGCTTGGAGGAGTGAGTGTACTTACGCACTTTTATTTTCTCTATTTTCATCTTTATTTTCATCTTTATTTTCATTTTTCTTTATTTTTCACTTATTTTCACACATTTTTTCATTTTTCCATGCATCATATTTTCTTTACTTTTAGAGCGCTTGCATGTGTATAGTTAGATTTTATTTTATCATTACTTCTTTTACTTTCTTTGCTAGAGATGAATTCACTGAGATGAACTTAGCTTGAACTTCACTTTACCTATGCACATATCTTTCGCAGCACTATTGTCTTTATTTCTGATATCATTTACAATATACTATTGAGCACTTGAGAAAAAGAACATCTAATGTGATATTTATTGTACATGAATGAATTTTAACGTTGACTCGTCTGAGAATTACTGTATTGTAAACTCTTTGTAGAAAACACACCAAGATTCACGCATTGACTGCATTATATTTGGGGTACTGCTTTCATATCTCTATATCACTTTTGATTTGCATGAATTGTGTACTAAAACTTCGGGTTAAATGAACTGAATGTCAATTGATATGAATAGACTAGTTTGCTTTTAAAAATCAAACTGAGTAAATGACATTACCCTGCTGAAGTAGTTATGCACATACAAAGAGTGAACTGAGTGATATAATATATTCTTTATTCACATATCTTGAAAACATTTTTATACCTATTATCATTAGAAATTCTCCCCTAAAGCGACTCTTATTTTTTGCATCTTTCACATACTACCAAAAAAAGCCAAAAAAATTTCGTGATCCCAAAAATACAAAAGAATATATCTTTCTTTGGGGATTGTACTTGTGTATATCTGGATTACAAAAAGAAAAAAGAAATATATATATATATATAAGAAAAAAAGAAAGAGAAAAAGAAAACTTCATTGTATATACACCATCCATTCCACTCTTTGCTTCCATTTACTTTTCTTTTATGGAGCCACAATACTTGGGGAAAACCATATTCTATACATTTGATGCCATTACGCTTATAAATAAGCTTGGGGGAGAAAATCCAATGATGTGTGAGAGAATGATTATTTATATGTGCATGACTATAAAAAGCTATGTAATCTCTAATAGTTAGGATTATGACTTTGAGTATGATGACATCTATGAGTTGAAAAATAGAAATGAAATTCATAAGACCACATCTTTCCATTCTCATATGTATGAATTGTGTGATATCTCTTATACTCCAAGTAGAAGCAATCAATTGAAAAGTGTGTTGTCTATGAACAAGTATATCGTTTTCTATGCCTTAGACGATGTTTAATTTTAAAATGATTTCATATCTCATAAGATTCACATTGTTCTCAGTTTTTATATCAAGTGTGCCTTTTATGAAATGATATCGAAATAAAATCGATAGTGATGTTTATATTCATTATTGGTGCATTTGGGTGAGTGAATTCGAGTTCTGAAAGAATGATCTAGCATTTTCCCTCTTCGCCTTCTTTTCGATTTATTTGATTTTCTTTATTTTTATTCGCCAAGTTCGTTTTTTACTTATCTTCCTCTAGGACGAGTAAGAGGTAAGCTTGGGGGATTTTGATATGCTCATATTTTACACTTTATTTCTGCATATTTCCATGCCATATCGATTGCTCATATCGCGAATTCAAAGCTTAAACGACGATTTCACGACGAATTTCATTATTTCTATGTTTCGTTGGATTTTCGGGAAATATGTAGCAATCGGAAGCAATTTGGAGCTAGGAGCATATATATACGCGTGCTGGAGTGTCAACGACGACGAGATCGAGGAGCTCACAATGCTTGAAGAGGTCAAGAAGCAAAAGGAGGAGAAGAGAAGAAGGAAGGAAGTGATAATAAGAAGAAAAATATAAAAACTCAGCCTACTCAGTCAAGTGGCGCAGCCCACTCAACCGAGTGAAGTAGATACGCCCCAGCCCCAGCCAAAGAAGAATGTCAAATGCACTCGGTCGAGTGAAACTTTCACTCGACCGAGTGAGAAGCCCATTCGAACGAGTGGAGAGAAGAAAAGCTGGAGGCAGAACACTGTTTCTGGAGAAGCATGCAGAAGATCTCACTCGACCGAGTGAGAAAGCCACTCAACCGAGTGAGCCGACCACTCGATCGAGTGGCCAAAGAAGACAGAATGCTGATTTTTGAAGGCTTTCTGCAGAAAATTCCACTCAGCCGAGTGACAGTTTCACTCGGCCGAGCATGCTGCCAGCCCAAATCTGAGAATTAGGGTATGCTTAAGGTTGAGGGTATTTGGTCAGCTTTTTTCTACATTTCTGAGTTAGTATAAATAGGTAGTTTTGAGAGCCGTCAAAGAGGGGACGATACGGCTAGAGTTCTAAAGAGAAATTTTATTTTATTTTGTTATTACTTAAGGATTGGAGTGCAAATTTCTTAATTTTCTTTGTGGATTGAAGCTTGCAACACAATTGGTTTGTCTAAACTCCTATTGTATCTAATTTTTATGGTTAATTTCTGTTTAGATTTCTTGTCTATGATGATTTCTATTGCATCTACCATTTCTATTTCGTTGATCATATTGCATTGTGAGTAGTCTCTTTGCTCTAGGGCAAAATGGATGAACCCAATGGATTTAAAGTTTGATATGTGAAATTTATTAAAAACCCATGTTGCTATACTTGTTTGAGGGTTAGATTATAGTTAATTTACTATGGATATCTAGGGATTTCTATTGGATCTTGAGAGCTAAAGAGAGGATCTTGATCTATAGGAAGTCCTAGATATCCGATTTAGATATATAATCGAGATTCCCTAGAGTTGGTGCGCAAGAGTGATCAAAGCTAGCATCTTTATTATATTTCTATAATTATATTCGTCTGTACGAGGGTAAGACGAGTACGAACCACCATGATCTAGATTCGAATTCACTTTGTTCGAGAGCAAACTTGAGTTGGAATTGAATTATATTGTTGATCTTAATGCTAATAGTTTGAACTAGGCTTGCGCGAGAGCGAGGTTCTAGTTTAGATTATTATAGACTTGCATAGCACGAGAGAGTGTGTTGGTTCCCAATTTGGTTGCAACAATTTCACCCTAAATCAAGAGTAGTAATATGGAAGTTCATAATTACATTGATGCTTGAAGATCTATAGTGGGGATTCCCTAGCCTTAGACACTTTTATTGATTGAATTTAAAACCGATATTTTATATGCTTGTGACACCATATATTACTCCACCATTTTCCATCTCCGCTAAGTAACCAATATAATACCAACAGCTCCTCCCCGTGATTCGATACCCACTCACCACTTAACCGTGCCCTTGCAGTAAAACTACATTGTTTCTGGGTATACATCCATAGTCGATCACAAAGCCTACCGGTTATACAACAAAAACACTTCAATGGTTGAGGAATCACTTCACGTTTATTTTAATGAAGATTTTGATTTGCCTCATATTGATGATGATAGTTTAGATGTATTGAGTGATTTTATCAATAATGTTAAAATTGATGATGTTATTGAGACTAACAATACTAATGAAGATGTTGAGATTGTTCCTAGTGATCCAGGTGTTTTCAAAGCTTATCCAACCGTTCGTGACCGCCCACATGACCAAATTATTGGAAATAATGGAGTGGGTGTCCGGACCAATGTTTGATGAATTCTCTCATTGCGCCTTTGTCTCCATTATTGAGCCAAAGACCATCCAAGAAGCGTGTGAAGATAGCTCTTGGATCGTGGCAATGGAAGAGGAACTCATCCAATTCGAAAGGAATGAAGTTTGGGAGCCAGTCCCTCTACCAAGTGGACATCAAGTTATTGGGACTAAATGGATCTTTAAGAACAAGAGGGCCGAGAACGAAGTCGTCACAAGGAACAAAGCAAGGTTAGTAGCTCATGGCTACCGGCAAGAAGAAGGTATTGCTTTCGAAGAATCTTTTGCTCTGATAGCTAGATTAGAAGTTATTAGATTGTTATTATCTTTTGCATCTCATAAGAATTTTAAATTTTTTCACATGGATGTTAAAAGTGCATTTTTAAATGGTATTGTTAATGAAGAAGTTTATGTTTCTCAACCTCCCGGATTTATTCATGAAAAATTTCCAAACCATGTTTTTAAACTTAAGAAAGCTTTATATGGGTTGAGACAAGCTCTTAGAGCTTGGTATGATCACCGTAAGAACTTTCTTTTGGATTTGAGATTTAAAATGTGAGAAGTTGATTCAACACTGTTTACTAAATATTATGAAAATGACATTCTTCTCATTCAAGTTTCTGTAGATATTATTTTTGGATCTACTAACTATGATCTTTGCCAAGAATTTTCTAAGTCCATGAAGGATGAATCTGAGATGAGCCACTTGGATGAGCTCAACTATTTTCTAGGACTTCAAATTCGACAATGGAAGGACGGCATCTTCATACACAAAACCAAGTACACCGGGGAGTTAATCAAGTGATTCAGGATGGAATCGTCTACAAGAAAAAGAATTCACATGAGTACAACTACACATTTACATAAGGATGAAACCGGGAAAGATGTTGACATTCGTCTCTATCGAGGTATAATTGGTAGCTTACTTTATTTAATCGCAAGTAGGCCCGATATCATGTTTTTCGTTTGTTTATGTGCGAGATATTATTCACAAATTAAGGAATCATATTTGATTGCGGTTAAACGAATATTGCGTTACCTCAATCAAACCCTAGATTATGGATTACTCTATCTTAAATCTAGTACATATGAGTTAATATCATATAGTGATGCCGATTTTGCTGGATGCAAATCCGATAGGACTACTAGTGGCACTTGTCATTTTCTAGGAAATTATCTTGTCTCTTGGTTTTCCAAGAAGAAAAATTCTGCATCATTGTCCACGATCAATGCAGAATATATTGTCGCAGGTCTTGCATGTGCACAAGTTCTTTGGATGAGACACACTCTGAAAGACTATGGTATTAATTGTGATACTTGCCCTATCATGGTTGATAACCAAAGTACAATTTATCTCTCTAAAAATCCGGTACAACACTCCCGTACCAAACACATAGATGTGAGACACCATTTTATTAATGATCATGTAGCTAAGAAGGACATCATTTTAGACTACATTGAAACCCAAAAAGAAATCGCTGATATCTTCCCAAAACCTCTAAAAGAAGATTCATTTGTAAGGTTGCGTGGAGAATTAGGGATTATGGGTGAATCTGAAATCTAGGACTTCATTTTTATATGCTATACCAGGTTTTTGAATTCATATGATCATTTTCATATTATATTAAACGTGTCTATTTTCTCCATATGTTTTATTTGAGATTTCTTGGAGAATTTTGTGAATTTATGATTATGTTGATAATCTTCATATGAGTATTAGTTATTGTGATTATGAATGTTATTTGATGTGTTTAGAGTGTTTAAAGTATATGTCTAAGGGTGAGAGAACTCAATTTCACATTTTTGCCTCATTCCTGGATTTGAGAACCAGGACAGGTGCATGTGCCTTTGTCAATAGGCTCCTGCCCAAGCTCTAGATTATTCTCTATTTTTTGCAACTCTCAGTTAGGCGACTGATGCATATTTTCAGGCACCTGGTTGTATTCCAGGCAACTGAAATTTTGTCATCAGGCGCCTGTTGTAGCTTTTGAGAATTGAGCCTTCAAAACATCACTCTGTTTAATTTCACACAGGCCCATGTAGGTCATTTCACAGGCGCCTGTCCATTGACAGGCGGCTGTGATTTCTTCTACAGGCGCATGTGCTTATGCTAAGCCATTTTTAATTCAGGGCTTGACAGGCGACTGCACTTTGTGCATCGTCGCCTGTCTGACCTGTTTGGCGGTTCGTAACTCTTAATCTCAGCCGCTTATTCTGATCTGACGGATGTGATCAAATCTTGCTTCCCCTATTACCATCGACTCGTGGGCTTCTTCTCTTTCCTCCGATTCAAATTCCTGCATCGAGTTGGGGCTTGTCAAGAGAGAGTTTTTACTAGGATTATTAGTGTTTAGCACTTTGGGAGTGCACTACGGGAACCAGGTTTGTGTAGAGTAGGTGCTCTAGCTTCGGTTGTACCAGTAAAATTATTAATTTAGTATTTGCTTTTGGGGCTGGAGTAGGTCGTTGGGAAGACCGAACCGGGGTAAATCTAATGTGCACTATGTGATTGCTTTCTATTTACTCTGCATCTGATTATAACTGCATGTGATTGCTTGTGTGTTCACGAGAATTTTTATTAGCCAATTCAACCCACTCTAGGCTTAGATCCAGGTCCAACATCAAAAATTTAAAAGGAATGAAGAAACGATACAATAACCTTCCTCCCACAACCTTTTCTGCACAATCAGAACCCTATTGTCATCTCCGGATGACAAAGCGTCAACCTCAGGCTCTTCCTCCTATGATTAATCCCATCTTAAGGCTGACAGATGTCTACGTATATAATCTATGACAGAGGCTCTGTCTCTGATGATTACAAAGCCATGGGGTCGCAGTATTCGGTCCATCTCAATAAGCATGTCCTCAAACCCGCATCCTTACTTCTCTAACTTGGAGAACATGGGCCAATCATGAAACAGATCATAGGTGTGAGGATATGTGGAAAATGACTCACACCTGCCATTGCATGTAAAAAAAGATCAGTGAAACAATGGCAGCAGAAATTTTTCTAGAAGAGTCATATCTAAGCTCTCAGATTGTACATATGTCGGAAGAATCTGTAAGCGGGTTTTGGCCTGATATGGCCATATAGCCCAGTACCCGACCCGATTAGATTAGTTGATAGTTTTCATCAACTATTATACTGAGTCTTCATGATCTGGTTTGGTTGAGGGAATCACGTAATCGTTTCAGAATATATCGGGACGGTTACGTGGTTGGAGGGTATGGCAGTGGCTCCTATATATCGAAGGGAGTTCTTCTCCTTTATTGTATCAAATCTCAGCCATTCTCCGGAACCCTTAAAAACTAAATTTCTTTCTCTTTCTCAGAACCAACAATGGTATCAGAGCAAATCTCTCGATCCCCGCGACAATCCTTCAGTCAAACGACTGAGGCGGCCCCCCGTTTTCCAGTTACGTAGGCATAGTTCGGTCTCCATCCACCGGAGTGCATAGCTCCTCGTTTACTGTTCCCGAAACGAAAAGGCGCACATCCGCTGCTTTTTCGTTTTCTAAGACTTCCACGCGGAAGTTATTCGGTGTTCTTCCCAGCACATCTGCCGAACACCGATATCATGCACCAGAAGACAGGTAGTGGCACGCACACAAGAGCACCCATCAGCAGGCCCCATCCTGAGACACACTCCATGGAGTGGGCCCTCCCAAGCCCTCTTCCTTCACCGAGCAATTCTCTTCACCGAATTCTCTTTTTGCAGTGGGCCCATCCAATTATCTCAACCGCTTAAGAGTGCACGTCCCAATTGTTTTACCAAACAAGAGCCCAAACGTTTCTCCAGCACACGTGGCGGGCCCCATTTTCCATAGAGAAATCCCACTTCTCTCCGAGACGCTGCGGAGATTTTCACCGAGCTTAGCGACGGGTCCCACATCCACTTGTTCCACCGAATTGTGCCCTAATTTTCTTCCGATCAGATTTGGTCAAAACACAAACCCCTGCTTCCACGCAACCGAATGGTTTTTTATTCACATGTTGTTCCACATACAACCGATGATGACAACTTCCCCTGCATAAGCATACACGAGTAGATTTTACGGGATTCTTTGATTCATGTGTAGCAGAACAATTCCAATTTAGCTCCTATCAAGTTCCTCAAGTTTTTTTTGCAATTATTTTTTTGCATGGTTTTGCCCCCTGCAACTTAAACCTAATAAAATTTGGTTCACCCATTAATTGAAAAAGGGTTAGAGATTTTTTTCATCAGATTATTGTAGCTTATTTTCTGCATAAATATCCTACTTAATATTTGTCACTCGCATTAATATTAAAATTTTATTGCTAAGATAGGTTATTAGATCTTGAGTTTAGTTTAAATCATCATATTTTTGTACCTTATACTTGAACCACACTTTATTTAATCAGTGACATAACGACAAGTAAATTAATTGCATCTGAACTGGCTAAGATAGAGATCCTAAACGGTTCCAACTATGATATATGGCATCGGAAAATTAAATACTTACTTATACATGACAATCTAAATGGTGTCATTGAGTCCACTACGCATGCTCTCCCTAAAAATCCTACAGATGCTCAGAAGAGAGAGCTAGACTAGTGGGGAATAATAACAATAAGGCTAAAAGTCCTTATACTTATGTTCATGGACGATAGCCTAATAAAAGTGTTCGAAAACTATAGTGCTGCCAAGGACACGTGGCAGGCTATTCAAGAGAAGTATGACATTACCTCAGGGTCAAGGTGTCCAACAGGCGGGCCCGGCCCGGGCCCGAACGGGCTTTGGCCGGGCTCCGGGCCGGGCCGGCCCGGCTGGCCCGGCAGCCGGGCCGGCCCGGCCCGGGGGGGCGGAAGCCCGGCCCGCGGCCCCGCCAAGCCCGGGCCCGGCCCGGGCCCGGCCCGGCCCGGAGGGGGCCGGGGGGCGGAAGCCCGGCCCGCGGCCCGGCCAAGCCCGGGCCCGGGCCGGGCCGGCCGGGCCGGGCCCGGGCCGGGCCGGGCCGCGGGCCACCCATTATATTTAAAAAAATAAAAAAAATAAAAAAATAAAAAATTGGTTAAAAATCTAAAAAATCTAAAAAAATATCAAAAAATTCTAGTTATTTACTTGATAAAATTCAAACAATTTGGAAGTAGATAGTTAAGCCCGAAATTTTCCTAAGGTCCCGGGTTGAACCTTTAAATTTTATTAATTTAAATCTTTTTTTGAAGGGGGGACGTACATCGGCCAACCTTGCCCCTCATACAATGGCCAAAACAGAAAAATAATACAACTAAGACAATAAAAATTCATCACTCAGCTTCTTCATCGGAATCTTCAGAAAGGTCCTTCTTCTTCTGTGAGCAGCTTTCAGCATGGAACCAATCCTTCGCACATACCGTAACTTCAACAATGTCTTCCTTCAGCCGCGATCTCTTGTTGCTCAGAACGCGACCACCTGCACTAAAAGCAGACTCCGAAGCAACTGTAGAAATAGGTACAGATAACAAATCTCGTGCCATAATGGAAAGAATAGGATAAACAGATTCATATCCTTTCCACCAGGCAAGAGGATCAAAATTCTCATCATCCATTGCTTCCTCCGAAAAGGGAAATGGATTAGCTAAATATTTGGATAGTTCACTAGTAGAACAATCCGAATTTACGGTTTTTTGTTTCTTCTTTCCTAACATTTGGCGAATCTTACTAGAAGTAGAAGCAGAAGCACTAGCAGAGAAAGATGAATTAAGTGAAACATTACCAAATTTAGCCTTATAATTTGCATACATAGTTCTTAAGCTATTTTTAGCAGCAGATACATGTTCAACATAGGAAAATCCCATGTTTTCATAATACAGTTCTAATAAACCTAGTTCAGCATCCTCCTTAAAACGAGGATCAAAAACTTTAGACAATAAGTAAAGAAGAGGAACCGGATTCCAATACTTAGCTAGTTTTGCAGACATTTCAAGTATCATAGGCATTATGGCAGGATGTGTACTTTCTCTATGCCTAGATATCTGATCAGAAATTAAAACTAATTGTTCTAATCCTAAATAAGATGATGGGTAGTAAACCCCAAAAAATTTGTTTGAAGCTGTAAAAAAACTTCTAAAAAGTCATGCAGATGCTCTACAGTTAACCACTCTATATCAGTAATGTCAAAAGCAGGATCATGTGAAAGATATGTAAGTGCATAACCTGTAATTTGCTCTCTATTTTTAAGCATGGATCGTAGCATTAAGTAAGTTGAGTTCCACCTTGATGCAATATCAAATTTAAATGCCAGGTATGGTTTTTGTCTGGTACGACACAGTTGTTTGTACTGAAGTTGTCTAGTGCCAGAAATATGTATGAACAACATGAGATTTCTAATTTTTTCTATATAAGGTGAACAAGTAGCAAGTCCATCGCGAACTATCAAGTTCAAGACGTGACATGCACATCTTTGATGGAACAACCCAACCACATCAAGGGGACTAAAACGTTAATTGCACTAGTGTTATTAGATGCATTATCAAATGTAATTGAAAAAATTTTGTCTGCAATATTAAAATCATGAATAACATCCATTATTACATTAGCAATAACACCGCCAGAATGTGCTTCCTCTAACATTCTAAAACCAATAATCATTTTATTCAGCAAGTATGAATTATCTACATAATGAGATGTAACACATAAATATGATGCACCCCATTTTGTGGTCCAAATATCAGAAGTCAGCGTTATTCTAGATTTTACACTAGCAAAAGTTTCAATCAATTTAGCTTTACCAGCTTCAAAAGCTGACATAGCATCTCTTCGAAGAGTGTTTCTAGGCACTCTTCTAAAGGCAGGGTTAAGAGCCAACTGATTAAGTCTTTCTAAATCGGAGCTTTCCCCATAAGTAAATGGTAATTCTTGACATATTACAAATCGTGACATCTCTTTTCTCAAAGTCTCAGTAGAGTATGAGAAATTAGATAAAGAGGAAGAAGAGCCAGATAAGTTTAGTGTTGTCTGTTTAAGGTCCTTTTTTAAGTGAGAGGCATGGTGTCTCTTTAGGTGGGTGGTTCCATCAGAAGGTTTGCAAGTAAAATCAGATCTACAAATTTTACAAACTGCCCGCGTGCCTCTTCCCAGGACAGTTTCAATTGAAAAGTGCTCCAAAACCGCAGATTTTGTTGATCTGGGTTGGGTTGGTGGTGTTACTTGTGTAGGTGGAAGTGGAACATCAGCAGGAATATGTTGTGATTGTGTAGCAGCGTGTACAGAAGATGTTTGTGCAGACATAGTATATGTATGTTGCATAGTATTTGGGTACTGATACGATTCAGTTTGTTCATTTTGTGACATTTCCAAATGGTCATAATTTTGGGTTTCTGGGATGTTATCCCTCGTCATGTTAAAGTTATCTTCCTCATCAGTGTTGAGGTGGAAATTATAAGTCGGGCCCCTACGGTTTGGTCCCGAAATTATTCTAAAAATTTAGGAACCTAATTTGTTGACAGCGGATTGAACTGAGATGATGATGACAGCGGAGGAAGATGAGAGCGATATCGATTTGAGCCGTGAAACTTGATCTTGCTTGAGAGGGGTTGAACTTGCTTGCTTGAACGTATGAGAGAGTTTGAGAGACTTTGAGAATTTGAGAGTATGAGAATTCTGAAAAAATGAGAGGGGTTGGGTGAAATTTATAGGGGTTTTTCGGTGTAAAATGTCCAAAATACCCCTCCCAAATAGCCGTTAATGACCGTTGGGAGGGGTATTTTTGGTCAAAAGCGCAAGAAATGACAAAAAACCCCTCTCCCATATTTCTGCCCATATTATCAACACCAAAAAACTGCAATAGTCATAAGACTGTTGCAGCTGCAGGCTGCAATTGCAACCTGCAGGTGGGCCGGGCCGGGCCGGGCCGGCCCGCAAAAACCCCCCACCGGGCTTGGCCTGGGCCCGCTGCCGGGCCGGGCCGGCCCAGACCGTCGGGCCGCCTGGGGTCCGGGAAGCCCGGCCCTGGGCACGGGCCGGGCCGGGCCCGTGGACCGGTCAACGGCTCCGGGCCCGGGCTGGGCCGGGTCCCGGGCCCGCGGGCCATTTGGACACCATGACCTCAGGGGTGAACATAGAACTCCTACTTCATATGTATAATTCATGTCGTATGCAGGAAGGTGATAATGTCACCAAACATGTGAATAAAATAATTTTTATGGATAAGGACATAGCTACTGCAGGAACTGAAATTCCAGAAAAGCTACAAGTGGCAACTTTTCTTAATAGTCTGTCGTCGTCGCTTGATATGGCTGCCACTACACTTAGACTAAATGGAACCATTAAGCGTGTCAATTACTTGCCAGCTCAGCTAGCAATGGAACAAGACCTTCTGGCTAGGAGGAATAGCTCAGACGTCAACCTTGAGTAGGAGGAAAAGGTGAATACTGCTCAATACCGAAAGGCACAAGGGAACCAGTGTCTTAGACCTATGAAGCCCTCCTTCAAGGGTAGTGGACAACAATCAACTCGTGGTATGAAAAGACCTCTTGGATTATGATACATCTACATGAAGTAAGGTCACTTTAAGTCAAACTTTCCTCAAGCAAGGAATAAGGGCATCTCTAAACGTCCAGAACAAGGAGGATCCGAAAAGCGAGAGTTCATTGACATTATTGACTGCAACGCTGCAACAACTAATGCTGAAGTCTGGTGGATTGACTCGGGTGCAACCTAACACATAACAAAGGCGAAGGAAGGAATTGTCGACTTCCAGAAACTCGAGAAAGGGGACCAAAGGATAAACATGGGGAACAATACATATCTGTATGTAGAAGGTATTTGTTCAAATAGATTGGATCTTGGGGGCATCATCATGATCCTCAAAGATGTGATTTATGCACCTGGCATAAGGTGAAATCTGGTTTCTGTTCTGGCTTTGCTAAAGAAGGGTCTGGAAGTGATATTTTGTAAGGACCCTGTGCAATGAGGAAAACACTAGGGGTTGAATAGTGTTTATAAAATTAACGAGGAAATTACGTCTAATTAAAATTGTAACCAACAAACAATGCAGAAATAATATGAAACAACAATTAGAACAAGCAAACACACTATGTTCAAAGGTTCGGATTACCCAAGTCAAACCCAACTTGTTCCCAGTAATCCTACGTCCCAACCACCCGGGATACGACCAGGATACTCAAGCAAAAAACCCTAGCTTGAGTTTTCCTTTCAACTCACTTGTAGCAACCCTACAAGTGTAATTAATACACAAAATTTATGACCTTGATTCTCATAACTTGGGATCAAGCAAACACTCTCACAAACCGAGAGCAAAAACCAATTTAATGAAGAGTTATGAAATTGAAATACACACTTGCAAACACATATGCCTTGAAGTAGAACTTGACGGAGCAAGAGTGTGGAGTGTGTTGATCTATTCTTAGAAGAGAGAATAGCCCTTGCACTTGTCTTCACCAAAGCTAGAAGATGAGAGTTGATTCTAGATGGAAGATAAGATTGGATTTGGAGTTACGGCTTTTGATTGAGATTGAGATCTTGAGAGCTTGAGATGAAAGCAATGGAGTCTTAAGGGTTCCAAGAAGTTTCCAATGGAACAGTAAACCGAGTATTTATAAGCTCTCCCAAAGCCCCCAACAGATTACCCAAAAGCCCTCTCAAAATCTGTGTAAAACATTCCAATGGATTGAATTTACAGACAGGACATGAGCCTGATGAAGGATCGACAGTCACCTGCTGCACTATGTCAGAGGGTAAGTAAGAATTCAAATGGTAACTTACCACATAGGACAGTCGACTGATGAAGGTTAGACATGTGCCTGAAAACAAGCAGGCACCTGCGAAACCAACTACAGGCGTCTGAGTGGCAGAAGTGCAAAATTTGCCAAAATCAAAAATTCTGGGTAATCAAGGACAAGCGATTGATGTGGTATCTACAAGCGCCTGTGCCATGAGCAGGCGACTGAGAAACCAACATTCAGCACCTATGTGCATAAGTACGTAACTTGCCAAAATGAGAATTCTAGGTAAGGGCTGGACAGGCGAATGTAGCGGTATAGACAAGCACATGTGCCATGAGCAGGCGCCTGTTAAACCAACATACAACGCCTGATTGCACAAGTGCGTAAGCTGTCAAAATTGGGATCTTTGGTTAAGATGATACATGCAACTGACTAATAAGGCACATATGCCTGCAAGGAGCCACGCGCCTGTACATTATACATAAGTTGCGTGTTGGAAATGAATACTGAAAACCCAAAGTATCCTATGAAAAACTTGTGCATTATAGACGACTATTGAACAAATCACATGCGACTGTATGGAGACAGGCACCTATTAAACGTTCAGCAGTCGCCTATTGATCAACTAAAATGTACATGTTAGGGAATTTAGAAATAGAGTCCTAGGAAATAAATTCTAATGGATTCCTAGGATAGATTGAGTGATGTGTGAGTGCTCCAAGTTAATTCTACTTCAAGGCTACATTCTAATGAGAAAGAAACTAAAAGAACAAAAGATTTACATTATGTTTTTTGCTTCCATTCTTTCTCTTGAATGATCTTGAAGTCTTTGTAGCTTCATTATTTATCTTGATCACCCAATCGTCTCTTTGAGCTTTGATTGATCTTTGATTGTCATTCATTGCAATTTGATCTTCATGATTTGATTAGGCAATGAATTAACTGCATGGAGGGGATTAGTCACAAGTATTTATGTTTTCTCATCATCAAAACCAAGTAGGGAGAAGTCAATACTCACTAACAAACATAAACAAAAATAAATAATTGTGCATAAAGAATACATACTCCCCCTATATAGATTCCAATCAAGTTAGACAATTTAGATATGCGCATCAAATAATCAATTAACCAAAGAGTATGATATGAGTGACATGGAATGAATTCAAAGTTTTTTAATTTAGGATTTTTGAATCCAAATTCATTATATCTTACGCCCCCTGAATCTAAGGCTATATCAATATTAGATTCATGTTTAGCTTCTAATTAGCACAAAATTATGAGTTTGTTTATTTCTCTCCCCCTATGGCATTATCCAAAAAGTGTGAGTAGAGAAACAACAACTAGTGCTAAATAAAAGGAAAACAATCATGGGAGTATAAAGAATAGAATAGGTACTTATTTAATGTGATACCAAATGAAAAAACTAGAAAACATGAAGGTGTATCAAAAAATACTTATCAAAATCATCAAAAACCTAATTGACTAGAGGAAGAGAATTCCAATAGCAACATTCATGCCATGAAATAAAGAAATTGTAATGGCATACATTCAATATATCTCAACATTCAATGCATATATTCAAGAGCAAAAAGAATAGACAATATTCACATAAAAGAATAATAGAGCCAAAAGGTTCACCATGTATATAAATATAATCATGAACAAGGAGTACAAAAAGATATCAACTCCAATACATCATGACATATGCTCACAACAAAAGTATAATCATCCATACATACATCCTAACATCATCACACAACTCCTCATATACTCTCAAACCCTAACAAAAAATAGTCCTAGGGTGAGATATCTCTGATGTGCAAAGTCATCAAGCTGAACTATATGGGAAGCCTCAGGAGCTCTCATCTCAACATGGAAGCCATGAGTCTTCGTCTCTGAATAAGAAGCAACAACAGCAGCAGGAGTGATCACATGAGTAGCCTCAGCAGGCTCAGCAACAGCATGCTCTGGAAACTGAGTGACGTCAGCTGGAGGAGGATGGGTGACATCAGCTGGAGGATCCTGGGAATCAACAGGATGAACAATTTGGGATGGGATATCCTCAGAAGGATGCCTCAATGACTGGAGGGATGAAGGTACATGTAATCCCTGATGCTCAAAGGAAGTGCTGAGCATCTCAAGCATCACAGTCATATTCTGATCCAAAAGAGTCACCTTCTTATCTAACTGGATAAAGAAGGGATCAATAGGTGATGGAGCTGAAGAAGCTGAAGGAATGGTACGATCAACAGGAGGAATGGTGGTATCAGCTGGAAGCACTGAAGAGGATGAGGGACCAGAAACAGCCTGTCTTTTCTTGGCTGCAATCTGCAGAGCTGAAGATGACTTCATCTTTGCATACTCATCCAAGAGGAGACTAAGAGGAACTGACTCATAGGATGCAAGGTCGATCTGGAAATGATGAAAGAAATGAGTCAAAAGGAAGCTATATGGGAGGTGAGAAATAGTGGGGGTGATCTCAACACGGTCCATCCTATCAAGGATAACACCAGTCCAGTTTACGTACATGCCAAAAAAGATGGTATACATGCATTTCGGGATGTCATGGGAAGGCTGATCTGAGGATCCTAATTTACGAAGGATGTTAGATTTGTCAACGTGGTGGACTGTCCACCCACGTTTAGAAAACAAGGTGGTTTTCACCCTAGAAGTGAGGATAGGAGGAATAACCCTAAACATCATGTCCTGAAGAACATCCTGTTCAAGATCAGAAACTGAGGAGATACTGACGTCAGCTGCAAAGGATCCTGAAGATGGAATACTAAGGATGGATCTTAAAATCTTAGGGTCAAGCTTGATAGAAGTCCCCTAAACTACGGTGTCAAGAATCCCAGATTCGTTATTCTCACCTTGAATGCAATTAGCATAAAAGAGCTTGATAAGCATGGGATATGGCTTAGTGGACTCTGAGAGTGAGTAGCGAAATAGGTCAACAAGCTTGGTCGTGGTCATGAGCTGAGAGAGATTTTCAGCCTGAAAAGCTGAATAAGATATATCTCTCCTTCAAAAGCTTGACATTGATAAGAGAATTGTATTTTCCCATACACTCTTCGTCAGACAGGTTGGGAGAGTGGCTGAAACAGATGGAGGATTGGTTTCAGGCTGATCTTGGGCTTGATGGTTAGGATTTGATGGTTTGTCCTTAGTGTGAGGAATTTCAATATTAGCTTTGGGTTAGCTGGAAGAATAGCTAGGGGCTGAGAAACATGAGCAGTTTGAGTATGGGCTACATCAGATTGCTTGTGCTTACGCTTTAAAGGAATCTCCTCACTAGCCCATGAATCATAAGAGTCGGACACAGACAGAGAAGGAGAGGGTGGCTTAGCCTTCTTGGTGCGGGCTTTGGTAGGAGCAACTTTGGCGACCCTAACCTTCTTCACTCTTGGTTTCTTAAGGGACAAAGGCTTGGATGAACTAGATTTGGGAGAAATGGAAAGAAATTGAAAGAAAACCTAGCTCTATGGCTTGATTGACTGAGAAACGAGTAGAAATCAATACCTAGATGGAGGGAGGAGGAGATGGCTAGTTGGAGGAGACAGCCAGAAGACGAAAACGGCGGTCGGAGCAACTGATTGCCGACTGACAAGCCCCAACTTGTCAAGACCTCTTGTCTAGTCCCAACTAGACAAGACCCCAAAAGAATGAATAAAGTAACCTACAAAGATCAACACACCAATACACGAATATAAATAAGTATGGAGTTCAGAAAATCTCAATTCGTGTAGATGTCATCGTCTCTGTCGTTCAGCGCTGGTCAGATCAGATCTGACAATATGTAGTCATCTCAATATGCAAATCAAGTTGCGAAAATGTTCCCCAATGATGTAGCAAGGATCTCTTGATCGTCAAGTGGATGTGGCAAGGATGTTGCTCTCGGCTAGCCCCCCTTTGATGTCTCGGAAATGGTCAGCTTATGCAAGGGTCGGCAATGCAATTGGCTAGGTACCACACTAGGTCGGCATCTGAAGATGGCACAGCTGACTTGGCTTGGTGGTGTGGGAGTTGCATTGGTCAGCTAGCATGCAAAATGGTGAGGGCTGCACTCGGTCGGTAAGAAGATGGCTCAGTCAGCCGTCAGTCGGCAGTGGCCTCTTTCCATGATCAGGGTGGGTCGGCAACTCAAGGAGTGCGGCAATGATGATTGTTGCTTGATGTTAGCTCTTTGAGACTTGAAGCTTGTTGAAGAGGCAATAGAGCTTTCGGCAAGGGGGTTGAAGATGAGGCTTTGGTCCTTGGTTGCTTGCGGCTTGTAGAGGAGATATGGCTATGTGGTCTTGCAGCAATAGGATGGATCAATGTGGCTTGCGGCAAGAAGCTTGCTTGGATTTCTTTTGCCTTGGTTGATGATCTTGCTTTTTGGCTTAGGAGGATGATGGTTGTGGCATATAGGAATATGGCAAAGTCTTCTTGCGTCTAGGTAGAGCTTTGGCCTTGGAGGTTGAAGATGAAGCTTGGCTTGAGGAGAAGACTTGCGGCAATGATAGAGAGGTTGTTGTTTGCGTCATATAGGTTTGAAGCTAGGGTTTGGCGTCCTCTCTTGGCTTTGTGCTTAGGCCGCATCAATCTTCTTTCTTTTGATGAGGGGTTTTTATAGGAGTAGATGAAGGTCTATGGCTCAACGAGAATCCCCTAGGAATAGAGATTTGATTCAATCACAATTGAGATTGTATTTGGATTTGAGATTTGAATAGAATTCCAATTGGAATAGGAGTTGTAATGGGATTTGCTTTGGAATATGAAATTGATATGAGAAGATCTCATTAAATCCCAAAGTGATTTGAATTAATCACCATTGGATTCCTTCCTTATCTCTCTATCTTTGACCAAGTCAAAATTGCAAATGAATTGTAATTTCTTCGTCACTTTGACTAAGTCTTCTTTGCATATTTCTCCATCACTTTGACTATGTCATCCTTTGAGTATTTACGAGTTTGCCACTCTTGAAAAACACTTAGCACACATATCAAATCGTTCACACACGTTTGTAATCATCAAACACGAAGTCATCGATCGTTGTATCCAACTACACGTTGTATCCGACAATCTCCCCCTTTTGATGATGACAAACCAATATAAGATTTGAGCAATAACGATCCAAAATATTATCGTAACATGTGTGTGAAGTGTGATGAAGGAGAAAGTAATACAAATACAATGATGTACAATGATGTTCAACATATATGCATGCTCCCCCTTTATTCATGCTCCCCCTTTATTCATGCTCTTCCTTGAACATATATTCATTAAGCACAATATTCACATATTCACTTTATTTATTAGGCACATTAAGCATTAAGCACATCATTCAACCAAATCTTCTCAATATGTGCATCGTCGGATTCTGGAATGGGAGTTGAAAATCGAAGGATTGGCATCTTCCAGGGAGACGTCATCTGAGAGGGGTTAGTTTGAGGTTTACCACGCAGTAGTTACCGTTACAGTCGTAAACATAGCACATGCAAATGTAAATCATTTTATCATTGTTTACCAAGTATTTATGTTTACGTATTGTTTTGTAGGCAGTAGAAGTAAAGCTTTTTGTTGACTAGATTTAGATCATACATTTCATTCATTTGTAACAATACTTATCGTTTGGCCAATGGAGATTGCCTACGATAACATGGCTCTATAAATGCCTTGTTTAACCCAACTCTCCAAGTCCCTATGTCGCGAACTGAGTTTTGGATGATGCATGTATCTAAATTATATTTAGTGTAAAGTAGATTAAACTTGCATTTTATTCAATTTTAGTTTAACATTTCATGTACTATTATTTTTTAGAATAACATTTGTTGGTTGATCTTGTTAATTTTTATATTGTTTTGGTCCTCATTTTCCGATCATTTAAGTCCCATGTGAATTTCTATATGATAAATGTGGTCGAAGTGACTGTAAATGAGACTCGAGATTAACCGAAAAACTAACAATATTGTCTTTCAAGCATGTTATTCAATAAAATGTTGATGCAATAGGGTGTTCACGTTCACCTAGAATCGAAGAAAGTATATGTATGGTATATGTATGATTAATTTAAATAACGCTTGTGTTTATTGGTATAACACAAACTCTCTTCAAACCTTTTGCATATCAAACCTTTTGGATATCATGGTTTTTTCCTTGCTCGGTCATTTTCTCAATTTCTAACATGAAGAACGTGATGGATCTCCTCTTTTCTGAGGATGATGGCAAGTACTAGATACTAGAGAGAGGGTGATTAGTGTATAAAAATTCATCTAGAAAATCTAACTAAGTTAACAATTAGAGTTACATAATTTTAACTTAATCAACAATAATTATACTTGCTAAAAGAATGCAGTGAAAATACAACCACAAAAGCAATATAAACAATTGCTACACAGAGAATGGATAGCAAACGCAAACACGTGTATCCTGGTTTAGATAACCAAGTCCCACTGGATTCCTGTATCCTACTCCAGCCACTCGAGTCCCACTCGGCTCAATCCACTATTTTCTAAATAGTACAATTGCCTCTTCTCAAGAGGTCTTGCTTACAACAATAAATTTCTTTTCAAGAAATAAAACTCACCACCTCAATACTTAGAGAATCTTCACTTACTCTTTTGGAGGAATAACACTTTTACGTATAGTCTTGCTTGAAGCTTTGTGTAGATTGTGATGGCTATAGTGTTGATCTACAAGAATGAAGAAGTTGAAAGCTTTTGGGAGATCAAGAAAACATTGGCCAAAGGATTTTAGAAATATTAATATTAAAACGTAGGCCAAGATAGTTTTTGAGGGCTTTTGAAAGAGCTTAGAAAATCTTTTCAAAACTTAATTTTTGCCCATAAATAAATGGCTAAACCCTCAAAAACCTCGGCTTTTATAGGGGTGAAACCCCGTTGAAAAACTATTCCAAAAACACCCCGCCACGGAATGAAAAACAGCTTTCTGTACATCATGGAACTGTGTTTTCTGTCCGTTGGGCTGATGGTAGTCGACTACTGTTGTTGGAATAGTTGACTATCGCAGAGGTTGTCGACTACAACAATGGTATTCGACTACTTTCTGCAGTCAGCGAATGTCATGCTCTCTGTCTTGATGGCAATCGACTCCTATGAAGAAGATAATCGACTATCCAGCTGATACATGGATACGTCATTAAAAATCTTTTAAACATTTTTAAAACATTTTAAATCATTTTAAAGTATTTTAAATCATTTTAAAGTATTTCTATGCATGTTTGAGCTCCTAACAAGGCCTTAACAAGATAATACAAAGAAAGAAAAAGTACATAAAATAAATATTACAATAAAGATTGTTGATGTATTCTTGCTCTTCGAGCTTTTTGTCTTGCTCCATTTGGTCTCATTTGGTCCATGGCCTTGTTTAGCTCATCACTAATCTCTTGAGTGCTTCATTTGTCTTACTTAAGCTCTTGCACTCAAAGATATTAGATGCAACATTTGTACATCATCGAAACCGCACGTGATGAGAGTCAATATCTCAACAAAACGCTCTGAAGGAACCAACTTAATTAAAGGAGAGTGTTATTTCCATCTCAATCCCAAATTAAAGAGAGAAGGCTACCAAGAAACGCATAGAAGAAAAGTGGTGTTTGGTTGCATGGAAAAGGAAAGAAAGAAAAGTGAAATGAAAAGGAAATAGAAAGAAAAAGAAAAGGAAAAGGAAACCGATTTCTTTTTTATATTTGGTTAGTGAGGAAAATAGTAAAGAAAATTAAAAGGAAAATGGTAAGGAAAATGATTTCTCATGTTTGGTTGCTTATGAAAATGAAAAGGAAAACTAGAAGGAAATATGATTTTATTTATAATTAATATTTTAAATGGTCTCATTTTTCTATTAAACTCAATCCAAAACCATTCTTCTGAAATAAAAAATGAGCAATAACAAAAAGATAATTTTTGTTGTCGATAAAATTTTTGGCTCAGAAAAGGGGAGAAATTTTTTGGGAAAGAAAACGGTTTCCTTCCGATTTGAGAAAGAAAAGTAGAGAGAAAAATTCTATATATTTTTTTCTTTCATTTTCCCTCTTACTTTCTTTCCGTTTACTTTTCTATACAACCAAACAATGGAAATTAACTATCACCTCACTTTTCTTTCCTTTCATTTTCTTTTCCTTGCAACCAAACACAGCCTTAAAGTGGAGTGCTGCTCGTCATATTACACATTTTGCCATTATTACATTTATTTACTAGTTCAACAAATGGAATGGAAACTTGTAAATAAACGCAGTAAGCTTAGCAAAATGTGTCGGGTAGCTAGCAACACCCTGGAAAGTGAAACTACCAACGTCGTTACAACATACAATATAGTGCATAGAAAAAGTTAAAACTAAATGGACTCAGATATATGGCTTGTATCTCCTGTGAATCAACTATTTTCGAGGAATTTCCACAGCTGGGTGGCAGATGGAGTAGCATCGGGGTAAGGCCAAGTTCAAGCCTAGCTATGTTTACATGGAAGAAAAGGGCTCGACTGCATACACTTCAATGTAATTTATACTCGAATACCTCAAAGGGGGCACGAATCCATGATTCAGTTTCCTATTTAACTTATCAAACAAAACAGACCCACCCACCCACTCTTTTTTACACGTGCGATTCGACAGGGCAATCACATACATAGATACATGCTACTAGGACTCTGACATTAACTCTCCAAACTGCGATCTGAATCTGATTGCTTCTGCGCGTTGCTCACTCCATTGTTCATTCTAGCTCGAGCCTCAGCGAACATCCTCTGCTGCTCTGCAACTGCTTCTTCCTCTGTCATGTCCGCACCGCCTAACTTTCCACCCTTGGGTGAATCCTGCTACCATCAAACACATCCAAAAGAATGTACAAATAAATCATAAAGATTTATGCATGAATGTTTGTTCAATGCACTCGTCATGCTTTTTGTCAGTGATGGTCATTAGGAAAAGATAACTTTGTCGCGCTAAGAAATTATAACGGTGCAAGACAAGATGGGCTTTGAATACAAACCAGAGTATCAAGTTTGTGTTGTTCGTATGCAGCATAAACCTCCTCGATGTACTCCCCAAATCCAAGAACCTGTCGGAATCATATTTCATCAGAGTGCAAAACTTTAAGTTTAGGATGGTTTTTGAGCAGCCATCTGACCTAACACATTTCAGATACATGAGATTCAACCATGTTCAGCATCCAGAAAAATCAGACAAATGAACCTTCAAGAAATCAGAAGGGGCATATACACGTTTATTGTATATGAGAAAATATTAACATATGAAAGTACTGATTTCATTAATAGCAAGCCGAACAATTGTTTGTTTGAGAATTGTAATTAATTCTCTACAAGAAGTGCTAGAGTTCCATTTTATACACAAGTCTCGTACTCACATGGTCAATTGAATCATGGTTTGATGTCACAATGGAGAGCACCATCCCCTCATAGTGTAGGAAATTATATTGCAGCTTCACTATTCCTCTGCATGATGCATCATACAACCCTGCTAAACGATAAAATGCCTACCAAATAATTTGGAAACTACACAAAATAATGGTTGAATCTGTTCGGTCAACCCATAGTATTCTGTTTTTTTGTGGTGCTTTGGTAGGCGTTTTATTGTGTATGGCAAAACAATTATTTTGGTAGGAAAATGACAAAACAATGCTTTGGTAGGCAGGAAGTTCGTGGTGGTTCATTGTAATTAAGGCGCGCAAGAAGTTCACTCTCCCTTTATGGAAGCATCCCCCACTATGAT
Source organism: Scilla litardierei (assembly GCA_030789695.1). Taxonomy (NCBI): domain Eukaryota; kingdom Viridiplantae; phylum Streptophyta; class Magnoliopsida; order Asparagales; family Asparagaceae; genus Scilla; species Scilla litardierei. The sequence continues at coordinate 707,629,184 of CM061142.1, forward strand.
GAGGATTCTTTTTCCTGATTAAGTATGATGATGTAAATCCAATAGGTTTTTCTTTTTAAAAAAGTTGTATTTGTAATATTCACATTTTTTTGAAGATTTTTACTATGCCATGGGGGACACGGCTCCCCATGCTTTTTGCACATATTGACACAATAGACACGAACACACATGTTAACATGCGCATGGACACGATGCGCCATGTATGCCTTAGAAGGGGGAAAATTAATATTTTTGCTCACCTGGGAAAGGTTTTAATGCTTATGACATTTAAGTTGCTCCACATGGACATTTAATGTTGTAAAAAGGAGATTTAAAACGGAATAAAGACATGGAAGTCCTTTGACTTTGAAATTCGAAAATAGAGGCATTGAAAATAGTAAATAAATGAGATCAAACAAAAATCGAAACATTAATAGATAGCTTTGAACCATAAGAAACTTTAAAGTTATAATATAATGTTATAATGTCATTACATAATAGAAAGATGTACACACGTCCCCATTTCTTAATCTTTGATGTTTACCGTGTCCGACATTTCGTGTCCGTGTTTGTAGATGTGTCCCGTGTCCATATCTATAGATCATAGGATTTTACACATTTCTCAATTTTATGCATACTTGTTCATGATATTCCATAAATTTATAATACTGATGTTAAATTTATAATACGGGTGTTAAATTGTAGATTATGAATCTGAAGTGCTGTAATGCATTTGCTTGCTGTTAGTTTATAAATTTTAAATATATTGGCTTTTCATCATGCTTTGGATAAAGATACGAGAGAAATCAGCATATTTAAAATACTTTCATTTATGGAGAAACTGTCACTGTTATGACCTAGCTTTTTGAGATTGACATGTTTCCATATCAGAGTGTATTGTGCCATTTTGCAGTATGCATACTATGTACTAAATTAGCAATATATAATATTGTAAGAACAAAAGGTGGCTATCATGAACTACATTGAATGGATTAAAAATATGCATGGTGCATGGTAATTATCTATGCATCAACAGCTATCAAAATATCAAATAAATTGCATCATGTAACAACCATCATTGGTAAGGTACAATGTTCACACTAGCCAGTGTCAGATTGTAAATTCTTAAATTTGACATTGTAAATTCCCAAATTTGACATCAAGATACTTGGGTATTTGGGTGTGTAAAGATTTTTGCTGGACTAAATCTGGTAGTGCTTGATTTTGGTTGAGTTCGGTAGTCTTCACAATAAGAAAAGGAATAAAAGGTGGTATGAATATGCCAGTAAGAGAAGCAACAAAATCTACCTTACGCGTCAACATGAAAAATACTATAAATATGACCATAAGAGAAGTAACTAACACACTCTGCCTTAGCATAACCTTCAGTAAACAAAGGAAGATAAGATGTAATTGTCTAAACAAGGCTGCCACACAGATGTTGCCAACACAGACATAGGCACATCAATGTTTAATTGAGAGAAGTATGCTCGAAATCATGGTGTGCGACTAGAAGTAAATCAGTGATTCAAATAATTACAACATTAGTGAAACATGTTGATCAGTTCAATTACTGAAAAAAAAAATCAAAACAGCCACTCAATCAAAAAGATTCCAGAAAGTTGCTGGGAGCTTTCTGAAATGTGATGCATTAATCAATCGCCATCGCAGACATGGCGTAGAAGTTTTTAGTTGTGCTTAGTCATTGCTAACTTTTTCTATGTCAATCATACAAGCAACTGTCAAATTGCAACAATGTTAATAGCCATCAATTGAAATTGAAAAGTATCCAAGTTCAGTAATAAAATTGTTTCATAATATTGACAACTGCAAAAGATGATTATTTGAGGAGAATAATGGAGAAAAGGTGGCACCTGACCAAAGTTGGTCAGGTGCCATCTGACCCCCATTAATCCCTTATTTGAATATACAAAATAAAACATAAGCTTATATTTCAAGTATGTAAAACGTGGTGAATATAACCTCCAAAGCTTTAAGGACGTGCTCAGGAGCAATTGTCCTTTTTTCTTCTCGATTACATACTTCATTTGACTCTGATGAAAGAAGGTTAATAAATTCTGCAACAAAGAAAATAAAGCTTATGGTTATTAAATTAAACAAGTCAAAAATGAGGGTAAATTGCACTTATTTATTATTCAATCCATCCAAGGATTTCAGTGTTATTATTATAGGATCTCAGTTAGTGTCAACGATCGAGAGTATTTAGTTTCCAGTACCACATGGGGGGGTTGGTTCTATGTGTAGTTTACTCAAACAAATAATGATGTAAACTATGAATCAAGAGATGAATAAACGTCGGAACCTAACTTAAGGTTAATCTGATGCCATAATAGCACATCTTGGGGAGGGGAAAATCAAGAAAAAGAATGCTTAATTTTGTCAACAAAATAATAGTTCCTAGAAGGCCAAAAGTTCGGACAACTATCACAATTGGAAATGCTAGAACAACTTCCCCTCTAACAGTATTCAAGATATACGAAAAGGGAGAAGGTGCTTCATTGGATATACTTAGTCAACAAAACAACAGTCCTCACATTACATCTGTTTTGGTTACCAATCAGTTGCGCCTATGGGTAAATGAAGATCACCAGACGTCTGAGATGCTTTCAAGACCAGGGTTTGAGGTATCGTCCGATATCATTAGGTATCGTCCGTATCGTATTGGTATTGGCAGTTGACGATACCAAAACCAAACGTTAGTTTCAGTATCGGCCGATACTGAACAATATCGGTCAGTTTCGGCCGATACCTGCCGAAACTGACCGATACCGTTCAGTACCGGTCGAAGACGGATGAAGAATAATGTGTAATTAAATAAAAATTCTCTAAGAAACCCTAAAAAATTCGTGAATCAATAGGTTGCATAGAAAGCTCGGTTAAAAGAGAGGAGAAAATCTTAGGATTTCGGCTTGAAAATGATGAAGAATTAGACGAAGAAGAGGCAGAACCAAGAAATAATTGCTGAAAAAGAAAAAGGATAAAAGGAAGATAATGAAAAAATTGAACTCGCCTCATCGCGCCGCCGCCTCGCCGAACCTGCCTCCCACCTCGCCGAACCCGCCTCGACCATCTAACGTGAGAGCATAAGAGAGCAAAGAGAGAGATAGAGAGGCCCGGGTCGCCTTCCAGGAGATGCTGCGTTCTTTAAAAGGCAAACTTGTAAATAAATGGTATGTGCGTAAAGTAAAACAGTCGATGCGCATATCAATCGGATATTTTGTGGCAATCCTGTAAATAAGTGGTATGTGCGCAAAGCAACGTCCATCGATTTTTTGTCAAACTTGTAAATAAGTGGTATGTGCGCAAGGTAAAATGGTGGGTGCGTAAGGCAAGCTTTAGGATCTATTTATTTATCTAATATTTAGTATTTAAGTACCAAACTTTAGGTATTTAGTATTTGATATGAGTACGAACTCAAATTTAGTTTATCTATTTAAGTATTTAGTATTTGATAGAATATGATTAATATTTTAGTTTGTTGAGTATTTAATAGTATTTGATAGATTTAGATTTAAGAACCTCCGAAACCATCACTGTGTGTATATAGTATATACATATTTAAAGTATCTCCGAAACCGAAACTGAAACCCAAAACGAAACTGCCGAAACTAGCGATATGGACGAAACCGAAACTTGCTTCCGAAACCGCCGAAACGGGTGATACCGATGCCGAAACCTAAATTTTGAGAAAAACGATACCCAGACCGAAACCGAGACCTAAAACCTTGTTCAAGACAAATGTGCAAAAGACAAAATACTTCATGCATATACCATGCGGTTCTTGAAAACAAATTTCTCTGCTTATTAGACATCCTCACCAAAAGCTCTCTCTGAAAAAATAATAAAAGCAATCAATAATTCCAGAAATGACTCGAAATTCTGCTTCTAGGTATCAATATGCAACAAAAAATCAAAGTTTGGGCTGATGGTCTATATTTAGAAAGTAGATGTTAATCTCGACGAACAGGAATGTGTCATTTGGTTCGAAAAGCTCAAGATTTAGTCTGCATGTTCCATATATTTTCTGTTGCCATCTATAGTTGGAGACCAATTAGGTTGGATTCCTAACATGAGTTGATTATCCTAATGATTTGCTTCAGTTCTTTGAAACCTATTGATACGGGTGACACCTTCGCATTAACAAGCAGTCTGTATTTAATAATGCTATATTTCTGAGCACATGCAAATGCATGTGAAGATCAAATGAAAATATAAATATATTATAATTTCACTACATTTTTGATTTGTAGAGTGGCGTGTACTAAAAAAGATGAATAATTTGTTGCTAATGGCCACTAAAATAATAACTTTTCTTAATTCTCAATTTCTCATGACATTAATCATTATATCTTTAGCATTTACAAGGACAATGTTTGGCACTCATGACATTAATAATAACTTTGCGTGTTTGACGGTAGTAACAATAGTAATAATATCTCGTGTAGTAGCCTTGCTTCAGTGCTTTAAGACTTTAAGGACAATGGAGATATCGTCAACTTCCACATACACAAAAATATGGGGATTAAAAAATATAGTCAAAGTCTGTGTTTCTTTCTTTGTTGTGCCATGTTCAACACTTGCAACATAGTTTCAAAAATCATCAATCATCAATCCTATGGAGAGAAAAACTCAGATTAAATACCTTAAATAGGTTTTGAATTAACTAAAGAATGTCTCCTTGACATCTCGAAATATATGCATTCCCCAATATATTTTTCAAAACTGCCGTTCAAAATACGAAACAGAAACATAACATTAAAAAAGAAAAACTAAAAAATATTATTCATGAAAAAAGGTAGTGCAATGGATCAACACAAAAAGAAAAACTAAAGAATATGCTTAGTTCAAAGCAACCCAATCCAACTTGCACTTACGATTAAAAAACAAAAATTTGGGAAACCCCCCTAGCCCCGTTATTCCCCTTTACCCCTTTCTCTCCTTTTCTGGCAATGAGACCACGACAAAGGCATCCGAGATTCCGAAGAGACCACGACAAATGCATCCGAGATTCTGACGATGATGACCTTCTCCTCCGAAGTAACTCCTCCTCCTCCTCTTCTTCTTCCTCCTCCTCATTTCTTCCTCTTTTCTTCATCTTCCTCTTCTTCTTCTTCTTCTTATCTTTCTTCTTCCTCCTTATTATGATCGGATGTTGTTGTGGCACCTACAACATTGGCAGTAATGGCTGTGGCTATTGCTACAATGTGCCATATTCTCCTTCTAATCTCATCTTCTCTTTAACTGCTATGATATGTATCAGCGATAGCAGGCTGTTGCTTTGTTGCTGCCAGATAGCTAGAGCAACAACTACCTCACAGGTACACTAAAAAAAGCCTAGGCACCACTGCCTGGGCACCTAAATCTGCATGGCTGCATGGTGGATTAGAATGGCTTCTAAATATGCCAGAATGGCTTCTATAAACTCCACTATGCTACAATGACATCTAAAATTGCATAATGGATTAGAATTCTAATCATATAGATTCAAAACTTATCATGCTAATGCCCAAGTTCACTAGATCATGAAAGTTTTCTTGTTGCAATGTGTCAAGATGAATATTGCGCACACACACACACACACACACAAAACCCCCCCCCCCCCCCCCCCCCCCCCCCCCTCCCCCCAAAAAAAAACAACAACAAAAAAAACAAAGGCACTTAACCATGATGATAATGGTCTGGATATGTATACATGTAAATCATCGGGTCAAGACCAAAGGGCACTAGCAGGACCAAAGAGGTGTTTGCTACAAATGACTGAAGATCTTGGGTAAATTTTTTTCATCTATGAGCGAGAGAAAATAATAATTCAAATTATTGCAAAATATTGAGTGAAGGATGTCATTAGAAGAGTGGGGAAAGAGAGAATAGATTCAATCTTACCATATAAATAAAAAAGTAGCAATCATTTTTCATAATGTCGTCGAAGATTAAGAGTCATCTATTTGAGAATTGTTCCACAAGTATAACCTTTCTGTTCTTATGGAATTTCACATTATCTTGATGGTCCCATGATTGCGGCTTAATAAGCCAAAAGAGGCAATTTATATACAACCATATCATAGTTACAACCTTTTTATTTTTATCAAATTTTCCCTAATTACAACGTTGTTATATCATATTTTCCTTATTACACAATAGTGAGCATTTTTGCTCCTATTTAACATTTGTGTTTCAAAAGACAAGGTTTAAAATAATTTCTATGCATGTTTTCTCTTCATTTATCCATCGTAGTGCTCAATAAATAACTAAGCAATTAATGAAATAGCAATGCACATTCATGAATTTCTTTATCAACCTTTGCAATGAGCTATTCATAAGCTCCTTTAGATAATATCTTTTCAATGAAATACATGATATTTTTTCCTTCGTAACTTATGGTGCCACTATAGAAACCAGGTCAACAAGATCAATTCCAGTTCTAATATCACTTGTAAAGAGCTCGTTTAATGTTTTATTCAAGATCAATCGTCATATATGCCATTGAACTTATTTCAAGTGGCATGACAAGTCCTTCCCTTATGAGAGGTCATGAGCTTGAATCTCTCCATCCACGGTGTGCAAGGAGATTTTCAAGCTAAATGTGTAAGAAGCCTAAATTCGCAATACAACTCATGTTTGTGATGTATAGGGACCATCAAAGTTGGGGGAGACAGTTCATGAAGGTTCGTTGTGATTTGAGCACAAAATGAGTCAATTCTCCCTTTATAAGAGCTTAGTTCCCTAATCAAGGTAAGTGTTTCTTCCCCAATCAAGATAAATGAGCACAAAATAAAGCCTACAGACCTTTTTAAAATGATCATCTATAGAATTAGAAGGATTATACTAAGGATAAGTCCATGTTTGAGTATGACCATAAAATTTTATCATTTAAGATAATGATTTGGTTAAGACTGCAAATTAGATGGTAGTCAGATGTATATTAACTATTAAACATTATTTAATATACTTTAATTTTGAATATCATATAACATTTATAATATGTAGCATTAACAAAGTAATAACTTCTTGTGAAGTTTGATCTCGTAATTATTAGCAAAATTTTTGTCATGTGTTTAAGTTCAAATGATTCCAACTAGTTCATTCATGGATATGCTTTCATAAAACAAAGTTAAAATTTTCAAAATAACATAAATAATAATTATAAAACACCAACACTAAAAGATCTATAGATATCGACCTTTAACTCGTCACGTAGCAATGACGTTTTTAAAGATATTTTCTGCATTTTCAAGTTTCCATAACCCTTTCTGTAATTATGCCAAAAAAATCATAGAATCCTTAACCCCCACCATCCTTGATTTCTTTCCAAATTATTTCTTGACTCTTCGCGCTTTCATCTCTCCATCCTCCACAATACTCACCAAAACTATCATTAACACCATAAGCCATAAATTTATGCATGCTTTTACCATCCTCCAGCTCACCGCCACCTACTTCCATACCCTCTTGCATCGCCCACCATAAGCCATAACTTTATGCCTGCTTTTACCATCATCCAGCTCACCGCCACCTACTTCCATATCCTCTTCCATCGACCACCCTCCTCATCCTCTATCTCTAGCCCCAATTCATAGCAATTGTCCCTTCAAATTATGTGCCAACCCTCTTTAACATAAACAGCAAGATCACCCTTAGCCTAGTATGAGGGTGACAACCTCTCCAAAGAGGATAGCATTGGCGTCAAGTTCAATAATGTTGATTACATAAACGTTCACGCCCTGGTATGGCAATTGGTAAGAGGGGATGGAGGCAGTGGCGGAGCCAGAAAGTTTTGATTTAGGGGGCAAATTACAAGCTAATACAAAATAATTTCTGCGTACAATAAAAACCTATAAGCAAAAGTACCATATTCTATAGAACTCTAATAAAAACAACTAACCTAAGCCCTCTAATACAATAAAAACTTTTTAAAATAGAAACTTAATTTACATTCAAATTCTCATGCATGTGTGTATGTGTTAGAGAAAGGAATATAATTATGGGTTATTTAGTACCGACCCCCTGTGTTTTCTCCATAATTAGCAACACCCCCATATGGTTTCAATTATTAGTAAGACCCCCCTGATGTATCCAATTTGGACTCCCCCGCCCCCTATTTGGAGTCCAAAACAGGGGGCGGGGGAGTCCAAATTGGATACATCAGGGGGGGTCTTACTAATAATTGAAACCATAGGGGTGTGTTGCTAAATACGGTGAAACCATAGGGTGCCGGTACTAAATAACCCTATAATTATACATATATCATAAACAACAAAGCTTATATTAGAATGTAGAAGTATGAGTAGGACCGGGTAGGCCCACCAAGTTTTTTAATGCAAATATGATGTTATTGGGTACTTACATGTAATGTCTTAGGTGATACCCAATAAAACAATAAAAATTAGTAATATGAATGCTTGGGACATGTCAATCATTTAAAAAAATATGCGAAATTAATTATGTAACATTACGTGATATTATAGCATTTTTTACTTGTAGAATTTAGTTTCGATTTAAAATGCAACAGATTAATGTACGTGGATGTTGACGTGCAAAACTAAAATTAATAAAATGTAGGCTCACATGCACAAAAGCAACAAGCCCAAAATTAAATTAGTTAAAAATAATTTTAATTGTGAAATCAAATTAAACGTCTAATGCAGGACTCGAACCTGCAACTTTCGCAATACTCAAACAACACTCTAACCAACTCAGATAACATGAGAGCATGTTGCAAATGTAATCACATTACTTTATGGAGACTACGCCGTAAAGTTGAGAGTTGAAATTCAACTTAAGGACAAGGCAAAGGGGGGCCTGAGCTGGCCGGCCTGAGGGGGCAACTGCCCCCTCAGGCCCCCCTTTGGCTCCGCCCCTGGATGGAGGTGGTAGGGTCAAATAGCTCCAAAAACAAAGGGGAAGGGCAATGTCATAAGACTCAATGCAATGTTGTGGCCGCATATGGTTCAATGATAGTAATGATAGAGGGCGGGGAGAGTGTGAATGTGTTGAATATTGAGTCACAATATGTTAGTTTTGAAGATGAGCAAACTTGTTAAGTACTAATGATTTCATGAGTATAGATGAGTAGGTAATGAGCTATCATGAGCAAACATGTATCTCAAGGAAGAGTGGAGCCAACAAAATGATTTCATGAGTATAGATGAGTAGATAATGACCTATCATGAGCAAACATATATCTCAAGGAAGAGTGGAGCCAACAAATATCATGGAGATCAAAAGCAACCAAGACAAGTGGAAGAATATCAAGACTACATCAAGAGCTTAATATAATATCTTTATTTTTGATGTAATTTTTATTTTAGTCTAGTAGGATGTTAAAAGTCTTTGTTTAAGCTCCCACACTTAGAAACACTAAATTGTTTTAAAATTGTTTTAAAATTATTTTCTAAATTTTTGATGTCGAGTCAGAGTATCAGAAAAATAGTTGACTAGTCTCTGTGCCGTGGTCGACTAGAACTCTCGGAAAATTCTAACAGACTGTACTAGTCGACCAGTGTTCATAAACTAGTTAACTAACACCATACTAGTCGACTAGCCATTAAACTATGGTCGACTAGTTTTGCCTTTTGACTCCCAACGATCATATTTTAACTAGCAGTTTGGGAGACGTTGAAGGGTCATTTTTGTATATGTATTGCCCCGATTTTTCTCTTATAAATAGATGGTTGCTCATTCATTTACTCTATGCTTTTATGATCAATCTTTTTGAGTAAAAATAAATTTTGAGTGCAAAAAACTTTTAAGAAAAACTCTCCCCTTGGCCAATTGTTTTCAAAGTTTTTATTCAATCTTTCTTGGTCAAGTTTTGATCTCAAAGTGCTTTCAATTTCATATCATTTGAAAATCAACCACTAGAGCCACAACACTATACAAGAGCTTCAACATTGGGTTATAGGTAAAATTGGCTTGTAAGTATATTTCTCTCCCACTTGTGTGAGTTGTATTCTCTCATTGGAGGGGTGTTAATCTCATTGGAGATGTGTTTGTTCATTGTGGACGTACTGTAATATTTGTCTAGTTAGAGACGTGATTAGTGGATCTTTTATCCTTGTGTGAATGTGTGGATGTACGTAGGATACGTAGTTCCTGAAGCACTGTATATCCTTGTCTTTGCATTTGTTTCTCTGTGATTGATTGTGTACTTGCAATTATTTAAGCTTCCGCATTTACTCGTTATCTTGCAAGTTATTATTGTTGATTAAGTAATTAGATAACTCTAATTAACAGCTGATGAAGAAATTTACTAGATGATTTTATAATTTCATAAAACACTATTCACTTCCATATAGTGTTCTACTTGCCATCTCAGGATCCAACAGAAGATGGAGTAATTATTGATGATAATTATGGAGGTTAGGAAGAAAAAAACTGTTAGATCCACGGGCCAAGGGGGACCGCGGGCCGACGCGCTCGCAAGGGGGAGCCAACCTAGGGGCAATTGCGACTTTCCTTGTTTTAATTATTTTGAAGGGCATATTTGTCATTGTCTAGGAGAGGGGTTTCTTATTTAATCTAGGGCTAGCCATCATTTAGGGGATGCTTGATTATTGAGTTGTTTCGAGAAATTCCTTAGGTAGATCTTAGATTATACGAGTGCGGACGTCCTCTATTGGCGTCTTGAAAGGAGAATACACCTTTCTTGTAATCATTTATCTAGATTCGGCTACTTTTCTCTATAAAGATTGCATCTTTGGTTCGGTTCTATCAATTTGGTATCAGAGCGACTACTATCCATGGCGGCGTTAACAAGGAGCAAGAATCGAAGCGAGGCGGAGGAGAAAAATCATGCGAAGATCGAGGAGATTAAGAAGACGGTGGCGGCGAATAGCGAGGCTATCGCTAATTTAACGAAGATCATGGGGGAGATCACGGCGAAGCAAAACAAAACGGAGGAAGCCATTGCACAGATGGCTTTCCAATTTGTGATTTTCAACGAAAAGATGGGATCCGACGACGCAAACCCTAGTTCTTCAAAAAAGGCCCCGCCTTTGAATAAGGGGAAGGAAAAAAGAAGAGGTCTTTAACCTGGATCGTCCGTTTGAAGAGGAGGAATTTTACGAAGGTGAAGACGAGGAGCCGGAGAGGGTTGATTATCGCGAGGAAGTGCGACGCAAGTCGGCGGAAGCTCAGAGGGGAGGCGGCAGCCCTAGTCGCCACTTTCAGGCACGCGCAGAGCATGAAGGGGGCGGCCGAACCCCCACCATCAGCAGGGGGTCGGCCGCCGCCGGAAAAGGGCGGGGGGCTTTCCCCGCCCTCGGCGAGGCCCGGCAGGACCAGCCGCCGCCGGATCTGGGCGGGGGGGCCTTTCCCCGCCCTCGGCGAGGCCCGGCAGGGCCGAAGGGACCCTGCTGGCCTTCGGCAGGGTCCGCCGACCCCGTCGGACAGGCGGGGTGGCCTGCCGGCCCTCCGGCAGCTCCGACAGGCCTTGCCGGAGAATGGCAGGGGTCGGGCGACCCCCTGGCAGCCGCCGGGAGGAGGAGGCAGGCAGGCACGGCCAGGGGCCCGAAGGCTTTTCGGGTGTTTCGGGGCAGCGGCAAGGATTTGAGGTGCAATTTCAGGGCAGATCTGAGACTTTTCAAGGCAGATCTGAGCCATTCGGTTTTTCTGGACAGCGGCGAGGCCCCGAGGAGCATTTCCAGGACAGATCTGAGTTCGTTGAACCTCGGAAGGGAGGAGTTCCTTATTACGAGGATGGAGGAGGCAGAAACCACTATGACAGTTGGGGAGGCTATGAGGCTGAGTTTGGCGATGATGCAGCATGGGATGATTTCGAGGGCAGGCGTGGAGGTCCCCGAGTGGACTATGGTGACGCGAGGAGGGCCACCTAGGGGATATAAGACACAGGGCGAGAGGTGACAGCATTACTACCAGCCCCGACGCACAGAGGGTAGGCCCGACCAGGGGCACTTTGAAGGGGACTGCAGGGTACAGAAGCTAGAGATGCCACTATTCGGTGGGGAGGATCCGCATGCCTGACTGTTCACGATGGAGAGCTACTTTACAGCACATCACATGACAGATGCTCAGAAGCTGGAGGCAGCGGCCATTTGTATGGAGGGTGAGCTCTGGGGTGGTACCAGTGGATGGAGAGGATGCAACAAATTCGCTGATGTGAGGAGCTGAAGGATCTCATTCTGGAGAAGTTTAGGGATCCCCACCTGTGAAATCTTCACGAGCAGCTATTCACCCTCAAGGAGGAGGGATCGGTGCGAGACTACATTGAGAGGTTTGAGACCTTGTCAGGACGAGTGCACGGGGTCACCGATGAGTCACTAGAGGGCACCTTCATGAAGGGCTTGAAGCCCAGTCTTCGATCCGCAGTGCGACCATACAAGCCCAGGGGGCTGTCCGAGGTCATAGAGATGGCACAGATGGTAGAAGATGCCCAGACAGAGGATATGAGAGTCAGGAGCGGGTACAGTGGTCAGGTACAGCGGGACACCTCGTTTGGAGCCAGAGGGGTGAAGATCATCACTGGGACAGATCAGACGAGTTCTGAGAAGAATGAAGAGCAAAGCAGCACACCACCGGCTGAGGGCCAATTCCGGAGGATGACCGACGCAGAGATGAGAGAGAATAGGCAGAAAGGGCTCTGTTTCAGGTGCGACGAGCGCTTCACCCCCAGACACCACTGTAGGGGTCGCAAGTTGCAAGTGTTGATAGCGGAGGCAGACGAGGATGATGACGTGGAGGATGAAGGGATCGGAGGGGAAGATGATTCCCACTCGGAGTAGCACCGCCGATACTTTCATGATCCACCTTGAGGACAAGGTGGATTTTCAGAGGCGGAGTAATATTAGATCCACGGGCCAAGGGCACGGGGGGGACCGCGGACCGACTCGCGCGCAAGGGGGAGCCAACCTAGGGGCAATTACAACTTTCCTTGTTTTAATTATTTTGAAGGGCATATTTGTCATTGTTTAGGAGAGGGGTTTCTTATTTAATCTAGGGCTAGCCGTCATTTAGGGGATGCTTGATTATTGAGTTGTTTCGAGAAATTCCTTGGGTAGATATTAGATTAAACGAGTGCGGACGTCCTCTATTGGCGTCTTGGAAGGAGAATACACCTTTCGTGTATTCATTTATCTAGATTCGGCTACTTTTTTCTATAAAGATTGCATCTTTGGTTCGGTTCTATCAAAAACTTGATAACAGAATATTTGAATTTTTTCAACCTTATTTTGTTTCAAGTAGATTCATATGTTAACAAAAGTGTTCTAGGTTGGAAATCTAAAATTCTCAAAATGCAAAAAGAAAATTAAACGGTGCCATATATGTAGGATCAATAAACCAATGTTGTCCAATTGGTGAGATAAATGTTGATTTCTACGAATATCTGTTGAGAATGCATTTTTATAATTATTAATCGTACTGATATCATTTTGAAAAAGTCGTTGAACACCAAAGAAAGATGGAATGCATCTTTTGAAGCATTATACATATGTCCTAATAAAACCAACCACATTGTATACATAACACTAATAATAATAATCACTGATAAGACTCCATTTTGGGGTAAAAATATCAGCAATATTGTGTAAACTAACAACCTAACATTTTTCTTTTTTACACCTCCATGTGAAATGTTTCTTTTAATTGCACTTAAAGTAATATTGCGTAAACTAACAACCTAACATTTTTTTCTTTTTTATACCTCCATATGAAATGTTTCTCTTAATTGCACTTAAATACCTTAATGATCTACTTTGAAGTTTCCATGTAGTGAATTGAAGAGGGTAGATACATGATTACCAAATGGAGACAATTATGTATTAGGAATTTGTCTATGCGATGGGTTAAGGTTTAAGGATATAATTAAGGATCTAGATATTGATTCATTTCTATTAAATGTCTATTTTTTTCTAACTTTTTAGCAATGACAGCTGTATTAAATGTTTGGTAATCATTCCATAGATGATCCTACAAAATATGCCTTCATCCACTATGGTTACATACTAATTGGGATTTTATACTTCACTAAAGTAAACATTGCATGATGCATCATCTAATTTTGTTGCCTTTTATTTCCGATCTTTTTATAAATGAAATCCACTTACAACAATATTTCATACCAATTATTGAATCAATAATAGTGATGCCACCACAATGGAATTACATCCGAGCACTTCAAAAAAATTATCTTGGTAGATGGTACTTCAAATTTCTGGAGTCTATAGTACAGGCTTCGGCATATTATTCTTGGTTCAGTTGCAAAATAAGCAACAAGACAAGCTAGACTAGCAAGATGTAGTGATCAGTCAACGTGTTGCTGAATATTTGTACCAAAATTCACAAAGGATATAAACTCTTCTCTCCACGCGCAATGGTACAGTGTTGATCGCTGATTTGGTAATATACAAAAGAACTCAGGTTCTTCATCATGCGGAAAAACAATATGGCCACTGGTCCATTACACTTTTAAAGCTCCAACGTCGTTACTAAAGCACGACTCTTGAACTATATAAATTTCTCCCAATAAAGAGAAGAATGGTAATGTCCAAATTTAACCAATAAAAATGAAGTCTTATTAAACCATAAGAACAACATATATTATAGCTCAAATGAATATTGTGTTTGCATGTGTCCATGCAGGTGAGCACATATAGTTGGAGGATGGTATTTGAATTCTTACCTACACAGCACTCAACAAGAAGATCCTGAGCATCTCTCGCTACACGTACATCAGGTGGCAACATCTCCTTGATGATCTTAAACATAGTTGCTGAAAAATAATAAGAACTCTGCATTATCAGTACACTAGCAAAATGACTTAAAATATAACAAGTAGCAAGATTGATAGTCTAATTAACAAAAGAGTCTAGATTCAATACACAAATCCACTTAGATGGAAAGCCCTGTGTAATCATTTCCAAGCAAACCCTATTTGTTCAGGGGTTAAATATAAAAATACATTATGATTGCCAAACTAATTTCTCTACGACTGTTTACGAAATAACATGAGATACAACCATTTTATAGTGCACATGGTTTCAGTCCAACTAGATAGTGTTAGCACAGGAGGTGAACAGCCTTCAGGATTCAGTTAAAAAGGACTAAATACGTAGGCAGAAAATATATATATTCTACACAAACCTCATAATAGGATTAGTATAAACCCTGCACCTGATCCCAATTTTTTTGATATGATAGAATGTCATTTGCATCCTTTTTTTGTTTTAATTATTACTATATGTTGAATTTACTGGATTCCGGAAACATGTCTTATTATGCTAAAAGTTGCACAAAGTTTAAGGAAGCCAACAAAACTAGAAAGAAATAAGTTCCTCTAATTCCCCTGAAACAAAACCCAAAACAAATCCCATCTCAGAAGAATTCCTCCATTACGAACGTGGAAAGAAAAAACTGATTCTGATAGCAATGGGTGAAATTTGCTGCATAGCACTGTCACATAAAATTTTCATTCATTCCACCATATATCTAGAAAGACCTTGCAAGCATTGATCAAGGTTATGGCCGAAACCGTTTCGGCCGTTTCGGATCGGTCTCAAAGGGAACCGATCCAAAACCTTCATCATTTTCTCGGTTTCGACAGATACCGGCTTCAACTTTAAAAAAAGAAAAGAAGAAGAAAAGTCAACAGCAGCAACGACATCCAACAAAAGAAGAAGAAAAAGAAAAGGAAGAGGGAGAAAAGGAGGTGGCCTTACCTGCTCTCCATATCTGAGTGCCCGCCCGCTCCAAATTTTTCCATCGTCGCCTACAACGAAGGGTTCGAGCCTCTGCCTGCAACCAATGAACAAAGAAGCCCTTCGTTTTGTATTTTATGGAGTGGTATAGTGCTGTAGTCAAATTACCCATTTTGCTAAACCTTTTACATTTATTTACAAGTCTGCCATTCTCTTTTAAACATTATAAACAAAGGGAATGACATACTTATAAATATATGCAATATGTTCATCAAAACTTGTGGATATCGAAACCGAAACTAAGGGTTTGTTTTGGTCTCGGCCGGAACAGTAACGTTCCGGCCGGAACCCATTAAAAAAGAAGAGATGAGAGATAGAGAGAGATGAAGATCATCAAAACGAAAAGGAAAAATTAAAAAACATACATAAAAAAAGACGAGGAAGAGGAAGAAGAAGAAAAGAGAGAGAGAGAGAAACTTACCTCGAGCTCGCCACCCGCCGCTTGCCGCCACCCGTCGCCTCCCTGAGGAACAACCTCCCGCCGCTAAGCTGGAGATATCGAATAGGAGGGGATGCTGCTAGTGGCATGCCCATTTTGCTCGTGGATGTTTTTGGAGACATGCTGCTAGTCACGTGACCATTTTGCTAAACATTTTGCCAAATATTTACAAGTTTGCCATGCTGCTAGTCAGTGACCATGTTGCGAAACATTTTGCCAGTTTTACAAATTTGCCATGCTGCTAGTCATGCCCAATAGTTACAAGTTTGACATGCTGCTAGTTGCCAAATATTTACAAGTTTGCCATGCTGATAGTCACATGCCCATTTTGCTAACATATTGCATCTATTTACAAGTTTGACATGCAGCTAGTCACTTGCCCATTCTGCTAACATATTGCATCTATTTCCAAGTTTGTCATGCTGCTAGTCATACACATTTTGCTAAACATATTGTATTTATTTAAAAATTTGTCATACATAGACGAAACTGAAACTTACATCCGAAACCATCGAAACGGACGATACCGATACCGAAACCTAAATCTTCGAAAGAGCGATACTGAGACCTAAAACATTGATTTAAATATAATGTACACTGCATTAAAGATGAATCCAATATCATATGGCACATTAGATCTTTAGCATTTTGCTTGAGTTTCATCTATGTTAATCATGGAGTGCTCTTAGTTGTAAAGAATGATTTCCTTTGAGCTGAACTATGAAAACATCTCTTGTCCATAATTTACTTAAGGAGTGTAATACAAAATTTAGAATTGTGAAATTAGATTGTTTGGTGCTCATCAAACTTTGTCAAATCAATTGAAGTGCCCTTGGAAGGAAAACGTGCCTTAACCAGCTCAAGTTTGCTGAGAGAAGGCAATAATAGTAATGATGAGGCACTACATTTGGAAGAGTTGGAGAGAATGCTCGGGGTACAAAACTCTCAAAATTTTGTTGAAGCATACAATTACAGCCCCCACCAAACCTTGCTTGGACAGGTGCTCTAAAGCGGGAAAACTAGTATATTAGTGCTTTCAAAATTGGTAATAACTTCTCACACGTCCTAACTACATCCTAAACTTAACAAATCAATAAGTAATTGGTATGCTAATTACTACGAACTTTCGTTTAAAACATTCTATAAAACCTATTGGCTATCCTTAACACTTTTTTAATTATTAGAAATTAATTTATGCATGTATCAATCAAATATACTATTCCTGACTAATGTAGGCATCTATCAACCAAATGAAGAAAGTAAGGGAATTTATCACACATCCGTAACTAGTCATAGTTTTTACCGTTTCAAAAAAATTTCCTCTTTATTATTGAGCTTTACTCTATATACGCTCAAACAAAAATAAGTACAATATTTAGATTGATATTAATTAAAGTAGCAACAAATATGACACCAGCCCTTAAGTGAGACAAAGGATTAAAAAGTCATGTAGGGTTCTACACGTCAAGCCAGATGCTAGTGGTAAGATCACAAGAAGCCTGATATCATCAATATTACTGTGTCTTTTGGATGCCTCTTTATGCATATTAAATCTGATCATATAAATGATTCTCTAAAAAGGCATATGCCTCAAATTTTTGTCTGATTTTTTTGTTGGGGCTATGTTTTTAAGTGTCAAATATATACTAGCTTCTCCAGCTTTCTTAAATACCCCTAGCCTGCCGGATTTATATCTAGGTCCAACTTTAATAAGAGATAGTTTCAACCAAACCAACCTCCTTCCATTAAAACGGTATGTAATAAACAAACAACCCAACATTGCCACAATTCCTTTAAAAGAATGTAATAGGAAGGAAGAATTTATACAAATCCAAATCACATAAAAACCTTTGAGGAAAAATATCAGACCGAAGATAGCCTAACATCCTTCTTCACCAACTAGTCTTTTATAAAGAATTGAGGATAGCATGTAACCAAAAAGGATTTTAGATTAGCTTATTTAATTGTCAATAATAAAGGTGTAGAGATTCAGTATCTTTTTTAGCCCATCAAAAAATTTAGGTTTCAACAAATTTCAATGGTTTTGTTATTTTCAGTTCAAGTTTTGGTTGAGTTTTATCATGCCTATATGTATTTATTTCTGTTCTTACAGGTATATATATTTGTAATTCATATACCTTAGGGGGGGTTGTTTAATAAATTAACAACGTTGAGGGGCTGAATGTAAAAGATTAGCTTACGTTATTAATCCCTATTCTATAGCAAGGCTTGAATCTCTGACGGCTAGTGGTTTGTAGTAACAGCATCAGATGCATTAGAAGTATTAGAGAAACTTTAGATATTGATTGTCATATATCATTGGATGTTGTTTACAGGCCAAGTTCCATTTCAATAAGTGATTTGTTTGTGTATAGATTTACTATATCATCCCTGGTTTGATGCTCTTTTCTCTAATCCACTCCATCAAATGGGTCACCTTCATAAAAATTAGTATTTAAATCAATTAGCTATGTTGTGCATTTCAATATCTTAGCCTCATCTTATGACTGAAAATGTTCCATACCATATGTGCCTTGAAGAAACATGAAGAATTTCACATTATCCTAATAAAGAAGTGCATGCACCATCTCTCTCCCACAAACCCGATCCAAAAAATGGAATACAAAATGATATCAACAGACTTTTTTAACCTTAAAATGTTACTGTACACTCAGACTCTTCCAAGCATTATATTAGAATAAGTCACAATTTCAACTTTTGATACTTCAAAATAAAGGTCTCGTTAATATTAGTTGATAGTTAATATCAACGGTATCGATCGGTATCGAATGCAGTGCGCTTGAAGTGCATATTTTTTTATATTAGCATATCTTTCAAACCATGTCCCATAGCAACAGAGTACCCCGAAGAATTAATGTTCTATAATAACTGAATACCCAAAGGAATGAGGGTTGGGTATTACAATTAATTCATTACATGGTATGTGTAGAAAAAGGACAATTATTTGGAGTTATATGTGAAAGTACATAATATTTTTAAGTACTCAAAGGCATCTAATGTAGCTTAATTTCATTAAATGTTTAAATGAAATAATTATAAGTAAAAGAAAGTTAATTGGGATATCAACCCTCTTAAACATAAATCTTAAAGGTCCTTTAGACTGAATGGGTTTGGACTAAAAAGATGAAGACCCATTTAACTAATAAAAGATCAAATAGTTTTCTAGCTTCTTCTGTTTGAAGATGAAAAGCCTCTTGCTAGCATTTCTTGCGGGTCAACAATGGGAAAAAAACTATTTTCACCAGAAAAAACTCTGTAAATGTTGCATATATATGGTTCATCTGAAATTCAAACTCACATAAGATGTCCTTCCCACTTGACTTATTTTCTTTCATCTTAGGTTTTGATAGACCTGATATCTTCTTCCTTTTCCCGTCCATATTCCACTGTTTTAACCATGATTCTGTAGGAACTAGGCAAAACCGATAATTCTCAAATTTCTGACCGGCCTGCTTCAGAATGGTCTGAAACACCCGAATTTGATAAAATTCAAACAAAACCTCAATACTTGATCAATGTAGAAAGTATGATGAACACATAATATGGTTGCATCATTTATTGTATCCATCATAACTACAACCAGTGATAACGATTCAAATTTCCATATATAATTATAATAAGTAAGCATGGGATACATTTATCACGTATATGTTTTCCAACATGCCACCACGTCTCTTATCAAGCATACTCAAATCTTATTCTTCTGCTTTATTTGCTATACTAATGTCCTGATGGATACAAGAGGCAGAAGTGGTCGCTCATGTTAATACAGAACAACTAGTTTCAATTTAGACAATCAATCAAAGATTCAAACACACGTCACTAGTAATATAAATTGCAAATTTCATAATCTAATTCATGAGCAGTTAAAAACATAAAATTAGCGGAAAGTGGGCAGTAAATATACAAACATCCAAAGCTAAGAAAAATTATATAACTCCAGGTTGCAACCAACATGGGGTTCAGATATCATATTATTCAAAAGGTTTCAAAAGATGGGAAACATAAATTCGAAATCAAAATCAGAGAAAGAAAATATCCAACCTCGATACCTAATTTACGAAACATTATAGCATAAAATTTGAATTTTTGATACTCCGAGAGATTAGATAATACCTTTGGGAAGGGAAACATCCTCTTTTGACTTTCCCACGATGTCCATGGGCTCCATATCTCAAAATTAACTCCCAAAACAGATTAAAATCTGAAGAAATTCGGGTTTTCAAGAAGCCAGATCGAATCAAAACAATCAATTGTGCCAATGATTTTAAAAAGCTCGACACATCGAGGAGGACGGTGACGGCCGAGAGGGGGAAACGCGAAGTAGGGCAGGCAACGAGATCCAGTTTCGGATATATTATATAACACTCAGTATCCAGAACCCGAAAGACATTCCGTCATCTGGACGATGTACGTTGTCCCAATGGGTTGAATGAACGGATATGATGTATCCTATTTGGAGGAGAGTTCGGGTTAACCATATTTCATTAACCCAGTGGAGGCGGCAAATATCAGCGAGTTGGGCCCAGTTTAGTCGATCGTGATTTTAAGACCCCGTATAAACCGAACAATGATGTAGCTGGCGGTTATTTTTGCGAAGCGTGAACCCCCTTATCCGGTTTTAACTCTGTTTGGATTCCGGGTCGCGTTTTGAAGCATTAATATCAAAAATATTGTAAATAAATGTTGTAAATAGACAAAGTGGGAGAATAAGAGTGTAATCTATTCAAAGAGGTTGTATCATATCCATATATATGGATATGAACTTTTCCTTTCCTCATAAATAAAGTCATGTGGTCTCTATCAGGAGATATATTCACAACACATTATCAGTACGTTCTCTCTGAGATTGAAGGCACGTTCGTTACGCACGGTAGGAATGATACGGTTGATCCATCACACGCAGACGTCGTTCACCTCTACGCGCTCGCCTTCTTCATCGATCTTTGAGGTATATCGAAAACGATGTAATTTTTTATCGTGGTCATGACGCATGTAGTCTAAATCTCCCAAGATCGAATTAGAAAACCAACAAAAATAGATTTTTAGGAGAAATACGGCAGCTCCTCGTCGCCGATCTCCGTGGGAACGGCCACCGCTACCCCCACCCCCCACCGGTGCCCCGCCACCCCACCCTAGCGGCGGTGTCACGACGCCGCTTTCTGCGGCGACAAAAACCCTGATCTAGGGTTCCACAAAAAACAACAAAAATACTCCACGGCCGGCCAAGGGCACCCACGTCACCAGCAGCCGCCCCCCCTCTCCTGTAGCCCCGCCGCTCCCCCAGCAGCAGTGGCACGCCGCCACCGCCCAGAGTGGTGACGAAACCCTAACCTAGGGGCTTTCCAATGAAATTTTTTTTACCTTAGTGATGGCGGCTCGTCGCTGCCGGCAACGGAGCACCGCCCCACGGCGATGCTTTACCAGTCTACGCGACGGCCTGGCCCCCCCCCACCCCCCCTTCTCTTCGGCGCTAGATCGCCGCAGGGAGCGGAGCTGCTAACCCCACCGCTCCGCCAAATATGTTTGGGCCACTGGCCCAAATCAAAAAAAATATTGTTTAAGGGCCGAAGCCCACAGCTCTGCTGTGGGTACACAAAAAATGAAAAATAAGGTTGCGGCCGTAGCCCGCAGCGACCTGTGGGCTTCTCTGCCCGCAAACCCAAAAAACAAAATAAGGCTGCAAGCAAAAACCCGCAGCGGCCTGCGGGCTTCGGCATGCAAACCAAAAAAAGAAAGGAAATTAATGCGGGCCATAGCCCGCAGCGGCATGCGGGCTTCGGCTTACAGCTAAAAATGGGGGGCAAACGGGCTGAAGCCCCCGCAGCCATGCTACAAGCCTCAGCTCAAACTGAAAAGAAAATGAAAAGAAATGGATTAAGGGCCTATAATAAATAGAAAAATAGAGGGAAATATTTGGGAAAGAATAAGGGGATAAATGGGCAAATTTTGGAGAGCCAAAAGACGGACAAATTGGAAAATTTATTTTTCCTTTCAAACAAATTACATTAGGGCATTATTCAATTTTATTTGAATTGACCCATATGCGCACAACTTATTTCTAGCATATTATCATGTATAATGCATATGTTAAGGATCATATTTATATGTTTTACATCACAAATATCTGCCATAAATTTTAGGATAAATTTTATGCTTATTTGTGCGAGCATTAGCTTAATAATTATGAATGTTACGAGGTGGAACTCGTACACAATGAATTACGAGGTGGAACTCGTACACAATGAATTTGTATTGAGGGAAACCAAAGGGCACGGTGGTTCGGTTGACAAGAGGATTTAGGTTGGCAATTTAACAAGTGATTAATGGGGTGAAGAGGCTGGACTTGCCGCCGGGGGTGGCCACGGAGTCAAATCTCACCGGACACGGCGGAGGAAGATCGGGTGGCGGGAGGCTGGAGCTGATGTCGACCAAAGGGCGAGCTTTCCTGCAGCACGAGCAACTCGTCAGAAGGGCGGGGTTGGGGTCCAACCCTTAGCCCCTCCGATGCCTAAGTCAGTAATAGGACTTAAAACGGGGGTTAGGCACGCCGGTCGGACTGCGGGTGTATCGACCGTACGTGGCGAGCTATAAGTGGGAGAACAAAGATATGGACGACCTTTGCTCTCGTGTGTGAATAATGGATTGAGAGAGAGAATTTGCCAACCCCCTTACCGTAAGAAGTGAGGGGGTATTTATACCTGATGGGAGATGACTAGGCGGGGCTGACCTGGCATGCTGACTCGACGTGCTGAGTTGGCTCGGTTGTCAACGGAAGCTTCGGACGAGGATGTCAGGAACATGAGTGCCTGACCTGCTTTTGTCAGACGGCGCAATAGCCAGGGGCACTTTTGTCAGGATGTCAGGGCCGAAAGCATTAAGTGTCAGGGGGGCTCAGCTGCCAGGGGATGCTTTGTCAGATGGTCGGGCGGCGTTTGTGTCAGTCGTGTCCTTATCCTAGGTTGTTTGTCGTTGGTGATGAACTAAAGGTCTGGCTATGCAATCCCTGGCGCCGCGGTTCCTGGGGACCAGCCGGGTCGACCGGATCGGGGGTTGTCCGGCCCGGCCGCGCCCCCTTTTCGGTCGTGGTTCGCTGGGCCGCTGGCACGGAAGGATACGTACGTGCCTACGTCAGCATACCCGGTGGCGCTGCCTGGGCGCTCCCCCAGTGCACTGCCCCTGGCGGGTCGAGCAACGGCGGTTGTACGTCTCGGCCGGGAGGGGGGGTGCTGCGAGGTGCGCCCGTCCCCGTGTAGCCTCGGACCTCCGGGATGGCGGCCCTTTCGTGAAGGGGAAAGTTCACGGGGTATGTCAGCGGATCTGGGTGGGAGTCGGACTCCTACGATCTTTAGGTCGTAACAATTGCCCCGGCCTTCGAGTCTGAGGTGGTAGCCCGGCTCGGCTCGGAGGGCGAACCATCTCCGACGTCCTGGACCATCGGTAAGGGCCTTGGCCCACGCCCGGAGGTGGCGGCGTCAGCTTCGGAACTCCCGCCTTACTAGTCATTATTACGATTTGAAAGGGGGGTAGAGAAAAACGAAGCGCCTCCACGATTGGGTTCGCGACGCGTGGA
The DNA here is from genome assembly GCA_030789695.1 of Scilla litardierei. Classification (NCBI taxonomy): domain Eukaryota; kingdom Viridiplantae; phylum Streptophyta; class Magnoliopsida; order Asparagales; family Asparagaceae; genus Scilla; species Scilla litardierei. The sequence continues at coordinate 707,652,930 of CM061142.1, forward strand.
TGAAGTGACCCTCACGCCAGTCGAGACGTCAAGGACATCCCGATGGGCGCCGCGTGGCGGAAGACCGACGGACGTGATGACCCGGTGGCCCACTTTACACATAAGAGGGTCTGGAAGGCGGTCGGCGGGAGTTTTTTATCCATCTTCGATTCTTCTCCGGTGTTCGATACTTCTGTCTGTCGCTTGCTGGCTAGTTTGCTACTTCCGCCGCTGGTCATCTTCTTCCGAACGTCTTCCTGATTTGACGGATCAGCCAGGTAATAATAATTAATTTCCTTCCTTTCCGACCGATGGCTTCTCGTTTCGAGGTTGGAGGCGGTAGCCAAGCGTGGGAGGAGGAGTTGGTGGGTGAGGGGGCGTCGCAGCGGGGGGTGCGGCGGCCTAGGGAGAGAAGGTCATGGCGTTCCGGTGTCTCGAGAGCGATTGGATCCCTCCGATGTAGGTTGGATAGGATTAACATCAGGGAGATTCACGTGCGGTTCGTGCGACAACCCTATGAGGTTCGGGTCCCCGGGTCAGAGGAAACGGTGTGTTCACCTGGAGATAATGAGGTCGGGGTCTATGTCCGGTCATTCGAGTTGGGGCTCCGCTTCCCGATCCATCCGTATTTGCTTTATCTGCTGAATTTTCTGGAGTTGCCGATATTTGCCCTAGCGCCCCGTTCTTGGGGCTTGTTAGTGGGGTTTGTCGTTTTGTGCCTTGCCTGCTCCTTGAGTCCCTCACTGGCACTGTTCCAGTATTTCTTCGTAATCCGGAAGAGGGGAATGTATCATTGTGTTTGCGCTAGGAGAGGACGAGGACTTATCCTCGGGGTGCCCGACGACATCGGCGAGTGGATGAGGGAGTTCGCCTTCGTGATGATGCCAAGCGACGTGGCGTTGATGTCGAACTGGGGGGCGTGGAATCCCCTAGTAAATGAAAGGGTGGAGTTGACTGGGGAGGATATTGCCAAAGCTCAGATTTTGATGGAACTGCCCGAGGCGTACCGTCAGTTGGCGAGTCTGACGCTGAGCAGTCGGCTCGCCCAGGACCTTTGGCCCCTAGGTATCTTTAATATTTGGTAAATCTTGGGCTAGGCTTGCCCTGATCTTCTTTTTTTTGTAGGCGGAGATGCGATGCGGGGGCCGGAGGAGGTGTCGGGATCGGCCGGAGCCCCGGTCTCGGAGGACACTGATCCTCGTGAGAAAGTCAAGGGGGTGGCGCGCGAGGCAGGATCCCGGGAAAGGGGAGGCGTGTAGGATCCTGTACAAAACAGAGTTAGGATCGATAATATGAAGTTTAGACTTACGCTTGCGTACGCTGCACGGTAGTCTACGAACTTCGCCTTCGGATTCGCCACGACGGATCGAGTCTACTCACGAACGGAGTAAGGCTACTAATCCCACAATCTAAATCTCTATTTTAGATTAAGAACTTGGATGGAGGGAGAGGAAATATTTCTGCAGAGCTTCGCTATGAAGAAGATGCATGCATGAATTTCATGCAAAATGTGTAAGGAAAATGGCTACCCTTGGGTCTTATTTATAGCCCCCAAGGTAGTTATTTTAGGGTAAGTTGTTCCTTTGGAACAACTTAATTAAGGTGTACCATGATACATGGCACATTATAAGCTTAAGTTGTACCATATGCATGGTACAACATAAGCTTAAGATATTCCCCCTTTATTAGCCATATGTCGCATGCACTTATGCATATATAATGCGACTTTCCCGCTCATACAGAGATCCTCTCCGCAAGGGAACAGATTCCCTTTGCACATGACTTCGTGTGCGCGACGTTCGAGGTCCGTATTCCCTCGTACATCCCCCACAAGGGTGTACAAACGTCTTCCATATCCAACATCTCCCACTCACACTTGAGGGGATTGTAAGAGAACGTCTTTCCCTTAGTTCTTTCATCTATCATACCGAGAAATAGACCGTGCGACCGTCATGCGCGTAGAGTCTGTTGTTGTGCACTTGTTAGAGATACACAACGACCTCGAAGGTGCAAAGTTGAGTAGTTCAACGCATGCTTTACCCTAGATTATTTCTTCACATTTTCTTGTACTTTATATTCAACAATTGAATCCCATCTGGATTACAATTGGCTGGCCAGCTTTGAATCATTAAAGTCCAAATGCGAATATGAAATCAATCTTCCTCTTATTGCGAACCTTTTGATCTTGACTTGATTCGTTTTTCTAACGTGCCCCGCCGAGCCGAATTACCATAGCCCATTAGTAACACGCTAAGATAGCGATCATCTCGTCAAATCTAAAGGAACCAATTGGAGTCCTTGAGGGTAAGAGTTAAGACCCGTATGGCCTTTGAGTCTCACATAATAGCAAACACTATTGCTACTAACTCAGTGGTCGAAATGCATACGTGGTATGAACACGTATTACAACATCACTCCTTTCCCATGGAGAGTATGTCTTAATGATGTTGTACGGATGAAAAGATCAGACACCACAGTGCCTATCTTTTTGAGTCCCCTTACTACTCGTGAAATATTCACGGACTCTCATCCTGCATAAGACAGATAGGATTTAAAAAATCCAATGAGATCTTTATATCCTTGTGATATAGATCTCAGATCTTTTGTAAGCATCCATATGATGCAGATCTTTCATTCGACTATCTTGTTAAAGTCATGACTCTAAATCATTCGTCTAATGATTTTGACTTTAAACTAGTCTCATCTCTATCTTATCCATCTGATAAGATAAGGCGGTTGCTCATGTGAGAGAGCCAACCTTAATCTGTCCGACATACACACAATTCAGCTGAGATTTCAAAAATGTACACAAACATTTCTTAAGAAATTCATATGCAATGTTGGAAAAAGAACTTATTCTTTTATTAATTTTGATCATGTCTTAGACATGGGAATATATATTTGGTACAACTCAGCCCATACGCAATCCTTGAGATGATAAGTGTTTATAAAACACATTTCTGGGGATCGCTTTCGTAAGCTGATCCTCTATCATCTCATGCGTAGATATGTACCTTATGTCTACCTTCTTGGTTTTATCACAGTCTTTTGCAAATATGCAGTTCCTTTAAGATACTGCATTATCCTCTTAACCGCTTTCCAGTGTTCTTGCCCTGGGTTGGATTGGTAACAGCTTACCATTTCCAACGGCAAAAACAGATGTCAGGTCTCGTACACACCATAGTGTACATAAGACTATCAACTGCACTGGAATATGGAACTTTTTCCATAATTTCTTTTTCCTTTTGGTTCTTTTGGACACGATTCCAGATATAAATTATCGCATATGCTTATGTGAATATCAATGGACTTGCAGTCCTGCATATTAAATCGTTCTAGAACCTTCTTTATATAAGTCTCCTGTGAAAGAGAAAGAAGTTTCTTCGAACGATTCCTTGAAATCTTAACTCCAAGGATATATGCGGCTTTTCCTATGCCTTTCATCTAAAATACTGATGAAAGCTAAGCCTTGATACTCATCACTAAGCCCTTGTCATTTCCGGCTATTAAAATGTCATCTACATATAGAGACATAATAACATGCTTGCTTTTAATCCTCTTGATATATACGTAGTTATCTTTATCAAGTATGAAAAATCCATTTGATAAGACAACTTCTTGAAATTGTATATACCATTGCCTCGAGGATTATTTAAGACCATATATGGACTTACGAAGTTTACAAACCTTATGTTCGTTTCCTTCTTTTACAAACCCTGGTGGTTGTTCCATATATATCTCCTCGTCCAATTCTCCATTGAGAAAGGCAGTCTTTACATCCATCTGATGTAATTCGAGGTATAAGCAAGCTACAATTGCCAGAATCATGCGAATCAAGGTAAAACGCACAACAGGTGAGAAGTTTTCTTCGTAGTCTATCTCTTCCTGTTGCGTAAAACCTTTCGCGACAAGGCAAGCTTTATATCTATCTATAGAGCCATCAGCCTTATGCTTGATCTTGAGAACCCATTTGTTCCCAATTGCTCTATGTCCTCTGGGTGAGTTAACTAAGTTCCCAGACTTGGTTAACTTTTATGGATTTCAATTCCTTCTTCATCGCTTCCATCCATTTGTCTTTTGCAGGGCATGATGTGGCATATTTGAGATTCTTCAAGTCCTTGTTGACTCGAATTTAGATCAATTCTAATATCACTCCCACTTGAAATGTTGTTAGAATTGCTCCCACTTGGATCATTATTCCCGTATGGAATAGGATAATCGTCATTCGTATAATCCATTGGTGAAGGTTGAAAAGTATTTTCGTTTTCACCAAGAATTCTCCCACTCGAATGAGGTAATCCTTCTTGATCACAAATCTCAAATAGAGATAAGTCCTGACTTATCTCGCCCTGTCTTGGAAACTTGTTTTCCAAGAAAGTGACATCCCTCGACTCAAACTCAATTAGCACACCATTGTCTTCCTGACTAACAAAAAACATAACCTTTGGAGTTTAATGTGTATCGTTTAAAGATACATTTCCTTCCCCATGGCCCAAGTTTGCCATACTTATGGGAGGAAATATGTGCGTTGAATGCACAAACTCAAGGTAAAATGTTTAAGTCAGGAGACCCTTGGTTCCACAACTCATAAGGAGTGGAGCTAACTGATTTCGAGGGTACGCGGTTTAAAATGAAAACAGTTGTCAATAATGCATCACCCAAAAAGGTGATTGGCAAGTTAGCTTGCGCCATCATTGAACGGACCATTTTTCATTAAAGTCCTATACCTCCTTTCTTCAACACCAATTTGTTGAGGAGTATAAGGCATAGTTACCTGATGTACTATGCCTTTTTCATCACAAAGTTCCTTTAAACTTGTTGATTGATATTCACCGCCCCTATCGGTTCGCACGACCTTAATCTTGCGATCTAATTGATTCTCCACTAAACTCATATAGTTTTTAAAGCAGGTTTAGTGCTTTCACTTTTGTGGGATATCAAATAGATATGACCGAATCGGGTGAAATCATCAATTAAAAGTGATGAAATAGGACTTCCCGCGTCTTGTCTTGACATTCATCGGACCACATATGTCCGAATGGATAAGCTGTAATGGAACCTTGGCCCTTGTGCCGGTTCCAAAACGGCTTGCGACAAGATTTCCCCACAAGGCAATGTTCGCAGGTCGACTTTTCAACCTTTAAAACATTTGATAGAAGGCCATGTTTGTCAAATCTATCCATACACGTTGGTCCAATATGACCAAGCCTTGTGTGCCAACAAATTATATTAGACTCATTAGTCAAAGAATTTGTCACAAGGAAATTTTCATTACATGAGGAATTATATATTGTACTTATTACAATAAATCCTTTGAAATACATAGCCCAGAACCAATAAAAGAATTATTACAAAATAGGTTCACTTTACAATCATGAAGGAACCAACTATCACAAAGACCCATTAAATTGACCACAGTTTTAATATTCCTTTGAATATATGGAATGAAGAGAACATCATGTAGTAGGAGAGTGAGGCCGTTGTCCAAGACAAGCTTGCGAGTCCCAACGCCTTTCACTTCAACACGTGTGTTGTTTCCTACATTGATCCACTTCATTCCTTGGGTATCCGGTGATACTCCACGAAGGACCGTCTGTCCTTTGCTATGTGGTCGGTGGCACCTGAATCAATTATCCAAAAATGGATTAGATTCCACAAGAAATAGTGGACTAGAAACACATATGTAACTAGTATTACAAGTTACCTCGTCACTTCCACTCGTACACGAACGAGCATAGTGACCGAGCTTGTTGCACTTGAAGCACTTGATCCTTTTCAAGTCTTTCTTCTTGTGCCATTTCTTGTGCCCACCCTTATGTTTGGGTTCCTTGGTAGACTCAGGTTGCTTATTACGTTCATTAGAAGACTTCGAACGATCTTTACGTTTCTTTCCCCCATGTGAGGAACTAGCAACCACGTGCACTTCTGCACTTGGCTTGGCAGCCGCAAGCCGCTCTTCCTCTAATTCGAGGTGCTTGGAAACGTCGTTGAAGGTCTTGATGCTCTCATTGTGAGTGAGATGCATCTTCATTTGATCCCACCCATTTGGTAGGGAACGTATGACTGCTTGGATTTGTTGCTCATCAGTGAGCACATGACCTGCGTCCTTTAACTCCGAGATAAGGTTCGCCATATGTCGCAGATGTTTCCCCATGGAATGATCTGGACGTTTCTTATATGTATCGAACTTTATAGTTAAGGCGTGAAGTTTGGACACCGATGTGCCACCGAACTTCTCCTCTAGCTTGGACCATATGTCCATGGCTAGGTCATGTTCTCGGAAGATGCACATTATGTCATCAGCCATACTGCTTAATAACGTAATGCGCGCTATCTTATTCTTCCGAGACCAAGCATCAAAAGCTTCCTTGTCTCTTCGGTGTTGGGCCGTAGTGCCCAACTCGGGTTCAATCATTACGTTCTTTAGAGTTTCGAGCACTTCTTGCTCCTCTAAAACGTATTGTATCTTAATGGACCAAAGTTTGTAATTATCGCCGTTGAGTTTTTCACCTTTGTTTAACTCAACGACGATATTCTTTGAAGCGGAAGACATTTTACTTTTAAAATGCTGCAAAAAACACAAAACCGAAGGTTCGATCAAAAAACATTGCATAAAAAATTCTTAAAATATAACTCCCACTTGATTTGAATTTATAGAGTATCCCATTTGGATAGTTCTAAAAATTCAAATCCCACTTGGAATTATATTATATTTGATAAGTTACTTTCGAAAAATATTGAAGGTGTTGTTCTAGAATCGAAAAGGTCTCTATGATTCCAATCACCATCTAGAACAACTTTCAATATTCCCCCATCACTTATCAAACAATAGTACTCTTATAGTACTAGCAGCGGAAAATAAGTATTTGATAAGTTACTTTCGAAAAATATTGAAGATGTTACTCTAGAATCGGAAAGGTCACTATGTTTCCAATCACCATCTAGAGTAACTTTCAATATTTCTCCCTCACTTTATCAAATGTTAGTACTCTTATAGTACTTAGCAGCGGAAAAGCGTTTTTGAAAACGTATTTTTCAAAAAAAATACATTGGCTAATCTCCGTAGAGTAGATCACAACGTCATAAATTCATTGGCTAATCTCTGTAGAGTAGAGCACAATGACATGGCTAATCTCGCATGAAGTAGAGCATTACGGCTAATCTTCAAGGAGTAGAGCACAATTTCATAAGTACATTGGCTAATCTCCGAAGAGTAGAGCACAATGACTTGGCTAATCTCGCATGAAGTAGAGCATTACGGCTAATCTTCAAGGAGTAGAGCACAATTTCATAAGTACATTGGCTAATCTCCGAAGAGTAGAGCACAATGACTTGGCTAATCTCGCATGAAGTAGAGCACTATGGCTAATCTTCAAGGAGTAGAGCCCAATGAAAACTTCATTAAAACGTTAGTCCCGTATGAACTAGTCGGCACTGTGGTTAGCCCCGTATGGGCTAATCGACACATTCGAGTTTGACCAATGCCTTTTGTCACCCCGTATGGGTCATTTGGCAAGTTTGCAATCGACCCAGACCATCTGTCGGATTGGTCGACCAAAAACACAAAATTGGTCGACCAATATTCGAACTGCAACTTCTCCCGGCCAGGGCCTCGGCCCTGGCCGGGGCTTGGCCAATGGCCGGCCAGGGCCTCTGCCTTGGCCGGCCAGGGGGCCTGCCCCCCTCGGCCAGGGCCGGCCAGGCCCTGGCCTCTGCCAGGGCCGGCCGGCCAGGCCACTGGCCGGGGCCAGGGCTCCTGCCCTGGCCTCGGCCAGGCCCTGGCCTGAGGCCAGGGCGCTGCCCTGGCCTCTTGCCAGGGTGGCCTGGCTGCTGGCCGGGGCCAGGGCTCCTGCCCTGGCCTCGGCCAGGCCCTGGCCTGAGGCCAGGGCGCCGGCCCTGGCCTCTGCCAGGGCCGGCCTGGCCCTGGCAGTGGCCAGGGCTCCGGCCCTGGCCTCTGCCAGGGCCGGCCTGGCCCTGGCAGTGGCCAGGGCGCCGGCCCTGGCCTTTGCCAGGGCCGGCTGGCCGGCCAGGGCCGACCCTGGCCACTGCCAGGGCCGGCCTGGCCGGCAGGCCCTTGGCCAAGGCCAGCCACTGCCGGCCCGGCCTTGGCCGGCCACTGCCGGCCTGGCCATGGCCGGCCATGGTCAAGGCCTTTCGGCGTTGGCCGGCCATGGCCCCTTTGGCCATGGCCGGCCACCCCCTTTGAATGGGGTTGCCGCACTTTCTCCTCCCCCTTGATGGGGTGGTCGCCGGTGGTTATTGGCCGTAGCCAACCCCCTCCGCATGAGGAGAGGGGGTGCATGGCCTTCATGGCCCATTTGGCCATGGTGCACATGCACCAAATTTTCCTCTTACCCGATGGAAATAACTTCCATCATCTTCCTCGATGAAGCACCCGTTCGTCGATGAAGCACCCGTTCGTCGAGAATTTAGTTATTTTCTAATGGCCGTGTGCCAAAAATGAATAACTTACTACATGAACGGTCGGTTCTTCCCGTCACGGAGAGTTCCTACCATATCCATAATGATAGGAGACCCTAACGTGAAAAGAACAACCGCTGCGTTCTCTCCGTCACGAAGCGTTCCTACTATATCCGTAATAGTAGGAGACCCATTCGTGAAAAAGACAACGACTCGTTCGTAGTTTCGACGGGGCGATGGTTTGACCGGGGCGAACCCATATGGCTCTGATACCAATGTAGGATCCTGTACAAAACAGAGTTAGGATCGATAATATGAAGTTTAGACTTACGCTTGCGTACGCTGCACGGTAGTCTACGAACTTCGCCTTCGGATTCGCCACGACGGATCGAGTCTACTCACGAACGGAGTAAGGCTACTAATCCCACAATCTAAATCTCTATTTTAGATTAAGAACTTGGATGGAGGGAGAGGAAATATTTCTGCAGAGCTTCGCTATGAAGAAGATGCATGCATGAATTTCATGCAAAATGTGTAAGGAAAATGGCTACCCTTGGGTCTTATTTATAGCCTCCAAGGTAGTTATTTTAGGGTAAGTTGTTCCTTTGGAACAACTTAATTAAGGTGTACCATGATACATGGCACATTATAAGCTTAAGTTGTACCATATGCATGGTACAACATAAGCTTAAGATATTCCCCCTTTATTAGCCATATGTCGCATGCACTTATGCATATATAATGCGACTTTCCCGCTCATACAGAGATCCTCTCCGCAAGGGAACAGATTCCCTTTGCACATGACTTCGTGTGCGCGACGTTCGAGGTCCGTATTCCCTCGTACATCCCCCACAAGGGTGTACAAACGTCTTCCATATCCAACAAGGCGGGGTCCCCCGTGGGGAGAGGGCGCATCCGGGATGGAGGGCAGCTGAGCCAGGTATCTCTGCCGACGGGCCCGGTGAAGATCTTCATGCGGGCTCGTCCGCGCGGGGGGCCGGACCCTCCGTCCCGCCGAGGGTATCAGAGGTGGTCGAGCCTCGCAGAGTGCATTTGGTTCAGAAGTGGCCATACGGAATCCCTTCGTGGGAAATGGGGGGGTCGTCGAGCCCGGGTTGTGAGGGCGCCCTCATTCGTTTCAAGAGGACCCGAGAAGAGGTCGAGGCGTATCCAGATGACCGTCTCCATAAGTTCCCATTTCGAGTAGGATGCGACGAGTCGGTATTCGAGGATGCGGGAGTGGCAGCGCGCCTCGTCGAGTATTGCGTGTTACCGCGCGATCACGAATCTTTGACTCGCGTGGGGGCGGAACGGTTGTGTGGCTCTGCTATATGGCACGTCGTGCAGGTAAGCCGGTTCTCTTGCCTCGCCCTTGGGCTTTCTTTATTTATGCCCCGCTAATTCGGGTCTTCTGTAGATGGTTATGAACATGGCAGCCCTGCGGGGCCGTACTCCTGTGGCCGTCACCAGAGCGTCTCTTGAGGTAGCGAGGGCGAACCTCGGCGAGGTCAAGGCGAAGCTGAGGGACATGGAAGCGGAGCTGGAGAGGGTTAGGAAGGCCTATGAGGTGGAGAAGGGGCGGGCCGCGTACTTTGATTCGTCAAAAGCAAAGGTCGAGAGCCAACTCCAAGAAGTAACGCGGGAGAGGGATGACATCCGGTCGAAGCAGCCGCGGAATTGGTTAGCAAGGAGGCGGTGATCGGGGTACAGAGGCGGCAAATAGCAGGCCTAAAGGAGGCCCTTGAGGTCGAGAAAAGGGAGAGGGGTGTCGCGACGCGGCGGCTGGAGGAAAAACGGGAAGCTGAAGGCGAAATGATCGAAGCTGCTATCCGCTGCTATCATGACGAGCATGTTGTGCCGATGTTGCAAGAGGCGAGGGATGCGGGGATTCGGCAAGTGGCGAGAGATGTGAGGGCTCGGTCGGCTGAGAGGTGGCGCCGCTAAGAAAGTGGGTTTGGGGAGGCCTGTACCTTCTTGTGTAAGGGTTATAGCCAATGTTTTGTTGTAGTGTGTGGAAGGTTTAATGTATAACATTGCTATTTGGGCAAATATCGAAACTGTATTCTTCCTAGTTGTGTCCGTAGACCGGCAGTTTTGTGAGGGACGTGACTGCCCCCAACTTCGCTCTGCCGAGGATATTCCGGTCGTTGGTAGAGGGAAGTTGAGATATACCGCGGTTAGAAGGGGTTTGATCGGAAATCCAGAGTGATTCTCGGTGGACCAGAGGCGGGCCGAGGTAGCTTGTTCAGTACGAACGTTTGCTAAGCATTGCAACCGAGATCCAGAACTGATTGAGCGGTGGATTACCGGTTATGCCGCCCCGACGGAGGTCGGACGCAGCCTTGGGATGAGCGGCGCCTTCTCGTTTCGACCGCCTCGACGGAGGTCGGACTCAGCCTTCAGACGGGCGGTGCTTAGAAAGAAGAGGCGAAGGGTGGAGTAATTTCGAATGGGGGTAATCACCTCGTCGGGATTTGGGCGGGAATTGAAGGGGCCTGCTGGCGTTCGCGTGATTAGATGTCAGCCTGGCGAATCGACGGCGGGCGGGAATCGAAGCGGTCTGACCACTTCAAAGCGGACGCGTGGCAGAAGTGACGGTTTCCAGTACGCGAGGCGTCAGAACGGGTGGATCGACGCTGGATAGGGAACGGATTGATGACACGTGTCACGAGGTCGACGGTCATGATGCTTTGCGCAATTGCATAAAAGAGATCTCAGGGAGGGGAGCGAAGCAAAGCTGATTGTTGGGCGAAGGTTTTGCAAGCAGCTGGAGCTTGTCGGAGACTTCATTATCCTTGCCAGAGTCGTCCTCGTGGGAGTGGTCGACGACGTAGCGAAGCCGTCCGAGTTGTCGGAGCCCATTAGGTAAGAGGTCCGTTTTATAGATGTCTTCCTCGACGTCTTCATTTCGTGGTCAGGGGTCGAGGGTGGTTGGGGAAGGGAGCTCCGCCGCAGAGACTGGAGAGGTGCCTCTCGAGATTGCGGGCGTGAAGTCGGTGCTGAAGAAATCCATCGCGGAGATCTTCGAGATGTATGTCAGGCCACCGTATTCTGTTCGTGAACCGGAGCCGCAAGAGAGGGTGTGTTTCGCAGGCGACCGTGAGGTGGGAGTGTATGTTTCCTCGTTCGAGCAAGGGTTGCGCTTCCCCCCCATCCGTTCTTACTAGATGTGTTGAACTTCCTGGAGCTGCCCTTGTATCGCCTGATGCCCAATGCCATTAGTGCCGTTGTGGGATTCCTAGTGCTGTGCGTGAGCAACCAGGTTCGCCCATCGCTGTCCTTATTTCGATATTTCTTCTCGGTGAAGAGGTTGGGGTCCTGCTACTATCTCTCCGCGAAAAAGAGCCATCCGCTCATTAGGGGGTTGACCGGGAAGATTAAGTTGTGGCGCCAGCAGTATGTGTTTGTGGGCGTGCCGGAGGATGTGTTGATGAGATCTGATTGGGCGAAGCTGAATCCCGAGGCGAAGGAGGGGGTTGAATTGGGGGATGAGGAGAAAATGGTGGCCCAGCTTCTAATGGCAATACCAGTGGAGGGCCGAGATTACCGGATGCTCGCTCGGGCTAAGATGATAACGGTGAACATCTGGCCCGAAGGTACAACAGATTTTGGTGTTAGTGCATCTGAAGTGCTTACCCTGAACTTTCTTTCTTTGGCAGGTCGCACGATGAGTTTGTCCCTTGAGGAAATGATGCAACGCGCAGCGGAGCAGGCGGGGCGAACGTCGAAGAGAATTGGCCCCAAGAGGTTGCGAGAGGAAGGAGGGGTGGGGAGTTCGACGGGGGTGCCGGCGTCCACGAAGAGGAGGAAGCTGCCGACGAGGTCGTCTGTACCTGATGCGCCGGGGCGGGGGGAAGCCGGTCAGCAGGAGGGTAGAACCGGGGAGGGGATAGCAACCCCCGTCATCGACCTGGAGGGCGGGGGGAAGGGTTGACTGGGGGAGGGGTGGATGCCCCCGGGACGCGGTCGTCTAGCCCCCTGGCACCTGCTGGAGTGGAGGGGGCGGCCGGTACCGGTCAGTCGGGGAGGGCCGAGACGTCAGGCGGCCCGACCGGGTCTGCCGGTTGGGACAGTTGGCCCTATGGTTGTCCGTTGTTTGGTCTCGAGAAGGCCGCCGATCCCCGCTGTGAGGCCTCATTGGTCCATTTCAAGGCCAAGAGGACCGACGTCGAGGGTTATTCCGATGAGGCTCTTCATCAGGCATCGTTCAAGGTGAGGGGTGATGTGTCCGTGTTCGAGGACGGAGGCATGGCGACGAGTCTGGCGGAGAACATTTTCTTGCCCCGCGATAGGGTGGCGCTGGAAGCGGTGGAGCCTGAGGGTCTGTGTGGGACCGTGGTGTTGCACGGCGTCCAGGTAGGTTTTGTAAGGCGGATGACGTTTATCAGTGGATTTTATTGAACACCCTAAATGGGTTCTCTTCTCTTCTTTTTTTTGTTCAGGCCGTCAACTTGATGCTTGGAGTGATAAGGCACGTGCCTGCCATACATAAGGCCGAGGGTGCCATAGCTAGAGTGGTGGCCGAGTTCGCCGCCTTTCGTAAGAGTGCTGGCGAGGACCTGGCGAAGGAGAGGGAGAGGGGCGGCCAATATGAGGCGGAGGTAAAGCGCCTGAAGGCGGTCCTGGCCGATCATGAGCTGCAGGCGACCGGGGCTAGAGAGAGAGAGCGAAGGAGCTGGAGGAGGCCCTTGGGAAGGAGGAAGTTCATGCGGAGGGTCTGGCGGGTCGTGCCAAGGCCGCCGAGGAGGAGTTGGCTCGCAGGGTCGATGAATTTCGCACATACCAGGACAAGACCGTCATTCCCGCCCTCGCAGATGCGATGTCCCGGGGCATTGAGAAAGGCCGGGCGGAGGGGTGGGACGCCTGCTTGGTTCGGATAAAGGAGAGGGTGGTGGGTCTGTCCCCGCCAGTTGAGCTCGACCTCGACGGACTCGCAGCTTGCAGCGACGAGGAGGGGGACGGCGAGGGGGAGACCGGCGAGGGAGGGGAGGGCGACGAGGCAGAGACCGGCGGGGCGGGGGGAGATTCCCCCGAAGGGGACGGGGTGGACGTCTTGACTGGCGGATGCGCCATCGGCGCGGGAAATGTAACCAAGTAGTTATGTATAGGCGTTTAAGAAAGAAAGAAAGAAAGAAAGAAAAGTAAAGTTATGTGGGGTTGATACCTGCACTTTTCTGGAATCTTCCATCTTTGTGTGTGTGGAAGTTCCCTTTCAGGGTTACGCTTTGGTGCGGCTGTCTCTAGCCCGGCGTTGGGGGAGTTGTGTTAATTCCCTTTATTTAGGGTAGTGCGCCCGAGAAAATTTACAGCTGGTTAGTCTCTTTTTTCGGGGGTTGCTCCCGTGCCTGAGTGCGCCTGAGTTATAGCTAGTGGTCAACCGGGAATAGTCTTCCCATCAGCTTTTATCAATATTTTAATAAACAGGACGGGCCCGTAGGCGAAACGTTGAGTCGTTCTAGTTAGGTTGACGTCCTCGTAGTATTTGATGCGTCCCTCCCCGGCGTCGTGCCCCTGAAGGGGTGCATAGTTACTTCATAGGGTTCCCGCTCGGGGTAGGGGTGGATGGTTGTGTCGATCCCGGGGGAGGTGGCTTTGGCCCTCGTTCCCAGAATTGGGGGGAGAGGGAGTCCTTGGTGGTTGCTCTATCCCGCGGGGCCTTGTTGCTCCTATCGACTGGAGTCGCCGTGTGACGGGTGCGGGAGGACGTGGTCCGCCGCCGATCCGTGCGTCTTCCTGGCGTATGTGGTCCAGGAGAAGTCGAGGAGTGGAAGGTGGGGGCGCTACAGGTGTAAGTGGAATAGCCTATTGGAGTGCTCCGGCGCTCGGGGGCGAGTCCCCTGGGGTTGGGGCGACTTTGGCGGGTGCTGGGGTGCCCGATGGGGTGATTTGGCAGGTTTGTCCCGTCCATCGGGTTGTCTGCCAGCCGCGCCTGTGTCCGCGGGGCGTCCGTGGAGGGGCACGGTATGCCATTGGAGCTCCAGTTTCAGTGCCTTAAGTTGTCTAAGGGAAGGCGGGGAGCAGCAGGCAGGGTGCCCCTCGTGTAAGAGGAATATCCTGTTGGGGGGTCGTTTACTAGAGCAGTTGGCGTTCCTCGCATTTTCCGCGTCTTCTAGGGGGAGAGTGTGGCGAAAGGATTGGCCTTTCCTCAAATTCTCTCTTTCGCCCCCCTCCACTTTGAAGAGGCTGAGGGGGGGGGTATTTATAATGGTGTATTTTTCGCCTCCTCCCTTTCCTTAACGTGATGAGCTGGGGCCATCTTGGAGTTGTGTTCCTTGGGGACCGTTCCCGACGGGTGACGCCTGGCGTGACTCATCAGCTCCTGTTTTTCGGCGGGTGTGCCGTTTATCAGTGGCGCTTGTCCCGAGCGTCCATTTGGTTTGACGAGTCATTTCGGTTGTCGGCTTTATAGGTGTCAAGCGTTACTCCTCAGTGATGGCCCCGCGTGGGGGTTGCCTCGATCTGTGAGCCCTGATTTGTTTTCTGATGTTTGAGAAGAGGGGTCGCAGGCCCTCTTTGGGGAGGGCAGGTATTGGGCCGTCGCCTACCCCGCATATGGCGCTCCGGTTTGGGTGGCTAAGCTCCGTAAGCTTGCCCCGGAGGTCTTCTTTGGGGGGGAGCGAGCGCGTAGCTCGGCCCGTGCCCCTCTCCGGTTTGGGTGGCGAGGATTGGTCCTGCCCCGGAGTCTTTGAGAGGGCGGGTATTGGGCCGTCGCCTCCCCGCAGCCTCTATAGCCGGACGGGTATTGGGCCGTCGCCTACCCCGCATATGGCGCTCCGGTTTGGGTGGCTAAGCTCCGTAAGCTTGCCCCGGAGGTCTTCTTTGGGGGGGAGCGAGCGCGTAGCTCGGCCTGTGCCCCTCTCCGGTTTGGGTGGCGAGGATTGGTCCTGCCCCGGAGTCTTTGAGAGGGCGGGTATTGGGTCGTCGCCTCCCCGCAGCCTCTATAGTCGGACGGGTATTGGGCCATCGCCTACCCCGCAAATGGGCTCCGGTTTGGGTGGCTAAGCTCCGTAAGCTTGCCCTGGAGGTCTTCTTTGGGGGGGAGCGAGCGCGTAGCTCGGCCCGTGCCCCTCTCCGGTTTGGGTGGCGAGGATTGGTCCTGCCCCGGAGTCTTTGAGAGGGTGGGTATTGGGCCGTCGCCTCCCCGCAGCCTCTATAGTCGGACGGGTATTGGGCCGTCGCACATGGCGCTCCGGTTTGGGTGGCTAAGCTCCGTAAGCTTGCCACGGAGGTCTTCTTTGGGGGGGAGCGAGCGCGTAGCTTGGCCCGTGCCCCTCT
Organism: Scilla litardierei; assembly: GCA_030789695.1. Lineage (NCBI taxonomy): Eukaryota > Viridiplantae > Streptophyta > Magnoliopsida > Asparagales > Asparagaceae > Scilla > Scilla litardierei. The sequence continues at coordinate 707,668,605 of CM061142.1, forward strand.
CCGGTTTGGGTGGCGAGGATTGGTCCTGCCCCGGAGTCTTTGAGAGGGCGGGTATTGGGCCGTCGCCTCCCCGCAGCCTCTATAGTCGGACGGGTATTGGGCTGTCGCCTACCCAGCATATGGCGCTCCGGTTTGGGTGGCTAAGCTCCGTAAGCTTGCCCCGGAGGTCTTCTCTGGGGGGGAGCGAGCGCGTAGCTCGGCCCGTGCCCCTCTCCGGTTTGGGTGGCGAGGATTGGTCCTGCCCCAGAGTCTTTGAGAGGGCGGGTATTGGGCCGTCGCCTCCCCGCAGCCTCTATAGTCGGACGGGTATTGGGCCGTCGCCTACCCCGCATATGGCGCTCCGGTTTGGGTGGCTAAGCTCCGTAAGCTTGCCCCGGAGGTCTTCTTTGGGGGGGAGCGAGCGCGTAGCTCTGCTCGTGCCCCTCTCCGGTTTGGGTGGCGAGGATTGGTCCTGCCCCAGAGTCTTTGAGAGGGCGGGTATTGGGCCGTCGCCTCCCCGCAGCCTCTATAGTCAGACGGGTATTGGGCCGTCGCCTACCCCGCATATGGCGCTCCGGTTTGGGTGGCTAAGCTCTGTAAGCTTGCCCCGGAGGTCTTCTCTGGGGGGAGCGAGCACGTAGCTCGGCCCGTGCCCCTCTCCGGTTTGGGTGGCGAGGATTGGTCCTGCCCCAGAGTCTTTGAGAGGGCGGGTATTGGGCCGTCGCCTCCCCGCAGCCTCTATAGTCAGACGGGTATTGGGCCGTCGCCTACCCAGCATATGGCGCTCCGGTTTGGGTGGCTAAGCTCTGTAAGCTTGCCCCGGAGGTCTTCTCTGGGGGGAGCGAGCGCGTAGCTCGGCCCGTGCCCCTCTCCGGTTTGGGTGGCGAGGATTGGTCCTACCCCGGAGTCTTTGAGAGGGCGGGTATTGGGCCGTCGCCTCCCCGCAGCCTCTATAGTCGGACGGGTATTGGGCCGTCGCCTACCCCGCATATGGCGCTCCGGTTTGGGTGGCAAAGCTCCGTAAGCTTGCCCCGAAGGTCTTCTTTGGGGGGGAGCAAGCGCGTAGCTCGGCCCGTGCCCCTCTTCGGTTTGGGTGGCAAGGATTGGTCCTGCCCTGGAGTCTTTGAGAGGGCGGGTATTGGGCCGTTGCCTTCCCGCAGCCTCTATAGTCGAACGGGTATTGGGCCGTCGCCTACCCCGCATATGGCGCTCCGGTTTGGGTGGCTAAGCTCCGTAAGCTTGCCCCAGAGGTCTTCTCTAGGGGGGAGCGAGCGCGTAGCTCGGCCCGTGCCCCTCTCCGGTTTGGGTGGCGAGGATTGGTCCTGCCCCGGAGTCTTTGAGAGGGCGGGTATTGGGCCGTCGCCTCCCCGCAGCCTCTATAGTCGGACGGGTATTGGGCCGTCGCCTACCCCGCATATGGCGCTCCGGTTTGGGTGGTTAAGCTCCGTAAGCTTGCCCCGGAGGTCTTCTCTGGGGGGGAGCGCGTAGCTCGGCCCGTGTCCCTCTCCGGTTTGGGTGGCGAGGATTGGTCTTGCCCCGGAGTCTTTGAGAGGGCGGGTATTGGGCCGTCGCCTCCCCGCAGCCTCTATAGTCGGACGGGTATTGGGCCGTCGCCTACCCAGCATATGGCGCTCCGGTTTGGGTGGCTAAGCTCCGTAAGCTTGCCCCGGAGGTCTTCTCTGGGGGGGAGCGAGCGCGTAGCTCGGCCCGTGCCCCTCTCCGGTTTGGGTGGCGAGGATTGGTCCTGCCCCGGAGTCTTTGAGAGGGCGGGTATTGGGCCGTCGCCTCCCCGCAGCCTCTATAGTCGGACGGGTATTGGGCCGTCGCCTACCCCGCATATGGCGCTCCGGTTTGGGTGGCTAAGCTCCGTAAGCTTGCCCCGGAGGTCTTCTTTGGGGGGGAGCGAGCGCGTAGCTCGGCCCGTGCCCCTCTCTGGTTTGGATGGCGAGGATTGGTCCTGCCCCGGAGTCTTTGAGAGGGCGGGTATTGGGCCGTCGCCTCCCCGCAGCCTCTATAGTCGGACGGGTATTGGGCCGTCGCCTACCCCGCATATGGCGCTCCGGTTTGGGTGGCTAAGCTCCGTAAGCTTGCCCCGGAGGTCTTCTTTGGGGGGGAGCGAGCGCGTAGCTCGGCCCGTGCCCCTCTCCGGTTTGGGTGGAGAGGATTGGTCCTGCCCCGGAGTCTTTGAGAGGGCGGGTATTGGGCCGTCGCCTCCCCGCAGCCTCTATAGTCGGATGGGTATTGGGCCGTCGCCTACCCTGCATATGGCGCTCCGGTTTGGGTGGCTAAGCTCCGTAAGCTTGCCCCGGAGGTCTTCTTTGGGGGGAGCGAGCGCGTAGCTCGGCCCGTGCCCCTCTTCGGTTTGGGTGGCGAGGATTGGTCCTGCCCCGGAGTCTTTGAGAGGGCGGGTATTGGGCCGTTGCCTCCCCGCAGCCTCTATAGTCGAACGGGTATTGGGCCGTCGCCTACCCCGCATATGGCGCTCCGGTTTGGGTGGCTAAGCTCCGTAAGCTTGCCCCAGAGGTCTTCTTTGGGGGGGAGCGAGCGCGTAGCTCGGCCCGTGCCGCTCTCCGGTTTGGGTGGCGAGGATTGGTCCTGCCCCGGAGTCTTTGAGAGGGCGGGTATTGGGCCGTCGCCTCCCCGCAGCCTCTATAGTCGGACGGGTATTGGGCCGTCGCCTACCCCGCATATGGCGCTCCGGTTTGGGTGGCTAAGCTCTGTAAGCTTGCCCCGGAGGTTTTCTCTGGGGGGGAGTGAGCGCGTAGCTCGGCCCGTGCCCCTCTCCGGTTTGGGTGGCGAGGATTGGTCCTGCCCCGGAGTCTTGCGCGTTTTGAACTGAAATTTTCATGTAGAAAAGGCAAAATTCGAAGATGCAAAAGGGGACAAGATACTTCATTCATGACTTACAGTTTCCGGCTATATTACAGCTGGCGTCCCGCGTTCTTCTGAGTGATTAGCCCGTCCTCATCAGGGGGGGCTTCGGTGGGCGCGGCAGGTCCTGTTCCCTTCCGCGGTGCCATCAGCTGGAGCTAACTTTTGATGGTAGGAGTCGTCCCTCCGCCCTGTTAGGTCGATCCTCAGGTTCAGCTCTGGTCCCTTGTGCTTGGTCGATCCCACGTAGCAGCTCCTAGACAGCTTCTGGCTTTCCCGTACGAACCCAACCCCTCGGGGGGTTTGGAACTTGACCATCTGGTGGAGAAGGCTGGGGAGCGCTCCGATGGCTGCCATGTAAGGTCGTCCTATGATCCCGTTGTACGCCGACGCAATGTCGACCACAACGAACAGAGTCATCCGAGTGACGACCTGCGGCTCTTCTCCGAGGGTTATTGGCAAGGTGATCACTCCTACAATCGGGGTCGAGTGACCGGTGAAGCCGACGAGGGGTCCGGTATAGGGTCTCAGGTCTGTCGGCCTTAACCCCATCTTTTCGATTGTGGACATGAACAGGATGTCGCAGGAGCTCCCTGTATCGATCAGGAGGCGGTTGACGATGGATGTCCCTATCTGGGCCTCGATGACGATGGCGTCGTCGTGGGGCAGCTCGACTCCCTCTAAATCCTCGTCGCTGAAAGTAATGGGAGGGTAGGTTATCCTTCTCCCTCTCGGATCCCCTCCAAAACCCGCCGTCATCACTTGTCTCGCGTATGCCTTTTTGCTTGACGACGATGCTCCTCCGGAGGATGGCCCGCCGCATATCGTGTTTATGCGCATGACTGGTTTCGGGGGGTGAGGCTCTTCCCGCTCACCGTTTGTTGGAGGGTCTGCCCTCCGTGCCCTTCGGTGGTTCCCCTCCTCTCGGTCTGGTCTCCTGCCCCCGATGAAGCCCCCTAGGTGGCCCGCCTGGATCAGCCGCTCGATTTCCCTTTTGAGGGTGAAGCAGTCGTCGGTGTCATGGCCATGGTCCCGGTGGTATCGGCAGTATTTTTTGAAATCTATCCGGGCCGGATCCGACTTCATTTCTCGAGGCGGCTCCGGCAGCAGTCTGGCTCTCGTAGCCGCGGCCATCACCTCGATCAGGGGGGCATTAAGTTACGTGTAATGTGCCCGTAGGGGGCCTTCTTGTCTCGGGACGACTCGGGTGGGCCCTTGGGCCGGGGCGAACTCGCGCGCCGGGCCAGGGCGATCTTGCGGGCGTCGCCCCGCCGGTTCGCGCCTTGGTTGGGCCAGCTGGTCGTGACCTCGGTGCCCCTCTTCTTGCCTCAGCCGAGGGTGTGACCGGGGCTCGCCTTGGAATGGCTTCGCTGGGGGAAATAGGGCCTTTGTGCCGAGAGTCTCTTCGGCCAACGCATGCCTCTCCGCCATAGCAACCAACGCCTCATAGTCGGTCGGCGGATCCCAGAGCAGGGATTTGTGGAAGCTCCGAGTCTGCAACCCCGTCTTGAAGGCCAGCATAAGCACCTCGTCGTCGCATGTCACCACCGCCCGTCTCTCATCCTGAAAGCGGCGGAGGTATCTGCCCGTTGTCTCCCCTTCTCCTTGGACTATCGTGCTGAGATAGTCTAAGTGCTTCTTTTTCGTCCGCCCGGCCCGAAACTCTTGGCAGAACTTGTGGGATAGCTCGCCATAGCTCCCAACGGATCTCGCGGGTAAGCCGAAGTACCAGTCCAACGTGGTGTCCCTCAGGCTTTGGGAGAAATGCCGGCATATGAACGCCTCATCCACATCATGCGCCTCCATTGCCCCCCGGTACTGCTGCACGTGCGTGAGGGGGTCACCTCTTCCGTTGTACGTGGCCAAGTGGGGGGGGGGGGGTTTGAACCTTATGTGCCTCGGGGCGGACGTAATCCACCGTGCAAGCGGCGTGGCCTCCTCCGGATAGGTAGGGCGATCGGACGCATCCCCTCTCCGCCATTCGGGGGTCTGGCTCCGGTCGCGCCTCGGCCGCCGACGGTCCTCCCGCCCCGGGGAGTAGCCTGGCGGTCGCCTGGCGGGGCTCCTTCCCCGGGTCAAGGATTCGACGGGTTGCGGGCTACGGTTCTCCCAGTGCCATCGCCTCCCGGCCGCCTCCCCTCGGGCCTCCGTCCGCTCCTGATTCTCCCGCAGAAGTCTTTCGCGCTCGGCGGCGAGGAAGCGTAGTTGTCGACAAACGACTTCCTCGTGCAGGAGATCGGAGGCGTGGTGCAGGCGAGGCAAACTGCCTCCTCCCGGTGGGGACCTGGCCAACAACGGGCCCCGCCCGTCCCCGAGCGCCGGCCCGTCGTCGTCACCTCCAGGATTTCCCGGTTGCTTTCGTTCTCCCTCCTTAGCCTCTCGCGCTCCGCAATGATGAAGTGGAGCTGGTGGCGGGTGGTTTCTTCGTCCTGGTAGGCCCTCTGGGCGGTCTCGACCGCTTCGTCCAAACGCCTTTGCGCGGCGGCCGCCTCCTCCCGGCGCCTCCACAGCCGCGCGACCTCCGTTTCCTCTTCCAGGAGCTTCTGCTGGGCCGCAACCTCCATGGCGAGCCCCCTGTTTTCCCCCTCCTCCTCGAACTGAGGGTGGAGATTCCGTCTCACGTTCTGGGGCTCCGAGGGGCCGGGCTGTGGCTCTGCCCCCGCCGCCGGGTAGCTTCCCATCGCCTGAGTAACGGCCTTGAAGCTCTTCAGGACTGCGTGGGCCGAAGTATGGTCTGTCTCGGTGCCCATCCCCGGAGGGGGGTCGGGCGCCGGGGTGATTAGTAGAGAGAGCGGCTCCTGACCCACGGGATCCTTGCCGTGGTTAGGGTTCCGAGTGATCGGCATGGAGTCTAACATGGGTGTGACCCTTCGTTCCCACAGACGGCGCCAATTGTTACGAGGTGGAACTCGCACACAATGAATTTGTATTGAGGGAAACCAAGGGCACGGTGGTTCGGTTGACAAGAGGGTTTAGGTTGGCAATTTAACAAGTGATTAATGGGGTGAAGAGGCTGGACTTGCCGCCGGGGGTGGCCACGAAGTCAAATCTCACCGGACACGGCGGAGGAAGATCGGGTGGCAGGAGGCTGGAGCTGATGTCGACCAAGGGGCGAGCTTTCCTGCAGCACGAGCAACTCGTCAGAAGGGCGGGGTTGGGGTCCAACCCTTAGCCCCTCCGATGCCTAAGTCAGTAATAGGACTTAAAACGGGGGCTAGGCACGCCGGTCGGACTGCGGGTGTATCGATCGTACGTGGCGAGCTATAAGTGGGAGAACAAAGATATGGACGACCTTTGCTCTCGTGTGTGAATAATGGATTGAGAGAGAGAATTTGCCAACCCCCTTACCGTAAGAAGTGAGGGGGTATTTATACCTGATGGTAGATGACTAGGCGGGGCTGACCTGGCATGCTGACTCGACGTGCTGAGTTGGCTCGGTTGTCAGCGAAAGCTTCGGACGAGGATGTCAGGAACAGGAGTGCCTGACCTGCTTTTGTCAGACGGCGCAACGGCCAGGGGCACTTTTGTCAGGATGTCAGGGCCGAAAGCATTAAGTGTCAGGGGGCTCAGCTGCCAGGGGGTGCTTTGTCAGATGGTCGGGCGGCGTTTGTGTCAGTCGTGCCCTTATCCTAGGTTGTTTGTCGTTGGTGATGAACTAAAGGACTGGCTATGCAATCCCTGGCGCCGCGGTTCATGGGGACCAGCCGGGTCGACCGGATCGGGGGTTGTCCGGTCCGGCCGCGCCCCCTTTTCGGTCGTGGTTCGCTGGGCCGCTGGCACGGAAGGATACGCACGTGCCTATGTCAGCATACCCGGCGACGCCGCCTGGGCGCTCCCCCAGTGCACTGCCCCTGGTGGGTCGAGCAACGGCGGTTGTACGTCTCGGCCGGGAGGGGGGGTGCTGCTAGGTACGCCCGTCCCCGTGTAGCCTCGGACCTCCAGGATGGCGGCCCTTTCGCGAAGGGGAAAGTTCACGGGGTATGTCAGCGGATCTGGGTGGGAGTCGAACTCCTATGATCTTTAGGTCGTAACAATGAAGATCATGCGACCGCTCTTTCGTTTAACCTAATGGTGTATGAAGTCACCACGTGGTCCAATTAATTATTAAGCATTAAATATGATGATTTTATACTGTGAATCTGTGATGATTGTGATGCGTTATAAACATGTTTTATGAGCACAAATTTTGCAAGAATGGCTAATTGTGATTTTGGATCGGCCTTTTAAGTCCCACACATTACTTTTCAGCACTTTTTCTTTTTTTGAGAGAAATTGTAGTGAGGAAAAATATGTAATGCCCAATAATGATGACCATTTTCATGGAGGCGGAGGCCACTCCTGAAGATGAAGATTTTCATGGGACCCATGTGGTTTCCAAAGTTGTAATTTTCTCTTTTATTTATGTAAAACGGATTGTATATCTGGACTTTGGGACATTATTTTTATGTGGTGACTGACCGATCCATGCAATTAGTTTATTCATTTATTATTCAATTAGACTTTGGAAAATTATGCTTCATATTGTGCTAATTAGATCAATAATTCATGCTATTTTAATTTGTCATGGAGATTGTGGTTCTTGCTAGTGTTAGTATGCCACGTTAATGTACAAGTTAGTATTAGTTCCATGTTTATGTGTTAGTATGTCATGTTCATGTTCATGTTAGCATTAGTTCCATGTTAATGTGTTAGTATGCCATGATTATGAGTTAATATGCCATGTTAGTTGATGTGTTAATATAATATGTTAATGTTAATGTTCTATTAGTTCCATGTTTATGTGGTAGTATGCCATATTAATTAATGTGTTAGTATGCCATGTTAATGTTCATGTTTGTATTAGTTCCATGTTAAAGTGTTAGTATGCCATATTAAAGTTAATGTTAGTATTAGTTCCATGTTACTGTGTTAGTTTGCCATGTTAATGTTAATGTTAGTATTAGTTACATGTTAATGTTAAGCTTAAAGTTGTGTCCATGGCAATCTGCTTCTAATGTCCATACTAGTGAGTTTATGCCATGTTAAGCTTAAAATTATTTGTAGGGAGATGTAACCCCTTTTCATTACATGTTATATTAGAATGTTGCCATGATCTTGCCATGTTGATGCTTATTATTTTTATAGCTATGTTGCCATGTTTAGGTGTTAGTTTCATGTGTTAATCATTGTTAATGTCATTATGGAATTAATGAGGTATCATGATGTTCTTTGTATAAAATTGTAATGTGATGATCGTTGTTAAATCACGACATCGATGAAATGATGATGGAAATGTAATGACATGAATATCAGTAAATGAGATCGTGTAAATTTTGAGAATGATGGACATTGTCACATGTTAAGAGTGAGGAATTATGAGTGCTACAACAACCTGGATGACTTGATTTACCTCGAGTTAGGTGAGATTCCAGACATAGGATTGGGGAAAAGTAGGTAAAATCTACGCAAAAGGACCGGACTAGGACTGATATAGATCTCACTCACACTCCCGACAGCTGGCAGGGGGAGTTGGCAGAGTTGGAGAGGTCTGTGGTGTACTCGTGTTGCACCATGAGTAATTGATGTGTAGGATAAGATATTCTCACTCCTGAAACAGGAGAGTTACGCGAGGCCCTGTTTGCCACAGTGCTCGTGTCGCTGACAGGGTACCACCTTTCCACCCACCCTGGGTGAGGTCCTGTGCCTTATGTCTTACGTTCTAACTGGGTTTCCAAATTATAATTATAACTGAAAATTGTGAATAAATGTTGTTCTAGTACTCCCCTGAATTATTATTTGTTTGTCGTTCACTTATTGTTTGTCTGAATTTCCTTATGTGCAATATTTATACAGTCTTTTCTCTTATGTTCAATACCATGACTGTTGATATTCCTGCTTTAATTTATGAAATTAGTTCTTTTGACATTGTTATCACTTGTAGCCTGACCCTTGGCTAGGTAGGAAAATTTTGAGTTTGGCATACCAACCTAGGGTTGTTAGTTCATACAGGACACGTGATGACGTATCCCTCCCCATTTTCATTGGATTAGAGTCTGAGATGGCAGAGCATGACCCTATCTAGGAGGCTATCCAGAGCTTCGAGCTTGAGGTGGAGCCATCTGAGGGTGATTTCATGGAGTTAGCTACCCATGGGTAGAATAGGGAGTGTGTTGTACTTGATGTATGGACACCATTTTGGGGGTTTGGGGTATCTGTTATCCCCCTTTTGTACCTTGTACAATTATTACATGTACTCTGTATCTTTAAACTAAATGTTTGTAAATATTTGTGAACTCTATGTTGTACTTGTGAAATTATCTGTGTTGGAGCATATACAATTTTTCTATCGTCTGCACTATTCTAGCATTCGCAGTGGCATGTGGAAGTTTTGTTTTTAAATCTTGATTTATGGTTGGTAATATTTAGAGTCAAGTGGTCAAAGACTTGAGTCTAAATACTACCGCGGCCTTGTCTCTGCTCGTTCTATGAATACCAAGGAAAGTAGTATTTTCACGTATTTCGAAGAACAAGGCGTGACATGGTTTTTGTGGTGTCCCATACCTGTCAGCTCACACTGCGATATGTGTACGAATGGTATGCATGATGCTATGACATTATACTACTTTATGTTGTATTGATCCATGTTGTTCTTTTCTTTCTTGCAGAATGGATGCTGGTAACGGGACATCTTCTTCTAAGGTGGTTCACCCTGAGCCTTCTCTATTGGAGAAGATTTTACTAGGAGTTCGGGCGAGTCCAAGTCACCAGACGAAGATGTTGGCTAAGTCCCAGACTCAGAAGACTACCAGCTTTAAGGAGTTCAGGGAGATGCATCTGTGGTTCTTCTCGGTTCATGAGAGTCCCATGGAGGTTAACGTGTGGCTAAGGCACACAGAGGACGATCTGCTCGTAATTGGGTATCCACAGGAAGACTGGGTGGACGCTGTGTATAGACAGCTTGCTCATCAGGCTCGAGATTAGTGGGACAGAGAAGAGCGTCATTTGACCAAACCTATCTCAAGGAGCGCTTTAAGTTCAAGTTCCTCCCATAGACAGTGAAGGTTGAGTTGAGGCAGTGTTTTGAGCGATTGACCCAGGATCACCGGAGTATTGATGCATATGATGCTAAGTTCTCCCTATGGAGCAAGTTTTCTCCAGAGTTGGTTACATCTGATGCCACTCGAGCTAACTGATTCCACATAGGCCTCAATCCAGAGTACAGAGGAGCCATGTCTACACTTGATTTGCCCACTCATGAGGAGGTGTTGAAAGAGACAAGGATGCATAAGACATATCTGAGGATTGTAGGGAAGACTCCCGTGATCGCTGATCGACATTCAGCATGACACCAGAAGAAGTTCCCCAGGCCTAGTAGACTGTCTTGATTAGGAGGTCGGGAGTCCCCACCATCTTCTCAGAGACCGACATCTTGTCTGCATTGTGGCAAGCTTGGGCATGAGAAGAAGGACTGCAAATCCTTACTCAAGAGATGCTTTGCATGTGGAGAGTAAGATCATATCAACAAGTTTTGTCCACCACAAAGCAGTTCTCCAGTACCAACAGCACCTGTGGCAACTAGGTCCATGCAGCGGGACTCTTCCACATGCTCCGCAGAGACTTCCACTCCCAGCGCCATTGGGATCGAGTCCTCCAACTCCTAGGGGACGCCCTCTGCATGGTCAGCAGCATACTTCCCATAGGATAGTCTCAACTCCCAAGAGGCACAAGGCTTTCACTATGTCAACGGTAGAGGTAGAGAACACCGGTCAGGTCATCACTGGTATATCTCCGAACTTACCTTGAGTGATGCATGTTATATGTGTGTGTGTGTGTGTGTGTGTGTGTGTGTGTGTGTGTGTGTGTGTGTGTGTGTGTGTGTGTGTGTGTGTGTGTGTGTGTTCTACAGTAGAGGTAGAGAACACTGGTCAGGTCATCACTGGTATATCTCTGACCTTACCTTGAGTGTAGTATATAACATGCATCACTCAAGGGAAGGTCAGAGATATACCAGTGATGACCTGACCGGTGTTCTCTACACTCAAGGTAAGGTCGGAGATATACCAGTGATGACCTGACCGGTGTTCTCTACCTCTACAGTGTATATGTATCTATATATTAAAAGACAACTAGGGCTGACTGGGACAAGATGATGTCAGCATGATGTATAAAGAGGTTGATAGAAGGATGGCTAGGATTTAATCTTGGTAAGAGTGTGGTGGGGATTTGGCCACCTCATCACACCTTTTTCCTTTTGCAAGAAAGCCCCCCCACTTGCTCATATTTACCCCTCGACACTCCCAACACACACACACCCACTCTTGCTCACTTTCCCCCTTAGTGTTTCTTCGAATTGTTTTTTTACCCCTTCGAAATTTTTTTTGCCCGTGCACCTGTGCACGGGGTATTTTCTAGTCATTTATACATTTCAAAATGATGCCAATTAACACAAAACCCCACCAAAGTGGGATCCACTGTAGAACTATTGTTATTTCGGAATGTAAACGGTTAAATACAACCATTGTATTTAAGTTGCGTAAAATGAATTTTTTAATGGATCAATGGAGTAAATAAAAGGTTGTTTATGTATATTTCTCCTCAATAAAAAAATTAATATTAATTGTGCTAAACTAAATTCAAAATTTGTTGTATATATTTTTGAGATGACTTGGTTCAATCATCATCTCGCTAAAGTGGGCTCTGTTGTTTTGCATTATTTCATTTCATCAATATAAAAGGAAATTTTATGTGCATATTTTGAAATGAATGCTATATCGGCACAAAGGAAGATTACCGTTCTGTGTCAACTTATGTGCATCTAAAGCAATAAATAAGATATGATTGTTGATACTTATGCATGTAATTTTAATTCAGCCTAAAGGAAGTTTTAATTTTGGCATGTTAATTATTATCTTTATTTGATTGTTGCAGCAAGATGTCATTTGCTAGTTAACAGATTATCCAAAGTTAAATGTTAAGCTAGCGTGGGATATCTTGAGATGGGAACATGCAATTTTGAATTTATAATGTTGCTTTAAAAATTAATACTTATGTCAGCATGTTTGTCTATGTTTATTGTCCTATTTTTCAGCTGCTACTCCTGCAAACATAACTGCTAGCTTAAACTCCATTCCGGTGCTGAATGGCTCTAATTTTAAATCATGGAAAGAGAATTTACTAATAGTTCTTGGGATACTGGATCTGGACCTTGCGATTAGAACTAACAGTCCCCCACTTACTACGAAAAAGAGTACCTCTAAGGAAAAGAGGGAGTATGAGAAATGGGAAAAGTCTGATCGCATGTGTGCCATGATCATGAAGAGAGCCATCCCAGATGCTTTTCGGGGCTCTATGTCTGATTCGATCACGACAGCTAAAGGTTTCCTGGCAGATATTGAGAAAAAGTTTGTCAGAAACGAAAAGGCAGAAATTGGTACGATTCTGACAAGCCTAATCTCAATGAAGTACAAAGGGAAAGACAATATAAGAGAATACATTTTGGAACAATCCCATCTGGCTTCAAAAATTGAAAGCACTTAAGCTTGACCTCGCTGAGGACTTGCTTGTGCATTTGGTATTAATATCCCTTCCTACTCAGTTCAATCAGTTCAAGGTGAGCTATAACTGTCAGAAAGAGACTTGGTCTCTGAATGAGCTCATCTTGCACTGTGTTCAGGAGGAGGAAAGACTGAAGTAGGACAAGACTGAAAGTGCAAATATTGCCTTTACCCCTAAAGACAACAAAAGGAAAAGGGTAAAGAAGTTGCAGCTACAGCCCCACCTAAGAAACAACAAAAGAAGCCGGTTAATGCTGTTAAGAAAGATAGTTGTTTCTTTTGTAGAGCTGAAGGGCATGTGAAGAAGCAGTGCCTTAATTACCACGACTGGGGTGCTAAGAAAGGTACGCTTCTCAATTTGGTTTGTTCAGAAGTTAATTTAACTTATGTACCTATAGACACTTTGTGGTTAGACTCTGGTACAACTACTAACATCAGTGTGTCTATGCATGGCTGCCTGAACTACCGAAAGCCAAATGATGCTGAAAGATTCATCTTTGTGGGCGATGGCAAGAAGGCGAGGGTTGCTGCAATTGGGGATTTCGATTATCTTTGAAAACTGGAAACCATTTGGATTTGTTTTAGACTTTTATTATACCGTCGTTTCGACGTAACTTGATTTCTATTTCTGTATTGGACAAATTTAGTTATTGTTGTTCTTTTGTGAATGGAAAATTTAGTTTGTCTCTCAATTCCATATTAATTGGTTCTGATTATCTGTCTGGTTTTGATAATCTGTATATGCTTGAAACAATTGCTGCAAATAAATACTTGCATATGGGTACAAAGAAAAGAAAATTAACTGATGAGAATTCAGGTTCGTTATGGCACAAGAGATTAGGTCACATCTCCAAAAGAAGAATTGAGAGACTTCTGGCAAACGATATTCTCAAAACTTTAGATTTTTCAGATTTTGATGTCTGCATTAATTGTATAAAGGGAAAACAAACTAATAAAAGGAGATTTGAAGCCAAAAGGTCAAATGGCATCTTAGAACTTATACATACGGATATTTGCGGACCATTCCCTTCGATTGCATGGAATGGTCAGCAATATTTTATAACGTTCATAGACGACTATTTAAGATATGGCTACATTTATCTCATAGATGAAAAATCCCAGTCTCTGGACACTTTCAAAAATTTTAAAGCCGAAGTTGAACTTCAATTAGGCAAAAGAATTAAAACTGTCAGGTCTGACCGTGGTGGTGAATACTACGGTAGATATGATGGTTCAGGTGAACAACGTCCAGGACCATTTGCTAAATTCTTAGAAGAATGCGGTATTGTCCCACAGTACACCATGTCGGGTTCGCCCACTATGAATGGTATAGCTGAAAGATGAAACAGAACACTTAAAGACATGGTAAGAAGTATGATTAGTCATTCTTCTTTACCAGAAAGACTCTTGGGAGAAGCATTGAAAACTGCAGCTTGCATCCAAATCGGGTCCCAACGAAAGCAACTAATAAAACACCATATGAGCTTTGGACAGTCAAAATACATAGTCTAAAGCATATGCACATATGGGGATGTCCAGCTGAGGTAAGACCTTATAGGCCTACGGAAAAGAAACTGGACACACTGACAATTAGTTGCTATTTTATTGGGTATGCTGAAAGATCGAGGGGTTACAAATTTTACGATCCCACAAATAAGAATATTTTTGAGACTAGAAATGCCAGATTTCTAGAGGATGCAGGGTTTGTGGAGGGAGATTAGGAACAGACATTGTTTTCGAAGAGGAATATATAGATATTCCCACAGGTGATCTTGTTCTTAATCAGGATTCCATTCCTGTTATAGAACAAGACAAAAATATTCAAGACAATGTTGTTGCTCCTCCCATTCAAGAAGAACAAACCCTTGCTCCTCAAGAAACATTGCCATTAAGGAGATCCACTAGGGAGAGGAGAAGTGCAACATCAAGTGACTACATTGCATATCTCCAAGAACATGAGGTTGATATTGGTTTGATGGAAGATGATCCAATCAACTTCCATCAAGCCAAAAATGGTTCTAACTCTCTAAAATGGATAGATGCCATGAATGATGAAATAAAGTCAATGAAGGACAATGACGTTTGGAATCTTGTCCCATTACCTAAAGATGTGAAACCCATTCGTTGCAAATGGATATTTAAGACCAAGAGGGATTCAAAAGGTAATGTGGAAAGATATAAGACACGTCTTGTCGCTAAGGGCTTACTCAAAAGGAAGGCATTGATTATAATGAGACTTTCTCTCCGGTTTCCACGAAAGACTCATTCAGGATAATAATGGCATTAGTGGCTCATTTTAATCTTGAGTTACATCAGATGGATGTTAAAACAACGTTCCTTAACAGGGACAATGATCAGGTGATTTATATGGTGCAACTAGAAAACTTTGTGTTGGGAGACCCAAAGAGTATGGTTTGCAAACTTAAGAAATCCATCTATGGACTCAAACAGGCATCTCGACAATGGTATTTTAAGTTTCATCAAGTTATCATCTCATTTGGCTTTGAGATGAATTTGGTTGATGAATGTATATACTATAAGTTCTTTGGGAGTAAATTTGCTTTTCTGGTTTTATATGTCGATGACATTTTACTTGCCAGTAACAATGAATGCTTATTGCATGAAACCACGAACTTTCTAGCTAAGAACTTTGAGATGAAAGATCTTGGTGATGCATCTTTTGTATTAGGAATCTGAATACACCAAGATCGTTCTCGAGGTATACTTGGATTATCACAAAAAGCCTACATTGAAAAGGTTTTGCAAAGATTTGGCATGGAAAGTTGTAAACCAGGTGATAACCCGGTATCTAAAGGAGACACGTTTAGTCTCGATCAGTTCCCTAAAAGTGAATTTGAGGAAGCACAAATGAAGGATATTCCTTATTCTTCAGCAGTTGTGAGTATCACGCATGCTCAAGTATGTACGCGTCCAGACTTGGCATACATTACAGGAATGCTTGGTAGATACTTGAGCAATCCAGGATTGGTCCATTGGAATGTAGACAAAAGGGTCTTACGGTACTTACAGAGGACAAAAGGACATATGCTCGTATATCAGAGGTCAGAAAAGCTTGAGATCGTAGGATATACCGACTCTGATTTTGCTGGATGTAAAGCAGCATAAAATCTACTACAAGCTATGTTTACACATTAGCAGAAGGTGTCATTTCTTGGAAGAGTGCTAAACAGACTATTATAGCCTCTTCCACTATGGCTGCATAATTCATCGCTTGTCATGATGCATCCAATCATGGTCTATGGCTGCAGAATTTTGTCACGGGGCTGCGAATTGTAGATGTCATTGAAAGGCCACTCAAATTATTTTGTGATAACATGTCCGCGGTTTCATTTGCCACTAACAACAGGAGCTCAGCGAAATCAAAGCATATTGATATCAAGTTCCTGATTGTTAAGGAAAGAGTTGGAAATAAACAGTTGTCTATAGAGCACATTGGTACAAACTCAAACATTGCGGATCCGCTTACTAAGAGACTGCCACCCAAAACGTTTCAAGGGCATGTTGCTCGTATGTGTGTCATTTCATCTAAAGATGCTCAGTTTTAGTGGGAGTTTGTAATTTTGTAGTGCTCTTATTTTTAGACAACACTTCAGCCTCCAATTTATACATATTTGGTTTATTTTTACAGAAATAAAGTACATTTTGGTTTGGCTTTATATTTCAACTCTATATTTATTAATGCGTATAAAAATATATCTTTATATTTATGATCTCACTAAGGTTAAGGAGGATCAATTGGAAATAGACACGTTAGATCACATCACATGTAATTTCCATGCTACACATCCACTTTATAATCCATGTCATTCTTTTGTATTAGCACGGTGACCACTGATGGGTCGAGATGCAATTGATGCGGCGAAGATCTCTTTGATCCCTTACTAATATAATTGATGGACCAGATTGTTTTTTCACTCATTAAAGAAATGACAGTAAGCTAAGATCTTATTTGGTTTTATGCACAACGAAATATAATTATAAAGTTTAGCATATAGTCCAAGTGGGAGATTGTTGGAACTTATCCAACTAAGTTAGATCTTAATCCAACATTGGGCTAATATGCGATAAATAATTATATAGTGCTACACGGTCATATTAAGCCCAGTGTATTAGTGATCTGATTTATTTAATTAAGCGGGCTAAATGAGTTAAATAGGTTGTGTGCCTTTATGTGTAGAGGCTATTGGGCTTCAACTCGTTGATGGGCCGAGTTGGAAACCCTAGGGCTATGGAGGCTAGCCTATATATATATGCGATCATGGTCCCCGGAGCACACGAACTAAGGAGCTGTCTTTTCTACGCCCCGTCGCTAGGAGAGAAACCAGGAGAAGGCTACAAGGATTCTCCAACGGTAGATTCGTGCTGTTCTGGAAGATCATCCGCTTTGTCATCCAGATCATCGTCTTCATGGATTCAGGTATGGTTCATATCAGAAAAGGTAAAGATTTAAGGTTCTGCATGTTTATCTAGATCTGTGTGATTAGGTTTATACACACATCTAGATCTTTAGATTTAACAATTAGGTGCAACAACCTCACCTTAGGGCATCATTTAATAACTAGACATGCTAGATCAATCCTGATTTGGATCACAGTATTAGGGATACTCATCCCTAGATCCTTTTTATATTGATATTCCCTTAGATCACTCTCATCACCTTGAGATATTCGCGCAGCTGATCATAAATTAGAAATAAATCAGTAATCATACATGCCTTCCTAAGGATCGACCCATAAGTGCTGCAACTGCACCGTGTGCTTGCGGGTATTTAAAACTATCACCCATCAGAATGCATCGTGTGTCTCACGTGACTAACATGCACCCCGTCATCCATCTCATCATGTGCATCAAAATATGGACGTGTCGCCACGTCCGCTTGGCTCCAATTTATCCCATCACCATTTTCTTCGCAGTGTTCTATGGGGTCGTAATGGTAGGATCCCATATATGGCTCCTCAGGTTGATTCTGGCCCTGCTGGATTTCCACGAGCTGCTGGATTGCATCTTGCATGAGCTGACTCAGTCGCTGGAGCATGTCCCGTGACTAAGCCATGGTGTTTACCTCCAGCTGGATTGCATCTCCAAAATTTAATGTAAAATCAGGAGGGTCATGGGCAGTTATGAAGTTCTCCATGAGAGCCTCTAAATTGAACTCTTATAGTGGGGGTGGCGCATTTCGCTCATATTCTATCAGGCTCTGCAAGGACCACCATGCATCCTCGGTTGTGTATGAAATGAATTCTCCATTGCTCATACTTTGCACAAAGTCTCGCTTAAAAGGTTGCAACCATGTGTAAAAGATCTAAAGCAAATGGTCCTGGAGGAAACCATGGTCTGGGCACCCAAACCTCTCACAAGTCTGACAGTAGGCCTCCCCATCAAGTTGGGTAAAGTTTGATATCTGTTGTTGGAATACCTGCTGCCTTTGTTCCTGCCATTGGTTGTCATACAAGGCACTAAGTGGTGCAACGCTAAACCCTTGCATTTGTGGGGCGTCAAATTGGTACTCGTTAAATAAATTGCACATGCATATATAATCTCCAAAATTTGAAATACTCACTCTAGTGCCCATCTGAAAAATCAGATGTGAGAAGGCATCTCCATACTCTCTATCATTCTTTCTTGTCTTAACTTCTTTCGTCTCCTAGCATGCAATCTCTTCGCATTTGCCTCGATCTCAGTATCAATATTTTAGGTTCGTCTGCTTAAACAAGAGAGCGAGAAACTAGGAGAAGATTGTCATTCAACGAGAAGAATAGAAAAAGAAAAAGAAAACATAGTCTAATAAATCCAAAATTGAATCAATATCAAACTGATTGCTTCACCGGCAATGGCACTAAAAACCTATTCGTGTGTTTTATAACAGCAAAACGTACGGTGTAATTGTAGCGCTAATGGGTCGATCTCAGGGAGGCAGTGGTTGAGTACCAATCAATTTGTGATTTTCGTTGGCTAAGCAAGTACGCATCGAGAGAGGGAATTATGATAGGAAAATTTCAAATATGGAAAAATGCTAGGGCTAAGTATCTATACTATTGCAAATTAATCGTAGGAATGATCTAGCTTTGAAATTTATCGAATTAACGCCTTGGGTGAGAACTAAGTCCCAATCCTCTTTCTTGACATGTTCATGGGAGAATTCGGATCAAAGTCTGGATCTCTAAACTAGGGCTCTGATGTCTTGGCGGTAGCCCTAATTAAGTAGCTCTAATTAATCTAGGTCTGATGTCTCGTCGTAACCCTAATTAATAGAAAATCATTCTATCAATTAAATGTCTCAAACCAAAACCACGATGTTTCATTGGTGATTATGGTCATGTAGCAATTCAATGGACAAATCGATAATATGTGCATCCAAAACTAAATGCTAGCAATAATTCGACAAATTGATATTTGGGGAAATTGGCCCATACAATCAATCTACCATAGGGTTTAACTATGCTCTAGGCAAGAAGACTACTTACAAGACATGGTAATAGTAATCAAAAAATCCATAGAAAAATGCATAACAAATAAAAGAGAGGGAGTTAAGAGAATAATGCTAATATTGAAGAACAAAATCCAAACTTGACACTAGAGCAAAAAAGCAATAGAAAAGTCGTACAAATCTCTAGGAGTAGCCACCAAAAGATAATCAAAATTCTAAGGAAACACGTGCTTCACATTACTTACAAGTTGATTTTATATCCCCCAAAAACCCTAATGAATTTGGGCTGAAAATCTGTAGAATTCGGGCACACGGTTGCGTCGCTAAGTCACACGGCCGTGTGATCACTGTGCAGAAATAGGTCATGTCTTCAGTTTGGGTTGCACAGCCGTACAGCTTCGGTGCATGCCTTGTCGGATTTTGAGGTAAAATCTCCCAACTTACTGTTTGGTTTGCACGACCGTGCAGATGACTGCACGGTCGTGCCGCTTTGGCTCAAATTAAGCTTGAGAGCTCATATGCCTGTATAGCTGTGTTGTTTTGTCTTTTGCCCCAAACTTCATAATTTCTTCTCCAAATTTCGCTGCTTCTTCTCATTCGCTCCTCCCATCACTTCCTTGCATCGTTTTGTGCACTTTTTTTCCTAAAAAGCACAAAATACTCCCCAAGAGTGAAATGAACAAAAATAAACGAAAAATGCATGGACAATCGGAATAAAATATAAAAAATCACTCAATGAAACGATATAAAAAAATATATAAACTATGCACTTAACACTACTTATAGTGCAAATTTATGTTGATGATAATATTTTGGTGCTTCTAACCATGTGCTTTGTGATGAATTTGCCAAGTGTATATCTAGGGACTTTTAAATGAGCTTGATGGGAGAACTCACATTCATACTAGATTACAAATGATGCTAAAATATTCATCAACTAAGAGAAGTATGCACGGGAATTGGTAATGAAGTTTGAAATTGAGAATGCGAAAGAATGCTCTACCCCAATGGCAGTGACGGTAAAAGTGGATAAAGCTGATGTTTATTATGAATATTTGACTTGCTCGTTTTTGATTTATCTCAATTTTTCTATGCTTTTTTCCATCATTAAAAAGATGGAGATTGTTGGCCTAAGTTAGCTTACTAACTAAGGTCAAAACTTAATTTTGATAATGCGAAACAAGTCATATGGCTCTAACAGGTCTACCTAGTGAGTTCCAGATCAAAGGAGGTCAAACGGAGTCATAATGTGCAAAACAGGATTTGGTACGGCCGTGTGTATCAGCCAACATGGCAGTGCGTATCAGCCATGCAATTGTTATGCCCGTGCAAAGCAAACAGAAGATATGGCTATTTCCTGCATAGAGCCAACACAGTCGTGTAGCTTGCTGCACGACCGTGCCACATGGTGCAAAAATCCTGAATAAGCTATTGTTCCTTTGGCACAACCGTGTAACTTGCAACATGGTTGTGCTAAATATGCTGAAATCCAGATTGGCCTATATTTGACTGGTTTGACTAGTCAAACGCCCAGAGTAGACTTCCAATGATGGCTAGGAGTCCATATTGATGATGAAGACCAATTCTTTTGGTGTTTCCTAATAAAAAATTTATTCAAATCAAGAGGATTTAAATTAAAGATTTAGAGATTTTATTGATGCTTAGGGATTCTAATTGAATAGGAATTCTAATCTTCTATAAAAGCAAGAGACCCCTCCATTGAAGAAGCAAGCATCATAACTGAAATTTTGAGAGATCCATCATCTTCCTTGCTAGCTGAAAATCATCGTCTCCCTCCAAGCCTACAGAGTTGATCAAATAAGAAGAGGGAGAAGATTTGCAAACATGAAGCTGAAAAGTTCATGACTTTCTATACGGACGTCAGATTAGAGCATGGTTTGTGCTTACGTGATCATCACGAAATGATCTACCCCACAGTTATTATATTCTTTGTATGTGATCAGTTTTTGGTGTGAGAATGTATTTTGGAATAGCTTCATCCAGGAGTTATCTTTGAGTGGTATTTTCCTTGAACAATATTTTGTACGATTCGATCACCACCTGAAGTGTGATCAAGGTTTTCCATTTTGGTTATAAAAGGGGGTTTAAATCCTCGAGGAGAGGTTGGAGCATAAGTGGGTAGCCTAGGTGGGGAGCCACTCCATTGAAAATTTGTGATTATGTGCACACTGATCTATTCCGCTGCGTGATAATTTTTAATTTGTGCCATACACCTTATTCACCCCCATGATGTTTTTCATATTTCGCTAAGGACCGTACTGACTGCGTGACACTAACCCTCTACATTGGGAGAGATGAATCCTTATCTTGGCCACTACTCCCTTCTTACGCTTTATGTGCAATCCAATCAAAGACCTTTCAACATGCCTTGCCTCGAAGCTAGCTCAGAGATCTAAGTGATGCCATTCATGCACAGGCTCGTACAGTGACCTCAAGTCAGAGGATCAACTTGCCTATCATAACTATGAGCTACTGTTGATAGATTGGTATGTGCCACCATGTGGCATCTCTCATTGGTTCGTTTAGTGAACTCATTCTCTAATGTGCATATGTGTTTCGTCTCCGATTTTACCAAATCAAATGATCATGAGATCATCACCACCAACACTTGGTGAAGACAAAACACCATAATCTATTAGATGCATTGATGTGCTCTCTCGATGCATATTCGACAATGAACAATTTTAGAATCATGCTTCAGACTGTGAAAACACTTTACCATGATTGTGATCTAAATATCAATATATGTTTGACTTCGCAATAAGACTCATGACTTTATCTAAGTATTAATGATGACAAACATTTACTTGTTAATATACTCAGACAAATGGCACCAAATATCATACTATTATATTTGAACAAGATGTTCAAATTACATATATAAGCCTCGAAGGTATACATCTCTTAACATCTCACACGTGCATTCAGGCCCAATTATGATGGTATCTCACACCACTTTTACGCATGAATCTCTCCAGACGATCACGTGGTAGATCCTTGGTGAATGGATCAGTTAAATTATCTTCCATGGAGACCCACATGAGTTCTATGTCTTTTCTCGATTCTATATCATGTATAAGGTGATATCTATGAGAATGTTTTTGAATCTCTTATGTAGCCTCAGTTCCTTGACTAAGCTGATGGTTGCATTATTATCACAATACAAGGGTATTGGATCTTTAACTGTAGGCATCACCTATAGCTTGTCCATGAACTTTCTCATCCAAACTACTTCCTTTGCCGCGTCGTTGGCTGCTATATATTCGGCCTCCATCGTGGAATCTGCAGCAGTGTCTTCCTGGGAACTCTTCCAGCCCACTGCCCCTCCATTGAGGGTAAAAACTTATCCTGATACAGACTTGCTGTCATCTAAGTCACTTTGGAAACTGGAGTCCATGAAGCCTTTAATTTTGAGTTCTTCACCTACATAGATTAATATCAAATCTCTAGTTCTTCGTAAGTACTTGAGAATTGTCTTGGCCGCGTTTTAGTGTTGTTCTCTAGTGACAGACTGATATTGTCTTACTGCACGTAGTGTAAAGTGACTTCTTTTGGTCTAGTGCATATCATATTATACATGATTGATCCAACTGCTAAAGTATATAGGACCTTTTTCATGCTTTCTCTTTCAAAGTTAGTTTTTGGGGATATCTTCTTGGAAAGAGTTAAACCATGATTGGCTGGTAGGACACCATCCTTACTATTTACCATGCTAAACCATTTTAGCACGGTATCAGTGTACCTAAAGTGGGAGAAACCTAGCATCTATTTCTATAGAACTTCACGCCTAGTATGAACGATAGCTCATTAATTACATTATGACATTAACAATGATCAACATATGAAACTAACACCCAAACATGGCAACATAACTATAGAAATAATAAGCATCAACATGGCAAGATCATGGCAACATTCTAACATAACATGTAACGAAAAGGGTTTACATCTCCATACAAAAAGTTTTAAGCTTAACATGGCATAAAATCAATAGTATGGACATTGGAAGCATATTGGCATGGACACAATTTTAAGCTCAACGTTAACATGGAACTAATACTAACATTAACATTAGCATGGCATACTAACACATTAACATGGAACTAATACTAACATGAACATTACCATGGCATACTAATGGCATACTAACACATTAACATGGAACTAATACTAACATTAACATTACCATGGCATACTAACACATTAACTAACATGGCATACTAACACATTAACATGGAACTAATACCAACATTAACATTAACATTGCATACTAACACATTAACTTACTTGGCATATTAACACATAATCATGGAATACTAACACATTAAAATGGAACTAATGCGAACATGAACATTAACTTGGCATACTAACACATTAACATGGAACTAATATCAACATGAACATTAACATGGCATACATACACATTAACTAACATGGCATATTAACACATAATCATGGCATACAAACACATTAACATGGAACTAATGCTAACATGAACATTAACATGGCATATTAATACATTAACATTGAACTAATACTAACTTGAACATTAACATGGCATACTAACACTAGCAAGTACCACAATCTCCATGAAAAATTAAAATAGCATGAATTATTTATCTAATTAGCACAATATGAAGCATAATTTTCCAAAATCTAATTAGCATAAAGGGACTTCCTCCTTCCCACACAATTTTAAGAGTGACATCCTAGCTAAAGTTGCTAGAATCCTACCTTCTGGAAGTGTTCTTCTCCAAGCTCTAGCTCTCTTACTCCAAGCTACTACTCTTCTCTAAGAGCCCCTTCTCCAATAGTCTTGCACCAAGATGAATGGAGGCTGTGTTGTGTGATGTAATTGGTCAAGATGATGAGGAGATTTGGGGGGGGGGGGGGGGGGGGGGGGTGTGTGTGTGGGGGGGGGGGGGGGTTCGGCCTGGTGATGCAAGGGGAGGATCAAATGGCTAGTGATGTGTTTCGACGAAAGGGGGAGAGAGTGTGAGGGAGATGAAGGAATTTTTTTGGGTTTCTCTTTTCTTTTGTTTTTCTTCTCCTTTTTATTTTTCTTTTTTCCTTTTAATCTTCATCCCATCCTAATCACCATGGCAAAAGCTATGGAAGTGCCAAGTGGGGTTAATGTGGTATAACTAGGGGATAGCTAGGTTAATTGGATGACACTTCAAGGGTGAGGTGGCATGCACATAGAATTTAGGATTCCTAATTTTTGAAGAAAAAATACACTAACAATACTAGTAGCCATACATAATACCATGTATACCATTAAATACAATCATATTATGATATTAAAATATGACTTAAAACGTTTAAAATAGATTTTATATTATTATAAATTTTTAAAAATTAGGGGAAAAAATCTTCAAAATACATGAAAATATATGCGGACAAAATACGATCAATAATACATAATACAATACGTCGTATATTAACAACAAGGGGGTAACATCCTACCCTCCTTAAAACAAATTCCATCCTCAGAATTCCAAAACAAACATGGAGGAAACGATACTTCTATAAATCAACCAAAATATCTGTACAAGAGACAAAACCCACTATATAAATAGATGAGGCTATTTCTCTCACATCTCATCCTCAAGTTCCCAGTCCTGGAGACTCTCAGTGCCACATGACCCTCACAAGATGATGGCCTTCTGCCTCAGCAACTTCTGTCTTTGATCTAGAATGGCCACTGGCTGCTGATCCTATATCAAATCCGGTCGCACCTCGATCTCTGAAAAGTCCACAACGTAGCTGGGGTCTCCCACGTACTTCTTGAGCTGAGATGCATGGAACACATTGTGTATACCCTCTAGGGATGGCGACAGAGCAAGCCTATAAGCAACCTCACCAACGCGATCTAAGACCTCAAACAGACCAATGTATCTAGGGCTCAACTTCCCATGCCTACCGAAGTGGATCAATCCATGCGTAGGTGAGATCGTTAAGAACACATGGTCAACGGGTTGGAACTCCAAGTATCGTCTTTTCGTATCTGCCCAATACTTGTAGCGGTCTTGGGTAATATGGATGTTGTCCCTGACAGTCCTCACCACATTAATAGCATCAGTGGTTATCTCGGGCCCCAGAAGGCACGGTCCCCAACATCATCCCAACCGAGAGGAGAGCGACACTTCCTCATATAATCAAATGATGATATACCAATACTCACCTGGTAACTGTTGTTGTATGCAAACTCCACAAGATGTATATAGTCATCCCAAGAACCTTTGAAGCCTATCATACATGCTCTCAACATATCCTCCAGGATCTGTATGGTACGCTCTGGCAGACCGTCTGTCTGAGGATGGTATATAGTGCTAAAACTAAGCCGAGTCCCCAAGCTAGCCTGCAAACTCCTCCAGAAATGAGATGTGAATCTGGATTCACGCTCGGAGACTACGCATATGGGCTCTCCATGGAGTCTCACGATCTCATGTACACACGATCCAAATTAGAACTTATCAATAATGGAAAATCAATGGATATATGGAAAAAGAAGGAACTCTACCTCCATATATCTCCTAGCTAGATGCTTTGTAGACTGGCCACCCCGAAAAGGAATGAAATGCACTGATATGGTCAATCAATCAATGATCATCCAAATAGCGTCATTTCCTCTAGGAGTACGGAGTAGACCAGTCACAAACTCCATCATCACATGTTGCCACTTCCACTATGGAATGGGAAGAGGCTGTAGCAGTCATGCAACTCTCTAGTGCTTGGCCTTCACCTACTGACAAACCAAGGACGAAGCCACACTCTTGGCTATGCTACGCTTCATCACATGCCACCAATAATGATGTCACAGATCTCGATACATCTTCATACCTCCTGGGTGAATAGAATAAGGAGAGCTGTGGGCCTCCTTCAATAGCTCGTCCCCAATAGCACCGGATGGTACAAATATCCTACTCCTGAAACGTAGTGACACATCCTCATGAATAAGAAAATCAGTGCAAAGTCCAGCCTCTACCTGCTCCCGAATCTTCCTCATCTTCTCAACTCCAGACTTTGCAGCCTTGATCTTATCGACAAGATCAGACTGGATTTGAAAACTCATCATAGCACAATGGCACCTGGGAGGATGACCTCAATCTCCATCTTACGTATTGATACGAGTTTTAATATTTATAAACCGCAAGAGCACGGCGTCGTCGTAGCACTTTACAGGAAGTCTACAGGGAGGCAGATTGATTGAGTACTAGCTCAATATAGGGGTATCGCTAGCTATGCTAATCAATTGAATGGGATGTGGATTTACAGGGTTTTAATGAAGAATTACAATATGGAAGCATATAAAACGAATATGATGATAAAGATGAACAATCAAGCATATATAGGATGGACAAAGATGAAGAAAACAATAGGATGAAAAGCAAACAATAGCAATAATAACAAAAACACAATAAAGAGTAGCAATAGAAACTTATCTCATTGAATCATCCACAAGAGTTGTCAAATCTCATATAAAATCCATGAGAAAGCATCCAAAAACTAATCTAAACTAATCCTACCCCTAAAAACTAAGAGAAACCATGAAAAAGGGGACAAAATGAGTCTAATGGTGATCCCCCTTACAAAACAACACCCCCAAACCTTAAATACCACTCAAAAACCCTAATGGGTTCGTAGAAAATTCGACCCGAAACGGCCGCGTGAAAAATCCACGCGGCCACGTCAAATTGGCCCAAGAAAACATCTCAAAACCCCTCAAAAACCTCAATTCCACACGACCGCGTCAAGTACCAAATGGCCACGTCGTTTAGAGCACCAAAACAACAGTTTTCGCACTTTCAGCCCTTTAAATTGACACGGTCGCATCATTTTGGCGCGTCCGTGTCGTTTTGGCACTTCCGCGTCGTTTGGTCGCGTCGTTTTTCCTGCAGCGCAGCCTCGTCTTCTAGAAAATGTATAAAATCACTCCGATCTCTGAAAAATACAAATAAATGTGCGTTGGAATCGGGACGAGATGATCTTCGAAGGAACAATAAGAAGGAGTGAAGAAGACCATAGGGTTAAGAGCATATCTTAAATCTTTTCAAGGGTTGTGCACTCCATGTGGCTTCTACTCCACGCGGTCGCAAAGCCACGCGGCCGCGTGGATCCTCTTTTCTGAGCTCTTCCATGCAGACGTGTGGTTTAAGTTTACACGGCTGAGTCGTTTTGGCAATGATGAATTTTGGGCCAAAGAAACAGAGTGATATGTGGCCGCATCGACTGAATGACGTGGCCATGTGGAATTGGAAATAAAGCTCTCCTCACTTGCTTCTACCCAACACGGTCGTGTGTATTTTTGCGATGCAGCCGCATCGAATACCTTTCTAGCTCCTCTCCCACACGTCCACGTGGAATGATCCACATGGCCATGTGGAGCACGAAATGCTCCAAATCAGCACTATTTTGATTCCGTTTCTTCGCCTTGCTTCTTCTCGTTCATTGACTCCCTTGAGCTCTTTTTTGCCTTTTTAGCGCTCCAATATCCTGAGATAGCTTCCTTTCTCCTGAAACGCACAAATTGGAACTAAAAAGTAGAAAGGAAACAAAAGTGGAAAAATAGAATGAAGTGACACATAAATGGGGCGAATTGCATATGAGATGAGCGTAAAATGTATATATATAAACCACTCATCATGTATCACCCCACGAAGCTCCCTCTGAGCAGTCAACATCATCACAGCTAGCATTCAATTAATTAAGAGCATCTGGTACGACGTTAACCTTTCCAGGGTGATACTGAAGGTCAACATCGGAATCTTCCATCAACTCGAGCCATCAGCATTGCCTTATGTTGAGATCCTTCTGGGTGAAGACATATGCCAGGCTCTTGTGATCAGTGTATATCTTCACATGCTTGCCTAGTAGGAAATGTCTCCACAACTTCATCGTAAAGATCACGGCCGCAGGCTTCAAGTCATGTGTAGGATAATTCCGCTCGTGCACCTTTAATAACCTAGAGGCATATGCTGTAACTCGACCATTCTGGTGAGTAACACATCCAAGCCCCTTACCCGATGCGTCACAAAATATCCCAAACCCTCCAAATCGATTTGGGATCGTCAAGACAGGTGCAGTGGTCAGCCTCTGCTTTAACTCATTAAATGCTCGCTAACACTCCTTAGACTAGACATAATCAAAATCCTTCTTAGTGAGGTGAGTCAGCGGTGCAGTGATCTTGGAGAAATCCTTGATGAACTTCCTATAATATCCCGCCAATCCCAGAAAACTTCAGATCTCCGTGGTTGATCAAGGGACTGGCCATTTCTCTATCGCAGCAACCTTCTCTGGATCTACAGATATCCCGTCTCTAAATACATTATGCCCCCCGAAAAGCTACTGTATGCAACCAGAACTGGCACTTGCTATACATGGCATACAGCTGGTGGTACATCAAAGTCTTCAAGGTGATCCGCAAGTGCTCAACATGCTCCTCCTCATCTTTCAAGTATACCAGGATGTCATCGATGAAGACTACCACAAACTTATCCGAATACTCATAGAAGACATGGTTCATCAACCTCATAAAGGTAACAGGTGCATTGGTTACACTAAAGGGCATAACCAAAAACTTATAATGACCATAACAGGTCTAGAAAGCCATCTTGGGAACATCCAATTCTCTGACTTTCACCTGATGGTACCCGCTTTGCAAATATAGCTTCGAATATGCCCAGGATCCACCAAGCTAGTCAAAGATATCATCAATACGAGGGAGGGGATACTTATTTTTCATTATCACCTTATTCAGCTCCCTATAATCAATACACATCCTCCACAGCCCATCCTTCTTGTTGACCAATAGCACTGGTGCTCCCCAGGAGACACACTAGAGCGTATCAGTCCTCTTTGCGATAGATCATTCAACTGGGTGCGAATCTCGACCAACTCTGACAAAGCCATACGATACGGGGCTTTGCAGTCGGCTGCATGCTCGGTATCAGGTCAATAGTAAACTCTAAGCATCGATCTAAGAGAAGTCCATACATATCATCTAAAAATACATCAGGAAAATCTCGGACAACCTTGGGCAATTCTGACTCACTCTCCATCGCCATCGCCACAACTTCTATCAGCTTGGCTTTAAACTTCACAGGTTCGAGTGTACTACTACCATTCTCAAACTTGAACTCCAGATGGTCAGGGATCTAAAAGACTACCCTCCTCTGCCTGCAGTCAATCATGGCATAAAACATACCCAGCCAATCCATCCCAAAAGCTAGGCATATCTATCATTAAGAAATCAGGATTCAACTCCCCCATAAATCTCCATGGGACATTGACGACTACCGAGAGAACTACGAAACACACCATTTCTTGTGTTAATATTCCAACTGGTACCGAGGGGAGTCACTAGTATCGAGTGCTTGGTCACAAATCTTTGGGACAATAAACAGTGGAAAGCCCCAGAATCGAAGAGTGATAGAGTAGGGAAGGAAGCGACCTTAATAATGCATAATGAAAATAATTCGAAGCACGGAAAAATAAAGAACAACCCTAATAAGGAAGGTGGAATCGAAAAAAACAAGAACACGTATACATATATATATTTATGAATCGAAAAAAACAAGGTCGTATTTGGATTTAGCTTGCTTTGGGATACTAGGGGCCTAGGTTTTTGTGTGTCTTCACTCTTTTCCCCTAGTCCACTTGTACCCCAAATTCTGTCTAGCTGATTGTATCTTTTGACTTTATTTATGAAATCAATTACCCTTCATATATATATATACTAGTCATAACCCGTGCCCGCGGGCACGGTTCATTTAAGATTTTTCCCCGTGAAATCTTAGTTCCCAAACATTATTTACACAGTCAAATTTGTGCGGAACAACAAATTCGGCGTAGAACAATAAAATCGGCAAGGACGCCCTTGAGTTGGAACAACAAATTAGCGGAAAAAAATTTAGTGGGGCGCCTTCGGAAAATAAAAATAGTTGTGTTCGGAAAATAAAAATAGTTGTGTTCTAAGTTAATAGATGTGGTCCCATCAAGCCAAATGCATGAATTTCGCCACTGACCTTTAAGGTTTTGCTCCTTTTTACACATCGCAAGTTTAATAGCTTTAGAGTAATAGAACTTTTTGTGGCAGGTAAATGAACGAACAAAATTTATTAGATTCACTTAATATTTGATATTTTGATATTTTAAAATGTTAAATAAAAATGAACAATTCCAATCGGCCAAAAATATATATAAGTGGTTAACTTTTTCGTGATCCTTTTTCGAGATCATTATATGACCTAATCCTATAATACACATTATTCTCTATTGATTGCTAAAGAAAAACTGATGACGTGGATATGACTTACATGGTATAAAAACTCTTAAATCTTAGGCAAAATAAATAGTTTAAATAATAAAAACTCCAATGACCTATTCATAGACGCAAATACCTAAATAATGGAAACTTCCATATATTCTTGCATGTCTTAACAGAAACCAATTGTGATTTGATATCATCAATAACAGCATTCCAAACTATTTTTGTTTGGTAGATAAAAGCATCCCAATATATGAACAACATAAACCAACACAGATTTAACAATTTACCATAATCGCCTTCTTTCCAAAAATTAGGTTCTGCTTCATGGACTTCAGAAAATAAAAATAAAAAACATGTCGAATTTGTTTTCTAGTGGTCCCGACAATAATAGTACATTAAGAACATCATGCCTACAAAGAGTAACCATACAACAAAGGAAACATTCATCCGTGATGGCAATGCGCCCAGCTGCAGGCGAGCAAACGCATTGCAGCAAGTGTTATCTACTCTTCCATCTGTGTGTTCGCCGCTTGTGAATGAGAAACCTTGACTTTGATCTTTGGAGAGATGAGAGCCTGGTCCACACAAAGCGGGCTTGGTGCTCTAATCAGGCGGATGCTCCTTCTGTTTCTTCTGTTTCGCCGCTTCCATATGCTCCTTCTGTTTCTTCCTCTTCATCCTGAGGTTACTCCCCCAAATAACAAATTCAAGTGAGAAACAGACTACAGTGGCATACATGAAAGAAAGAACAGTAGCAGAAACACACCTCATTTCGTGATGCTTCACCTCTCTGCGTGCTCTGACTTCATCAATATACTTAATGGAATTTAGCGTCTTCTGAGCAACATTTCTGTCATATCTTTCTGGCCTATTTCCCTTCCACTCAAACTCAAAGGTAGAGTCCTAAAGAAGCATAGTGGCTTACGAAAATTTAGTGGCAAGTTCATGTGAAATAATAATAACCAACAAATAAGAAGCAAGCTTGCACTGGTTCTACTACCTGTGTCATATCCTTTCCTTGCAATCGCCGGTATGCCTTTGTCCATTTCACCTTGCGAGGATTTCTCTTCATTTTGAAGTTCTTGTGGCATTTTGATCTGCAGAACCTGAAGACCTGTAAAAGACTTGCGTATCCCGTTAGACTGTGTTGTCATCTGATAACTTTGGGTGAGACTGAAACACATGATGCATAGATATTGGTGTCAAATGCATACCATAGTTATTGACTGATAACATATGTGTATTCAACCATCCCAAGAGAAAATTTTACCTTAGATAGGAGTTGTTGACATGATACTAACAATATTTGTAGACCGAGCTGCCCATGATTGAAGCGAAAAGGATGAACTCGAATCTCTGAACCATATATAGCAGTAAGGATCTATAAATCAGCAAGTGGTACTTCCGTTGGCGATTTTCGACCTGAATCGGACCTTATCTTGCAGATTAGGAACCTAGGGAGCAGGCTCAGACTTGCCAAATTAATCTAACTTTGGAGTATTTCAACATGTTATCCCTTTCTCTGTCATCAAACTTGGCTGCAAGCTGGTTGCCAGCATTTTATAGACCATCCGAGCTTACCCTGCCACATATGTATTCTTAATAAAAATCAAAGAAATTTTGGCTAGAATCATCATCGCCTCTCAATTATCTATAATTTAAACCACATGTACCTTTTGGAACTGAAAGCCGCCCCCAAGGAATTGATATGAAAATAAAAAAAGTCCACACGAAACAGAGACGTGATACCCGTCCCATTTTCAATTTGGTTGGGTAAAGAGTTGAACTGAATTAAGCCACCTGTTTAGGCTCCTATGTATGGTTCAAAAAATTCACAGAACATTGGTTGTATATGTTGCATCATTCATTGTTTCATGAATGGAAGTTCAGCCACATTTCCAGTAACAAAGCTGCACATACAATTAATTCTCTTTTTTTTCCTTTTTAGTATGGAGCCTTCTTATAAGACGATGATGGATCCATATCTCGACGACCGTAGAAAAGCCATACCACAACCTTGATGTGTCGTCTGAGCCTACTGGTGAATGGTAAATCCTGTCCAAGCTTATATTCCGGGCACCCTCTAGATGAGCTGATACTTCATGAACAACGACATCTGCCCACACATCTGATTGCCTCCCTACCTGCAAATTTGTACAATATTAGATATTATTAAGATATGCAATTGACATACAGATTGTACCATACATGCTTATAACCTTGGCCAACAAAACGGGCATGCAACATTGGGACAACTAATACATGCATAGTTTTACCATCGGTTGCAACTAATGCAGTAGTCCATTGACTCTTACTAATAAATTTGATCATGCCTGAAGAAAAGTTACCAATCAAACTAAATGCAGTTGTTGCCGATCAAGTTAAAGACCCTGAATTGTTTGCAACTAATGCAACAATCACTTGATACTGGATCTGGAACCAGTTGAAGCAACATGCTCCTAGTATTTGTTGCAATCTAAACTTTTTATCTAATCATACATCGGTAATGTGTATATTTGTACGAAACATGGTAGATACATAGATACTGCTAGTATATTACATAACGTCTTTTGTTAAATGTAACATGCAGCTAGAAATATTACATAATGTCTGTTCTTAAATGATACACAGACACACTAACTAATGATTTGAATAGTACATGTCTGTTCTTAAATATTACATAATGATACACAGGCACAGCTAGAAACATGCAGCTAGCCATGGCTCGAGACACTGCAATGGATATTTTTGAGTATGCATATTTCCTAATATACATAGTTATTGTAGAAGCATACATAAATAGTAGAATAATTGAATATGGAACCAAGCAAACAACCCAAAGATTATTTTTCAAACTGCAACTCATCACTACTTGAATGAAAACATTTTCACAGCATATACAAACAAAACATCTCAATATTTCTCCTTCTGCTTCTACTGATATGCAACAGAATATATGCACATGATAATTCAAATGCAGCAGCATGTCACTTGTATGAAAAGTGAACCAGAGCAGATGCAAGGATTTCCCAGAGATTACATACACATACAATTTTATGCCTAAAGACGAAGTGCATTATGATATCATAGCAGAGCACACCACTTCAAATTCTTCAACAACTGCTGTTGAAATCAAGTGACAGCAGCAAGCATAAATAGCTCTCGATAACTACTTAAGCAAAACTTATCCATATGCACAGATACGAAAAGAGCTCGTGCAGTTTGCATGTAAGAACTTCATGATATGATTTTCTGATTACATCCCATGATTTTAATCCATTTTGTTGCATGGGTTTTTGTAGCACCGCATTGTTGACATAATATAATTAATGCATAAACTGGCAGGAGGTTTACAAATGATTTTCTAATTAAACTCAAAATATATTATACTAAAAATATATTGTATGATTATACTCAAAATATATTACTCATGGGCTGTTGTGTTTGTTAGCTAGCCATGTCTTCGGGCACCCGGCTGCCTCCTCCTTTGGTTCTCTGTGATGCTTTATTCAAGTGAAAAAACATCCTTAGAAATAAATTAAACAGAGGAAAAAAGTTTTGAGGCAGAAAAAAATCTCACGGTAGCTTTGCATCTTCGCATGCGCCATGGGGGATTGATTTTGGCCGGGGGAGATATATATATGCAGAGAGATCTGGCCCTCGGCACAGAAGTTGGAAGAGTATCTCCAATGTAATAACTATTTGCTGTGAATATCTTCTCCAAGGCAATATCAAGTTTCGTCTCTTGATCCTGGCCCCTTGAGCTCCCTCAATTGGATGGCTAATGAGGCAGTAGTCTGTATCCACATCAGTGCACCGAAATGAGAAATGCCAGCCCGAATGGAACGACTTCACATGCTTCATAACTTTGGACCCATCAAGTTTATCGCCAACTGTTCTATCTTTATCAAGGTCCAAAGACAGATTCACAGCTCTCCTCCTTCCTAACAGCTGTTTCCTGAAATCTTTAACCCCCGTCTGATACAACAATTTCAGTCATTTCTGATCTTGAGGAATCTTGTTCTGATAGTCCTTAGATTTCATTTCAGAATACTACTTTTGGCCTAGAGATTTTCTTGTGTCATTCTGTGATTCATTGTCCATGTGAACTGTAACTGCTTTGTTACAATCTTGATCGCCCAACTGACCACAATCTTTATTGAAGTAGCTCTCTGCTGATTCTTGTGAAGTCACCTCGATGACATCTGATTGGCTTGGAGAGAGCACTGGTGCTCCTTCCGTCAAAGGCTCTGTATATTCTTCAGCTTGGTATGTTATCTCTTCGAAGCGGCCATAAATTTCACAACACTCAATATATGAGCTGCAAGATGAAGCATTGGTTTTGCAATTGTGACATTAAGAAGCGACTGGAGAGCTGGATGTTCCTTCTAGACTCATATGAGCATTCCACACGGGTACCAAGAAAGAACTCTCGTCCTCGATCATCTATGCGATTATTGTCACCTCATGAACAGTGATATCCAACTCATCTATCATCTCCCTCGCAACTCTAAGTGCAATATCAGTATCAATGTCAAATGGGAAATAGATGTTTTGCACACGCCCTGTATAGCACTACACAGATGCTGACACATTCACCAACAAACAGATAACACCACTTAAAAACCTTCAGTTGTTTGGTTCATGTAAGAAATCATGACTTGCAAAATGGGTTTTCTATATGGATGCTCTTATAAACTCCTAATTTCTCTACCCACAAGTGACAAAAACATCATATTTATCATTGATCATCCTCTTCTGCAACAAAATGGCATCATTTCCCCAGCAAAAACTCTATCATGAAAGAACTCAGATTAAGGATTGACCAAATACTTGCAAGTATCAATTTCTGTTTAGTCACTTACTGGTCAGTAACAAATTATCATACACAGCTACAATCAAGATAGGCTCTGAAATTTTTAGTTGATTAAAAAACAGATACATAAATTATTTATTATTTCACAAAAACCCAATCTTGTCTATAATGTGAAAAACATGAAATAATTATCACCTTCTTTATCAACAATCATGTGCCTAATAAAAATGTCACCAGTAACTTCCTTTCTCCCCTTTACTATGGTATCAACATCAGCGACATGTTCATCCTCATTTTCCTCCTCTCGCTACTGAAAAGGTCAATCCCATGTTTCTCCTACTCAGCTGAATTGCCCTCCCAATCATTGTCCTACTCCGATTCATGTTGAAGAATGACTGAAGATCCATTGGCAATGAAGTAGCCTTTACTATGGTTAGAGCTATAAGAAGGCTGCCTCGAAATAGGCCCCAAGTCAATGATGTCCGCTTCCCAACAACTTGAACCAAGGCCATCAGTTTGCAGAAAAGGATCCATTAGCAGCTCCCTCGTTGATAGTCTCTGGGAGACCGTCGCAAGGCATTTTTCGATTAATTGCCTCACTTCCGCATCCTTCACTCTATACAATGCATCTGGCTTTGCACCCTACCAAGGATGAAAAATCCAATACGCAACAACCATGCAATCAAAAAATTCGAACCAATTGACTCAAGATTCAGTAATTGCAGCTCTTACAGAGATAACTTTCTTGAATATTTCGGTATGATGTGTGCATTCGCTATATGTATATTCAAAAGTGACCATGTCCAACACACACTTACCAAATGAAAAGATGTCAACCAATTCATTGTATTCCTCTTCATAAACCTCAGGGGCCATAAACTCCAGCATACCTATATAAAACATCAATCCAATCAAACATTCAGCAAATCACAAAGTAGAAAATTTCGACTCGATGGAAAACATACATGTTGATCTTTTACCTTCGCAATGCACGGCATGGGATTTGCGAAGGATGGCGCTAGGCCCAAATCGCTGATCTCACAACTTGCAGACACTTCACTACTCGCCTTTGGGTTGTAAAGTGCAGCAAACATAGAGACAGAAATGGGTGACATGGACATGATTTCCCAAAATTTTAAAATTTTCCATCAATCTAAAATGCACCCCCAAACAAAAATAAAATTTCTCCCCAAGATTCGAATGTAACTTACATGGACATGACATGGACATGATTTTGTGTCACATAATGATGATGACCTCATGATGTTCGTCGTCTATGGATAACCCCAGTTTGATGGGAGAAGGCAATGCCAATGCTGACTATGATGGATAGTGATAAAGCTACAACATGTAGGACACTTCAATCAACCAAAAATTATGTTTAATACACTATAAATTTCAAAAGCATTATTCACCTTGGACATATGAATAAGATGAAACATGGTATACCTCCTTTTGAAAAAAGCTAATTGTTTCATAAATCATTTTACTAAAACTCGGTTCATCGTATATGATAACCAAATACATCCAAATGAGTTAAATATGCACACTCAAAATAAACACATGTAGAGCCATATCCGTGTTGTAGTACGACATTCGGGTGAAATCATCGGTGAAAATCTAAAATCAAAAATATGCATGATGTATAAGTTTACAATACACAAATGGAAAATTTTCCATTTCTAACTAATCAAACTCGCCAATTACCAATTTGTAAGAAGCAAATAAAGCGAAGCCAAAATTCACTTTTTCCCCATGAAAACAAATAATACCTTTGAAATAATTCTAGGTGCATGTTAGGCTCAGTCTAGCAGCACTCTTCAGAGCATTTCCACCTCCTTATACCTGATTACCACCTAAATTTAGAACGCCAAATTAATTCCTCAATTTGGTTACAAATAAAAAATGAGAGCAAAATTAACAAAATAGACCACCAAGCTCATGCTTCTGATTAATACATTCGGTTTCATTCCTCCCTATTCTAAAATTTGATTTATAGACTAACATTCTAGATCATTCATCCACATTCATGTAATAATGTCCTGTATTTCATCGTCCAATTGTCATATTTGACACTAATTCATCCAAGCATATGTTTAATTGACGAAACCAAAGAACTTATCATCTCAATCACTTCCCTTCTCCATATTTATAAAGGGCATTAACTGACGAAACCAAAACACATTCCAATATGCAAAGTTCTATAGTTGATTATAAAAATTAAAGCAAAAAGAAAATGCATACAGCCATCTAGAGTTATTACTATCAGGTTTCCAGAGAGAATGAAGATGCATCAATTTGTTGCTTATGCATGACATAACCATAATTCTTGAAAGACAGAATCGTGAAGATAAAACATACCCATAAGTTTGCTAACTCGATATAAAATCAATGTGGAGATAAACATGACTCCAAAAAAATTTACCTGATGCCGAGTAAGAATCGTGAAGCCAAAACCACTGACCTGCTGTCGAGGAAGGAGGTCAGTCTGCAGATCTGCAAGAGAAGTGAGGGAGAGAATGAAAACATGAAAGACAGAAAAGATGATGCAACGAAGAAGAAGGAATCAGGACCCAGTAATCAGGGCAAATCATCATCGCATCAGTATACTCAAAGCTAATGAATCAATATATATATATATATATATATATATATATATATATATATATATATATATCAGTCATGTTTTGAACCAAAACGTTATGCATCATTTGATGAGCAGGTTGCAAGTTGCTTGTTTCAAGAGCTCGTTTTGGGTAGCAGATGATGCAAGGTCGGAGTTGAAAAGCATCTTATATAATGAATGTTTGATGACTGGGATTTAGTTTTTGTTACCTTTAACGATATCATTTATGTACAGTTATAATTGTTTTCTTAGTGTTTATTACCTGCTATATGAATTTTTTTATTAATGTGACTTCCATTGTTCCTGAAAATGAATAATAATGATAATCAAAGGAAATTACTTGAAATCAAGGTCTTTGTTGAGGAGAGGAGACTGAATGTGCGAAAGCCAAACACAACTGGAAAAAAAGCTTTGAATTTTATAGTTTTCATTATAAAGTTTGCAAAAAAAATTTCAATGTAAATAAAATCAAGCTTTGAGGCTTCACAATGTCCTGCACTCTATTTGCGGTCTTTGATTCAAAAACCACAGCTCAACCATCTCCTCTACAACTTCATCTAAAGCAAAAGAAATCCACAGTTCATACAACTGAATGAAACACCAAAAAATAGTGACGGTGATGACTGGCCTGGCTTGAGCTTGAGCTTGTTCTTGCGCTTGAGCTTGTTCTTAGACATTATCCATCTGTATCACACATCCCAACATTCTAACATCATGTTCTTCTTCCAAGCAAGAAAAATGAAAAAGAGACAGATTAGGGAGTTGGAATTAGGGGCAAAACGTGAAAGTTAAATTTGAGGGATACATCGCTAAATATGAAGATATGAGTTGTCAATTTCTAAATATGAAAGAAACGGATGGTATATATCTTTAAAACCCCTTACAAAAACATTATGTCCAACCATGAGGCTAACCCCCCTTCAATTCAGAGGTTTATCACATTTAGAAGAAAGAAACTACAAACATTACTTAAAGCAAGCAAGATCTCAGGCTAAATAAAGCCATTTGTCTTCATCTAATATGGCTTTTATCATTTCCAGGTGAATTCTGCTAAGACATGATCCTGCCCATGCATAAAATCACCCAGGTATACTCATATATGATGCTCTTCTAGAAAAGGTTATTGACCAGATAAAATTATTGGTTCTAGTTGCATCCATTACCCCCATATGCATTCAACTTTTGTGCTTGGTTTTTTCCATAGATCCCTCCTGTCGATAAAATAAATCAAAATCATTCAGAAAAGTTCTTTATATTTTTGCTGTAGGCCAATGTTGATGGGCTCTGGTTGCTTCACACCATCATCTTTTATTTTCAAATAATTCTTAGTCACTTCAATTTCACAATTGTTACTACCAGTTATAAAAATATCATCAAGCCATCGGTCATTTTGCTTGTTAGGTAATGTAAATCAACTAAAAGAAAGATAAAGGTATTAACTTATTCTAACAATACAAAATCAAAACATATGGAAAAACTATTTCAGAAAGAAAAGAGCAGCAGAAGCTTACCCTGATGTAATCTTTAAGTGAAGTGTCAGCATCCACAGTTAATTGATGGAGCAATGTAATGACTCTTGATGAAGGACCCACTGTCTTTACAGCTTGGTTTACAGATGGAATGCAATAGACAACCAACTTTGGAACCAAAAACTTCATAGTTTCAAACATCAAGTAAACATTTCTCACATGAAAACAGTTAATATCAGACAACAACAACAACAACAACAATGGAAATACATGTAACTGTCCACCCAGTATACATGTAACTTCCTTTGTGGGTTAACTTTGAACACGTCAATCAGTGTGGAGATGGTACTACAACATTGATCTTGCAACGACTGGTTATCAATGATCTTACTCAAAATATTGAAAATGTGACTGCAATAGACCCGGTCACAGCTCTTATTAAGCATTTTGTTACATATCACAATGCAAAAATTAATAAACAGATGCATGCTCAGAAAATCTGTTAGGTTGAACTCCCAAATTTAACATAATATATACTGCTTTTGATAAGGTCAACACATTTTGTGCATGAAAAATCATGTAACTACTGGGTGGTTTATATTTCAAAAGAAAATTCTTATATGCTTAACCAAATACAATCAAATTCAATATACTCTGGTCTAGAAATAAAAACGATGGCATTTTAGTTATATGTTTCATGTGTAGTAGAAAATTTTATATGTTTCATGTGAAGTAAAAATTTTATTTTACAAAGAATCTATGGACTATACTTTTTGGGCATATGGAAGGTTTAAAATCAAGTGACATTATGAATATACCTTGCTAAACCTGGGCATTTCAGAATAAAGTACGCTCAATTATTCAAGAAGGAACAATAAGTGCAAGGTAACAAAACAGATGAACATGTAGAAACCCAACACAAAAGTTGTGGATGACAGGATCCAAATTTCTCCACCAACGACTGTTACGGGCCATGTAGAAGCTAGTTGCCGGATCTCCATGGCCAACCGATGCACCTACAACATCATCACAATGACATTTTCAGCCTAGAAAAGTAGAAAATCAACAGAAATTCTGATTTGTGGTCATTGTATCAACCTTCTCAATGGGGCAATATATCAAACAGTTTGTGTTCACACCAACTGTTTCACAAAATCAGCCATAAACACTGGAAACTGATCAACGAATAACAAACCCCTTAATACAATTTTATGCAAAAAAACTATGAAAGAGAGAGAAAGGACAGAAATTACCTGACAATTGAGAAAACCTCTTGCAGTGTACTTGCAGTGAGCTTGCAAAAGGGGGGACTTTTGACATAGACTGAAGAGAAAAGAAAAAAAATTTGGGGGGATCCGCACCTTTGTTTGACCTGAGTAATGAATGCAGAAGACCCGGACCCAGATCTTCGGCAAAGGTAAGAGCTCAGATCATCGTCATAGAAGCTATCTTCCATAGCAAACCCAGCGGAGGCAACAGTTTTTACTGATCTGTGTGGTTCTCTACGCGGCAGGCTCTCCGGCGTAAGGATGAACGCTTCTTGCTGCCACCGATGATGAAGGAGAGAGTGGGAGAAGGAGAGAGGGGAGAGTTGGGAGACTGAGAGGATGAAGTGAGAGCTCCATTGAAGATCTCCATTGAGCGAGGGGGCCGAGCATTCCTCATCAGGCTCTCCTTCGAGCTCCCCAAATTGTGGTAGAGGTAGAGAGAAGAGTTCCCCCCCAAATTTCAATCTCCCCCCAATTCTACCGAGCTTTGTGATTTCTCTTCTCCCAACGCGCTTAGGAGAGCGTGTGGAGTTTAAATTTTTGATGACGGGGACATTCTTGATGACTGGGACAAACAAACTTGTGACTGGACGTATGACTGGGACAAAATTCAAAAAAGTCCTGTTTTATAGAATAGATATATATATATATATATATATATATATATATATATATATATATATATATATAATATAAAAGAGGGATGTTATCAAGAGAAATTGGATAAGAGAAATTGGATAAGAGAATTTGGATATCTATTATATAAAAGAGGGACGTTATCAAGAGAAATTGGATAAGCGAATTTGGACATGTTAAATTGGATAAGAGAATTTGGATATCTATTATATAAAAGAGGGATTTAATCAAGAGAAATTGGATAAGAGAATTTGGCCATGAGAAATTGGATAAGAGAATTTGGATATCTATTATATAAAAGAGGGATGTTATCAAGAGAAATTGGATAAGAGAATTTGGACATGAGAAATTGGATAATAGAATTTGGATATCTATTATATAAAACTGGGAAATTGGATAAGAGAAAAAATAAGAGATGAAATTTTAAGGGATAAGAGAGGAGGTGGGGAATTTTGCACATACCACCCCGGTTTTTGCATTTTTCCCCCTGGACCCTCCCCACACACCCACCCACACTTTTAATTCTCCCCCATTCCGACTATTTTTTTCCAGTCCTTTGAAGATTTTGAATCTTATCCTTCTAGGACAAAGCTTTGTCCTATGTGGCAACTTTGTCCTATGTGGCAATGACAATTTTGGGGGACTTAAATTTTGGGGGAAAACTTAAATTTGGGGGGAAACTTAAAATTTTGTGGGAAAACTTGAAATTTGTGGGAACTTGAAATTTGCGGGGGAAAAAACTCCACCATTAAATAAACAAGTACCCTATGGGCACGAGTAATGACTAGTATATATATATTCACACACACACACACACACATATATACATATATACATATACATACATACATATACATACATATACATACATACATACACACACACACACACACACACACACACACACACACACACACACACACACACACACACACACACAACATGAATCACTCATGGGAAGGTCGGTAGAATATATATATACACTTATACACTGTAGAGGTATATAAATTCAAAATTGCATGTTCCCATCTCAAGATATCCCACGCTAGCTTAACATTTAACTTTGGATAATCTGTTAACTAGCAAATGACATCTTGCTGCAACAATCAAATAAAGATAATAATTAACATGCCAAAATTAAAACTTCCTTTAGGCTGAATTAAAATTACATGCATAGGTATCAACAATCATCTCTTATTTATTGCTTTAGATGCATATAAGTTGACACAGAACGGTAATCTTCCTTTGTGCCGATATAGCATTCATTTCAAAATATGCACATAAAATTTCCTTTCATATTGATGAAATGAAATAATGCAAAACAACAGAGCCCACTTTGGCGAGATGATGATTGCACCAAATCATCTCAAAAATATATACAGCAAAATTTTGAATTTAGTTTAGCAAAATTAATATTAACTTTTTTATTGAGGAGAAATATACATAAACAACCTTTTATTTACTCCATTGATCCATTAAAAAATTCATTTTAGGCAACTTAAATACAATGTTTGTATTTAACCGTTTACATTCCGAAATAACAATAATTCTACAGTGGATCCCACTTTGGTGGGGTTTTGTGTTAATTAGCATCATTTTGAAATGTATAAATGATTTTTGCCAAAAAGAATTTAAAGATGGAACCAACATAATTTAACACACAAATAAAATCGAATGAGGAAATATACACAAGATGGCCTTTTATTTCCTCTGATTATAAGTGTATCAATATAACTGAAATATGGCTTTAAAAGAATAGAAATAGCCTTAAAATAGGGTTCAAAATTACCAAATTATTCATTTTAAGCCCTAAATTTGTGCAATGGCCAAACATGCCCAGAATTTATAGCCCATATTTTAAAAATTTAAATTTTTTTGAAAAAAATATTCTGATTGGGCCCAATTTCTGGCCCAAAGCCTGCTAGGGTTACAAACCCTAGCAGCAGTTTTCCATCCCAAGGGGGCGGCCGCCGCCGCCCCGTTTCCCTTACTTTTGGCACCGGCAAGGGAGCCGGCACCGTTGTCTCCAACAGGGGCGGCAAAGGGCCGCCCCTTTCTTTGTCTTGCAGGCGCCAGGCGGCGCCTGCCGTGCCAATGAAAGGGGGGCGGTGGATCGCTGCCCCCTTTCGGGTCCTAATGAGGGCGGTGCATCGCCGCCCCCTTCCCCATTCTCTGGGTGACTTCGACAGGCCCCATGAAGATGGGGGGGCCTGCTCTGCCGGTGGCGGGGAGGGGGGTTAGGGCACCCCTCGCTGGAAAATCCTGAAGGGGCGACGTGAGGTCGCCCCCTTTGAAAGCCAAAGGGGGCGGCAGTGCCGCCCCCTTCTAAAACCCTAACAAGGGTGGGGGCGGTGGGTGCCACCCCCCTTTGTTTCCCCAGATCCGACGAGGGGGGGGGGGGGGGGGGGGGGGGCTGGAAGCCGCCCCTCCTTTTCTTTGTTCAACCAACATGGGTGGCAAAGGCGCACCTTTCTGTTCTGCACCAGCACCGGCGATGCCAGCGCCTATCTTCCGACGGGGGCGACAGAGCTGCCCCCTCTTTCACCGTGTGGGCGGCGGCCGACAGGCCGCCCCCGATCTAGGGTTTGTAATTTTTTTAAAACAGGGAAAAATCAACCAAAAAACCCAAAATTTACAGATCTGAATCTTAAAACAGATTAAAAATCTAACTTTTATCAGATCTACTTACGAGCAGACAGAAAATTTAAGATCCACAGCATGCATACTTTGATACCACTTGTTAAATCTAAAGATCTAGATGTGCGTATAAACCTAATCACACAAATCTAGATAAACATGTGGAACCTTAAATCTTTACCTTCTCTGATAGGAACCATACATGAATCCATGAAGATGATGATCTGTATGACGCATCGGATGATCTTCCAGAACAACACGAATCTACCGTTGGAGAATCCCTTTAGCATTCCCCTGGTTTCTCTCCTAGCGACGGGGCGTAGAAAAGACGGCTCCTTAGTTCGTGTGCTCCGGTGACCATGACCGCATATATATATATATATATATATATATATATATATATATATATATATATATATATATATATATATATATATATATATATATATATATATATGCTAGCCTCCATAGCCCTAGGGTTTCCAACTCGGCCCTTCAACGAGTTGAAACCCAACAGCCTCTACACATAAAGGCCCATAACCTATTTAACTCATTTAGCCCGCTTAATTAAATAAATCAGATCACTAATACATTGGGCTTAATATGACAGTGTAGCACTATATTATTATTTATCGCATATTAGCCCAACGTTGGATTAAGATCCAACTTAGTTGGATAAGTTCCAACACTAATGACATTACTTGCATGGATTCAAATGGAACGTGGCCGACCATTCTCTATTTTTAGGTCATAGCTCTCTCGGGGGTAGTGGTCCTATTGATTTATGTGGTGGCATTATAATCATAGGGAATTGATACGACCATCTTGAGACAGCCCATGATCGAGCGGCCCAGGCCCACATTTGAAGCAGGGGGCCCCCAGAGGAGTTCAGGCCGAGGGTTAAGGCCCTCACAAGGACTCGAAATCGGGTCGGCCACAATCGGGACGTGCGCCCTGTCAGCCCACGTCAGCGGGAGCTAACCGCTCCCCAAAACACTCCCCCTTAATGACCATTAAGGGACACCATTAACCCACCTTCATGGTACATGAAGGCGCCTTCAAGGAGGCG
The DNA here is from genome assembly GCA_030789695.1 of Scilla litardierei. Lineage (NCBI taxonomy): Eukaryota > Viridiplantae > Streptophyta > Magnoliopsida > Asparagales > Asparagaceae > Scilla > Scilla litardierei. The sequence continues at coordinate 707,713,250 of CM061142.1, forward strand.
GATCATGGGGGCGGAAAGGGGGGACGTGGAGGGGGAGCGATCGTGGGATGATCCCTATAAAGGGACGCAGGAGGCAATGAAGAAGGGGATCTCTCCCCGGATACCAATAGACGGAGGTATTCTACTCAACGACCTTGTTTTCCACTTTACATTCCCTCCCATAACTCGGTCCGAGGACACGTGTATCGGCCACCCTGTGAGCCATACCGGTCCCGACGTGCATCTTTCAGATCCGTTCTGACTTAGGCATTGGCGGGGACTTGTCCAGAACCAAGGTCCGGTGCCCCTAAAGAGCTTCTTCGTCTATCCAGGCTAAGCAGATCCTGCGGTGCCGAGACTTCCCCTCAGCACCCCTTCGACCGAGGCCGAGTACTCCCAGCAACGAGCCCGCTCACCCCTGACGAGCTCCTTCGTCTATCCGGGCTAAGCAGATCCCATGGTACAGAGGCTACCCCTCAGCACCCTTTCGACCGAGGCCGAGCGTTCCCAGCAACGAGCCCGCCCGCCCCCGTCACGCCGAGGCTACCCTTAGGCGAGCTATCGTGAGGATCCGAGCTTCCCTCGTTGGGTAATCACACACTCGACGGAACCTAGGGGTCCCACGTGTCCCCTTGACCACGTTGACCACCCGTCCTTCGGTCAATGATTCAGCGATGAGAAAACACCCGTAAACATCTGGCGCCGTCTGTGGGAATGAACAAAAGCCCACGTCAAACCACCGTATCGCGGAAATGGAACCAGTTTGCAACTGTACGGGATGCATGCCACCCATCCACGAGGAAGGTGACTACGTCCCACCCGAGAACCAGCACAGCCACACCACCGGGGGGACTGGTGACTCGCGTTTGGTGACCCAAGAGCAGCTCCACCTCTTCACTCAGGAGACCAATGCCCACCTCCGGACATTGGCCGCGGCGATTCAACAGCTCGTGGGCGGCCCGTTCCTCCTGGAAGAAGGGTCAGCGGCCATCCCCGATCAAAGGGGGATCCACCGACCTTTACGCTTGGCATAGTCACCGACCACGGTGGCGATGGTGCCAACCCCGAACGGCGGTTCACCCTGCCAAAATTTGTCCCGGTGCGGTCCATCACACCAACCTCGCTCCAGGATGAGGCTGGGGGAGGGCTCGGGCAGGCTGGAGACGAGTCAGCCACAGCCTCATCTCGCCGACCACGCTCAACGCACCAACGGTCACCCGATCGTCGAACCGCCGGGGACCGACCCAACCGGAGTGAGAGCCCCCGTCAGAGGAGGCAAAGGCACTAGGAGTACCGTCGCGAGAGGAGAAGCACCTGTCGACCAATGCCCATCCCTGGCTCGGATGGGCTCCGAGCAGACTCTCCTCAGGCCCAGTCGGCTCGCCTCGGCAGCTTGATCTTCGTGTCAGCACGAGGGCATGTCCGACGGGCTCCAAGGACGATCGCTGCCTATTATCCAGGAGCATTACTAATGCGCAGGTACCCTCCAGATTCAAGGTGCTGATTTTAGAAAAGTACGACGGCACGGGGGACCCAGAAGACCACGTGATGGACTATGAGGGGGTCATGGCATTCTAGGGTGCCGACGACGCCCTGCTCTACCGAGGTTTCTACTTCACTCTCCGAAAATCCATCCGGAGCTGGTACCACAGCCTCCTCAACCGTTCCATTGACAACTTCAAGGACCTCTCCCAAAAATTCTGTAAGCAGTTTATGGCCGGTCGACAGATAAAACCGGACTCGGAGCTTCTATTCAATGTGGTGCAGGGCCCCGGGGAATCCTTGAGAAGCTACATGCGTCGCTTTAATACGGAGAGACTGAATGTAGAGAGCTGTCTTTAGATGGTCGTGAAAACGGCCCTGAAGAAAGGGCTCTGTCACAGGGGCCTGAAGAAGTCGCTGCATAACGAGCCCCCGAGGGACCTCACGGAGGTGATAGCCCGTGCAAAGTGCTATATGCTGACGGAGGAAGCATTGGCCGCAGAGGAAGGGGGTCACCATACGAGGGTCAGGCGGGGCTCCAAGCGAGCCGAAAGCGAATGCCGCGAGCCTGACGAACCCTGGTGGGAGAAGAAGGCCAAAGGAAAGCAACGTAAGGAGGTGGCACGACCCCCCAGACTGAACGCTACTCTAGACGTCGTCCTTGCGCAGGCTAAGAAAGAGGGACGCTTTGGTAGGCCACCCCTGAAAATGAAGAGAGGTGGAAGAGACGAGGAGAAGTACTACAAGTACCACAAGGACAACGTCCAAGACACCGACGATTGCTCGCACTTGAAGAAGGATATAGAGAAATTGGTTAGTCGAGGCCACCTGAAGAATTCTATCGACGATCCAATAGCAACCCCCGGAGAAGGGACGTCTAGACAGATGGACAAAGGAAAGAAGGTAAATATCGTCCAGACAGCTACGCGCGTTATCGAGTGAGAGGACGGGACAATCGGCCGTGGCTTCACCCCCAGGCAAGATTAGCTTTCCTTTATCTTCCCCGTTTTATTTCCCTTCAAATATACTCCCGGATTCAAATAATGAAATGTTAGTTCCCGTTAGAACAACTCTGCTCCTTCTCATCGTATCAGGCTTAGCAATCGGTCGCAAAGCTGGGGGGAGCTCCCTCGGCGGACCTATCATCATGATCATCCGTAAGGCTGGGGGCAACTCACCCAGCAGGCCGGTCTAAGGGATCGTCCGTAAGGCTGGGGTCAACTCCCCCAGTAGGCCGATCCCGAGGGTCGTCTGTAAGGCTGGGGCAACTCTCCCAGCAGGCCGGTCCCTAGGATCATCCATAAGGCTGGGGCAACTCCCCCAGCAGGCCGATCCCGAGGGTCGTCTGTAAGGCTGGGGCAACTCTCCCAACAGGCCGGTCCCTAGGATCGTCCCCCAACGGGCCGGTCACACGGGTCGTCCGTAAGACTGGGGGCAACTCTCCCAGCGGGCCGGCCCGTAGGATCGTCCATAAGGCTGGGGGCAACTCCCCCAGCATGACAATCACAGGGGTCGACCGTAAGGCTGGGGCAACTCCCCCAGCGGGCCGATCCATCGATCTACTGCAAGCCTGGGGGTAGCTACCCAGCAGGTGGACCGACCCGACCGTCCGTAAGGCTGGAGGCAACTCCCCCAGCAGGCGGGTCCTTCGGCTGGCCATAAGCCTGAGGGTAGATCCCCCAGCTGACCAACCAACCCGATCGATGTAAGGCTGTGGTAACTCCCCCAGCGGGCCGATCACAAGGGTCGACTGTAAGGCTGGGGCAACTCCCCCAGCGGGCCGATCTTTCGATCTACCGTAAGCCTGGGGGTAGCTCCTCCAGCATGTAGACCGACCCGATCGACCGTAAGGCTGAGGAAACTCCCCCAACGGGCCGATCACAAGGGTCAACCGTAAGGCTGGGCAACACCCCCAGTGGGCCGATCCTTCGATCTACCGTAAGCCCGGGGTAGCTCCCCCATCATGTAGACGGACCCGACCGTCCGTAAGGTTGGGGGCAACTCCCCCAGCAGGCAGGTACATCGATTGGCCATAAGCCTGGGAATAGCTTCCCCAGTAGGCCAACCGAACCAATCGGCCATAAGGCTGGGGGAAGCTCCCCCAGCAGGCCGATCACCCGACCGACCGTAAGACTGAAGGTGAGTCCTCCCGTAAGGCAATCGCCCACTCGACCTGAGGATCGCAGACGGCGACAGGCCCTCGGTAGGGCCGAACAGCTGGTCGACCGAGAACACTTCCTAGGTACCGACTTACCGGACGAATTGACGTGCCGTTCCTGGGCCCATCTGCCCCACATGGCGGGCGGTAAGGGGTCAGCAACGGATGGGGACAACCCCGAAAACGGTTGACGGAAATAGGAAAAAGTACAACATAAAGGATGCGACAATGTGCGGAAAGGTACAGAGGCCCGCAAAACAAATTATATATTTCTTTCAAAAACTGTTCCGTGTTACGGGGGGGCACAAGGATGGAGAAACGTCTCCTATGGCACCGGGGCTTGGGAAGAGGCATCACCCGGAGCCTCGCCCTACTCTGATTTAGGAGGCTCCTCAGGACCTGGCGGGGGGCGGGGAAGCGCCTGTAGAACCCGCTCCTCGAACCTCTGGAAGGAGTCCCGGAAGGCTCTCACGATCCTCGGGGCCAAGAGGTCTTCATAGGAATCGAAGGCATCCTTGAGGGCCTTTGTGATCCTCGGCCTCAGGACCCCCTCATTGCCCCTCTCCACCTTCTCGACGAGCCGGTTGGGGTGCGCTTGTCGCAGGGCTCCCAGCTCGACCCAGAGCTCGTCTCTCTCCCGGTGGGATGCTTCCTCTGCCTCTTGGGCAGACCTCACGTTCGTCAGGGCCCCCTTCAGGTCCATCACCTCAGAAGTGAGCTCGTCCACCTGGCACCGCAAGCGGCAAGCCTCCATGTGGGATTCTTCGGCCAACACTTCGACCGCTCCAGCCCTCAGGCGCTCCCGCGCCAAAGACTCCTCGAGACCCGTTGCGTGTGCCGCACGGCGCTGAACCTCCACGGCCATTACAGAGGCCTGCAAAATAGAAGGTGTGAGCCAGGGATGCCGCGAAGCGGGGTCAGATGCGACAGAAAGACCAACCTGCTGGAGTTGCCAGACCAGCGCATCCACCAGTCGATCGGAGCGAACCCTCTCCATGAGGGAGCGGTCCCTCGGAAGGACGGAGCTCTGCGCCAACTGGGTGGCCATGCCTCGGTCGACGAAGACCGACTCCCTGGGCATGACCTCTGGGCCAGCCTCAAGCATCAACAGGGTGCTTAATGCGTCAGCCAGAGACGGCTCAGCCAGGCTAGCAGGGGCAGCCACCTCCGCCAATGGGAGGGTACCACCCGAGATGATCGACATCTCGGGCGCCGTCGAGGGAGGACCTCCGCGACCTTCTTCTTCTTCCTCTTCTCTTCGGGCTCACCGGACTCTGGAGGGGGGTGTTTCCTGTCCCTGCCATGGCCCCCCGCAGGCGCTCGGGGCCCCGGGCTAGCGCCCCAGTTGTCTCCCTCGACACGGGCAGAGCCAGGCGGACCGATGGCTGCGTTCTCCCCAGCAGGGGATTCAACGACATCCTGGGCCGGTGGCACGACAGCGTCTGCCGGCTCTAGCCTCCTAACTGTAGGCTCGGCCCGGCGGATCTCATCCTCCACCATACAGCAAGGCATGTGGCCAGAAGAATTTCCTCGCCCGCTGCTAGCGCCCCGGTGAATGAGTTCATCGACGTCGCGGCTGAATTCCAGGCCCGTCATTTCTACAGGGAGAAAGAAGACCAGGGTAAGCAAAAAGGGGAAAGAAAGAAAACAAAGCACCTACCATGGGACCACATGACGGTCTTAAGGAGAAGGTCGTCCAGCAGGGGCCAGACCGACCTCTCCACTAAGGGCAAGGATGACAACAACTGGATCGCAGCCTGATCAGCCTCGGAGAGGGACATCGTCAAGTCATATTGACACAGACCCCCCAACCTGTCAGGATCACATCATCCCAGGGGAAAACGAGAAAGACGTAGTTCGAGCTCCAGTCCCCCACCCAACGGGGCAGACCGAGCAAGCACTCCCTCCCCGCTTGGGCGCGGATGTGCTGCCATGATCCTCGACCGACCGTCTGAACATGGAAATAGTAGAAGAAGAGGGACAGGGTCGTCTCCAAGCGGTATACGCTGCAGATCATAACGAACCGACCAGCGTCGCAATTGAATACATGGTTAGCTGGCACATGGCCACCATCAAGAACTCCATGACCCAGATGATAAAAGGATGGAGGGGAAAGCGGAGCCCCATGCGGAACATCTTGACATACACACCAGCCTCACAGCTCCTCGGGAAGCAGATCCTTTCGTCGCTAAAGGGGACTCGAACGTCATACAGGTGACACAAATACTTCTCCCGGATCTCCGCGGCTGTCGAGAAGGGAACAGTAGACGATGACCTAAGGATCACCGGGGGAACGTCGAACCTCTCCGTCGCCAGAACCTCATCCCTACGGACCGGGTCCTCAAATAGAAAACCCTTCCCTTTGTCCAGAGTCGGACGTGTCGCTGGGGGATTATGGGGCCTTGAGGCCAGAGGATTGCCAGACTCGGGAACCGGAGGAGCCCCGGACCCCGACGCGGAACCACCTATTCTAAGTGCAGCCATAGGACAGATCGAGTGGGGCAAAAGAGGGAGAAGGAGGTTACCTTGAAAGGAGTCCGAAGAAAGGAAGACGAAGGAGAATTCACAGGTACTCGCGAGAACAGGGTTGATCGAAAAGCACGAAAGATCAAATTCGGAAGGGCGGTGTCTTTATACGAGGAACAATCCTAGAATCGGGGCCGTCCAAAGGAGGATGCGTGGCGACATCTGGCGACCGGTGGCGCTTTGAATTCTGCACCCATGGGCGGGAGAAGTTCAACCGGGCAGCGTCATGATGGCTCCCATTTAATGGCATTGTCTCGACTGACGCGCCTGGCAAAATCCACACAAGTCACATCACCCGAACCGAACCGGCAGAATCCAAACAGCCCAAGCGATGGGGGCAATTGATACGATCATATTGAGACAGCCCAAGATCGATCAGCCCATGCCCACATTTGAAGCAGGGGGCCCCAAGAGGAGTTCGGGCCGAGCATCAAGGCCCTCACGAGGACTTGAAATTGGGTCATCCACGATCGAGACATGCGCCCTGTCAGCCCACGTCAGCGGGAGCTAACCGCTTCCCAAAACACTCCCCCTTAATGACCATTAAGGGACCCTATTAACTCACCTTCATGGTGCATGAAGGCACCTTCAATGAGGCGGATCATGGGGGCGGAAAGGGGGGACTTGGAGGGGGAGCAATCGTGGGATGATCCCTATAAAGGGACTCGGGAAGCAATGAAGAAGAGGATCTCTCCCCGGATACCAATAGACAGAGGCATTCTACTCAAAGACCTTGTTTTCCACTTCACATTCCCTCCCATAACTCGGTCCGAGGAAACGCGTATCGGCCACCCTGTGAGCAATACCAGTCCCGCCGTGCATCTTTCAGATCCGTTCTGACTTAGGCATCAGAGGGGACTTGGCCAGAACCAAGGTCCGGCCCACCTGACGAGCTTCTTCGTCTATCCAGGCAAAGCAGATCCCACGGTGCCGAGACTTCCCCTCAGCACCCCTTTGACCGAGGCTGAGCGCTCCCAGCAAAGAGCCCCCTCACCCCTGACGAGCTCCTTCATCTATCCGGGCTACACAGATCCCACGGTACCGAGGCTACCCCTCAGCACCCCTTCGACCGAGGCCGAGCGTTCCCAGTAACGAGCCTGCCCGCCCCCGTCACGTCGAGGCTACCCTTAGGCGAGCTATCGTGAGGATCCGAGCTTCCCTCATTGGGCGATCACACACTCGACGGAACCTATGGGTCCCATGTGTCCCCTTGACCACGTTGACCACCCGTCCTTCGGTCAACGATTCAGCGGTGAGAAAACACCCGTAAACAGGAATGATTCATACAATATCGATTGTATCACACAAAACTTTGCTTCTCAGTTTCACACCAATGACTTGGGACCTCTTCATTACTTTCTTGGATTGGAGGTTGCATGATCAAAGAATGATATATATCTTTCCCAGAGAAAGTGCTTATTATATTTACTAAAAAGACATGTTTTCCTGGCAACCACCCCAGTGAAACACACCCATGGATCCTAACTTGAAGCTCTCAACATTCAACTCATTTGCTTTGTGCTCTGATCCTTGTTGATATCGTTGCTTAGTCAGAAAACCTTTTTACTTGACAGTAACTCCACCTGATATAGTCTTTGCAGTCGGTTGCATGAGTCAGTTTATGAACGTACCAACCACAATTCATTGTGAGGCTACTCTTCCCATCTTGCAGTACCTCAGGAAGATCATGATGTTAGGCACTTATGTTTCATGGATGTCGCTCTCTTTCGCTACGAGGCTTCTCTGATGTCCACTCTTTCATATTTTGTATGATATTTGTTTCCTACTTTTGTGTTCTGTTTAGGGGTGTTTTCTCACCACAGAATCGTTGACCAAGGGTTGGATGGTCAACGTAGTCAAGGGATTAGGTGAGACCTCTGGGTCCTGTCAAGCGTGCGATTGCGCAACGGGGGTAGCTTGGATCCTCATGACAGCCCCGGAAATTGCAGGCTCGACGTGTCGAGGGCGAACGAGCTCATCCTTTGGAGCGCCCGGCCTCGGTCAATGAGGTGTAGAGGGGTAGCCTCGGCACCATGGAGTACGCTCGGCCTCGGTTGACTAAGGTGCTCATCGGGGGCGAGCGGCTCTACGCCAGGTGCGCCTGGCCTCGGTAGGTGCTGCGCTGAGGGGTAGCCTCGGTGCGGGGGGGGATCTGCTTGACCTGGACAGATGAAGGAGCTCGTCAGGGGGGCCGGACCTTTGTTTCAGTCAAGTCCCCTCCGATGCCTAAGTCAGAACGGATCTGAAAGATACTCGTCGGTACTGGTACAGCTTACAGGGTGGCCGATACATGTATCCTCGAACCGAGCTAGTGGAGGGAATGTAGAGTGGAAAACAAGGTCTTTGAGAAGAATACCCCCGTCTGTTGGTATCCGGGGTCAGGTCCCTTTCTTTGTTGCCCCTCGAGTCCCTTTATAGGGATTCTCCCACGATCGTTTCCCCTCCATGCCTGCCTTTTCCGCCCCCATGATCTTCCTTCCTTAAGGAGCCGTCATGCGCCATGAAGGTGGGTTAATGGGGTCCCTTAATGGTCATAAAGGGGGAATGTTTTGGAGAGCGGTTAACTCCCGCTGACGTGGGCTGACCGAGCGCACGTCCGATCGTGGCTGACCCGATACTGGGTCCTCGCGAAGGTCTCAACAGTTGGCCCAAACTCCTTTTTGGGGGCCTCCTGCTTCCAATGTGGGCTTGGGCTGCTTGCTTTTGGGCTGCTCATCCTTGGGCCGCTCTAGGATGGTCATATCAATTGCCCCCATCGCTTGGGCCATTCGGGTTCTACCGGTTCGGTTCGGACGATGTGACTTATTTGGATTTTGACAGGCGCGTCAGTCGAGACTATACCATTGAATGGGAGACATCATAACACTGGCCGGTTAGACTTCTCCCATCCCTGGTGCCGGTTTCGAAGCACTGTCAGTCTCCAGAATCCGCCACGCGTCCTCCTTTGAATGGCCTCGATTCTGGGATTGTTCCTCATATAAAGACTCCGCCCTTCCGAATTTGATCTTTCGCGCTTTTCGATCAGACCCAGTTCTTGCGAGTATCTGCGTATTCCCCTTTATCTTCCTCCCTTCGGATTCAAATCAAGGTAACCTCTTTCTCCTTCATTTGCCCCACTCGATCTGTCCGATGGCCGCACTTAGGATAGGTGGTTCCGCGTCGGGGTCCGGGGCTCCTCCGGTTCCTGAGTCTGGTACTCCTTTGTCCTCAAGGCCTGGTAACCCCCCGGTGACACGCCCAGTTCCGAAAAAAGGGAAGGGCTTGTTGTTTGAGGACCCGGTCGATAGAGATGAGGTTCAGGTTGCGGAGAGGTTTGACATTCCCCCGGTGATCCTCAGGTCATCATCCACCGTCCCCTTCTCGACACCCGCAGAGATCCGGGAGAAGTATTTGCATCACCCGTACGACGTCCGGATCCCCTTTAGCGACGAAAGGATCTGTTTTCCAAGGAGCTGTGAGGTTGGTGTCTTCATCGAGATGTTCCGCATGGGGCTCCGCTTCCCCCTCCATCCTTTCATCATCCTGGTCATGGAGTTCTTGACTGTGGCCATGTGTCAACTGACCCCGTACTCAATGGCGGCACTAGTCAGGTTTGTTATGATCTACAACGTGCACCGCTTGGAGCCGACCCTGCCCCTCTTCTTCTACTATTTCCGAGTTTAGACGGTCGATCGAGGATCGTGGCAGCATATCCGCGCCCAAGCGGGGAGGGAGTGCTTGCTCGGCCTGCCCCGCTGGGTGGGGGACTGGAGTTCGAACTACGTCTTTGTTGTATTCCCCAAGGATGCGATGATCCTGACAGGTTGGAGGGTCTATGTCAGTATGACTTGACGTTAACCCTCTCCGAGGCCGATCAGGCGGCAGTCCAGTTGTTGTCGTCTCTGTCTTTAGTGGAGAAGTCGGTCTGGCCCATGCTGGAAGACCTACTCCTTAAGACCGTCATGTGGTCCCCCAGTAGGTGTCCCATTTTCTTTTTACTGCACCTTTTGCTTACCCTGATCTTCTCTCTCCCTGCAGAAATGACGGGTCGGGAATTCGTCCATGACGTCGGCGAGCTCATTTGCCGAGGATCCATCAGCGACCGAGGAAACCCCTCTGGCCACGTGCCTCGCTGCATGGTGGAGGACGAGAACCGTCGGGCCGACCCAGCAGTCGGGAGGCTGGAGCCAGCAGCCGCTATAGTTCCGTCGGCCCAGGTTGCGGTTGAGTCTCTCCCGGGGGAGACCGTGGTCGTCTGTCCACCCAGCTCTGCCCCTGTCGAGGGGGGCACCAGGGGAGCCGGCCCAGGGCCTCGAGTGCCCACGGATGGTCATGGCATGGAGCGAAAGCGTCCCCCTCCGGAGTCTGGTGGGGCCGAGGAGAAGAAGAAGAAGAAGAAGGTCATGGGTGGCCCCCGAGGTGTCGATCGCCTTGAGCGCGACCCTCCCGCTGGTGGTAGCGATCGAGCCTGTCGGTCCGACTGAGCCCTCTCTAGCTGGTGCAGGTGGCACCCTGTTGATGCTCGAGGCTGGCCCCGAGGTCGCACCTGGGGAGTCGGTCTTCGTCGACCGGGGCATGGCCACTCAGCTGGCACGGAGTTCTGTCATCCCAAGGGACCGCTCGCTCCTGGAGAAGACTCACTCTGATCGACTGGCAGACTCCCTGGTCTGGAAACTCCAGCAGGTTGGTCTTTCTGCCACGTCCGGCCCCGCCTCGTAGTATTCATGACTTACTCTTGTTTTGCAGGCCACCGTGATGGCTGTGGAGGTGCAGTGTCGCGCGGCCTGTGCGACCAATCTCGTGGAGTCCTTGGCACAGCAGCGTCTGAGGGCCGGGGCAGTCGAGGTTGCGACCGAAGAATCCCGCATGGAGGCTCGCCAGCTACGATACCGGATTGACGAGCTCTCCTCTGAGCTGATGGACCTAAAGGGTGCCCTGGCCGAGGCTCAGAGGTTGGCCCAAGACGCAGAGGAGGCGTCCCGCCGGGAGAGAGAGGAGCTCTGGGCCGAGCTGGGAGCCCTGCGACGAGCGCATCCCACCTGGCTAGTCGAGGATGTGGAGAGGGGCTACGAGGGGGTCCTTAGATTGAGGATCGCTGATGTCCTCAAGGAGGCCTTTGATTCCTATGAGGACCTCTTGGCCTCGCGGATCGTGGAAGCCTTCCGGGACTCCTTCGAGAGGTTCACGGAATGGGTCTGGCAGGCGCTTCCCCATCCCCCACCAGGTCCCGAGGAGCCTCCTCGATCCGAACAAGGAGAGGCCCCAGGTGATGCCTCCTCCCGGGCCCCGGCATCATTAGCGGCATTTCTCCATCCTTGCGCACTCCCCCCCTTTAGCCCTGTAATTAAAGAACAATTTTTGAAAACAATACACAACTTATTTTGCGGGCCTTTGTACCTTTCCGCCTGCTGTCGTGTTCTTCTATGTCGTATTTTTTGTTTCCGTTAATCGTTCTTTGGGTTTTCTCCCTTTGTTGCCTTCCCCTTCGAGCTCCTCATCATCCGGGGTTGATCGCTGGTTAGGGCTGTCGCGGGTCTTTCCCTTTATTGATGAAGCTATTTCACGGTGGAGGAGGCCCATGATCTCGTGGTCGATGGTGGTACTTGAGTTGACTAGGGGGGTTAATCCTTCGAGGCAAGTGCTCTCTGGCCCCCTCCTCCCGCAAGGTGATCATCCGCTTGACCCAAGGGTCGCGGGCGATGGCTAGCCTTCAGCAGACCGGACAGTTGGTCGGACAAGAACACTACCTAGGGACTGGCTAACCAGGTGATCTGACATGACCTTCCCAGGGCCATCCGCCCCATTCGGCCGGGCAGACTTCAGTCATATGAGCGATCAGGTATTCGACCTGCTGGGGGAGCTGCCCCCAGCCTTACGGCCGATCGGTTCGGTTGGCCTGCTGGGAGAGCTATCCCCAGTCTTACGTCCAATCGATGCGCCAGCCTACTAGGGGAGTTGCCCCCAGCCTTATGGTCGGCTCTGGTGATCGACCTGCTGGGAGAGTTCCCCCCAGCCTTATGGTCGATCGGGTCAGTTGGTCAGCTGGGGGAGCTACCCTCAGGCTTATGGCCAATTGATGCACCGGCCTGCGGGGGGAGTTGCCCCCAGTCTTATGGCCGGCTCTAGTGATCGACCCACTGGGGGAGTTTCCCCCGGCCTTACGGTCGATCGGATTGGTTGGTCAGCTGGGGGAGCTACCCTCAGGCTTATGGCCAACAGATGGACCAGCCTGCTGGGGGAGTTGCCCCCAGCCTTACGGACGGTCGGGTCAGTTTACATGCTGGGGGAGCTACTCCCAGGTTTGCGGTAGATCGATGAATCGTCCCGCTGGGGGAGTTTCCCCCAGCCTTACGGACGATCCTCGAGATCGGCCCACTGGGGGAGTTGCCCCAGCCTTATGGACGATCCTCGGGATCGGCCCGCTGGGGGAGTTGCCCCCAGTCTTACAGATGATCCTTGGGAACGGCCCGCTGGGGGAGTTGCCCCCAGCCTTACGGATGATCCTTGGGATCGGCCCGCTAGGGGAGTTGCCCCCAGCCTTACAGATGATCCTTGGGATCGGCCCGCTGGGGGAGTTGCCCTCAGCCTTATAGACGATCCTCATAGTAGGTTCACCAGGGGAGTTCCCCACTGCCTTGCGGTGGGTTGAGGTGTCAGATACGGTGAGAAGAAGCAGAGTTGTACTAATGCGGACCAACATTTCATTCTTTGATCCGGGAGTACATTTGGAGGAAAGTAAAATAGGGAAGGTAAAGGCAAGCTAATCTTGCCTGGGCGAGGCTACGGCTAACCGTCATGTCCTCTCACTCGATGACACGCATAGCTGTCTGTATGACATTCACCTTCTTTCCTTTGTCCTTCTGCCTGGATGTCCCTTCTCCGGGGTTCTCCGCTGGGTCTTCGACGAAGTTCTTCAGGTGGTCGCAGCTGACCAACTTCTCTATATCTTTCTTCACGTACCAGCAATCGTCGGTGTCGTGACCGCTGTCCTTGTGGTACTTGCAATATTTTTCCTCGTTCCTTCCGCCTCTCTTCATTTTCGGGGACGGCCTACCATAGTGTCCCTCTTTCTGAGCCTGCATAAGGACGACGTCTGGAGTTGCGTTTAGCCAGGAGGGTCGCGCCTCCTCCTTGCGCTGCTTTCCCCTGGCCCTCATCTCCTATCGGGATTCGTCAGGATCACGACGTTCGCCTTCATCTCGCTTGGAGCCCCGCCTAACCTCCGTTAGCATGTAGCGCTCTGCCCGGGCAATCACCTCGGCGAGGTCCCTCGAAGGCTCGTTGTGTAGCAATTTCTTTGGGCCCTTGTGACGGAGCCCCTTCTTCAAGGCCGTTTTCACGACCATCTTGGGACAGCTCTCTACATTCAGTCTCTCTGTATTGAAGCGACGCATGTAGCTTCTTAAAGATTCCCCAGGGCACTGCACCACATTGAATAGAAGCTCCGAGTCCGGTTTTATTCTTCGACCGGCTATAAACTGCTTGCAGAATTTTTGGGAGAAGTCCTTGAAGTTGTCGATCGAACGGTTGGGGAGGCTGTGGTACCAGCTCCGGGCGGACTTCCAGAGAGTGGAGTAGAAACCTCTGCAGAGTAGGGCATCGTCGGTAGGGGGTGTGCATGGGTACAGGGTACCCAGATACCCGATTGGAACCTACCCTAACGGGTAGGTTCTGGATAGATAGTTATCGGTTTTGGGTAGGTTCCGGGTAGGAAAATTAGGAACCGACGGGTATCGGGTCCGGTTCCGGTTCCCGTTTATATGGAACGAGTACCCAGAACCGGAACCGATATTTTATATATTTAATTTTTATATATTATAATATTAATGATCAACATATATGAGAGTGATCCACCCTGGATGTATCTAATTTGAACTTATAATATTAAGGAGTACAACTTGCATCCTGAAGTTCTGAGCAACACGTAAGTTCATCAAACAATGCATTTGAATCAAAGATCATATTGTCCTCTTATGCGTTCAAAAGAGCAGTAGAGGTAAACGTGAATCACTCTTACATATGTCTAGCTTTATCTAGTAGAAATGACTGATCAGTATACCTTTATCACTGAAGAAAGAGACTAGAGACAATATTTTACTTCCAAATTGGTCTTTAGTCATGTGTATTTGAGGTAATTGTCATGCACAGATCATTTGAAAATCATTGTTCGTAATGCATCACAAACTAGATTTTTTTACAGGGTACCCGGAACCTACCCGGAACCATAGGGTCCGGGTAGGGTCCGGGTATGGTCCGGGTATAGGGTCCAACTGGGTAGGTTCCGGGTCCAAATTTTAGGAACCGGTCCCTTAACGGGTAGGGTCCGAGTAACATCAAAAAAGCAGGGTACCTGGACCCGCACACCCCTAGTCGTCGGCACCTTGGAATGCCATGACCCCCTCATAGTCCATCACATGGTCTGCCGGGTCTCCCGTGCCGTCGTACTTTTCTAAAGTCGGCACATTGAATCTGGAGGGTACCCGTGCCTCAGTAATGCTCCTGGATAACGGGCACCGATCTTCCCGGGAGCCATCCGGGCCTCTCATCGCGTCGATCCCGAGGTCGATCCACCCGGGGGAGCCGACGGGGCGACAAGGGGAGTCCGCTCGTAGCTGACCCGAGCTGGGGACGGGCGTCTGTCGACGGGCGTTCCTCCTCTCTCGGCGGTATTCGTGGCTCCTTCGCCTTTTCCGACGGGGCTCTCACCCCAATTGGTTCGGTCCCCGGTGGTTCGACATCGGGAGACCGTCGGAGTGCTGAGCGCGGCCGTCGAGACGAGGCCGTGGCCGACTTGTCTCCAACCTGTTCGGGACCTCCTTCATCCTCATCCCGAAGTGAGGTTAGCATGAGGGACCGCATCGGAATGAAGTTCGGCAGGGTGAATCGTAGTTCAGGGTTGGCACCCTCATTGCCGTGGTCGGTGACTTCAGCTGAGCGTAAAGGTCGGCGGATTCCTCCCTGACCGAGGGCAGCCGCCATCCTATCTCCCAGGGGAGCAGGTTGCCGACGAGCTGTTGAATCGTTGCGGCCAACTTCCGAAGGTGGGCATTGGTCTCCTGGACGAAGAGACGGAGCTGCTCTTGGGTCACCGAACGCGAGTCACCGGTCCCCTTGGTGGTGTGGCTGTGCTGGTTCTCGGGAGGGACATAGTCGCCCTCCTTGTGGATGGGGGGCATGCGTCCCGTGCAGTTGCAGACTGATTCCATTTTGGTGGTAGGGGTGGTTTGACGTAGGGTTGTGTTCGTTCCCACGGACGGCGCCCGATGTTTACTGGTGTTTTCTCACCACAGAATCGTTGACCAAGGGTTGGATTGTCAACGTGGTCAAGGGATCAGGTGAGACCCATGGGTCCCGTCAAGCATGCGATTGCCCAACGGGGATAGCTTGGATCCTCACGACAGCTCCGGAAATTGCAGGCTCGGCGTGTCGAGGGTGAACGAGCTCGTCGTTTGAAGTGTCCATCCTCGGTCAATGAGGTATGGAGGGGTAGCCTTGGCACCATGGAGTACGCTCGGCCTCGGTTGACTAAGGTGCTCGTCAGGGGCGAGCGGGCGCTACGCCGGATGCGCCTGGCCTCGGTAGGTGCTACGCTGAGGGGTAGCCTCGACGTGCGGGGGGGGGGATCTGCTTGACCTGGACAGACGAAGGAGCTCGTCAGGGGGGCCGGACCTTGGTTCCGGCCAAGTCCCCTCCGATGCCTAAGTCAGAACGGATCTGAAAGATACTCGGCGGGACCGGTACGGCTCATAGGGTGGCCGATACACGTATCCCCGGACCGTGCTAGTGGAGGGAATGTAGAGTGGAAAACAAGGTCTTTGAGAAGAATACCCACGTCTGTTGGTATCCGGGGTCAGGTCCCTTTCTTCGTTGCCCCTCGAGTCCCTTTATAGGGATTCTCCCACGGTCGTTTCCCATCCACGCCCGCCTTTTCCGCCCCCATGATCTGCCTCCCTTAAGGCGCCTTCATGCGCCATGAAGGTGGGTTAATGAGGTCCCTTAATGGTCATAAAGGGGGAGTGTTTTGGGGAGCGGTTAACTCCTGCTGGCGTGGGCTGACCGAGCGCATGTCTGATCGCGGCCGACCCGATACCGGGTCCTTGCGAGGGTCTCAACGATGGGCCTAAACTCCTTTTTGGGGGCCTCCTACTTCCTGATACGGCTATTATGGTTGAAGTCCCAAAGGCTAGAGGCCCGAAGCCAAGCTGCGGATGAAAAGCCTGCCAGCAAAGATGGGCCTCGCCGGACGAGGCCCACGAGGAAAGCGCGGCCCAATCAATGAGGCCCCCGAAAAACTCTCAGGCCCGAACCACCCACGGTTCGACACGCGAATAACCGGCCCACGATCCTCGGGCGGAACCACACCCCCGAAGGATGGGGCATTAAATGCCCGTCAGGGCACCCCGGAAGGGGCGGGCCCAGGACACTGGCAGGCACCATCATGGGGACGGATCCGGAGGGCGTAGTGGCAGACGGCGAATGGCGCGACGGTGTAACTGGGGACAAACGGCTCCCCCATGATACCGGTAGGCGCCATCATGGGGAATGGCGTGGCAACATGGGTGAGAGGCAATCACAGCGGATCCACCTATAAAAGGACCAGAGGGACAGCTGAGCAAAGGATTGAACCCCAGGTATTCTAACCTAAGATATACCATCAACAACCTTGGTCCTCTGCCATTCCTTTCCCCTCCCCCTGCTCGCGCCGTGGGTCAGCATATCGATCTCTTCTCGAGTCGTGCATACCCCGCCGAGTATCTTTCAGTCCATGATCTGACTTAGGCATCGGAGGGGATACGGCTGGAACCAAGGTCCGGCCACCCTGACGAATTTCTCGTTTATTCAGGAAGAAGCTGACCGAGGCGTCGAGGCTACCCCTCGACGCTCGTCCGACCGAGGCCGAGCCCCTCAAAGCAGAGCCGAGGCTTCCCCCCGCTCCGCTTCAACCAAGGACCGACACCCCGCTCGGATCAGGCACTCGGCCCCGACTCCATCTCCGACCAGTGCAGAGTACATATGTGCTCGATGCACCCGAGGGATCACAGTTGACCCCTTGACCACGTTGACCGTGCAATCCCTGGTCAACGATCCTGTGGTGAGAAAACACCTGTAAACATCTGGCGCCGTCTGTGGGAATGAACCAAAACCCACGTAAAACAACCACACCGACAATGACACGACTTCATCCCCCGAAACGGAGGGGGGCGCCACCTCGGCGATGAACGTTGGCTCCCGCCACGGCCGGCAGGAGGGAATCGTCGCACCCCGGTGCACGCGACTGGTCAGGGCGCAAGGGCAACCCTGGATCGGCCACGAGGAGGGCCGCAACATGGAGTGTAGGAGCCCACCACAGCCCCTCCGGGTCAGCGAGGCGGGTGCGGCAAAGGAGCCGCCACGGACAGACAAAGCACTGGTGGTGTCCGTGGTCATCGACACGTCCGTGGTCCGATGACTGCTAGTCGATACTGGCAGCTCTTGCGACATCCTGTTTATGTCTGTCACGCCCCGCTTCCCAAAAACGTGGAGGCGAAGCATGAGGAGGTCCGCTCAGACTTGAAGCTACAAAGCTGCAAGTCCGATAAGCGTCAATCAAATTTAACTGCAGGTCCTTGCAATGCGAAACGAAACAAGGATAATAATAAGGAAAAGAGACAAAGAAGAAATCTCAGAATATCCATAATAAATTCCAACATCACAGAAAAGCCACCAGGCTAAAATAAAAGAGTCTAAAAGAGGCCCCAGCATGGCCAACAAAAGTACAAAGTACGAAAGCAAAGTAATGGTGCAAGCACCGACAACTAACAGCAAGCTAAAGTAAAAGTAACTCCACAGTCACTAAGACTGGTCTCCGGTGTCCTCGTACTCCTTGTCGAACGTAGGCTCAAGCTTAGCGTCAGCAAACACCTCGTCCTCAACAACGGTCTCTGGCTCAGTGTCTAACATGTGACACCCAAAAGAGCAAGGGGCACATGTCAGCAAGTCTGGAAGACTTGTGCAAGGAAACTGAAAGTAAAGCAACCTAGCAGTTCTAGCATGATGCAATGACATGGCAGTTAAAGTATGAGTGCAACAAGTAAGGTAAAGTAAAGTAAAGTACGAGCATGGCATGACATTCACAAGACAAGTACAAGACAAGAAAAGTAAGCACCTCGTGCACAGAGTTCACGCCTTACAGCTGAAGAGGCTGTACGGGCGCACTTCTACGCTGAGTGGTCGCTCAACCCTACCCCTCCACGTGTATCGAGCCAGGGCCTTACCCCCGAACGAGAATGCTCGCTTCTGGATCACGAGCCAGGAAGTGTTTTTAACAAGTATGGCGTAGGGGTGCACCTAGCCCGGGACAAGCAAGTACAAGTATGTAGCGTGTGCTACGAATACGACATTCAATGCATGGATGACATGACATGGCAAGTAGTAAAACGTACAGGTAAGGAAAGTAAACGTGACAGTTTAGTATGCATGAACAACAAGTTTAAAGAATTGGATCTAGCTTCGTTGTCAAGCTAGATCATTTAGGTGACGGATCTAGTTTCGTTGCCAAACTAGATCAAGTGGGCGTCTAGCCAGCTATCATTTCACTGACTAGTCTCTTTTACGCTAAAAACAAGGAAGTGGCCTAAAAATGACCCTACACAAAAGTTGGCAAGTTTCACTTGCCTGCAAGTATCACGTCTGAGCAACACCGTCCAACGAGTCCAAAACACAATAATCCTACGTGCACAAGTCCACCGGCCTACATTCGTTTTATTAATCTTGATTAGTGAATTCTAAAACATTTAAAATACTTTAAAAAATACTGATTTTAGTCTTGATTAGCATGCATTGGGTTTGGGGTCCTAGTGGTGCAAAGCGTTACCTCAACACGACGCGAAAGCTACACCGGCGTCGGGTAGCGACGCCGGGGGTTGGAATAATAATATCGTGCTCCAAGTCCAGATTCCAATTAGATTCCTCGCTGGAAGTTTCAGAGAAATCAACCAGGGAGACGATTCCAGATTCCAAAGCTAGCACGTGCGACGACGGGCTACGACGTGTCGCAACGTCGTACGCGACGAATCCTCGAAGAGCAAGCACCTAGGTGGGCCCACAGTAGTCCTAGGGACCTTTGGGGGCCCACAATACCTCTGGAGAACTTGGGGGCCCACGGTGGCAAGCGATGCGACGGGTGCGGGGTTGCGACGAGTGACTCTCGGTCGTACAGCCTCGGTGCGGGGAGATCCTTCGGTCGTGCACAGAGGATGCGGGGTTACGGCCCTTGGGGGTATGCAGCGGTGCGGGGTTGCGCTTGGTGCGGGGCCTCTTCTCAGTCAGTGCGGAAGAGGGGCTCGGTCAGGCGCTTGGATGCGGGGGGCTGCGTTGTTGCGACGTTGCAACGCTTGCAACACCGGTCGCGGAGATGCGGGTCGGTCGGGCGCGGTGCGGAGCGGGGCGACAAGGCGGGGGTTGGTGCGGGCGCTGTGCGGAGTTGAGGCCTCGGTCTGACCGAGAGCCTCTCTCGGTCGGAGCGGGGGAACGAGCGTGGGCGGCAGCAGCGGGGTGCGGAGCGGCTGTGGTGCGGGGATGGGCTTCGGTCGGAGCGGGGGAACGGGGGAGATTTCTTCGGTCGTGCGGCAGCCGTTCGTCGCAACGTTGCGACGAATCGTCGCAACGTCAAATTTGAGTTTGGAAGAGGCTAGGGTTATTTTCTTGCGAAAATAGGTCTTCCTAGGGGTTGTTTATATAGTGTAGATGGGTTGACTTGGTCTAGGGCTAAATCTAATAGGATTAGAAGTTTAAAATAATTTAAAATTTGAAATTCAACTTCTCCAACTCACCCAAGAATTTTACCTGGTCCAAATGAGCTGGAAATTGGCTCAAAAATTCTTTAAAACGTTTAAAACTCAAATAAATTTTATTTGGTCGAAATTAATTTAAAAATAAATTATTAAAAATATTATAAACCTTGTTAAAAATATAAAAGTGGTCAAATAAACTCCAAAAATTATAAAATAAATATCATGGTGGTCGTGATGACGAATGTGAGCTAACTAAGAAGACGGAACTCAATTTTGACGTCGGACGACAAAACTAAAAATAGAAACGTCTCCCGTCAAAAGTGAAAATCGCCACGTCTCATCGAATAAGATTAAATTGTGGGAAAACGACTCGAGAAACGTCGTTCCAAATTAGTGCCACTATTTAATACTCTCAGAGGCGTTCACAACGGCATATCACACGAAAGTGTTCACAATCAAATAAAGTCTAAAATAAACACGTGCACGGCCAAAAGCACGTGCACGAACAAGGTACAACGAAAAGTGGTCGTTACATCCTCCCCACCTTAGAAATGATTCCGTCCTCGGAATCAACATCAAGCACTGCTCGGGAAAAGGTGCGGGAAACGCTCTCTCATCTCATCTTCACGCTCCCAGGTGGACTCACCGGGGGAACCGTGACGCCACTGCACTCAAACCAAGTTGACGGTCTTATTCCTCAGCTTCTTCTGTCGACGATCCAGAATCTCAACTGGCTGCTGATCATAAGACAGATCCGAACGAACCGTAATCTCCGAGAAGTCCACAGCATGGGATGGATCACTAACGTATCGACGTAACTGAGATACGTGAAATACGTTGTGAACTCCCACCAGCGACGGTGGCAACACCAAGCGATAAGCCACAGCTCCAACTCTCTCCAGAACCTCGAATGGTCCAATGAACCTCGGACTCAGCTTGCCTCTCTTCCCGAATCGAATAACTCCGCGGTTTGGAGAAATCTTCAGGAAGACATGATCGCCAGGCTGAAACTCCAAAGGCCTCCTCTTAGCATCTGCCCAATGCTTGAAACGGTCCTGCGCAATCCTCAGCTTCTCCCGAATGTTCCTCACAACATCCACGGCCTCCACGATCATCTCCGGTCCTAACAGCTCCCGATCTCCAATGTCATCCCAGCTCAGTGGCGATCGACATTTCTTTCCATATAGCGCGGCGAAAGGCGCCATTCCAATACTCGCCTGGTAGCTGTTATTGTAGGCAAACTCAACGTGATGGAGATGATCCTCCCAAGATCCCTTAAAGTCCAGCATGCACGCTCTCAACATATCCTCCAAGATCTGAATCGTCCTCTCGGACTGGCCATCCGTCTGCGGGTGGTACGCCGTGCTGAAACTCAGACTCGTACCCAAGCTCTTCTGCAGACTCTGCCAAAACTGAGATGTGAATCTCGTGTCTCTGTCCGACACGATGCTCACGGGGACTCCGTGAAGTCGTACGATCTCCTGCACGATTCACGTTACATCACTATCTAAACTAGGAAAAGGAAATAAAATCGGAGAGTAAAAGAATTTACCTCCATATATCTCCGCGCTAGCGTCTCAGTAGACTGTCCTACTCGGAAGGGTATAAAGTGCGCGGATTTGGTCAATCGGTCTACGATCACCCAAATCGCGTCATTCTGCTTCGGACTCCGAGGTAGTCCAGTCACGAAATCCATAGTGATGTGCTGCCACTTCCACTCCGGAATCGGAAGCGGTTGCAGCAACCCTGCCGTACGCTGATGTTCCGCCTTTACTTGTTGGCAAACCAAACACTTGGCTACACTCTGAGCCACACTCCTCTTCATACCATGCCACCAATAGTTCAGGCGAAGGTCCTTGTACATCTTGGTCCCACCAGGATGTACAGAATACGGCGAACTGTGTGCCTCCACCAATAATTCCTCTCTGATATCTCCAGCTGGCACACACAACCTGGCTCCAAATCTCAACGATCCGTCCTCGTGAATCAAAAAGTCAGTCCGCAGACCGGCTTCCACCTGCTCCCGGATCTTCACCAGCTTATCATCTCCAGCCTGTCCAGCCTTGATCCTATCCACGATCGTCGATTGTATCTGCATGCTCATCATCGAAGAAGTCTCTCCAGGAATAATAATCTCGATACCAGTCTCGCAAAAATCCTGCTGCAATCTCCACTGCGAGGTCAACATCATCACCGCTGGAAGTCTGCTCAGCGCATCCGGAACCACATTCACCTTTCCAGGGTGATACTGCAAATCAATCTCATAGTCAGCCATGAGCTCTAACCATCGGCGCTGTCGCATGTTGAGCTCCTTCTGTGTAAAGATATACTTCAAGCTTTTGTGATCAGTGAAGATCTTCACCTTCTCACTCAGCAGGAAGTCCCTCCAAATCTTCAGCGCAAACACGACTGCAGCCAACTCCAAATCATGTGTCGGGTAATTCTTCTCATGAGCCTTAAGCTGACGAGAAGCATACGCAACCACATGCCCATGCTGATGCAACACACATCCAAGACCCTTGCCAGAAGCGTCACAAAAGATCTCGAATCCTCCACTCCGATCAGGCACATCAAGTACAGGGGCATTCGTCAACCTCTCCTTCAGAATACCAAAAGCCTTCTCGCAATCATCAGACCAAACATAAGGTACATCCTTCCGCGTAAGTCTGGTCATCAGCTCAGCAATCCGAGAAAAGTCCTTAATGAAACGTCGGTAATAGCCTGCAAGTCCAAGGAAACTCCGAATCTCTGACGCTGACTGCGGAACAGGCCACTCTCTGATAGCCACAATCTTCTCGGGGTCCACAGAAATTCCATCACCAAACACCACATGCCCGAGAAAAGCAACTCTATCCAGCCAAAACTCGCACTTGGAATACTTAGCATACAAACGATGCTTCCTCAAGATCTCCAACACTGTCCTCAAGTGCGATGCATGCTCTTCCTCCGACTTCGAATAGATCAGAATATCGTCAATGAAGATGACGACGAACTTGTCTAGAAAGTCGTAGAAGACCAGATTCATCAGGTTCATAAAAACTACGGGCGCATTGGTTACGCCGAAGGGCATAACCACGAACTCGTAGTGACCATACTTTGTCCTGAACGTTGTCTTCGGGATGTCGTCCTTCTTCACCTTAAGCTGACGGTAGCCACTTCTCAAATCCAATTTAGAGAACACCCTCGATCCTCCGAGCTGATCAAAGATGTCATCTATCCGAGGCAAGGGATATTTATTCTTGATAGTCACAGCATTCAGCTCCCGGTAATCCACACACATGCGACGCGAACCATCCTTCTTCTTCACCAGCAACACCGGTGCTCCCCACGGAGACACGCTAGGATTGATGTATCCTTTCTGCAAAAGCTCGTCCAGCTGCCTACGTAACTCCTCCAACTCTGCTGGTGCCATCCGATACGGCGCCTTCGAAATAGGCTGCGCTCCCGGAACAAGGTCGATCGAAAACTCGAGAGCTCGATCGGGTGGCAGTCCAGACATCTCCTCGGGGAAGACGTCGTCGAACTCACGAACCACAGCTGGTCTACTCTGCTCCATCTGCATAGCAACGATCTCCACCGGCTTGGCCCGAAACCTGACAGGGCCAAGAAAACTGCTACCTCGGCTGAACTCAAACACAAGATGTCCTGGGATCTCGAACACCACCATCTTCCTCTGACAATCGATCGTAGCATAGAAACTCGCTAGCCAATCCATTCCAAGCACTGCATCGTAGTTGATGATGTCGTGGACAATAAAATCAGTGTAAAGCTCATGTCCACAAACCACCAAAGGGCAAGAATTGCACCCACGATGCACCGAGATTACGCCATTTCCTGTAACGATGTTCCAACTCTTGGGAAGGGGAAGTCGTCAAGGAATGCTTCTCCACGAAGCTCCGGGATATAATGCACATCGATGCACCAGAGTCAAAGAGGACTCGTGCAGGAAACGTGCAAACCAAAATCACACCTAACAAATAGACTAACAATCAAACCTATTCTAACAACCAATCATATGCAAGCAACAAACATAATCTAACAATCAACTAACTTAACAAAAGAACAACTAGACAGAGGGTTACCTGCGATAACCTCGTCCACAGCCTCGGTCTCCACTGCAGTCATCAAGTAAGCCTGCCTCCTCAGCTGAACAGCCTGCTGAAACGCCTGCTTCTGTGGTGGAAGAGGCGCTCCACGTCCAGCAGGTACAGGTGCTCTCCGCTGCAACGGCTGGGCTGCAACTGGTCCCCTCTGTAGCTGTGCTCCATCAGGTCCTCTCCTCAACTGGTTCGCATGCTGACAATCCCTCGCTACATGAGTAGCATCTCCACAGATCAGGCACTGCCCCAGAAATTTCCTGCACTGCACCTTGATGTGACCAGTCTTGCCGCAGAAATGGCAAGTCTTCACAATAGTCCCACCTGGCCTCTTGAACTGCACTGGCTGGGTAGGCTTGACCCCAGGCCTAGACTGCTCCATCGGCCTCTTCCCAGCTCCAGAAATCTGTCCTCTCTTCAGCTTCGCAATCTTCTCCTGTCTCCGAGCAGCTACCAGCAACGTCTGATATGACTCCATATCTGACGTAGACACCAGACTCTGCAAGTCTAGAGATAGACCCTGCAGAAACTTCTGAGCCTTCTCTTCAGCATCCTCTACCATCTTCGGTGCGAAGCGACTCAATCTAGTAAACTCCTGGTGGTACTGGTCCACCGTCAAATTCCCCTGCTTCAGCTCAATGAAGCGCTGCAACATCTCCCTCCTGGCAGCCTTCGGAAAGTACTCCTCATCGAATCTAGACTTGAAAGTAGCCCAAGGTATAGGGCTCACCAACAGCTCCTCCTCTGCATCCCACCAATTTCAGGCATTATCCTTAAGCTGCCTCTTCGCCAGATCAACCCATCCAGCCGGGTTGACCTTCGACATCTTCAGATTATCCTCGGTGTTCCTGATCCACTCCTCTGCAGCCATCGGTCCTTCAGATCCATAAAAGTATGTCGGGCCCAGCTCCCGAAACTGCTTCGCTCCTGGCTCGTGGCGAGGAGCACTCTGAGTGGTCTGGAGCATGCCCTGCTGCACCTGCATCATCTAATGCATCATCCTCATGATCTCAGCATTGGTGGGCTCTCTATCCGGCTCCTCAGCACGATTGGGCCCACTGCCAGATCGGGTCTGTCGTCGTCCAGCCATCTAAGGACATAGAAAACGAGCAAACAAATTAGACTCAAAGATTAATGACTTGGATGTTGAAATTTATTTAATGGATAATCCGTTTATTATCGTTGTTCCGTTAGTTCGCAATCGCAAGATAGGACCTGCATGGGCCACCAACAAAACCTGTCACGCCCCGCTTCCCAAAAACGTGGAGGCGAAGCGTGAGGAGGTCCGCTCAGACTTGAAGCTACAAAGCTGTAAGTCCGATAAGCGTCAATCACATTTAACTACAGGTCCTTGCAACGCGAAACGAAACAAGGATAATAATAAGGAAAAGAGACAAAGAAGAAATCTCAGAATATCCATAATAAATTCCAACATCGCAGAAAAGCCACCAGGCTAAAATAAAAGAGTCTAAAAGAGGCCCCAGCATGGCCAACAAAAGTACAAAGTACGAAAGCAAAGTAATGGTGCAAGCACCGACAACTAACAGCAAGCTAAAGTAAAAGTAACTCCACAGTCACTAAGACTGGTCTCCGGTGTCCTCGTACTCTTCGTCGAACGTAGGCTCAGGCTCAGCGTCAGCAAACACCTCGTCCTCAACAACGGTCTCTGGCTCAGTGTCTAACATGTGACACCCAAAAGAGCAAGGGGCACATGTCAGCAAGTCTGGAAGACATGTGCAAGGAAACTGAAAGTAAAGCAACCTAGCAGTTCTAGCATGATGCAATGACATGGCAGTTAAAGTATGAGTGCAACAAGTAAGGTAAAGTAAAGTAAAGTACGAGCATGGCATGACATTCACAAGACAAGTACAAGACAAGAAAAGTAAGCACCTCGTGCACAGAGTTCACGCCTTACAGCTGAAGAGGCTGTACGGGCACACTTCTACGCTGAGTGGTCGCTCAACCCTACCCCTCCACATGTATCGAGCCAGGGCCTTACCCCCAAACAGGAATGCTCGCTTCTGGATCACGAGCCATGAAGTGTTTTTAACAAGTATGGCGTAGGGGTGCACCTAGCCCGGGACAAGCAAGTACAAGTATGTAGCGTGTGCTACGAATGCGACATTCAATGCATGGATGACATGACATGGCATGTAGTAAAACGTACAGGTAAGGAAAGTAAACGTGACAGTTTAGTATGCATGAACAACAAGTTTAAAGAGTTGGATCTAGCTTCGTTGTCAAGCTAGATCATTTAGGTGACGGATCTAGTTTCGTTGTCAAACTAGATCAAGTGGGCGTCTAGCCAGCTATCATTTCACTGACTAGTCTCTTTTACGCTAAAAACAAGGAAGTGGCCTAAAAAATGACCCTACACAAAAGTTGGCAAGTTTCACTTGCCTGCAAGTATCACGTCTGAGCAACACCGTCCAACGAGTCCAAAACACAATAATCCTACGTGCACAAGTCCACCGGCCTACATTCGTTTTATTAATCTTGATTAGTGAATTCTAAAACATTTAAAATACTTTAAAAAATACTGATTTTAGTCTTGATTAGCATGCATTGGGTTTGGGGTCCTAGTGGTGCAAAGCGTTACCTCAACACGACGCGAAAGCTACACCGGCGTCGGGTAGCGACGCCGGGGGTTGGAATAATAATATCGTGCTCCAAGTCCAGATTCCAATTAGATTCCTCGCTGGAAGTTTCAGAGCAATCAACCGGGGAGACGATTCCAGATTCCAAAGCTAGCACGTGCGACGACGGGCTACGACGTGTCGCAACGTCGTACGCGACGAATCCTCGAAGAGCAAGCACCTAGGTGGGGCCCACAGTAGTCCTAGGGACCTTTGGGGGACCCACAATACCTCTGGAGAACTTGGGGGGCCCACGGTGGTAAGCGATACGATGGGTGCGGGGTTGCGACGAGTGACTCTCGATCGTACAGCCTCGGTGCGGGGAGATCCTTCGGTCGTGCACAGAGGATGCGGGGTTACGGCGCTTGGGGGTGTGCAGCGGTGCGGGGTTGCGCTTGGTGCGGGGCCTCTTCTCGGTCAGTGCGGAAGAGGGGCTCGGTCAGGCGCTTGGATGCGGGGGGCTGCGTTGTTGCGACGTTGCAACACTTGCAACGCCGGTCGGTGCGGAGATGCGGGTCGGTCGGGCACGGTGCAGAGCGGGGCGACAAGGCGGGGGTTGGTGCGGGCGCTGTGCGGAGTTGAGGCCTCGGTCTGACCGAGAGCCTCTCTCGGTCGGAGCGGGGGAACGGGCGTGGGCGGCAGCAACGGGGTGCGGAGCGGCAGTGGTGCGGGGATGGGCTTCGGTCGGAGCGGGGGAACGGGGGAGATTTCTTCGGTCGTGCGGCAGCCGTTCGTCGCAACGTTGCGACGAATCGTCGCAACGTCAAATTTGAGTTTGGAAGAGGCTAGGGTTATTTTCTTGCGAAAATAGATCTTCCTAGGGGTTGTTTATATAGTGTAGATGGGTTGACTTGGTCTAGGGCTAAATCTAATAGGATTAGAAGTTTAAAATAATTTAAAATTTGAAATTCAACTTCTCCAACTCACCCAAGAATTTGACCTGGTCCAAATGAGCTGGAAATTGGCTCAAAAATTCTTTAAAACGTTTAAAACTCAAATAAATTTTATTTGGCCGAAATTAATTTAAAAATAAATTATTAAAATATTATAAACCTTGTTAAAAATATAAAAGTGGTCAAATAAACTCCAAAAATTATAAAATAAATATCATGGTGATCGTGATGACGAATGTGAGCTAACTAAGAAGACGGAACTCAATTTTGACGTCGGACGACGAAACGAATAATAGAAACGTCTCCCGTCAAAAGTGAAAATCGCCACGTCTCATCGAATAAGATTAAATTGTGGGAAAACGACTCGAGAAACGTCGTTCCAAATTAGTGCCACTATTTAATACTCTCAGAGGCGTTCACAACGGCATATCACACGAAAGTGTTCACAATCAAATAAAGTCTAAAATAAACACGTGCACGGCCAAAAGCACGTGCACGAACAAGGTACACCGAAAAGTGGTCGTTACAATGTCGAATTTAGAAAGGATGGGGCTACAGAACAAGGATCTGGAGCCGTGCTCGGGGCCCGTAGTGGGCTTCACGAGTCACTCCACGCCCATCGTGGGAGCGATCCACCTCCCGGTCACGCTCGGCGGGCCACCTGACTCGGTGACCCTGACGGTGGAGTTCGTGGTGCTAAGGATCGGGTCGGCATACAATGGGATCATCGGCCGCCCGCTCCTCAACGCTGTTGGGGTGGTGGTCTCGACTCTTCACCGAACGATCAGGTTCCAAACCCCAAGAGGGATTGGGTGAGTCGACGGCGACGCGGGGAAGCTAAAGATCTGCTACCAGCTAGCAGACGAAAAACCCGCAGAGCAACTTGACGGCTCGATGGCCATGCTTGACCTGAGGTATGGGCCGAGACCCGAGCCCGCGGAAGAGCCGGAGCAGATCCCGGTCACGACTATCGAAGGAAGATTCGTCTCCATCGGATCGGGGCTGGGCTCTGACTTGCGGAGTCGATTGATCGAATGCTTGGAGGCGAACCTTGACGTCTTCACATGGTCGCCCGATGACATGCCCAGCGTGGACCCCCGAGTGATTATGCATAGGCTGAATGCCGACCCCAATTTCAAGCCAGTTAGACAGAAGAAGCAGAATCTGGGTGGCGAAAAGATGAAGGCTGCCTCCGAAGAGGTGGACCGCCTCCGCGACGTCGGCTTTATCCGAGAATTCTGGTACCCGGAGTGGCTGTCAAACATCGTAATGGTCAAGAAGCCCAACGGGAAATGGCGAATGTGTGTGGACTTCAGCGACCTCAACAAAGCATGCCCTAAAGACAGATACCCTTTGCCTTGCATCGACCACCTCGTGGACAACGCCTCAGGGTATGAGATGCTCAGCTTTATGGACGCCTACTCTGGGTACAATCAAATCCAGATGGACCCCTGGGATGAAGAGATGACAGCCTTCACGATGGATAAGGGAACCTTCTGCTACAAGAAGATGCCTTTTGGTTTAAAGAACGCCGGGGCCACCTACCAGAGAATGGTCAACAAGGTGTTCGACTCCCAGATAGGAAGGAACCTGGAGGTCTACGTCGACGACATGTTGGTCAAGTCGAAGGACCCAGGGGATCACATCGCCGACCTCAGGGAAACCTTCGAGCGGTTGCGGAGACACAACATCCACCTCAATCCTGCAAAATGCATATTCGGGGTGTGGGCCGGCAAGTTCTTAGGATTCATGATCACCAATCGCGGCATCGAAACTAAACCTGACAAGATCGAGGCGTTGATTAACATGCGGGAGCCGACGATAATTAAGGAGCTGCAGAGGCTGAATTGACGCATCGTTGCTCTAGGGCGATTTCTGTCCAAATCGGCGGAAAAATCCCTTCCATTCTTCAGGACCCTGAGGAAAGCGATCGCGGAGCCGGCCGATAATAGGAAGACGATACCATGGGACGAGGATTTCTCCCGAGCGTTCACCGAACTCAAGGAGTACCTCCGCAGTCCCACACTCCTATCCAAACCGCGGGAGGGAGAGTCGTTGAGCCTCTACCTAGCTTGCTCGGGGGAAGCAGTAAGCTCGGTGCTGGTCAGGGAGGACGGCGGGGTGCAGAGGCCAGTGTATTATACCAGTCGGGTCCTGAAGGACGCGGAAGGGCGGTACACACCCATGGAAAAGCTGGCATATGCCCTCGTTCTCTCAGCCCGACGACTCCGGCCCTACTTTCAAGCCCACACTATACTAGTCCTTACCAACTCCCAGCTAGAGCAAAACCTCAAGAGATTCGATCGAATGGGAAGGATTCAAAATTGGGGGGGTGGAACTGAGTGAGTTCGACCTACGGTTCAAACCACGCACGTCCATTAAAGGACAGGCCCTGGCGGATTTCATCACCGAATGCACCATAGAAGGGGGGAACGCCTCTGAAGAAAACTCGGCCGCAGTAACTACCCAACCCCTTTCTTTCCTTTCGACTGACGTCATTCTTACTGGTCATCCAGAGAACCAGAATACCTGGATAGTCCATGTGGACGGATCTGCGACCCGATCAGGCAGCGGAGCCAGGATCGCGATCCGATCTCCCGAGGGGTGTGTTGTAGAGTACGCGCTTCGGTTCGAATTCCCAGCCACCAATAATGTGGCCGAGTACGAAGCCGTGATAAACGGACTGAGGCTGGCCAGAGAACTCGGGGCTGACTCTGTGCGACCCCTTAGCGACTCAAAACTCGTTATCAACCAACTACAGGGGAATTACGAGGCACGAGAGGAGGCGATGCAGAGCTACCTAGCCACAGCCAAGACCGCGCTGTCCAAATTCAAGAAGGTTGAGACCTTTCACCTTCCCCGGTCAGAGAATGCCCGCGTGGATGCTCTATCCAAACTGGCTTCCTCTTCGACTAAGGAGATGGGCCGCACCATCTACATGGAAAATCTCCGATTCCCTAGCACAGAGGAGAAGGAGGTGATGGCGATCGATTGGGACCCCACCTGGATGGACCCGTTCGTTCGATACCTCTCTCATGGTGAAGTGCCGACGGACTCTGGCGAACGTCAAACCTTGGAGAGGAAGGCACTCCGATACGTGATCCATGAAGGAGTACTTTACAAAAGACAATGGACGAAGACGGATATCCTCCCCTACCTCAAGTGCCTCGGTCCTCAAGAGGCTGACTACGTCCTCCGGGAGGTGCACGAGGGGGTCTGTAGAAATCACCACGGGGGCAAGACGATCGCCCAGAAAATCCTGAGACAAGGATATTACTGGCCAACCATGGTCTGCGATGCAACGGAGTATGTCCAAAGGTGTCAGGAATGCCAGAGATTTGCCAAACTCGGCTCATCCCACCGTCGGAACTCGTTCCGATTGTCAGTCCCGTACCTTTCGCAAAGTGGGGGCTAGACATCCTCGGACCGTTCACTTCGGGACGAGGACAGAGGAAATACCTAATCGTGGCGGTGGACTACTTCACCAAGTGGATCGAGGCCAAACCCCTTGCCTCCATAACATGGAAGAAGGCGAAGAGTTTCGTTTGGAACTCCATCATCTCCAGGTTCGGAATCCCCCGAGCCATCGTCACGGACAACGGGAAACAATTCGACTCCACCGGGTTCAAAGACTTCTGCGCCGAATGGAAGATCAAGCTCCTCTTCGCTTCAGTGGCTCACCCCCAGACCAACGGGATGGCAGAGGCCGCCAACAAGTGCATCATAGAACCCCTCCGCAAGAAAGTGGAGGACGCCGAGGGGAGCTGGCCGGAGGAGCTCCCAGGAATATTATGGTCATACAGAACGACCCACAAACAAGCCACGGGCGAAACCCCGTTCATGCTTGCGTATGGCACCGAGGCGGTGGTACCTGTCGAAGTAGGCAAGGAATCCCTCTGCATAAAAACACTTCGACGAAGAAAGAAACATGGAAGGCTTGGAGCTCGGCCTGGAGCTCCTAGGCGAGCGACGGGAACATGCCTTGGCCACCATCATCCGCCAGAAGCAGAAGGTGGCTCGCTATTACAACTCCTGGGTTAAGGGAAGGAGCTTCCGCTAAAGGGACCTAGTCCTCAGAAAAGCCGCCTTCAGCCCGGAGATCGTCCGAAAAGGGAAGCTGGTGGCTAAGTGGGAAGGACCCTACAAAGTCACCGAGGTCCTCAGACCCGCGACTTATCGGCCGGCCAATTCAGAGGGAAAGATCCTCACCCACACCTGGAATGCCGCGCACCTGCGCAAGTATTATCAATAAGATCGCCCACAAATGTATCCCCCTTTCTCCATCTGCCCGAATAAAACCATTTGAGCCTATTTCGCCTTCATGTTTTGGAGACTCATTCGGGAAGAAAGAGACCTCATGGGGTGAGCATCCGGGCGGAGGATCATAAGGCCAGGGGATAGACCCCCCAGTGGGTTGACTCCCCTAACCGGCCGACAGGCCGAGGGCCATTCCCCCCGGTCAGCCAGGAGGGCGGTGGATCGATCATAAGGCTGGGGGCAACTCCCCCAGCAGGTCGATCCGTCGATCCGTCATCAGACTAGGAGTTGCCCTCCCAGCAGACGGAACGACACCAGCCGGCTGTAAGGCTGGGGGTAACTCCCCCAGCAGGTCGGTTAACCGACCGACCGTAAGGCTAGGGGCAACTCCCCTAGCAGGTCGGACCGGGGGTTGACTTCAGCGGTCGGCCTCATTGGTCAGTCACAAGGCATGGGGTCGCACCCCTAGCAGACTGCCCAACCTAACCCACAGTAAGGCCGGGGCAACTCCCCCGACATGTGGGTGAGCCGACCGGACCGTGAGCCTGAGGAATAGCACCCCCCCAGCCAGCCGGTCGGCCAAACATGCTGCAAGGATGAGGGGCAACATCCCCGAGAGAACAACCTCATCATTAACAGCAAGTCCCAAAAAGTGGACACATACCCAGGGGGAAGGCAAGCGGTCCTAGACAGAAAAAGAGGACTTCATTTCTGAAAAAGAGGAGTGTTACACGACGGCACAATGGCCGAACAAACAACACTCTGTCACTCATCCCGCTGTCGGCCCTGAGGGGGCTCCCGGCGGAGGCAGGGGTCCGACCCGTGTCTCACCCTCGTTGTCGGAGTACGCCCGGAGCTCCTCAAAATCGATCCCCGAGAGTGGAAACCTCTTCTGGATCTCAGATATGCAGCGGGCAAACCCCTTCTCGAACGCTTCAGACATACCCAGGGCCGCAAAAGAGAGAGCGTATTCCTCCACGGTGTCTTGAGCAATCTGAGCAGGGTTCACCGTCTCCAGCTCTCGGATCCGATCTTCAAGGATGGTAACCTGGCGCTGATGCTCCGCCCGCTCAACCTCGACCTCTCTGGATCTCGCGTCAAGTTGAACTAGGAGAGCTTTCTCTCTCTCTTCTGCCGCTTCCAGAAGGTTGGAGAGCTCCAGGGAGTTGGCCGCAATAACAGGGGCAAGGCCCTCGCCAGCTTCAGTACGCGCCTCGGCGGCCTCCACGAGCTCGGCAATCCGGTCCTCGGCTTTGGACTTCCCAACCCAAGCCAAGGCCCTCTCCCGATCGGACTCCTCTAAGGCAGAGGAGAGCTCAGTTATCCGGGTCTCCAGGGAATTGATACGAGCCTCGGCCGGCAGACTAGCATCGCCCTCGAGGCCCTCGGCCTCGGTGGACCGCACCGCGTCAGGCTCGGCCTGATAAAGAGCCTCGAATTGGCGCCTTATTGAAAGCCCCACCGAGGACAACTGCACCAAAAAGACGAGATAAAATATGGGTATCAGAAACGAGATATGTAAGAACGCCTCACCTGCTGGCCAGCTTGGACCACGAAGGCAGCTAGTCGGTCGCCTTTGACCTCGTCCAACACGGCCTGGTCCGAGGGAAGGCGGCAGTTCTTAGCCAGCCGCGCCGCCACGCCACAGTCAGCAAAAACTGACTCCCCCGGCCCCACTGGGAAGCGAGGTCGGAGAAAGCCCTTGCCTGACTGAGGCAGATCGGCGGGAACCGAATGGAACGCTCCCAGGAACCACTCGTAAACCTCGGGAAGGGGGTTCGGCGGCGGCGATAACGGCCCGGACCACGGCCAGGTGACCTCAGCCGGGAAGGGCGAAACCCGATCCTCGGGCAGCAGAGCACCTCCCTCTCTGACTCGGGGGCGGGCCTTCTTCGAGGCGACCGGCAAGGGGGAAGATGGGGCATGCCCCCTCGGTCTTTTGAAGCCCACGCCAGGAGGTGGCTGTTTCCTTCGGACCTCTAACACGTGATCCCTCCTACGCGGTGCAGGCTCAGGGGCCGCGACCAGGGGAGGGGTCAGAGCAGAATCGAGGGCAAACCCACCTATAAGAGTACAAAGGAAAAGGTCAAGACTGGTCGGGATAGCTTGACACGGCGGACTTCAACGGAACTCACCCGGGGGCCAAGTGGTCTTCCGCAAATTAGGATCATCAAAGAGAACGTCAATTTTCCGATCCATCGCAGGAACCGCCAACAGGGTCTTCACCGCCTCAAGATCGGCGTCAGTGGGGTCACCCAGATCGAGGGCCAGCACGCAGTCACTGCTCCATTGAGACGGGAAGTCCACGTCCGACGGGAAAACGACAAAGATGTATTCACCCTTCCAGAGCTTCAAAGAGATCGACAGCCCCATCACCATGCTCTTATTGGGCCGAGCACTGATGTAAATCCAGGCCCCCGACTGATGGTGGCTCAGGCGGTAGAATTGGGCGAAGAGTCTAAGGGAGGGGACCACCCCTTTCAATTCGCAGAGAACGACGAACCCGCCGATGAGACCAATGGCATTGGGGCAAAATTGGCATATGGCCACCCTATGGGCTCGCAGGAACTCGGAAATAAAAGGGTGGAGGGGGAACCGAAGCCCGAACTGAAAACACTTTTCATAAACCCCGACCTCCCGAGGGCGGGGAAAACAGATTCGCTCGTCGGATTCCGGGGCCCGAACAGAATAGGGGGAAGAAGGAAGCTAGTGCACATATTCCCGATGGAGGTGGCACAGACGGATGAAGGACACCCAAGAACCTCGGGAGGCACCCCCAAAAGCACGCCCACTGACGGCGAACCGCCGGGACGGACCCGTCGGCTGGGTTGGGGTCAGCAATGTCCTCCGGGCAACCCAAAACGGCAACAGAGGAGGACGACATGAGATAGAGCTCGATCGGGATTCAGCCTGACGAAAAGGAGGGGAGACGATTGAAAAGGACAGACCCTCGCATGGAGGGTGGTGGATCCCTTTTCTATACACCTCATTCCTCAGGACGACCCCACGAACGACAAAGATGGACGCACGTGGACACGTGGCAGCATCCGCGAGCCGACGGCGCTTCGAGACCCGCACCAGAGGGATTTGAACGGGCCGCTTAATGATGGTCTCCATTTAATGAACCGGCCTCGACTGGCGTGCCTGTCAAAATCAGCAGAAGTCACATCGGCCGAACCGAGCCAACTAAGTGGGATCAACACGACCGATGGGGGGCAATTGATACGGCTATTATGGTTGAAGTCCTAAAGGCTAGAGGCCCGAAACCAAGCTGCGGACGAAAAGCCTGCCAGTAAAGATGGGCCTCGCCGGACGAGGTCCACGAGGAAAGCGCGGCCTAATCAATGAGGCCCCCGAAAAACTCTCGGGCCCGAACCACCCACGGTTCGACACGCGAATAACCGGCCCACGATCCTCGGGCGGAACCACACCCCCGAAGGATGGGGCATTAAATGCCCGTCAGGGCACCCCGGAAGGGGCGGGCCCAGGACACTAGCAGGCACCATCATGGGGACGGATCTGGAGGGCGTAGTGGCGGACGACGAACGGCGCGACGGCGTGACTGGGGACAAACGGCTCCCCCATGATACCGGCAGGCGCCATCATGGGGAATGGCGTGGCAACGTGGGCGAGAGGCAATCGCGGCGGATCCACCTATAAAAGGACCAGAGGGACAGCTGAGCAAAGGATCGAACCCCAGGTATTCTAACCTAAGGTATACCATCAACAACCTTAGTCCTCCGCCATTCCTTTCCCCCCCTGCTCGCGCCGTGTGTCAGCGTATCGATCTCTTCTCGAGTCGTGCGTACCCCGCCGAGTATCTTTCAGTCCTTGATCTGACTTAGGCATCGGAGGGGATACGTCCGGAACCAAGGTCCGGCCACCCTGACGAATTTCTCGTCTATTCAAGAAGAAGCTGGCCGAGGCGCCGAGGCTACCCCTCGACGCTTGTCCGTCCGGCCACCCTGACGAATTTCTCGTCTATTCAGGAAGAAGCTGACCGAGGCGTCGAGGCTACCCCTCGACGCTCGTCCGACCGAGGCCGAGCCCCTCAAAGCAGAGCCGAGGTTTCCCCTCCGCTCCGCTTCAACCAAGGACCGACACCCCGCTCGGATCAGGCGCTCGGCCCCGACTCCATCTCCGACCCGCACAGAGTACACGTGTGCTCGGCGCACCCAAGGGATCACAGTTGACCCCTTGACCACGTTGACCGCGCAATCCCTGGTCAACGATCCTGTGGTGAGAAAACACCTGTAAACACTTCCAATGTGGGCTTGGGCTGCTTGCTTTTGGGCTGCTCGTTCTTGGGCCGCTCTAGGATGGTCGTATCATGTTCCTTTTTTTATCCAGGATGTAATTATTAATAGGCGATAGGCAGATCAATACAGCAAGAATTTATAACCTTCATATTTTACAAAGCAGGCAGATTCCACAGCTAGTGCACATTCACTCAACCCTGTATGGATGCAGTTTTAACAATATGCAGCTTGCCCAGCACCAATTGATTCTAGACTTTCAAAGTCCTCAAGCTTATACTATACAAGATTAAGAATTGATGAAAAAGCAAAAGTGTTGATTAATCACATCGCATTAACAACCATCATGAGGGATAGGAGAATTGATGCAGGCCAAGCCCCAAAATATCACATTTGAGTGTTAGTTCACTATAGGGGGGGTTTAGAATTGTAGGATCTAACAAACAGAGAGGAAGAGAGGAAGAGGGGGGACGAACTGGAATTAGGGGTTACTTTAGTGGCCACCATATTTTTGTCCCCCATATTTGGAATTAGGGGTAACTTATATACACAGAAACAAATTAAGTTCTGAGTCGATTCAGAATTGAGGTGATATATTTCCTAAATGAACTAAAGACTCTGGAATGGTTAGAACTCAAACAGATCAGAGGAGGCAGCTTGCAACTTAGCGCACGATCCCTATTTCTCATGTCGACTCCAAATGTTATAGACATAGCTACATACACATGTTACATATCGTCCAGCAAAGTTATTTCAAGAAAGTCACATAGATATAGCGGCATGGCAATCTTTCAATAGCTTTAACACCAAAGGATTTTTAACAAGGGAAAAGGCTTCTAAGAGGTCTCCAGAGGCTTGCTAACCATAGGAGCAGACGGCTTGGTACTTGAGGGCATAGACTTTGAACGCCGCATCCAAGCCGACGACAACGAGCGATGAAATCTGCACCTGAATGATCCCTGGTGCGTCGTTGGCGAGCAGAGGCACTGGCCTCCGCCCCTTGGTGACGGGAGAGATTCCTTCTTTATACCACCATCACTCTTTGGTGAAGCAGCAGTAGCCATCTCGATGCTTTGTGGGCTTTCTTTCTTTCCTTGATAAATTCTGTATGCCCTTTATATATGATGCCCATATGCTGGCCTAGCTCTCTGGGATGGGAGTTGAACGAATAGGCACTACCCTGTCCATATCTGCCTTAATATTTACCTACTGTTGTTTATTCTCAGAAGAACCTTAATCTACTTTAAAGAGTTACATTTCATTACTTAAAAAGTCATAGTCCCACAGATGTGAATGAAAGAACAGGTGTAGGTGATCAGTTTAGTGCGAGACAATGAGGAGAATGATTCTTTAAGTGATAATTGAAAGGTCACTGAGTGGCTTAGCATATGGGTCACTTTAGACCAATTGAA
The DNA here is from genome assembly GCA_030789695.1 of Scilla litardierei. Classification (NCBI taxonomy): domain Eukaryota; kingdom Viridiplantae; phylum Streptophyta; class Magnoliopsida; order Asparagales; family Asparagaceae; genus Scilla; species Scilla litardierei. The sequence continues at coordinate 707,750,697 of CM061142.1, forward strand.
TTGAGCCACATTTGCCTGCAGCAGGTGAAAAAGCTGTGCTCCTGATTCAGAATTTTTCGAAAGTAACAGCTCTTGTTTTGTTCTTGCTAATTATTGTTGGGTAGACCTTATCGATCACACTCATACGGAAGCAAAAAAAGGTATTAATCGGTTAGTTTGCAAGAGGATCATATCTCCAGACAATTACGAAACTTGTAAGGTTACTGAGATTCAGTACGTAAGCCTAACCAATAAAACACACTGATAAAATAGAGCAACCAAGATGACACAAAGAACTTGGTAACGCACTTCGGTGCGCACACCTACATCTGCGGGGCCTCGCCCAGAAAATCAAATAACTCCACTAAATATTAATGATTACAATCACCAATACCACGTATTACTAAGAGGAACAACTCCCCTTCAATACAAATCGCTAGGGATGATCTCAATCAACCCTGTGGAGTAATTTGCGCAAGCTCCCCTTACATGCAAAATCCACTTGCACAACCGACTAGATCAACTCTCTTGATCCCTACGTGCGTAGCCGTCGGCCTCCGTCCCCGGATGTAGAAAACCGCAAGATCCCATTGCACCACCGACTAGAGTCAATTCCCTTGACTCCTACATCGTCGGCCTCCCTCCCGGAGTTCTTTGATCAACTTTTGCAAAAGCCGTACACTAGCCGCAAAACCGCATATCCTGATATACCCCGCTCCCCCTCAATCCACGGGCCAATAGGGAAGGTCGTTCAATCATATCAGATGCGGATCGGCAGCCCACAATTTCCAGAATTACTTCAGGCAAGTGGTTCCGCGTATATCCAAGGATCCGATGAATAAAATATTACTGGCAAGAATCTCTCTAACCGATTCAACAATAAAAGAGGAAGATTGCAATTCCAAATGTATCTTCAACAGAATATACCAGAATGCCTAAAGAGATTATAAAAAGATCTGGAGTAATCCACCTTAGATAATCGCTGAAGATGCACATTCGATTCCAGCCTTCTGACACATCATGTTGAACCTAATGTTGTATCATAACGTTCAACATAACATACAACATGGCCAATAAATAAGATATTTCATACCATATTAGCGGATTGATACCTTCAATCACATCGTCAGCAAATCTTATGCAGACTAACATACAACCGAATATCTGGAGAAGATCTAAACAATAATGCAATCTGAAACCATTCAGCTATAAAATCATCAACCGCACATATCTTTAACCGCACCTACCATTCAGATATGAAACCAATCAGATTTTGTAACCACTATATCCGGGTAAATAACTTCCTCTTTAATGCAGATATTCCGCCAATATATCTAGGATCACTTCGGGTAAGAAATCCCATAGATCAAGGAGTTATTTAACCATTCGGGTAAAATGATTTAAACAAATCTCCTCCCATCAATTAATGAACTAATTCGGGTAACAAGGAACACAAAAATCTCACCAAGATATTCCATCGACCAATTCAGAAACCCCCGAGATCCTAGGCTACAAATCAGATCTGAGATCACCGCAACAGATCTATAGACCAAAACATCGTTTCTGCATACGGACCAATATTCCAGATCCCGCATGTTGAACATTATGTTGCAATATTATGTACAACATGACTGCTCAAACTACTCAAAAATAATTCTGATTCCACAAACTGATCTCTCCAGATTTAGTGCCACTAATGCCAACTTATAGCAACACAAAACAACCTAACAATCTCCCCCTTTGGCATTATATGGCACAACCCAAAGCACGGGCACCAACCAAGCACATTCTCCACCTTTGAGCCACAATAAGCCAAAACACACTCTCCCCCTTACTAGTAAAAAAACCGAACAGTGATCACCTCAGACGAGACATCCACATCATACGGTTTCAGAGACAATAGTTACTGAGAGATAAGACATGGATGGGAAGGGTTGGAATGCACACCTGGATTGCGGGTCTCCAACAGATCTTCTTAGAAGTCGATATAGAAAAGGAGGGAGTTGGAGAACTAGACGGAGCACCATGTCGCTTGGCAGAACTATGATGACGGCGACAATAAAGAGGAACTTACTGATCTGGCCTAGTCAAATCAGGAGCATGTGAAGCTGTATAGTCACCAGGTGCAGAAGAGGTGTATGTTGTGTCCTGTGTCACAGTATGATCCATGACGTTAGGTTCAACATGTGCCAATGTTGCAACATCGTGTGCAACATCAGATGCAACCTGAGCATTTGTTGCAACTTGGGAGCAACACCAGACGAACATTTCCAATACTTTTAAGTGGTCGACAGAAACAGTGTGACCTCATTGATAACTTTAATACCTTTTAGCTAGCCTCCAATAATACACGTCCATATTTCCAATAGTTAATCCCAAGACCACAACAACTGAGACACTTCAAAAGGCTCCCCTGTCTCTCTCAGTAGCAAAAACATCCTCAGGCACAACGGAAATAGAGGAAGAGAAATATACATCGCATCTGATAATAGGCTGCAAGAGAAATAATCCAGAGTAGTAGTCATGCTCCGAGAGGCTGAAAAGTAGCTGGAGAGTTGAAAACATCGGCGGTGTAACAGAAAAGCTTTGGTGATCTGCATGTCAAAAATTGGAGACGTGGATGCGGTGGAACCTGCGAAGAGGTAAACAAAATTTGGGAACTTCGGCTGAAATGGGTGAATAAGCCGTGATAGATGGATTGTCGACAGATTGTCGTGCTGGAGAGGGTACATGCGAAGATCTGATGGCACTGGTGGAGAATAAGCGGTGAGAAGATCGGCGAAGTAATTCTCTGATAATTCTGGAGGAAGATTCATAAGAATTTGGCACAGATTGCTCACAATGATTGTCGAGAAATGTCGAGTCTGGTGTCATAACATCTGCAGCAACATCGTTCTGTGTTGTATCTAATGTTGCAACATTGGTCACAACATGAAGTGTTTTCTATGAAGCTATAGTGTTCTTGCTATATAATTCAGACTTCCTGACCCATTGCTTCTTTATCTTCATATCAGGATGTCTGACATTTCTTCCTTCTGACCAATGTCGCATGCGGCTGAAGCAGTTTCTCTCAGTATGGCCTATGAACTTGCAGTAACTGCACACAGAACGACCACCTTTTATACCTCTAATCTACTTCTTCTTCTGATCATGGCCCTTGTGCTAACCCATTCTTTCAAGTTCTTTGGTAACTTGCCTTCTTCTTTCAGCAGACACATTATAGAAAGCTCCTCTATTGTATCCCACTCCGGTGCGATCTCCTGAAATCTTACCCATGTTCAAGATATCATCCAGCTTTACTTTTCCAGAATTCCACTTCTCCAATGTGCATTCAGCTTTCTCTGCCCTGAGAATAATATTTCTGAAGTTGCTTTTCAATTCCCTACAGTTTTTCTCAACTTTCAGACATTTGATTTTGACCTCCTCCTTCTTTTTCTTCAATCTTTCATTCTCCTCCTTCAGGACTTTGTTGATATTGCAGATTTGCATCCACTTTTCAAACATCATCTGGTATGCTTTTCGGATATCATCGTCACTAACTTCCTCATCGCTATCAACTTCAGACTCAGATTCAGTGCAGGATGTTGTACTTAATGTTGCAACATTCTGTCTGACATTGGCTAGTTTGTTGCCAGATGTTGTTCCTAATGTTGCAACATCTGATCCAACATTATTATGAGTGTCACTATCTGATTGTCCTTCCAGGTTGGTTGTAAATGCAACATAGTTTCTGGTTATGTTCTCATCTCCGGCACTACCTTCCGATTCATCATCACTCCAGATGCTTGCTAAATATTTCCCTTTCTGCTTCTTGAGGGTATTGGCACATTCAGCTTGTATGTGGCCAAAACCCTCACATTCTCTGCACTGTATCCCCTTGCCTTTGTTCTTCTGATCATGCCTCTGAGTCAGACGACCAGTGTTCTTGCCTGCAGAGGGAAGATTTGCCCACGCCGCATTGTTATCAGATCTGAAGTTTTGACCCTTGGTGCTTATCTCTTTCATCATTCTGCTGAAATTCTTGGTCAGTAAGGCAATGTCATCATCTAACTCAGGCTCATTATCTGACTTAGAGACTTCACGAACTTCACCTTTTTGGACAACCCCTTTGTCCCTCTGATTCTGCTTCAGATTCATTTCATAGGTCTGAATAGATCCCATGAGTTCATCCAGTCTCATGGTGGATGTCACGCCCCATTCTCACAACTACCCTATAAGGCATTCTATATTACGCGAAAGGAAGGATGGAGCTTGACAAGCCGCGGTGTAACACCAAGCGTATTTAGAAAACACCATAAGCAGGCCACTACGAATGCTGGGATCATACATCACATTATAAAAGAGAAGAAACAACACATATGAAGCCATCACAGAGAGTACATAATCACAGATTTACATAACAAGAGAAAATACTACACAACAGTATCAAGTACAAAGTGAAACTGACTCAAGTAATACATGCGAAGTACTACAAGCCACCAACATATATCACAGCTACAAAAGACAACTCGCTCACCACTCGACTCAACTCACACTACCAGACACATCCCCAAAAGAGTGGTGTCCCCAAGTCAACTCACGTCTAAGAAATCTCCTGAGTGAGATTCTGCTCTGGTGTCACCTGCTCAGGACCTGAAAAGTAAAATGAGCACGTCAAAACGTGCCCAGTAGGAAACTAACTAGGGCATGGAAAATCATTTAGGGGTTATTAGTGTAAAGGCAATAGGAGTACAAACAACCAAAGGTGAAAAGTGCAACACACAGATGTGCAACAACAACACATGTAAAGTTTATTAGTTAGCAGATGTTAGTAACTCTTTGGAACCCTGGGTATCACCTAAAGATAAGGGCCTGGATCTTACCCCAAATTTGGGGTGAATATAGCACACGATGCAGTAGACACGGGCACTGTACGCCGGGCCTCTCAGCTCCCCCGTCCCTGGCAGGAGTGAGGCTCTCCACATAATAACACAACCTCTGTATGTCCCCTCCACTCCCGATAAAGGCGAGTGGGAATAAATATCACATATCACATATCTCTTTCCCCAACTTCTCAGTCCAGCCGCTTATAGTTAAGTTATACCCAAATTTCCCCCATGCTGGGATGTTCACTCGCCTTAGAGCAGATCGAGACATCCCAGTTGACATGTCATGTGTCATGGTCTTCAATGAACATGCGCAATTTCTCAAATGTAATACATGGAACACAAGTTATAAATGCCATTTTTCAAGTTCTTCCATTTCAAATTCATTTAGGCATTTTAACAAACATATGACAGTCGCCATGTAAATGTAAGGTGTCACACCATCAATTTTTGTAACAAATCCATAATTAACTTTCTTAAAGGTACAAACAACATTCAAGCATGTAAAATAGAAAATTTAACAACTTCACCCAAAACAGTTCAACTTGCTGAAATTTGCAGGACCAGCTTAAAAGTCATCACATTTATTCAATTTCTCTTATGAATTTGACAAAACGCACTGAATGAAAGTTAGATATTTAACAGTCCTGGATTCACCCATAGAATTTCAAGCAGAAATGTGGACTAGGCAATTTATGGTGAATTATTTAGTGCAGCATGTCCAGATTGTTTTTCAGACAGAATTCTGGATCTGTATTAAAAGCCAAATTTAGGCATTTTGCAGCCAGAAATTTGAAAGATGAGCACTCTGATGAAATTATAGATAAACTTGTTAACTTTACAACAAGACCAAGAACAGCAAATTCCATAAATTGTGTAGGTAATAAACCTCATTTTTCTGAACTGTGTACAGCTTGACAGAATTTCAGACATGTTGCAAACATTGAATTTTTACTCCTACTTATTGAACTCAGCATATGTCAAATTTTATATGAATCTGGGGTAGGACTTCAAGACCTATACTTACATATATTTTTCAGAGATTAAATTAAACTACAGAGATCAGAATTGAGGTAGAAACACACATACATAATTTCTGTATTCGGGAGAGCTTGATTTGCTAGGAAAAACAAGGAAAAATTGAATCTTTTGGGCTATTGCAAACATAATACATGAAATTAAGAACATAAACAATATAAATAACATCATAACGTTCTCATGTCCCTAAATAAAAATCCCCAACCCTAGGTTAGAATTCCTACCTCAAGAAATCCTCTTCCTTTCTCTCTTCTCTTTCTCTTCCTTTCACCTTTCTTTCTCCTTGAAGGCTAGGGTTTTCATGAAAAATTTTGGAAGTGAAGTTAGGGTTTTGGAGCTTGGATGAAGAGGAAAGAGGGGGATGGGAATTTCAACCAAGTCTAGGAGGGGGAGAGAGGGATATGCATGAAAAGGAAAAAGAGAAGGAAGGTTAAAGACGAATTTAGAAATCTCCCTAAAAATATCTATCACTAGAACCTACTCTAGGATAAGCATGAACATGCTAAAATGAATTTAATACCCTTCCAAAATTACCCCTCAAGTTTCAAGTATTTACAAGTTTGCCATTACTTTATGCACGCACAACTTTAGTATGTACGCACAACAGCTTTAGGCCAAATGACCGTTTTGCCCCTAGCCTTTTCTAAAAATTTACGGGTGTGCCACCAAACCCATCCCTTTTCATACTGGCCCGTCACACACTAACCCACTCTTTCAAAATTTACAAGTATGACATTACATTACACACCCACCTTTACTCTACACACACTTCCTCCCATATTGCCAAATGACCAAAATGCCCTTACACTTTTCACGGAATTACACGACTGCCACTAGCCATATACACGCCATATCACCTCTTACCAACTCCTCATATTCCCTCTACTCGTGTATAGGGGACTACCGTATCAGTCACCGTATAGGGCTAAACAGGCCATGACAGTGGACGTATTTCTGGCATCCTCAATGGCTGCAACTTTGGCTGAGAATTTGTTTGGACGAGATCTCACGGTTTTCTCAACTAACTTCTTTTGAGAATATTTCTTCCCAAGCTGGAATGCCTGATTGGTTATATCTCTCAACCTCCCATTGAAGTCGGCAACAGTCACGGCGTCATTCATTCTTAGATTTTCAAACTGAGAAGTTAGCATTTGGAGTTTGGAAGCTTTTACTGTACATGTTCCTTCATGAACATTCTGGAGAATATCCCACGCTTCTTTGGCATACTCACATGTGGAGATCAGCTTGAACTGCTCTTCATCTACAGCCGAAAAATAGCATTAATTGCTTTAGAATTTCACAAGGCAGCATGTTCTTCAATCCAACTCCAGTCTCTTGCAGCTTGAGGTGTTCTTTGCCATCTTCGTCAATTTCGATCAGCGGCGTTCATCCGTCAATGACAGCGATCCATGCCTTCTCATTAAGGGACTTGATGAATGCACACATCCGAGACTTTTAGTAAGTGTAGTTTGTACCAATGAGCAATGGAGGACGAACAATGGAGGCACCATCTCGTGTAGTCATGATTCAAGTACTGAAATCCAAGATCACACCTTCTTTGATAACAAAGTGACATGTGTGACCTGCTCTAATACCAATTGAGATTCAGTACGTAAGCACAACCAATAAAACACACTAATAAAATAGAGCAACCAAGATGACACAAAGAACTTGGTAACGCAGTTCGGTGCGCACACCTACATCTGCGGGGCCTCGCCCAGAAAATCAAATAACTCCACTAAATATGAATGATTACAATCATCAATACCACATATTACTAAGTGGAACAAACTCTCCCTCAATACAAACCGCTAGGGGTGATCTCAATCAACCCCGTGGAGTAATTTACGCAAGCTCCCCTTGCATGCAAGATCCCCTTGCACAACCGACTAGATCAACTCCCTTGATCCCTACGTGCGTAGCCGTCGGCCTCCATCCCCGGATGTAGAAAACCGCAAGATCCCCTTGCACCACCGACTAGAGTCAACTCCCTTGACTCCACACTGTCGGCCTCCCTCCCGGAGTTCTTTGATCAACTTTTGCAAAAGTCGTACACTAGCCGCAAAACCGCATACCCTGATATACCCCGCTCCCCCTCAATCCATCGGCCAATAGAGAAGGTCGTTCAATCATATCAGATGCGGATCGGCATCCCATAATTTCCGGAACTACTTTGGGTAAGTGGTTCCGCGTATATCCAAGGATCCGATGAATAAAATATTGCGGGCAAGAATCTCTCTAACAGATTCAACAATAAAAGAGAGAGATTGCAACTTCCAAATGCATCTTCAACAGAATATACCAGAATGCCTAAAGAGATTATAGAAAGATCTAGAGTAATCCACCTTAGATAATCGCTGAAGATGCACATTCGATTCCAGCCTTCTGACACAGCATGTTGAACCTAATGTTGTAACATAACGTTCAACATAACATACAACATGGCCAATAAATAAGATATTTCATACCATATTAGCGGATTGATACCTTTAATCACATCGTCAGCAAATCTTATGCATACCAGCATACAACCGAATATCTGGAGAAGATCTAAACAATAATGCAATATGAAACCATTCAGTTATAAAATCTTCAACCGCATATATCTTTAACCGCACATACCATTCAGATATGAAACCAATCAAATTTTGTAACCACTATATCCAGGTAAATAACTTCCTCTTTAATGCAGATATTCCGCCAATATATCTAGGATCACTTCGGGTAAGAAATCCCACAGATCAAGGAGTCATTTAACCATTCGGGTAAAATGATTTAAACAAATCTCCTCCCATCAATTAAGGAACTAATTCGGGTAACAAGGAATACAAAAATCTCACCAAGATATTCCATCGACCAATTCAGAAACCCCCGAGATCCTAGGCTATAAATCAGATCTGAGATCACCACAACAGATCTGTAGACCAAAATAGCGTTTCTGCATACAAACCAATATTCCAGATCCCACATGTTGAACATTATGTTGCAAAATTATGTGCAACATGACTACTCAAACTGCTCAAAAACAATTCTGATTCCACAAACTAATCTCTCCAGATTTAGTGCCACTAATGCCAACTTATAGCAACAGAAAACAACCTAACAGTTTCCATTGCATGTAATTGGCTGCTAGTTGTATGATGATTGATCAGTTGGACATATAATAGTATTTAACAAATTGAAGGTCTCTGCATATGTTTTAAACTCCCGTAATTAAAATGAACAAACAACTTATATGATGTAATGATGTTTATATTAGAACCCTCTCTTTGGTGTTATTGGCCTTCTAGAGTGGGCTCAAAATAGAGGATTGCTTGCGCGAACATGAGCCCATGCAAGAGGCAATGCAATATTTGGTCAGTAGATTCAAAAGCTCATTAACCCGGAGCGTATCCATGTCATACGTGTGCTTGTAATCCATCTCCAAAATTTCTAGCTCAGATGAATGTTAATCTTCTCAACAGTGACCTTTTTAGTCTTTCCAATGTTGAAATCATTGCATCAATCTCTAATATTGAAATCATTGCATCAACTCAATCTTCAACATGTATGTGTCACGGTCGGATTGTTTAGCTACTTGACACTCCCAATCCCGTGCGACACTTAGCTCACTTACCCACTTAGAATGGCTAAGTCAGCCTAATCCGAACTCTCAATATCAAGAAGAACTTAAGAGAACACAAGAAAACACAAGAGAATGTGGAGAATGTCTTTCTTGTATTGCTTCAACTCTTGGTGGATACAAATGGCCTCCTCTTGCCTATATTTATAGGTGAGGCCACCCCACAACCAGTGATGGAGATTTAGCTTCTAGAGCCTTCCTTGATCCAATGGCTAGGAAGAGTCGCTAGAACCTTCCCCATTATTCTCCTTCCTTAAAGAATTCAAAAGAATAACCAAGTACATTCTAGATACACTTATTTACAAGTATACCCCTAGAATATTCTATAGAGTGCCACCTCATGTGCCAAGTAAGAATCAACTAGGCGATGACGTGTCGATGACGTGGCGTCCGTGACAGTCTCCCCACCTATCTCAGCGATGCCCTCATTGCTTGGTCTTCTCCTTGCGAAATTCCTCTATCAAGTGCTCCAACTGCCATAGCGCTTTTGCATGTTCACAGCTACTCGCAATTTCCAGCAATCCTTTCCACTTGACGAAGTACTCCAACCATGGATAGTTATAGGCCTATCGAACCACCCTATTTGCGATGATCTCCTCGGCCTCATTGGTGAATTCCATCCGTACTCCCGTAGGCACATGAGAAGACTTCTCTCGGCTCGAGTCCTCCGGGTTCCCATGGTATATGGCTTTAACATACCCACATGGAAGACTGGATTGTACTTGATGTTGGGAGGAAGTTTCACCTTGTAGACGACGTTGCCCACTCTTTTGATGATCAGAAATGAGCCTTCATACTTCCTTATCAGGCGCTTACGTAGTCCCTTGTGCTGATATAATATCGAAATCCTGATAAGTACCAAGTCCCCCACTTGGTATTCCGCATGCCTCCTCTTTTTGTCAGCTCATTTCTTCATCCTCTTTGCACCTTTGCTAAGGCATGATTTTGCCATTTCATTCTACTCTTGGAACCCATTAGCAAATTTGTAGCCCACTGGACTACTCCACTTGTAGCCCGCAGCAATGGCATTCAGAGTAAGTGGCTGTTGTCCCATCACGATCTCGAATGGACTTTTCCCGGTCGACTCACTCTTCTTAAGGTTGTATGAAAATTGTGCCACATCTAGCAATTTCGCCCAATATTACTGATTGGCACTCATGTAGTGCCTTAGGCACACCTCCAATAGCCCATTCACCCTCTCCGTCTGGCCATCCGTCTGAGGGTTGAAACTGGTGGAGAAGCGTAGTTAGATCCAAGTAACCTGAAGAGCTCCACCAAAATCTCTCCGTGAAGCGAGCATCCCTGTTGGTCACGATGGTCATCGGTAGCACCCATTACTTCACCACGTGCTTTAGGAATAATGGGATTTACCTCTGCTGGACACTTCGCTGGTGCTGGAATGAAGATCTCATACTTCGAGAATCTATCAACAACAATCATGATAATGTTGCACCCTTCGGACTTAGGCAAACCCATGATGAAGTTCTTGTAAATGCTCTCCCTATGGTCTCTCCGGAATCTGTAATGGGTCAATGAGTCCAGCAGGTGCTCTTTGCTTCACCTTGTCTTGTAAGCACACAAGACAATTCTTCACGTAGGCCGCAATATCATCCCGCATATGTGGCCAATAGTAAGCATCCTCAAGTAGTGCCAGTTTCCGATGCACTCCCAGATGCCTCGTCCATGGAGAGTCGTGGTATTCCTTTATAATTTCACGCCACAGGTTCCCGAACTATGTCACTTACACCCGCGATTCTCTGGAATAGAGCAAGTTGTCCTCAGGCCAAAACCTCTGAGTCTTTCCTTTCTTAGTGTACTCCACTCAGGTCTTTGCAGTTGGATCTTGCATTATGCCATCTCCTATGTGGTCGAGCAAGGAACTTTGTGGACTGCTCACTAAAGCTGCAAGTTCCGCCTTCCGACTTAGCGCATCTGCCACCAAGTTTTCTCAGCCTGGTTTGTATTCCAATGCGTAGTCAAACTCCGCCAAAAAGTCTTGCCATCTTGCTTGCTTGGGGGACATCTTCTTCTGCATCTGGACGTAGCTAGTGGCCATGTTTTCCGCCTTCACTATGAACTTGAAACCAAGTAAGTAGTTCCTCCATAGTCATAAGCAGTGGACCACCACTGTCATTTCCATCTCTTGAGCAGTGGACCACCACTGTCATTTCCAAAGTTCACGAGGATGTCAAGTATTTTGTAAAGAATATAATATTAGCATGAATTTAATTAGGGCTATATTAGTTACTTGAGGACCAATTCTTTTTAGGAGTTAAAATCTAAACCCAATCAAGATGGGTCTCTTCTCCTGAAGTGGGTAGCAGAGAAAATAGCCGTAAAAGGTGCTTCCTTCCCTGTCTTGTGTTGGGATTCTGTGGATGGCAGACAAACACTAGAGATGGGGGGATGATTACTGTTTTCAAAAATAAAGCTTAATCAAAAACCTTAAACACTCTAGCAATGCCTAAGTCTCATAAGAGAGTTACCTCCTTAGGTACTTAATCAACACAATTACTTACATTAACGGAAATGTGCACATCAACAATTAAAACACAAATGCAAGTAAAAAAAATAAGCAACAATAAATTACAATGCAAACACAAGGATTTAACCTGGTTCACACTCCTATGGGCTACGTAGAGTCCCCAACCTCGTTGGATTTTCTCCACTAACCAACTCTCTAACAAGAGAGCCAAATGCCTCAAACTTGAGGGCCTTTGCACCACAGAGTTTCACTTAATAGGAAATTCCAATACAACCAACAACCAAAAACCAACCTCACCAAGTGGGGACCACAACATTGTATGCTTTTCACGACCAACACTTACAACCAATACATCTACCACCACACCTTGTGTGGATTTACAAACCTTTCTTGATGAAGAATTCTTACACCCTTCATATAGCCAAATAATTGAAGCTTTGTGTGAAGTGAATGTGGCTAAGGAAAATCCCTTTGATCTCAAGAATAAAGAAGATTAAAACACTTAGAGATCAAAAGAAAACTCTATTGTGATCTCAAAATAATTATGATGAAGCTTGAAGAGATTCACAATTAGTAAAGGCGAAGATGATTAAAAGCTTTAATTAAAGAAATTTTAAAACAAAGACATTGAAAACTTTTAAAGAGCTTGAGAGAGTTTAGAAAGCTTGAAAACTTAGATTAAATGCTTATTAAGTATTGTAAAAACTCCCAAAACGCTCAGCATAAATAGGGAAGAAATAAATCGTAGAAAACAGCTCCCTATAATACCCTCCAAACGAAAAATAGTTTCATAAAATACGAAACTGTATTTTTTTCGGTCCGTTGAAACAAAGTAGTCGACTCATATACAGTCGATAGTCGACTATCCATATAATGGTAGTCGACTCCTCACACTACTGTAGTCGACTCCCCAGACTACTGTAGTCGACTATTTTTTACAGACAGAACAAATATCACGTTTTTCAAATAAGTAGTCGACCTACTCATCAACTAGTCGACTATTATTCGAATTTATGAAAAAATATCTAGAAATAGTTCTAAAAATCATTATAATATTTTCAAAATATTTTCTAAAAAATTTAAGAAGTTTAAAAACATTATTTAAGTGTATTTGTGCAAGTTTCAACTAATAGTTTTAACATTCTTAGACAAGTTACAAAAAGATATAAAATACATCACTCACACAACCAGGAGTTTTGATGTATTTTCCTTCGCTCTTGACTTGTTTTGAGAAGCTTTGCACTCCACAAATCCTTGGAGAGCTTCAAATCTTTAATGTTGAGGTCCAATCCATAGGTTCACCAAACTTCAAGCTTTTGATTCCATATCTTCATTATCCTTAAGCTTGAGTTGACCATTGTTGACTTGGATTCCTATATTCACAAATCATCTAACAAAACTTCCTTAACAACACTTCTTGTTTGCTTATCATCAAAATTAACTTAGGGGGTGGTGTAATAACCAACATTCTCTCCCATTTTGATGATGGTAAACAATTTTGAGAAAAATATGAAATTACAAATTTAGATTCTTACTCCCCCTGCACTGGTGCAAAATTGCTACGGAGAAGTCACTCCCCCTGCATCAATGTAGCATAGTTTTAGCAAAGTGCCAATGTGAGTGTACATATATGTGTGAAGTCAACAACCCCTTTTGACATATATGTATTTGTAAGTGTGTTTTATTACCGCAAGCGCACAGTGTAGTTGTAGCTCATGGGTCGAACACATGGAGGTTCAGGCTCCAGTCCCAAGCCCCTTCATCTTCAGCAAGTCCGTCAAAGGAGCCGCGATAGCCGAGTAGCCTCGGATGAATCTCCGGTATTAGTTTGTCAATCTGAGGAACGACCACATCCCCGTCACCTTGGTGGGAGGTTCTCCTCTTAGATGACCCAAATCTTCCCTTGGTCCATCTGTATCTGGCCCCTGCCAATGACGTGTCCCAAGAACACGACTTCTCCTGTGCGAAAGAGCACTTCTCCATGTTCACGTAGAGCTCGTTTTGACGAAGGGCCTCAAACACTTGCCTCAAGTGTTCAAGACGCTCCGTAATTTCTCAGCTATATATCATGATGTCGTGGAGGTAGACTACGATAAAGCGATCTAGGAAGGGCTCCAATACTTTGTACATCAATATACAAAAAGTAATATGAGCATTCGTGAGCCCAAAAGGCATGACTGAGAATTTATATGATCAGTACCTCGTTATGCATGCAGTCTTGGGCTCATCTCCTTCGGCGATCTGCACCTGGTAGTATCCCGATCGAAGATCCAGCTTGGTGAAGTACCTTGCTTGTCACAGCCGATCGAACAAGTCCGCCAACAATGGTATTGGATAGTTATTCTTCACTGTGACCTTGTTTAGTACCCAGAGTCGATGCATAATCGAAGAGACCCATCGTGCTTCTTCTGGAATAGTACGGGCACACCATAGGGACATTTTGACGGTCGAATGTATCCTGCATCCAGCATGTCCTTCAATTACTTTTGAAGTTCCACCAACTCTGGTAGAGCCATCCGATAGGGTCCCATTACTGGTGGTTGTGCACCTGGCATCAACTCAATCTTGTGGTCCACCCCCTTCTTAGGTCGTAGCTTGTTGGGAAGATTCTCATGCATCACGTCTTGGTACTCCTCCAAGACCGATTGGATCTCTTTATGGACCTTCTCATCCTTGATTGAGCCTTATTTCATCTTTACCATAGCGACAAAGGTATGTTCTTTCCATCAAACACCCTAAGAAAGCACATTGTGTTGGCATACAGAACCAACACAGCCTTCATTCGGTCCAAGAACTCCAAGCCGATGACTACATCAAAGTCAGCCATCCCGATTACCTTCATGTCCCCTGGCCCGACCATTCTTTCAACTTCACTTGGATTTGACGTGTCATACCCATGATAGGAGTGGGTTTCGAGTTGATTGCCTTGATGGTCACTTTCTCTTTAGTCACCGCGAGACCCAAATCTCCGGTCACCCTACCAGAAATCAAGAAGTGAGAAGCACCAGGATCAAGAAGAGCTTTAAAGATCTTATCCGTGATCTCCGTCTCTACGAACATTGGCCCTCTTGGCCCTTCATCCACCTTGGCATGAATGGTGTTGAGTAACTGTAGTGAGTTCATCCATATCTCTTCTTGTTGCTTATCTTCTTCCTTCTAGATCAGGGTCGCAAGATTGGCCATCTTCAGACATTCTCGAGCATTATGGAGACCTTCGTAGAAGTAGCATTGGAGTTTCTTCATACGATCCTCATTGGTCCCTTCAGTGAACTTGCCCTTCCATTGGGTTGGCTTGGGTTGGGAGTCTCTGGACTTTTCTCTTTCTCTCGCCCACCTTTGCCATGGTTAGTCTTCTTCTCGTTTGACTTGGCAGAGTCCATCTTCTTGAATTTAATTAGGCTCTTCGCAGTTTCCATAGCTTGGGCAAGGGTCTGGACTCCCTACTTTTGAAGCTCCATCTTGGCCCCCTCTCATGAGGCCATCCATAAAAGCAAAGAGCGAATCCTTCTCGCACATGTCAGGAATCTCAAGAAGCAGCTCTGAAATTTATTTCACATAGTCACGAATAGAGCTTTTCTAAGTAAGGCGACGAAGCTTACCTCTTACTTCATTCTCTACATTCTTGGGGTAGAATTGCTTCTTGAGCTCTGCCTTGAACTCCTCCCAAGTATTGATAGTGCACATTCCCTTCTTAATATAATCGGTTTGTCTACACCACCATAACATAGCAACATCTTAAAGGTAGAGTGGAGCCGTGAAGAGCTTGGATTCATCGTCCTTGATCCTCATGACATCATAGTATTTATCCAAATTCCATAAGAAGTTATCAAGTTCTCGAGCATTTTGCTACCTCGGTATGGCTTTGGTTTAGGGATATCCACCTTCGGCAAGAAGGAATGGCTAACGATCGGTCCACTCTCCTATGCCATCTTTTGTTGGTTGAATTTGCCCTTGAGCTCTTCCAACTCCTTCATGAGAGCATCCACTTGAGCATCTATAACAGCATTCCTTTGCTCCAAGAGATCGTCTCTCTTCTGGAGCACATTGACGGTCGAGTTCAAGACCCCGGTATTTCCTCCCGAAGCTTGTCCCTCCCGGACCTCTGCTCCTTGATGCTTTGCTCCATGGTCTCGAACTAATCCTTTGCCTCAGCCACGGTGAGCTCTGCCTTGTCCAGCTATGCCTTGAATGTCGACATGATGTCACTGGACTACTCCCTGTGAGTCACCCTAGTGGTGCCCTTTGACGTTTCGGCATCGCCAGCAGCAACCGTAATCTCGCTAGTCAACATCTCTTCCCTGAACCGGAAGCTCTGATACCAACTGTCATAGGCAGATTGTTTAGCTACTTGACTCTTCCAATCCCGTGCGACACTTAGCTCATCATCCTCTTAGAATGGCTAAGTCAGCCTAACCCGAACTATCACTCTCAAGAAAAATTAAAAGATCACAAGATATCACAAGAGAACATGGAGAATGCCTTACTTGTATTGCTTCAACTTTTGGTGGATACAAATGACCTCACCTTGCATCTATTTATAGGTGGGGCCACCCCATAACCAATGGTGGAGTTTAGCTTCTAGAGCCTTCCATGATCCAATGGCTAGGAAGAGTCTTTAGAACCTTCCCCATTATTCTCACTCCTTAAGAATACAAAAGAATAACCAAGAACATTCTAGATACACTTATTTACAAGTATACCCTTAAAATATTCTAGAGAGTGCCACCTCATGTGCCAAGTAAGAGTCAATTAGATGATGGCGTGTCGATGACACGTTGATGACGTGACGTCCGTGACACATGCATCGGCTAACAACCACTTAAATAATTTAAAAGTTGAACATAGAAACATTTCTGTATCTTATGAGCGAATTCCAGATGCTTAATACTTAATGTTAATTCTTTTTCTTCTTGAGCTTACTATAGTTTCAGTCAAATATGATGGGAATTTGTGAATTTATTAATATTTTTTCTTCTCCATATGGAGGAATATATAGAGATACAATGGTACAACGTATTTACTCCTCATTACTCCTAATTATATAATTTACTATATTCTCATCTATAGAATAGGTAACTAATAATCCACATAATTTCACAATATATGATTACCATATATTATGCCATTGACTCACGCCTCATTACTCCTAATTATATACTTTACCATATTCTCATCTATAGAATATGTAACTAATAATCCACATTATTTCACCATATATGATTACCATATATTGTGCCATTGACTCACGCTAACACTCCCCCTCAAGTTAGCGCATACACATCAATCATGCCCAACTTGTTCATGAGTCATAAAACGCCTTCTTGGAGACTCCCATGGTAAGTATGTCGGCAAGTTGTTCTTTAGTTGGAACAAAAGGAAAACAAATAATATTGGCATCTATCTTTTCCTTTATAAAGTGACGATCAACCTCCACATGCGATCATGTTGCACTGGATTTCATGATATATCAATGGCTGCCTTATTCTCACAATACAACGCCATAGAACTTGTGGGTCCAAAACCAAAATCATGTAACAACCTTTTCAGCCATAGTAATTCGCACACTCCTTGAGCCATACATCTATATTCTGCCTCTGCACTAGATCGTGCCATAACTTTCTGCTTCTTACTCTTCCATGTAACCAGATTACCTCCCACAAAAGTAAAGTAGCCTGAAGTGGATCTTCTATCTGTAATATTTCATGCCCAATCTGCATCCGTGAAGCTGCAAACCTTCGTAACATTGTTGTGTTTTGAAAACAACACACCTCTTCCTGGGGCTGACTTCAAATACTTTGAAATACGCATAACAGCCTCCATGTGACTCTCACTTAGATTATGCATGAACTGACTTACCACGCTTATGTTGAGTATTGGTGTTTCATTCCAATCTTATTTTGATGATGATCACAACATTATGTTGTTACTAATGAATCTCATGTCTTAGTCTCTTAGTTTATTTCAAGGATATCTTTCTTGGAGACTAATCACTTGGTGTAAGGATGGACATCATGTGAAGAAGGGCCAAAGTTTGGACTCAAGGAGTGCCAAAGCTTGGAGATGATGGAGAGCTTTCAAGGCATCAAGATTGAAGACTTAGACTCTTAAGAAAGCATTGTAATCCATGTAATTTACTTTATTTCTTTCTCTCTCTTTTGAGTCTAGGGTTGATGTAATGCCTTGCTAGATGGTTTGCTCATTCATGCACATGCATTCAACCATCTTAGTGAACCTTAGGATTATCATAAAATCCAACCCAATAGGTTCACTCTTTCCGTCAGTCGCCTGTTGAGGGAAACACAGCCGACTGGGTGATTTCCAGTCGCCTGTAGTTCCTTCTACAGTCGCCTGATATGCACTGCTCAAGTCAACATTTCTATTGACTCAAACTTGAGCTTTACGTACAGTCGTCTGTCGATCGGTTTTCAGTTGCCTGTATATTTACAGTCACCTGGATATTGGCCAACAGTCGCCTGTCTAGCGTAAGTGCAATCTCTGCATCTATCTGTCTTCTCTCCATACTTTACAGTAGTCGACTGATGAAGAATGTACAGTCGCCTGACTATTTGACAGCCGACTGTAGTATTAACATCAGTCGCATGTGCGAAGAATTGGAGAAAGAGTGCAGCTCTCTGTTTCGATCCATCCCCTGCAGCAGTCATCTGCTGAAGGATTAACAGGCGCATGTCCTGTTTATCAGTCGACTGTATTGACTTTGTCAGTCGACTGTCCTGGCTCAGATTATAGCCGTTGGATATTTTCTAGCCGTTGATCAGTCGACTGTCTCTTGATCATCAGTCGACTGTTCCTGTCGTTTTCACCCAGTTTCTAGCCGTTGCAGATTTGTTTATTTGGCTGTTTCTTTGGGTTTTTGGGCTTGATATAGGATTCCTATATATATAAGTGTGCTGCCATCACTTGAGAACTCTTGACAACATTTGATAAACTCTTGACTCTATAGAAAATCTCAAGAGATCAATAAGCCACTCTCAAGCTCCCTCATTTCCCTCTATTGAGCATTCATCTTCCTTCATGCATTGAAGTCCAGCTCAAGGGAAATCATCCTAGTGCTCTCAAGCATATTCCAACACTTGGAGATCCTCTTCCATGCCTTGCATTCATTCATGAGTAAGCATCTCAAAGTATAGGTAAGAGTATTTACTTTACATGGTGTAATTTGTCTTCCTATTTCTCTTTGTGGGATTAGGATACTCTCTTTGTGGGAGTTTCTCTCTTTGTGGGAGGTTGTCTCTTTGTGGGACTAGGGAATTCTCTTTGTGGGAATTAACTCTCTTTGTGAGAGTTCGAGTGTCCTAGTGTAGGGCTAACCCTAATTCTCTGAGTGGGAGTTAGTGATTCTCTGTGTAGGAGTCTTGATCCTTGTGTAGGATTGGTTGGGTCCTTATGTAGGGCATAAATCCTCTTTGTGGGGTATCTCCTTGTGAGATTTGTATTCACTTCTCTGTGTGGGAATATAGTGAATATTGGTTTGGCTGGATGTACCCAAGTTTGGGGAACCAAGGTAAATCTTTGTGTTTGCGTTTGGATTGATTGTGCCATTTAATTCCTCTTGCATTTATTTTTCCGCATTTGCAAGTTAAATTTTATTTGGTCAATTTTATTGCCATTACACTATTCACCCCCCTCTAGTGTGTGTTGTTAGTATTGCAAGGGTTAGTCGATCCCTACAGCTTACTGCGTAGGAAACATCTGCTCTTGTGTGAGCCACATAAATCAAGCGCCCAACCAACCTCTGATAACGAGCTCGATCAGTAGGAATCTGATCTGGATATTCAACCAAACAATGGTTTTGTTCAATAGGAGTATCCATAGGTCTGCAATCTAACAATCATGTCTCTATCAGCAAGTCAAGGACTTATTTTCTTTGGCACAGATAAATCCCTTCTCTCCCTCTGGCCACCTTAATTCATAAGAAATACTTGAGTTCACCCAGGTCCTTCATTTCAAATTCAGATGCTAGTTGTTTCTGTAATCTATCCATCTCAACTGTGTCATCAATAGTGATCACCATATCATCCACATAAATAATAAGAGCAGTTATCTTCCACTGTTGATGCTTGAGGAACAGAGTATGGTCTGAAGTGCTCTGATTGTAGCCAACCTTTTGCATGAAGTGATTGTTTGAGGCCATACAATGACTTTCTCAATTTGCATACAAAATCACCAGAAGAAGAAACATCATATCCAGGTGGAAGATTCATGTACACTTCCTCAACTAACTCTCCATAAAGAAAAGCATTCTTGACATCGAACTGTCGGAGTGGCCAGTTCAAGTTAGCAACAAACGAGAGTAGAACCTGAATGGTATTTATTTTGGTAACAGAAGCAAACGTCTCATCGTAGTCTATCCCATACGTTTGAGTAAACACCTTTGCCACAAGGCGTGCTTTGTACCTGTACACCAACCCATCTGCATTATGCTTAACAGTAAACACCTAGCGACAACCTACAACCTTCTTGCCTTGTGGTGGAAGAACCAGTTACCAAGTATCATTCTTCTGCAATGCATCCATCTCTTCCTCCATTGCTTTCCTCCACTTTGGATCCTCCAAAGCATCCTGCACTTTGTTAGGTACTGATACAACAGATATTTGATTCAAAAATTGTTGAGTATTGGTGTTTCATACCAATCTTATTTTGATGATGATCACAACATTATTGTAACGACCACTTTTCGGTGTACCTTGTTCGTGCACGTGCTTTTGGCCGTGCACGTGTTTATTTTAGACTTTATTTGTTTGTGAACACTTTTGTGTGATATGCCATTGTGAACGTCTCTGAGAGTATTAAATAGTGGCACTATCTTGGAACGACATTTCTCGAGTCGTTTTCCCACAATTTAATCTTACTCGACGAGACGTGGCGATTTTCACTTTTGACGGGAGATGTTTCTATTTTTAGTTTCGTCGTCCGACGTTGAAATTGAGATCCGTCTTCTTAGTTAGCTCACTTTCGTCAACACGATCACCCTGATATTTATTTTATATTTTTTGGAGTTTATTTGACCACTTTTATATTTTTAGCAAGGTTTATAATATTTTTAATAATTATGTTTTAAATTAATTTCGGTCAAAGAAAATTTATTTGAGTTTAAAACGTTTTAAAGAATTTTTGAGCCAATTTCCAGCTCATTTGGGCACCACCTAAGCCTTGGGTGAGTTGGAGTTGGTGAGTTTTGAATTTTAAATTATTTTAAACTTCTAATCCCATTAGGATTAGCCCTAGACCTAGTCAACTCATCTACACTATATAAACAACCTTTAGGAAGACCTATTTTCGCAAGAAAATAACCCTAGCCGCTTCCAAAACCCAAATTTGACGTTGTGCGACGAATCGTCGCAACGTTGCGACGAACTTCTCCCGCACGACCGAGGAAAACAGCTCCGTTCCCCCGCTCAGACCGATAGCCGCCCCCGCACCAAGCCCCGTCCGCATCGCTGCACAGCCGCCCGATCCGTTCGCCCGCTCCGATCGAGAGAAGCTCTCGGTCTGACCGAGATCTTGGCCCGCTATCGCCCACATCCCCGCTCCGCCCAACCCTCGCACCGACCCGCTCTGTCGCCCCGCCTCCGCCCGTGTCTGACCGAGCGGATCGCCCGCACCGACCGATGTTGCAACGTTGCAACGTTGCAACCCCCGCATCCAAGGCGCCCGACTGACCGCTTCCCCCGCACCGACCGAGAGGAAGCCCCGCACCCGCAGCTACGACCGACCCGCACCGCTGCACAGGCCGTCCCCCTGTGTCTGACCGAGCAAATCCCCCGCACTGAGGCTGTACGACCGAGAGCCATTCGTCGCAACCCCGCACCCGTCGCACCACTTGCCACCGTGGGCCCCCCAAGTTCTCCAGAGGTATTGTGGGTCCCCCATAGGTCCTTAGGACTACTGTGGGCCCCACCTAGGTGCTTGCTCTTCGAGGAATTGCCGCGTACGACGTTGCGACACGTCGTAGCCCGTCGTCGCACGTGCTAGCTTTGGAATCTGGAATCGTTGCTCCGGTTGATTGCTCTGAACTTTCCAGCGAGGAATCTATATTGGAATCAGGAATTGGAGCGCGTTCTTTTATTCCAACCCCTGGCGTCGCTACCCGACGCCAGTGTAGCTTTTGCGTCGTGTCGAGGTAACGCTCTTTGCACCCCTAGGACCCCCAACCCAATGCATGCTAATCAAGACTAAAAATCAGTTTTATAGTATTTTAAATGTTTTAGAATTCACTAATCAAGATTAATAAAACGGTTGTAGGCCGATGGACTTGTGCACGTAGGATTTTGTGATTTTGGACTCGTTGGACGGTGGTACTCAGACGTGATACTTGCAGGCAAGTGAAACTTGCCAACTCTTGTGTAGGGCCATGTTTTTAGGCCACTTCCTTGTTTTTAGCGTAAAAGAGACTAGTTAGTGAAATGATAGCTGGCTAGACGCCTACTTGATCTAGTTTGACAACGAAACTAGATCCGTCACCTAAATGATCTAGCTTGACAACGAAGCTAGATCCAACTCTTTAAACTTGTTGATCATGCATACTAAACTGTCATGTTTACTTTCCTTACCTGTACGCTTTACTACTTGCCATGTCATGTCATCCATGCATTGAATGTCGCATTCGTAGCACACGCTACATACTTGTACTTGCTTGTCCCGGGCTAGGTGCACCCATATGCCAACATGAAAAACACTTCCTAGCTCGTGGTCCAGAAGCGAGCATTCCCGTTCGGGGGTAAGGCCCTGGCTCGATGCACGTGGAGGGGTAGGGTTGAGTGACCACTCAGCGTAGAAGTGTGCCCGTACAGCCTCTTCAGCTGTAAGGCGTGAACTCTGTGCACGACTTGAAAACATGACATGTGATTGTTAGTAGTTTACTACTCTTGCCATGCCATGCTAGTTGTCCTCTTGTACTTGCTTTACTTTACTTGTTGCACTCGTACTTTAACTGCCATGTCATTGCATCATGCTAGAACTGCTAGGTTGCTTTTACTTGTACTTTCAGTTTCCTTGCACAAGTCTTTTAGACTTGCTGACATGTGTCCCTTGCTCTTTTGGGTGTCACATGTTAGACCCTGAGCCAGAGACAGTTGTTGAGGACGAGGTGTTTGCTGACGCTGAGCCTGAGCCTACATTCGTCGAGGAGTTCGAGGACACCGGAGACCAGTCTTAGTGACTGTTGAGTTGTTTTTGCTTTAGGTTGCTGTTAGTTGTCGGTGCTTGCACCATTACTTTGTTTTCGTACTTTGTACTTTTGTTGGCCATGCTGGGGCCTCTTTTAGACTCTTTTATTTTAGCCTGGTGGCTTTTCTGCGATGTTGAAATTTATTCTTATGGATATTCTGAGATTTAAATTTTGTCTCCTCTCCTTTTATTATCTTTGTTTCGTATTGCAATTGCAAGGACCTGCTATTATTGTTTATAGACGCTTATCGGACTTGCAGCTTTGTAGCTTCAAGTCTGAGCGGACCTTCTCACGCTTCGCCTCCACGTTTTGGGAAGCGGGGCGTGACAATTATGTTGTTGCTAATGAATCTCATGTTTTAATCTCTCAGTTTTATTTCAAGAATATCTTTCGTAGAGACTAATCACTTGGTGTAAGGATGGACATCATGTGAAGAAGGGCCAAAGTTTGGACTCTAGGAGTGACAAAGCTTGGAGATGATGGAGAGCAATCAAGGCATCAAAGATTGAAGACTTAGACTCTAAGGAAAGCATTGCAATCCATGTAATTTACTTTATTGCTTTCTCTCTCTTTTAAGTCTAGGTTATTGTAATGCCTTGTTAGATGGTTTCCTTATCATGCATATGCATTTAACCATCTTAGTGAGCCTTAGGATTATCTTAGAATCCAACCCAATAGGTTCACTATGTCCAAAGACTCATTTGGAGTCTCTGGCTTTCCATCAGTCGCCTGATGAGGGAAACACAGTCGACTGGGTGATTTTCAGTCGCCTGTAGATCTTTCTACAGTCGCCTGATTTGCACAGCTCAAGTCAACATTTCAATTGACTCAAACTTGAGCTTCACGCACAGTCGTCTGTCGATCGGTTTACAGTCGCCTGTATACTTACAGTCGCCTGGAAATTGGCCAACAGTTGTCTGTCTAGCGTAAGTGCAATCTCTGCATTTCTCTGTCTTCTCTCCATTTTATACTGCAGACGACTGATGAAGAATGTACAGTCGCCTGACTATTTGACAGTCGGCTGTAGTATTAACATCAGTCGCATGTGCGTAGAATTGGAGAAAGAGTGCAGCTCTCTGTTTCGATCCATCCCCTGCAGCAGTCGTCTGCTAAAGGATTAACAAGCGCTTGTCCTGTTTGTCAGTCGACTGTATTGTCTTCTTCAGTCGACTGTCCTGGCTCAGATTATAGCCGTTGGAACTTTTCTAGCCGTTGATCAGTCGACTGTCTTTTGATCATCAGTCGACTGTTCCGATCATTTTCACCCAGTTTCTAGCCGTTACAGAATTCTGTCTTTAGCTGTTTCCTTGGGTTTTTGGGCTTGATATGGGGTTCCTATATATTTGAGTTTGCTGCCATCGCTTGAGAACGCTTGACAACACTTGATTCTTCTTGATTCAATAGAAAATCTCAAGAGATTAATAAGCTACTCTCAATCTCCCTCATTTCCCTCTATTGAGCATTCATTCCTCTTCATGCATTGAAGTCCAGCTCAAGGGAAATCATCCAAGTGCTCTCAAGCATATTCCAACACTTGGAGATCCTCTTCCATGCCTTGCATTCATTCATGAGTAAGCATCTCAAGGCATAGGTAAGAGTATTTATTTTACTTGGTGTAATCGTATTTTTCCTATTTCTCCTTGTGGGATTAGGATTCTCTCTTTGTGGGAGGTTGTCTCTTTGTGGGACTAGGATACTCTCTTTGTGGGAGTAACTCTCTTTGTGGGAGTTTAGTGTCCTAGTGTAGGGCTAACCCTAATTCTCTGAGTGGGAGTTAGTGATTCTCTGTGTGAGAGTCTTGATCCTCATGTAGGATTGGTTGGGTCCTTGTGTAGGGCATAAATCCTCTTTGTAGGGTATCTCATTGTGAGATTTGTATTCACTTCTCTGTGTGGGAATATAGTGAATATTAGTGTGGCTGGATGTACCCATGTTTGGGGAACCAGGGTAAAACTTTGTATTTGCGTTTGGATTGATTGTGCCTTTTAATTTCTCTTGCATTTATAATTCCGTATTTGCAAGTTAAATTTTAATTGGACAATTTTATTTCCATTACACTATTCACCCCCCTCTAGTGTGTGTTGTTAGTATTGCAAGGGTTAGACGATCCCTACAATTGGTATCAGAGCGAGGTTAAAGTATAATGCAACGATGGCATTCAACGCTACATCCGCGCCTCATGAAGAAGGTCTTTCAACCGTCCGACCCCCGCTCTTCAACGCAACCAACTACTCGAGTTGGAAGATCGGGATGATGGTCTACTTGAAGAGTCACGACCTTTGGGACATAACGGAGTCACCATTCGAGGGGCCTACTTCACCCGCGGCCTTGAGAACTAAAGCGGAGAAGGACTTGATCAAAGTCAATGCTAGGGCTATGTGTGTTCTCCATTGCGTCCTCACTCCGGATGAGTTCGATCGCATCTCCATGTGCAAATCGGCCAATAGTATTTGGCATACATTGGAGATCTCACATGAAGTGTTACTTCAACATAAGGAAGTGATTTAGTCAACCAAGCCCGAGAAGAAAAAGGGCGTTGCTCTTCATGGTGAGAAGGAGTCTTTCAAGTGAAAAAAGAAGTTCCAACAAGAAGCTCCAAGTGAAGATGAAGAAGATCTTAGCGACGATGACTACATCGAGCTTGCCAAGCAATTCAAGAATTTCAAGGCATTCCTCAAGGACAATCAAGGTATGTCTTCATCAAAGTTTGTCTCACAGTCAAACAAGTTGGTTTGTTTCAAATGCAGCGGAAAAGGTCATGTGGCTACCGAATGCCCTTCCAAACCCACCATAGATACTTAAGGGTAAATGGAAGAAACATTGGAAAGCTAAGTCCGAGGTCAAGAACAAAAAGAAGGGACTTATTAGCACATTTGATGATTTCGATGGGGACACATCTAATGATGAAGAAGAGGATAACAAGGAGCACGATCACAGGTGTCTCGTTGCCTTTGATGATTCTTCATCAACTTCATCTAACTCTAGCAATGAAGAGATAAGGACATGGCTCAACTCCAAAGAAGAAAGTTGCTTCATGGCTAATGGTGAAGAGTCTTCGTCAAGCTCAAGCGAGGAGGAAAGTGATAAGGAAGCTGATGAGAAAAATCCATCCTATGATGAGCTTGAATACCGCCTAAATGTGGCCTCCAATTTGGCAAGTAAGTGCATCGAGTCATATGATAAAATGAAGGCTAAACTTGATAATGCTATGAGTAGGATACATGATTTAGAATCTTCTAGTGTAAATATTCATGATGAAATGCATGTTTGCGACACTAGTGAGAGAGACACACTTCTCTCTCAAGTTAAGGAATTGAGCCTTTCAAATGAAAAACTTGTTGCTCAAAACCTTAGCTTAGATGCTCACATTCAACAACTTACGTTGAAATGTGAAGAGGAATCCCGGAAGCTCATAAGCTTTATGTATTCTAGGGATTCACTCCACGATTTATTGGAAAAACAACATCCAGCAAATCATAGAGGAGGTTTGGGTTATATTCAAAATGTGGTTCCCAAACCCACCTCAAATTCCTCTTATGGTGCAAATACAAGAAATATTGCTAAAGCACCTAAGAAGAATCACCATGCTTTCTTGTACAACAAGAACACCAACAAGAAGCATGTAGATCACAAGGTGATGAGGAAGAATGAAAAATCTTCATTTTTTGCTAAGAAGCAAAATCCTCATTCTTTGCAAGCTAAGAAATTCGTTTCTACACCTAAGCATGCCACATCCTTCCCTCTTGCAAAGGCAAAACCATTGCCTAGGAAATCCTTGAGATTATGGATTCCCACTAAGGTTAGTATGCAAGAGAGAGATAGTTACATCAACTCTCTAATTAGGGATGTGATCACCTCGTGTGATTACGTTAGGAAATCAAACTCCTCTTGGGTTTGGTTGCCTAATGTTTAGGTTCCTCACACATATGCATATTGCATGGGTATTGTGCTTCTATGTTTATTTTAAGCAAACCCATTGATTGTGTGTGTTTCATGATTTTGAAAATATTTTCAAATTTATTTCTTTTCATGAAAATGGGGACCTTGGGGTTTATTGACATGCATACATTTTTGATCCATGTGTATGTCAATGGGGGAGTTAATATGTTATATGTTTAAATTATTTTAAGACATATTTTAACTCTCATTTCGGAGGTTATTTGAGATCCTTATTTACATTTGGTTATTTTGGGTCTCAAACCAAACCTCTTGTTTATTGCCAACTTGTTTCATGTTTATTGTTTTTGGCAACGTCGTTGTGTATCATTGAAGCGTGATTTTTCCATATCTATTGCTTTGATACACTTTTGGCCCATGGCTCCATTAATTATAATTGGTATTAGATCCTAGAAGTCAAAAGTTGACCATTTCTATGATCTAGGGGGAGCATATGATAGTGAATTGATACCCACTAAATTTTTCAATTTGGTATCATACATATCTTTCGTTCTTGCATATTGTCACATCTTGGTTAAGATGACAAAGGGGGATATAATTGATGTCCACCTTTTTGACGATGTCAATGGGGAGAGATATATGCATTATGTAAATATATATCATATAGGGGAGAGATATATACATATGCATATGGGGAGAGATTTCAGGGATTGTTTAAACCATTCAAGTTTGCCTGACATTGTATATTACAATTGGTTTATATAATCCTGCCTATTATATGTCACCTTGATTTCTGTTGGTATAATGAGTATTTACCTTCAAGTAGCTCATTTTTTATTTGGTGCATATAAGTAGGGGGAGATCATTAGCATTGTGCTTTATTTCTTTATGATTTACATAATGTGTGTCATCATCAAAAAGGGGGAGATTGTTGAGTATTGGTGTTTCATACCAATCTTATTTTGATGATGATCACAACATTATGTTGTTGCTAATGAATCTCATGTTTTAGTCTCTTAGTTTTATTTCAAGAATATCTTTCTTGGAGACTAATCACTTGGTGTAAGGATGGACATCATGTGAAGAAGAGCCAAAGTTTGGACTCTAGGAGTGACAAAGCTTGGAGATGATGGAGAGCAATCAAGGCATCAAAGATTGAAGACTTAGACTCTAAGGAAAGCATTGTAATCCATGTAATTTACTTTATTGCTTTCTCTCTCTTTTGAGTCTAGGTTATTGTAATGCCTTGTTAGATGGTTTACTTATCATGCATATGCATTTAACCATCTTAGTGAGCATTAGGATTATCTTAGAATCCAACCCAATAGGTTCACTCTGTCCAAAGACTCATTTGGAGTCTCTGGCTTTCCATCAGTCGCCTGATGAGGAAA
The DNA here is from genome assembly GCA_030789695.1 of Scilla litardierei. Taxonomy (NCBI): domain Eukaryota; kingdom Viridiplantae; phylum Streptophyta; class Magnoliopsida; order Asparagales; family Asparagaceae; genus Scilla; species Scilla litardierei. The sequence goes on from CM061142.1 coordinate 707,779,162, forward strand.
ACACAGTCGACTGGGTGATTTCCAGTCACCTGTAGATCCTTTTACAGTCGCCTGATTTGCACAGCTCAAGTCAACATTTCAATTGACTCAAACTTGAGCTTCACGCACAGTCATCTATCGATCAGTTTACAGTCGCCTGTATACTTACAGTCGCCTGGAAATTGGCCAACAGTCGCCTGTCTAGCGTAAGTGCAATCTCTGCATCTCTCTGTCTTCTCTCCATTTTATACTGCAGACGACTGATGAAGAATGTACAGTCGCCTGACTATTTGACAGTCGACTGTAGTATTAACATCAGTCGCCTGTGCGTAGAATTGGAGAAAGAGTGCAGCTCTCTGTTTCGATCCATCCCCTGCAGCAGTCGTCTGCTGAAGGATTAACAGGCACCTGTCCTGTTTGTCAGTCGACTGTATTGTCTTCTTCAGTCGACTGTCCTGGCTCAGATTATAGCCGTTGGAAATTTTCTAGCCGTTGATCAGTCGACTGTCTTTTGATCATCAGTCGACTGTTCTGGTCGTTTTCACCCAGTTTCTAGCCATTGCAGAATTCTTTCTTTGGCTGTTTCCTTGGGTTTTTGGGCTTGATATGGGGTTCCTATATATTTGAGTTTGCAGCCATCACTTGAGAACGCTTGACAACACTTGATTCTTCTTGATTCAATAGAAAATCTCAAGAGATTAATAAGCTACTCTCAAGCTCCCTCATTTCCCTCTATTGAGCATTCATTCCTCTTCATGCATTGAAGTCCAGCTCAAGGGAAATCATCCAAGTGCTCTCAAGCATATTCCAACACTTGGAGATCCTCTTTCATGCCTTGCATTCATTCATGAGTAAGCATCTCAAGGCATATGTAAGAGTATTTATTTTACTTGGTGTAATCGTATTTTTCCTATTTCTCTTTGTGGGATTAGGATTCTCTCTTTGTGGAAGGTTGTCTCTTTGTGGGACTTAGGATACCCTTTTTGTGGGAGTAACTCTCTTTGTGGGAGTTTAGTGTCCTAGTGTAGGGCTAACCCTAATTCTCTGAGTGGGAGTTAGTGATTCTCGGTGTGGGAGTCTTGATCCTCGTGTAGGATTGGTTGGGTCCTTGTGTAGGGCATAAATCCTCTTTGTGGGGTATCTCCTTGTGTGATTTGTATTCACTTCTTTGTGTGGAAATATAGTGAATATTGGTGTGGCTGGATGTATCCATGTTTGGGGAACCAGGGTAAAACTTTGTGTTTGCGTTTGGATTGATTGTGCCTTTTAATTCCTCTTGCATTTATAATTCCGCATTTGCAAGTTAAATTTTAATTGGACAATTTTATTGCCATTACACTATTCACCCACCTCTAGTGTGTGTTGTTAGTATTGCAAGGGTTAGACGATCCCTACACAAATGATTCATATGACTTAGATAACCTCATAGTGGACATATAGTTGGCTACATGATTTTTTGCGTTGTCTGTGAGAGTAGGTTCATACCTTTTGACTGATGACCCCGAATGGACCTATTGGGTAACACATATTGCTCAACACTTGATTCACTAGTATCAGTGGATGGACGTAACTCAGATAAGTGATCTTCTGCACTATGAAGTTAAGAGTCGGGGGTAGAAGTGCTGATAGGATAGGCGGTTGTATCTTCCTCATTCTCAGTTATAGAAGCTGGTGTATCTTTTGAAAAATATGAATCCTCCCCCTGAAGGGTTGTATCTTCCTCATTTTCAGTGATAGAAGCTGGTGTCTGGCTGTTTGGAAGTGACATGCTAGAGGCAACTGGAATATACAAAAAACTTCATTCTTGTGTGACTTCCGATTTCTCCCCCTCTCCATAATACAACTCTTCAAAATATGAATTCACCCCCTGAAGAGTTGTATCTGAAGAGGAAAAATAACTCATGTCCTCAAAGAAAGTAACATCCATAGTGACATAGTACGTTCTGTTACGTGGATGATAACACTTGTGTTGAGTATTGGACTTCTTCCTACTTGGTGTAAATGATGAGCAAACATAAATACTTGTGACTAATCCCCTATTTTGCAATTAATCCACTGCCTAAGCTTATTATGAAGATCAACTAGCAATGGATGGCTCACATACGTCATTGAAGGCAAATGACATGAATAGGATGATCGTAGATTGATGATTGAAGCTCCGTAAAGACTTCAAGCTCATACGATGGAAAGAAGAGATTTTTCGTCAATGTAATTTTTATTTTATCTCTTCTAGTATGTAGCTTAGAAGTAGAACTTTGATGGAGCACTCACACACATCTACATTCTGTCATAGGACATCATTAGACCTTTGTCCTTTGATCCCAATTCAATTCTCTTTTGTTTTTGCTAGGATTGTTTATAACAGCCGACTGCTTAACAGTTTACAGTCGCCTGTCTCAAAAACAGTCGACTGTGTTTTGTTCTACAGTCGCCTATTATGCACAGACTATTACAATGTCGTTATGGGCCTTCTTTGATTATTTCGCACGGGCTACTGTTGAATGATTCACAGGCGCCTGTCCTACTGACAGTCGACTGTGTATTGTAAATCAGTCGCATGTCTCTCCTTGCCCAAACTCTGTTTGATCTGTTTTCTACGGCCAGTCGACTTATGCTGTATATACAGTCGCCTGTCTATTGGATCAGTTGACTGTCTATGCTGCAACAGTCGCCTGTCTGTAAGTCATTTCTTTGACTCAGCTCTCTGGAAATTTCTCTTGCTTTTGACAGTCGTCTGTTTAAGGTTTTACAGTCGCCTATTCTGATTAATAGTCGACTGTATTACTTGAATCAGTCGTCTGTCCTGTATCTTGTGAGATTTCCAGTTTTTATCTTAACTTACTCTTCTCTCGGCCAGTCGCCTGTCGAAGAAATTACAGTCGCCTGTTGGTTTAACAGACGACTGTCTTTGCTTCATCAGTCGACTGTCCACGTGGTAAGTTACCGTTATGAATTCTCACCTACCCTTGCTGACTGTGCAACAGTCGACTGTGGATTGTTCAACAGTCGACAGTCACGAGTTCAGATTATATCCGTTGAGATTTTTCTCACGGATTCCGATTGGGTTTTTGCCTAAACTGTTTTGTGGATTTGAGAAAGCTATAAATAGAGCTTCTACTGTTCCATTGGAAGGTTACTCATTCATTGCAAAATCCTTCAAGCTTTCATTTCCAAAGATCAAAGCTCTCAAATCCAAAGCCCTAAGTATTTCCAAATCTTGTTCTCCTGCTCTCCAACCTAGAACCAAAGATTGATCTTCTAGGCAATTGGTGCAGTCAAGAGAAAGGGCTTTCTCCTCTCTTCCAAGAGAGTTCTTCAACACACATCACACTTCTCCTTCAAGTTCTACTTCAAGGCATAGGTGATTCTAAGTGTTTCTTTCATATTTCATAACTTTCGTTATTTGAATTATGCTCTCGGTTGTGAGAGTGGTTTTGCTTGCTCCCTGGTTGTGGGAGTCAAGGACATCGATTGTATTCGATTGCACTTGTAGGGTTGCTACAAGTGGGCTATAAGGAAACCTCAAGTTAGGGTTCTAACTTGAGTATCCGGTGGTATCCGGGTGGTAGGGACGTAGGATTACCGGGAACAAGTCGGGAGTTGACTTGGGTAATCCGAACCCTTGAAACATATCTGCGTTTGCGTGTGTTTCTCTTTGGGTCGTTTTTCTATTCCGCACTATTTGTTGGATTGCATTTTATTTGGCGTAAATTCCTTTTAAATTTGCATAAACACTATTCAACCTCCCCTTCTAGTGTTTTCCCACATAGACAGGGTCCTTACAATTGGTATCAGAGCGCAAGGTTTCTTCTATGGCATCCAACAACAACAACGTTCCTCCGCCGCCTTCGTACAACAATCACGACCGTGATGGAGCATCCACTCTTTTCGAAGGTCAATCTACGGTACGTCCTCCACGTTTCAATGGTACTAATTTTGGCTATTGGAAGTGTAGGATGGAGACATTCCTTAGGAGTGCTTCTCTTTGGAGAACTCTCCACAAGGAGTACGTCGAGCCCGCCGAAGATGACTTCGAGAAATGGACGACTTCCGAGAAGTCCACCGAAGTCAACAATGCTAAAGCAATGAACGCTCTTCATTGTGCGTTGGACCCGAATGAGTTCAACAAGATATGCACATGTAAGAGTGCATATCAAATTTGGAACCATCTCATCGTTACCCACAAGGGAACAAATAAGGTAAATCTTTCAAAGTTATATGTTGCCGTGCAAAACTTCGACTTGTTTCATATGCAGGAAAATGAGAGCATTGCATCGATGTACGGACGCTTTACCGACATCACAAATGAATTGGAAGCTCTTGGCCAAATCTACACCGAACCTGAAAAGGTAAGGAAGATCATCATGAGGATGACCTCCAAATGGGAAAGAAGAGCAATCGCCATTGAGGAGGTCAATGACTTGAAGAACTACACCGTGGTGAATCTCATCGGGACTCTTATGTCTTACGAAGTAAGACGGGATAACCGATTGAATATTCGAGCCATGATGAATCCCTCGGAGACCAAGAAGAAAGCTTTGGCATTCAACACCAATTCATCATCCTCCGAAAGTGATGAATCCGAGAACGAGATGGATTTGGGTGAAATGGCCCAAATGGCGAAGAAGCTCCAACGCTTCTTCCGCAAAGGTAAATTTTCCACCAACAAACATTTTGAGTCTACTAATGCTACTTCCTCTCTTTGTTATAAGTGTAATAAGCCAGGGCACATCAAGAGGGATTGCCCAATGCTAAACAACAAAGAAAAATGGAAGGCACCAAAGTACCACAAGTCCGACAAGAACAAGAGAGACAAGAAGAAAGGACTCGTAGGTACCTTTGATGACTCAAGTGATGACTCATCAAGCGATTCTGATGATGAGAAGGATGAGAGCGCCCACATGTGTTTCATGGCACTTGAAGATCCACTCTCGGATGAGAGTGACTCCGACACGGATGACACCGAGGTAACAATGGATGAACTTCGTATAGCTAATGAAGAACTATTTGCTAAATACCAATCTTTAATGCTTAAATACTCTAGCTTAAAGAAATCAAATGTTAGTAAATCATCCATTGCATGCATTATCAATAATGACACCATTGTTGATACTTTAACTCTTGAGAAAGCAAACTTAGCTTCTCAAAATGTCACATTGAGAGATGAGGTGAATTCCCTCAAATCTCAACTAGATCAAACACATCCCAAGGATAATAGTGATCTAGTTACACGTCACACACAATTGGGTTTAGAGAATGACTCTCTTAAAACCCAAGTGCACGAGCTCAAAGCATGAGTGTCCACCTTGGATACCAACATTTCTTCTTTAAAGGAGAAATATGAGCTCATGTCCTCCCGTATTATGAGATTCAATAAGGAAAAAAGACAATTGGATGATTTGCTTGCAAACCAATTTCCGGCCACACATCGTGTTGGCCTTGGATTTGTAAAAGCAAATGCATCTAATGCTCGCACCTCCTATAGTGGTGTCACTATAGATTTTGTGAGGCCCTCCTCCGGTGCATCCACAAGTGGTGTCAAAGACACTATAGGTAGCAATCCTACCAAGAATGTCACCACAGCATCTTCTCTTCCTTTTGGCAAGAAACCCACTAAGGGTGGAAACCAAAAGCAAGGCCATGCTTATATGTACACTAACACTCATCCACGAAGGAAACATCCTACTTCACAAGTGGATAATCATGACACATTTTATGCTCCGCACCCACGGACACTTACACAACCACACATGAGAAATACTCATGTACGTGCTCCTACACACCCGTATGCTCATACGCATCATTCCTTCATGTATGCTCATCCTCCACATGTCATGCATGATCAATATGCTTCACATAATATGCATGTTCCCAAGCATACATATCATTCTAAAATGTACAATGCATATCCTCCACCACATCTCTATGCTAGAAATCATGTTCCTAAGAAGCATGCACCACATAGAAATCCAACATATATGCATGCAACTAGGAATAGGACTCCCACTATGTACACTATTTGGGGTCCTAAGAACACTAGTCTAAATGTTAGGAATGCTTATGTTGATTCCTACTTTCATGATGTGATTAGAAATAGTAACTATGTTGGGAAGCGGAAGTCCACTTGGACTTGGCTTCCAAAGGGCTAATCCCCTTGGACCCAACAAACATTGGGTACCATAAGCTTATGGTATATTATATAGGACCCAAGAGAAAGAAGAAGAGAAATAAATGTCTTATTAGCTCTAAAGGGAAAGGATGGATTCTTGATAGCGGTTGCTCCAAACACATGACGAGAGATCCCTTATTGCTCTCCGAAGTGATTAGCATCAAGGATGGTGCAACGGTCACTTTTGGAGGAAATCACTTCACGATCTCATTTCCAAACCTTTAATTACTAATGTTTATCTTGTTAGTGGTTTATGTTGTTAGTGGTTTATGTCACAATCTCATTTCCATTAGTCAACTTTGTGACAAAGGTTACAAGGTTAACTTTGAGAAGGATTGTGTACTATTGTAGATTGTGATTCAAATGTTTTATTTTTCGGTATTAGGCGTAAAAATATTTATTATTTGAGCTTGCCTAAAACCGTAGAACATTGCTTAGTTGCTAACATAAGTGAACAACTATTATGGCATCGCCGTTTTGGTCATGTTCACTTCAAGCACTTATATAAGTTAGCTAAGCATGATCTTGTCAAAGGTTTTCCTAAGATTGCTTTTAATAAGAAAAACTTTTGTGATTCATGTCAAAGAGGTAAACTAAGTAAATCTTCATTTAAGCTTAAAGAAGGGATTACTTCTAAGAGGCCCCTAGAACTTCTTCATCTAGATTTATTTGGGCCAACTAGAACCGCTTCTTTAGGTAATGCTCATTATGGACTAGTTGTCGTTGACGACTTTTCTAGATTTACTTGGGTTTCATTCTTAACTAATAAGAATGAAGCTCATGAAGAGTTTACCAAATTTGCAAAGAAGATTCAGAATCTTTTAGGATCCACCGTTATCACTATTCGTAGTGATCATGGAGGAGAATTTGAGAATGAGTCTTTTACTAAGTTTTGTGATGACTCCGGGAAAACTCATAACTTTTCCTTTCCTCGAGCTCCACCACAAAATGGTGTTGTAGAAAGAAAGAATATGACTCTTATTGAGTGTGCTCGCACTATGCTCCATGATAGTCATTTAGGACTACAATTTTGGGCAGAAGCGGTGTACACGACATGTTATGTGCTCAATAGGATCCTAGTGAGACCCCGAACAAACAAAACTTGTTTTGAGTTGTTTTATGATAAAAAGCCTCAAGTGAAATATTTTCGTGTTGTTGGTTCGAAATGTTTTATAAAGAACACCTTTGGTAATTTAGACAAATTTAAGCCAAGATCCGATGAAGGAAATTTTGTTGGATATTCCATACGTAGCAAAGCCTACCGGATATACAACAAAACTTCTTCAACGATTGAGGAATCACTTCACGTATCGTTTTATGAAGATTTTGATTTTCCTCATGTTGATGATGATAATGTAGAGATTCTTTGTGACTCTCTTAATAATGTTAAGATTAATGATAATATTGTTGAGACTAACACTTCTAACAAAGTTGTTGAAGTTGTTCCTAGTGATCCAGGTATACCCAAAGCTTACCCGACCGTTCGCAACCACCCCCATAACCAAATTATTGGAGATATCGGTGTGGGTGTTCGAACGAGATCAAGAATTGAAGAATTCTCTCATTGCGCATTCGTCTCTACCATTGAGCCAAAGAACATCCAAGAAGCTTGTGAGGATAGCTCTTGGATAGTGGCAATGGAAGAAGAACTAATGCAATTCGAGAGAAATGAAGTTTGGGAACTTGTACCTCTTTCAAGTGGTCACCAAGTTATTGGGACCAAATGGATTTTCAAGAACAAGACGGATGAAAACGAGGTAATCACACGGAACAAAGCAAGGTTAGTAGCTCAAGGCTACCGGCAAGAAGAATGTATTGATTTCGAAGAATCATTTGCCCCCGTAGCTAGATTAGAAGCTATTAGGTTGTTTTTATCTTTTGCATCTCATAAGAATTTTAAATTATTTCAAATGGATGTTAAAAGTGCATTTTTAAATGGGCTTGTCAATGAAGAAGTCTATGTTTCTCAACCTCCCGGTTCTATTCATGAAAAATTTCCAAACCATGTTTTCAAACTTAAGAAAGCATTGTATGGATTGAGACAAGCTCTTAGAGCTTGGTATGATCGTCTTAAGACCTTTCTTTTGAATTTAGGTTTTAAAATGGGAGAAGTTGATTCTACACTCTTCATTAAAGATTATGAAAATGACATTCTTTTGATTCAAGTTTATGTAGACGATATTATTTTTGGTTCTACTAACTTTATTCTTTGTCAAGAATTTTCCAAGTCTATGAAGGATGAGTTTGAGATGAGCCACATGGGAGGCTCACCTACTTCCTTGGATTGCAAATTCGACAAATGGAGAATGGCACGTTCATACATCAGACAAAGTACACATGGGAGCTTATTAAGCGATTCGGGATGGAATCGTCTTCGAGCAAAAGGACTCCCATGAGTACTACTACTCATTTATACAAGGATGAAAGCGGAAAAGATGTAGACGTTCGTCTATATCGATGTATGATCGGCAGCTTACTTTACTTAACCGCTAGTAGGCCCGATATCATGTTTTCCGTATGTCTTTGTGCTAGATATCAAGCAAGACCTAAGGAATCACACTTGATTGCAATTAAACGAATATTTCGTTATCTCAATCAATCTCTAGATTATGGGTTACTTTACCCTACGTCTAGCACATATGAGTTAATCTCATATAGTGATGCCGACTTTGCCGGATGCAAGTCCGACAGGAAAAGTACTAGTGGCACTTGCCATTTCTTAGGAAATTCCTTAGTTTCTTGGTTTTCTAAGAAACAGAATTCGGTGTCATTGTCCACGACTGAAGCGGAATATATTGCCGCGGGTCTTGCGTGTGCACAAGTTCTTTGGATGAAACACACTCTTAGTGACTATGGTGTCAATTGTGATACTTGCCCTATCATGGTTGATAATCAAAGTGCTATTTGTCTTTCCAAGAATCCGGTACACCACTCCCGTACCAAACACATAGACGTGAGACACCATTTTATAAATGATCATGTAGCTAAGAAGGACATCATCTTAGAGTACATTGAAACCCAAAAACAAATTACCGTTATCTTCACTAAACCTCTTAAAGAAGATTCATTTGTGAGGTTGCATGAAGGATTGGGAATTATGGGTGAATCTGAAATCTAGAAGCTCAATCTTTCATGTCATAACTCCTTATTCAGCTCATATCTTTTTGATTGTCTTTCTTCATGTGCTTTAGTGTTTTATGAGTTTAAGAAAGGCAAGTGTGACTTATTTGATTTCATGAGTTTTGAGTTTGATTGGAGTAATTTGTGTTTCAATGGATTTATTGTTTTCATAATGATTTTACGATGTATTTGTGATTAGAGTATATGTCCTAGGGTGAGTGTTCTTATTCTCTGGAATTCTATCTCACTGTGCATTTTTGGACCAGGACAGACGACTGTCTTTCCTTCGACAGTCGACTGTCCTACTCTATCTCCTCTTTATGAGATTTGGTATCTTTCGCACAGCCGACTGATGACTGTTTTACAGTCGACTGTTAATTTAACAGGTGACTGCATTTTAGTCATCAGGCGACTGTAATCTCTGTCGAATTTTTTACAGTGTTCTCTGTTTGTTTTTATGAACTGTACTAATTCTTGGCCAGCCGACTGTTGAGTATATGTCAGTCGACTGTCTGATGGACAGGCGACTGCATGTCACTTGCCAGTCGACTGCACATCTCTCTGAGCTTTATTTTTATCACTTCATCCAGTCGACTGGCATTTGTTCATCAGTCGACTGTCTTATGCTGTGTCGGTTCAAGTGTTTTGATCCAAGCCGTCGATTCCTTGATCCAAGGGCTCAGATTCATTCCCCTAATTTTATATTCGAGTTTACGCGATCATTTACCCACGTCGACTCTCTCTCCTCCGTTTCGACCGTTCGTCTTCCCTCTTGTTTTTCTCTCCAAAAACCGCTCGATTTCGCTTCTTAAACCGTCGAACTGCTCCTATTCGTCGTCGTCGATCGCGTTCTGCCGTTTCCATCGATCTTCTTCTCCGCGATCGTCTTTGCTTCTTCACGTGGTTTGCTTCTCTCACTTGCTCTTCTTCGATTTTTCTTTGCTATAGTTTCTTCTTCTCTTGTTTCCATGGCTCCTAAACCAAAGGGAAAAGAGAAGATCGTTGCTCTTAAACATCCTAGGGCACCCAAGAAACTTATTGCCAAGAAAAAGAAACCCTATAAAGCCCGAACCAAGCATGCCCAGTCACCCGTGCGTTCGTCTTCGCCGGGTTACTCTCCTTCTGGCTCTTCTAGTGATGCTCAGCCTTTGATCCATCGTCAGCGCAAGCCTGCTGGTGTTCACATCAGTGAGCCTGTTTCTGAGAACCCCCGTTTGTCTCCTTCTGTGTCAAGTTCTTCTGAAGAGACTCCTGGTGTACCCCCCTCTGATCCCCTAGTTCCCATCTGCCGAGACGATCTTTGTCTGGCAAAATTTCACTCTCTTCTCGGGATCAACCTACTTAAGGAGCGGTACATTGCTTTCCCCACCTTCACTGCTGAGAGACTATCGGACATTCTTTCTGCTACTCGCCTAGCCGATCTTTTTCGCTTCTCTCAGAGCGAGTCTTCCAGAGCCTATCCATTTTTGGTGAAGCTCTTCTATACGAACCGCGTTCGCGGTGAGTATTCGTCTACCGGTATCCTCGATACTGTCGTTCAGGGAACCCACATTCAAATCACTCCCTCTCTCTTAGGGACTTTTTTAGGATTCCCTCTGTTGGTTCCCTTCCCACTGATATCTGCTTTTCCGAGATTGACGATCTTGACCAGTCTGTCCTCCAGGATATGTTTCGAGAGGTACCTTTAGCTCTTGATTCGGGTGTCAGATCATCTATGTTCTCTGCGAGAGGTTGGGCTGTTCACCTAGTGGTGAAGTCCAACATCCTGCCGAGATATGGATCGTCTGACCAGCCGTCTCAGGATATCCTGAAGTGTATGTATGCTATCTTCTCTGGCATGCTCGTGAACTGGGCCGGTGTCCTCCTTGATAGGATGGACAAGGTTGAGTTCATGTCCTCCTCGTCTCACAATCCTTACGGTGGTCTTCTGACTCGTGTCTTCCGTCATTTTGGTGTTGACTTGACTTGTTACGAGCCCATGCCCTTTGGTCCTCTCCTCGACGCATCTGCTAATTTGAAATCTTCTTCGGCTCTGCAGACTGCCTCGAAGAAGAGGAAGTCTACTTCAGCTCCATCCTCATCCACTGTGCCTCCAGCTGATTTGCCTTCTTCATCTGCTCCACCGTCTCGGGATATTCTTTTAGAGATGGTCTCTGGTATTTACAGATTGTTGTCCCTCTCTTTCCTCCATCAGGGAATTCCCTTCCCTGAGGATTTGAGACAGTTTGTTCCCCAGCTTCATGTGCCTCCTCAGCCCACTGGTGTCGTTGAGCCTCCTGGTGTTGCTTCTACTCAGGATGTTGCTGCTGCTGCTTCTGTTGGTCCTTCTGACCCTCCTCCAGAGGATACTCCTGCTGCTACAGAGCCTGCTTCCTCTCCTGCAACCCCTGGAGACGCTCACTCTTGATAGATGTTTGAGTGATGTTATTTTGGTAATGATATTTTTTTTGATGTATGATGGATGATGTTGTCAGCGACTCTTTTATATATGTATGGTGATATACTTTGATGTCGTCATGATGATGTATTTTTTGTCTTGATGATGTCTTTTTGGGGATGGCTATGTAGATGCCCATCCGTTGATGTATTTTTTTATCTATATATGATGTTGCACCCTCTCTTGTGTCACACTATGCTATATTGTTTATCTTATCTGTGTGATGTATGATATATTGTCTCCATGTATGCTTCACTCTCCTTGATGTGCTTTTGAGACAATATATGAATTTGATATTGGTTGATTCATACTATCTTTGATGTGATGAATTTGTGAAATTTATTTTCGTTTCGTATATCTAAATGTTGATATTGGATTTCACTTCCATTATTCACATGTGTATATGATGAGATTTTATGAGTTTTTGATTCGATATATCTTTACACTCCTTGATTGTTGTTAGCTCGTATTTAGCACTATTATTGTTGTTGTTATTTGCTCCCACCTTTTTGGATAATGCCATAGGGGGAGAGAAATAAACATACAAGATTCATAATGGATGTGCTAAGTATGTTCTAACGCTTGAATCTAAGATTTTCGTTGCCTTAGATTCAGGGGGGAGTAAGATTATAATGAATAGGGATTTTATTTCCTAGATTTCTTGATTTGAATTCATTCATATCTCACTCATTTGCTTCAGTTGTTATGTAGATGGTCTTATATTTGTTGACTAACTTGATTGGCATCTATGTAGGGGGAGTAAGTTTTCATTACGCACAATTATTTATCTTTTTGTTTATGTTTGTTTGTCATCACCAAAAAGGGGGAGAATGTTGAGTATTGGACTTCTCCCTACTTGGTGTTAATGATGAGCAAACATAAATACATGTGACTAATCTCCTATTTTGCAGTTAATCCATTGCCTAAGCTTATAATAAAGATCAACTAGCAATGGATGGCTCACATACGTCATTGAAGGAAAATGACATGAATTGGATGCTCGTAGATTGATGATTGAAGCTCCGTAAAGACTTCAAGCTCATACGATGGAAAGAAGAGATTTTTCGTCAATATAAATTTTCTTTTATCTCTTCTAGTATGTAGCTTAGAAGTAGAACTTTGATGAAGCACTCACACACATCTAAATTCTGTCATAGGACATCATTAGACCTTTGTCCTTTGATCCCAATTCAATTCTCTTTTGTTTTTGCTAGGATTGTTTATAACAGCCGACTTCTTAACAGTTTACAGTCGCCTGTCTCAAAAACAGTCGACTGTGTTTTGTTCTACAGTCGCCTGTTATGCACAGACTATTACAATGTAGTTATGGGCCTTCTTTGATTATTTCGCACAGGCTACTGTTGAATGATTCACAGGCGCCTGTCCTAGTGATAGTCGACTGTGTATTGTAAATCAGTCGCATGTCTCTCCTTGCCCATACTCTGTTTGATCTGTTTTCTACGGCCAGTCGACTTATGCTGTATATACAGTCGCCTGTCTATTGGATCAGTCGACTGTCTATGCTGCAACAGTCGCCTGTCTGTAAGTCATTTCTTTGACTCAGCTCTCTGGAAATTTCTCTTGCTTTTGACAGTCGTCTGTTTAAGGTTTTACAGTCGTCTGTTCTGATTAACAGTCGACTGTATTACTTGAATCAGTCGCATGTCCTGTATCTTGTGAGATTTCTAGTTTTTATCTTAACTTACTCTTCTCTCGGCCAGTCGCCTGTCGAAGAAATTACAGTCGCTTGTTGGTTTAAGAGACGATTGTCTTTGCTTCATCAGTCGACTGTCCACGTGGTAAGTTACCGTTATGAATTCTCACCTACCCTTGCTGACTGTGCAACAGTCGACTGTGGATTGTTCAACAGTCGACTGTTGCGAGTTCAGATTATATCCGTTGAGATTTTTCTCACGGGTTCCGATTGGGTTTTTGCCTAAACTGTTTTGTGGATTTGAGAAAGCTATAAATAGAGCTTCTACTGTTCCATTGGAAGGTTACTCATTCATTGCAAAATCCTTCAAGCTTTCATTTCCAAATATCAAAGCTCTTAAATCCAAAGCCCTAAGTATTTCCAAATCTTGTTCTCTTGCTCTCCAACCTAGAACCAAAGATTGATCTTCTAGGCAATTGGTGCAGTCAAGAGAAAGGGCTTTCTCCTCTCTTTCAAGAGAGTTCTTCAACACACATCACACTTCTCCTTCAAGTTCTACTTCAAGGCATAGGTGATTCTAAGTGTTTCTTTCATATTTCATAACTTTCGTTATTTGAATTATGCTCTCGGTTGTGAGAGTGGTTTTGCTTGCTCCCTGGTTGTGGGAGTCAAGGACATCGATTGTATTCGATTGCACTTGTAGGGTTGCTACAAGTGGGCTATAAGGAAACCTCAAGTTAGGGTTCTAACTTGAGTATCCGGTGGTATCCGGGTGGTAGGGACGTAGGATTACCGGGAACAAGTCGGGAGTTGACTTGGGTAATCCGATCCCTTGAAACATATCTGCGTTTGCGTGTGTTTCTCTTTGGGTCGTTTTTCTATTCTGCACTATTTGTTGGATTGCATTTTATTTGGCGTAAATTCCTTTTAAATTTGCATAAACACTATTCAACCACCCTTCTAGTGTTTTCCCCATAGACAGGGTCCTTACAACTTGTACCCTTTCCGAGAGCCTCCATATCCCACAAATACAAACTTTATTGCCCGGGCATCCAACTTTGAACGAAGAGATTTTGGAATATGAACAAAGACAACACAACCAAATACACGAGCCGAAAGATTATGAAATGAAGGTAAATAGACATGGGATGCAAGAATCTCAAAGGAATTCTCACCGCAAGAACACTAGATGGAAGACAATTGATAAGATGGGAGGAGGTACTTACAGCATCGCCCCAAAGATACTTAGGCATATGAGCGCTAAAGAGAAGGGCACGAGCCATGTCTAGTAAGTGTCGATTTTTTCTTTCAGACACTCCATTTTGCTCCGATGTTCGTGGACATGTGGTTTGGTGAACAATCCCATGAGTTCTAAGAAACTCTTGAAAAGCATGATTAACATATTCTCCTCCATTATCAGAACGGAAAACTTTAATGGTACTTTGATATTGTGTTTGAACATGATTACGAAATCCTTGGATGGCTGGAAAGACTTCATCTTTACTTTTAAGAAGAGCAGCCCATGATAATCTGGTACAATCATCGATGAACAACACAAAGTACATCTCCCCCGATACGGTGGGGTCTCTAGATGGTCCCCAAACATCAGGATGGATTAACTCGAAAGGAGTAGCACTTTTATTAGAAGTACTAGGAGAATAAGTAGCACGATGACTTTTGGCTAAAACACAAGTTTCACACTGAAAAGAAGACGCATCCATGCCAACAAAAAGAGTGGGCATGGTTTTTCTCATAAGACTAAAAAATGGATGCCCCAAACGGCGGTGCCACAACCAAATTTCACTTAGCCGATCAGAACTCGGGGTCAAAGCGACTCAGAATTGTGCTCATGGTTTCTCCCCTACATATGTCTGATCAATATGGAACAACCTGCCCCTCAAATACCCCCAACCGATTACCTCACTGGTGAGAAGATCCTGAAAAATCACATACATAGGATAAAAGGTCACGGATCATTTAGACTCAGTATTCAACTGGAAAACAGATATCAAATGATGAGACAAGTCAGGCACATATAACACATTATGAAGTTCTAAGATAGGAGTAATATGAACTGACCCTGATCCTAACATGGGAAACACCTCACCATTGGCATTGGTTACATACGATACCAGTGGGGAGGACAATTCAGTAAAGTATGATTTATCATAAGTCATATGATCAGATGCACCAGAATTAATAATCCATGTATCAGACCTGACAAAGTTAGAAACTTTTAAATCCATACCAATTTTTTGGACATCTTGGCCCTTGGAATGCTACCCTTTACTGTCAACACTACCCATTGCAACAATACAAAGAGAAAAACACAATATTCCCAAATACGCAGCGGAAATTCGAAATAGCAAACGACTCCAAAATTAGTACCGATGAAGAGTTGAACGGGATTCGATGAAGCAGATCTGGGTTTCTGGGCGACGACAGCCGGTGGCTGAGCAACTGCTGAACTGTGTCTGAGCGAGAAGGAGATCGGCGAGAAGGGCAGTCTGGCCGATTGTCTGGGAGACGAAGCCAGCAATGACGAAGCCGTGGCGAGGAACCAGTTGGGAAGCAAGGCGAGGAACCGGCTAGGAAGGAGATCGGTGAAGGTGGAGTCACAACGACGATCTGATGAGTGGAAGACGACTAGACGAGGCCGATCTGGTGAGCGACGGTCACGTCCAAGAAAAAGATCTCGTGATCGTTCTTGATCGGAAAATATCAGAGAGCGAGAGACAAAGCCCTTTCGGATCTTTGCTCTGATACCAAGTCAAATATGATGGGAATTTGTGAATTCACTAATATTTTTTCTTCTCCATAAGGAGGAATATATAGAGATACAATGGTACACTGTATTCACTCCTCATTACTCCTAATTATATACTTTACCATATTCTCATCTATAGAATAGGTAACTACTAATCCACATAATTTCACAATATATGATTAACATATATTGTGCCATTGACTCACGCTAACAATTTCATCCTTGTTGAATTTGGTATTTATCCGGCATGCTCCATGATAGAATTTTTCATTAGTGTCAAATATTCAGGAGTTTCAGAACAGATATTTTTTTTCAATTCTCCCATGTGTAGGCTCCCATTTAAGACGAGAAAGCAGACAGGCTTGTGACAAGTCCCCCCCCCCCCCCCCCCCCCCCCCCCCCCCCCCCCCCCCTCATCACAAGTGAAAGGTAGGCACCGCATGTGACGGTTCTATCGGATCTCCTTTTACATCTAAGCGCAATATTTTCAGAATCTTAACTTAGGATACATTATTGTCTTGAATAAACATATAACGTATCTTTTTTATATGATTGCTAAAGTTAAAAATGTTGCTTCCTTTTGAAAGGTGGCAGATGCGTTGCGGAGTCAAGTAGATAGGGTTATCGAAAGCGAATGCGATGGTGGATGACGAGATTCTCCCAGGCGAGAGGTTTAATGGTGCAAGGGAGGGGGAAGTATCCGATTCCTCGTGCTTTCCAATCTTCCGAGAGTTCCATTTGTGCCAATCTTTCTCACGGTGCGCATGACAACAGTAATGCTATCAATATCTACCATGACCCCAGTTCCTGGTTGCAAGAAGGAAAGCATTCCTTTCCTCTAGCTCTTTATGCCAACATGTGTCTCTTTGTGTGATTGGGGAGTCCACGTTTCTAGTTGGCTGGCATTCATGTATACAAGTGGAGGCAAAAGCTGGATGAAACTTTAGTGGATAAGAATAAGCTAGGATGATTTAGGGAAACATTAAGCACATATATGGCACGTCATGATTGCCAACCCCATACACTGTAGATTGTTGCATCTCTTTCGCAAGCCACAACTCTTGAGTGCAGTTGCTGCATTGCAGCTTCCAGCAATTGTTTCTACACAAGCAAATAAATTAAGCACTAGCTTGTACGGCACAAGAATGTTGTGGTGACCGTAGGGATGAGAATGAGTCGGGCCGGGTCAGGCCGGGCCAAATAGATGCCCAATTTAAATGGTCGGGCTTTCGGGCCGGCCCAAAGCACATACGGGCTTTTTTAAGAATGCCCAAATGGACATAAAGCGGGCATTGGGCCTGTCCATTGGGCTTTGGGCACGCCAATTGGGCCTATCTTACTTAGAAATTTATAGAAAATTACATAATAATTACCAATAGCAAAAACAATATCACACTTTCAACACCAAAACTCAAACCCAACCCTACAACTTGTACATAATAATTACCAACATCATCAAAACCAGTGCAATCATTTGAATCATAGAAGATTATACAAGATAGTGCATTGAATCATTTGAATCACCATGTTAACCACCATGTTTAAATACATCATTAAATCATTTAGACATGCCGTGTTCTTGGGTTACATGTTTACATGAACGTACACTTGCTATCATATCCTTGTATATATAACATATAAGCTGATAGTAGAGAGAATTTTCATATGATTTAGCTCACAAAAATGCTTTGAACTGAATGAGTAAAGCTCACCAAACCAAACCCTGAGCAAATTGTTGATCCAACAAAAAAGAACTCATTTTGCATCCTAGAATTGGGCTCAACTCACAAAATTAAATAATAAGTATGGCAGTACAATTAAATAATAAGTATGGCAGTACAATTGCTCAGGCTCAACTCACCCTGAGCAATGCCTTTTTCTAAGAACAACTTCCGGTGCAATCGGTATCTGCAAAGATGAGAGAGGTACGGGGAAAAAAAGTTAAATAATAAGTTAAATAGCACTAGAATCATATAGAGTCCCTACAACGATCCTCGCAGCGCTTTCAATTTGATAATATTATCTAAAAGCAAAGATTTTACACAAGTTAGGTTGAGCAGATGAATGGAACTAAAGAAAATTCACCAACGATCACATCTGAACACCAAAATTGCGCTTTCTACAGTAATTCCAATTGGGTATGAAGAAGTCTCCATGGAAAAAATGATGAAATTTTCCCCTGTAAAAGAGGAAGCTTCGGCATTGTGAATCAACCAGCATGGCAGTACAATTGAGACGATGATCAGGATTGATTCATGGAACAAATAATAGCTGAAAGACATGATTTCATATGGCTCTCAGATCGGCTTCATTAGTTCATACATCACGAGCTTCTAAACAACAGGCATTCAAAATATGGTAACAAAATCGAGAACTGAGTAGAAAGAAAAGAGATTGGAGAAGGAAAATTTCAACGACAAAAATTAAATGAGGGAGAAAATCCTTACAATAACTGAAGTGCTGTCACTATGTGATAATCTTCAATCTTTAATCTCCATTGTCCCTCCCAATAAAACCAATTACATCATTTATCCGATCACATCTCGATCATATATTGAATACCCATCAGTAAAATCAGCAGATGAAGACGACGGCGAGAAAGAAGAAGTCGATGAATAAGAAGAGGAGGAGATTGAAGCCTATAGAGCAGATGAAGACGACGATGAAAAAGAAGAAGAAGACGAGCATCTAGGTTTTTCTTCGAGATGGTGGGCGAGACGGCGAGCGACGGAGAGAGACATCTAGGGTTTTTTCTAATGTTTTCTTCGAGCAGCTAAGGCTGTTCGTTTGTGCTTCTTTGGTCGTTGAAGTTACCCAATAACCCTGTTCACCTACTGTTTCTCAGAAATAACCCAAACTCCACCGAGCCTGTTCGTTTGGGTTGCAATGAAACCGCCGACGTGGCAAAAATTTTCCACCATCCCACAACCGCCGTAAAAGGCGGGGATTACAAGTTGCTTCTGACGCGATGAGACCCACGCCCGTCTCTCCCCAGCAAAATTCGCACGGAAGCAGCCCTTTTGATTTTTTTTAATTCACACCCATTTTGACGGAAAGCTGTACCCATTTAATTTTTTTAATATTTAATTCGTAGACCCCACATCCAACTTTCACACCAGCATTCACAACCAAAAAACACAATAAAGTTGTATAGGACCCACAAAAAATTTCAACAACCACATTCATACACCACTTTCACCCAAAAAAACACAATACTCACTTTCACCAACACTATTCACAACTTCAACAAACAACCAAAGAAACACAAAAGAACAGCCCCTAAAGAAAACCGAGTTGAGTTTTGGTTTTAATTTTTAGAGGAAAGAAGCCCGATCATTTTCTCTGCAGAATTGATTTCGGGCGGGAAAAAAGCCCGATCCTCACATTTGGGTGGCCCGATCGGGCTTGGGGCGGCCCGGTGTTTGATCCAAAATTTATTTGAGCTTTGGTTTCGGGTTTGGGAAGGCCCAATACCCGTTCGGGTATGAGTAAGGACCGGGCTTTTTGGGCCAGCCCGATTGGGCAGCGGGCTGGCCCGCTCCCATTCTCATCCCTAACCGCTGCCCAAACGGCGTTGTCGAGCTCGAGCTACCATAGTGGTGCTAAATATTGGGCTTCGTCTCACCCCGGATAGTAATATTTTAGGGAGTTGCTACACACACAAACCGAATTGCGCTGCGCATGTCCGCTTTTTGAAATTAACAGTAACGAAATTGACTTTTTGAAAAACCCAGAAATACCACCGCTTGTAATAAACTGTTGTCCGCGTAGAGTAATTTTGCTCTTCAAGTCTTTTTACTCAACGTGCACAACTGTACAAATTCTGACAGCGCATAACCTGCAAAAGTTTGGTCCGTTGTGCGCTCTGAATAAAAATGTCGATAGTTTAACAAAATTACTCAGTGTGCACAGCGGGCCAAACTTTCGCAGGTTGTGCGCGCTGAGTAATTTTTCTCAATGTCCACAAAATTACTCAGCGCGCATAACCGGCAAAACTTTTACATGTTGTCCGCGCTGAGTAATTTTTCTCACTGTAACCATTTTTACTCAGCGCGCACAATGGGCAAAAGTTTTGCCAATTGTGCACGCTGAGTAATTTTTCTCCACTTTCACTATTTTACTCAGCACTCACAACGATGACAACAAAACCATGCTATTCGCGAACAGACTCGAATGTGAACAATCTTGTGTCCGTCCAAAGTCGCAAAAAGCTAACAACGTAGGGTTTGATCAAAAGAGACTACAAGATTTCATGCATATATCAAAAGAAGATCTACGGCTAGTTTGTAACTCTTATCGATCATGTTTAGGGTTTCACCATGTCACCCCGGAAACAAGCTAGAAAGTCTATGATCACCGTTGATGATGCAATAGCTCTGTCGAGAGATCGAGAAGATACTCATTCGACCGAAGACCAACCAGAGTCATCGACTCGTCCACCATCATCTCCTCAATATATGTCAATTGATGTTCTGTCTCGTACACCGTCTGTCGACCCATCATCCTCTGAGCACCCTCCAGCTCACAATGATCCTCCTGCTCATTCCGACTCTCCAGCTCTTGAAGACCACTTCGAGGCCGTCAGAAATAGGGTTGAATATTTGATCGATGGTTATATGCGTCTGGATGGTCATCAGAGTTCCTTCTGTGGTGACCTGGAAAGAGTCAAGTCTTCGGTCTTTGGACTTGGTCAGGATCATGTTCAGATCATTGATTCTCTCTGTCATATCCAGGAAAACATGTGTCCTCCGTCTGATACATCATCCTCGTCACAACCTCCTAAGGATTTGACTCAATGTTTGGAAGAATTTGAGTTCAGTCTCTCTAGCATCTGGAATGTAGTTACGATGATGCGTAACGAGCTCACTGTTGTGAAGGGCATGGTTAAAACTATCGAGGAGAAATTGGACACACTCTTGCCCACGCCCAGAGATATTCACCACCACCATCACCTTCAGATTGATGGCACTTAGGACTATACCACAAGCCTCTCTCCATCTAAGAAATGTATTTTTGAGCTCTATCTGAGAGAGTGCAAAGGATATGTTATCGTGTTATTTGGGAGATTAGGTATGTTAGCCTATATGTGTATTTGGGGATACGGTTGGTATACTTTTGTTAGGATATACGTATGTCACATTTTGCTTAATGTGACTGATACTTTTGGATGGTGTCACGTGATATGTTCTTCCATGTGACCTCTGATGACATTTTTGTTAGCGAAGATGTTTTATTTTGTAACACCGGAGAATGCTAAAATGAGAAGGTGAGAAGGTGAGAAGAGATATGTATATCGTTATCTAGCTAAATCTGTTTTCCAAATCAATAATCGGAACCGTTCATCTTGTTCTATATATCAAGTGATCTTTATGTATAAATTTTTTTGTCATTTGGAGATTTCTATCAAATCCATCAAGTGTTCACAAGATGGATGACTTACAAGCTGCCTGCAAATGTCACAAAAATGGAACGGGTTGACCCATAGGATTTTGGGATTTATAATCTCTAATTTTTTAGGGTATAGATCTATCAACATATTTTTCAAGATGAACGGTGCCGATTAGTGATTGGTGTTACCGATTGGTCCTTCTCACGATAAGAATCTCTTCTCACCTTCTCACAATATATATAAATACCAATTACCCTATATATAAATACTAGTCATAACACGTGCACGCGGGCACGGTTCATTTAATATTTTCCCCGCGAAATCTTTGTTCCCCAAAAAATTATTAAAATTTTAAGGACAACAAATTAGTGTAAAAATATTTAGCGGCACGGGCGCCTTCGGCACAGAATAATAAATTCAGCGCATGCGCCTTAGACACGGAACAACAAATTTGGAACATGGGCCTTCGGCGCGGAACAACAAATTCGGCGTGGGTGCCTTCGATGCGGAACAACAAATTAGCGTAGAACAATAAATTCGGTGCGGACGCCTTCGGCGAGGAACAACAAATAAGCATAAAAATCCCATGCCCACGGGCACGGTTCAAATTTTTGTTCCCTAAAAACCCGTGCCTGCGGGCACTGTTCAAATTTTTGTTCCCCAAAAATTTAGCAGAACAAACTCGTGCCTGCGAAATCTTTGTTCCATAAAAATTAGTAAATTTTAAAAAACAAATTCGGCGCGGAACAATAAATTCGGCGCGGAACAATAAATTCGACGCGGTGCCTTCGACATGGAACAACAAATTCGGCGCGGACACTTTCGACGCGGAACAACAAATTCGGCACGGGTGCCTTCGGCGAGGAACAACAAATTAGCGTAAAAAAATTTAGCGGGGGCGCCTTCGGTCGGGGCGCCTTCGGTGTGGGAAAGTCTTCTCATCTTGTTGTCCCATGCGTCAAAGAGACGGTGGGCCCCGCATTGAGGCAGAGATCATTCGATCTGCAGTATTAAATACAAGTTAAAATTCTTTTCCCAAATGCATTATTTGCGTGCCTCTTCTATTCTTCAGAAAATTTAATTCCCCGAAAATTTTCATTTCCCCATAAACTTTCATTTCCCTAGACATGTTTTTCCCTCCAAAACTTTCCACAAAATCTCATCTCAACCATTTATTCATTAAGATTAAATCTCAGCCGTTCTTCTATCAACCCTTTTGTCCTAGTCATCTTGTCATAGTCAGCCCTAGAATTCAAAAAAGGTTGTTAAATGTATAATAGATATATATATCTATTATACAAATGAGATCTGTTTTTTAATTTTGTCCTACTGGGACAAGATGACTAGGATATAAGCTGACTAGGGTAAAGGCTTGAGCTGACTAAGACAAAAAATCAAACAATTGAAAGGAAGTTTGTATTTTGGAAGAAACAACTTAAAATTTTTAAAACACAAAACTGGGGGAAAAACCATTGGCTCCTGTCATTTTGTTTACATTCAAAAGTTACATTCAAAACGGGGGGGGGGGGGGGGGGGGGGGGGGGGGGGGGGGACTGAACCATAAACCGAACTGCATCTCTCTCTCCACCTACCCTAAAACCCCACGGGTAACTGAACCATAAACCGAACTGCATCTCTCTCTCCACCTACCCTAAAACCCCACGGGTTGGCCGGCAACATCCCCAAGAAACCTCCACAAGTTGGCATCTCTCTCTCTCCCCCCCCAAAAACCCACAGCTGGCCGGCAACGATAGCAGAGCACTCAAGGTATCGCTCTCTAGCTCTTTTTGATAGTTTGGTCACATTAAAATCCCGTTCACGTCAAGAAACCCACACAGACAATTTTACATCTCTATGATTTTTCATTTTATTTTTCAATTTTTTATTTTCTGCCTTGAAATTATACAGACACCTCTTACTTTGCTGCTCTGAAATTATACGGGCTAGCATCTCTTCTATTTTTCAATTTTTTTATTTTTCAATTTACATCTCTATGGTTTTTTATTTTCTGTCATCAATTGTAAAAAAGTTACTGTAACCAACATATTGACCAAATGGAGCCTTTTGGTGAAGAGAAATGTCCATTGATCCATATGTCTAAATTTCCAGTTTATGCTTTAGGTATTATGCGAAAAGTTGGATGATGAAACAACACGAACAATGAACTTCGTTCTGAAACAGGTAAAATTAACGCCTCTTTAGAATCTCCAACTTATTGGCACATGCGTATGTATCAGTATGTCACCTCTTTAAGCTGATATGTTACACTAAGTAATTGTCAAAAAGTCACTAAGTTAATACCTCTACATTAAGTAATTGCTGTCAAAAAGTCACTAAGTTAATACCTCTACATTAAGTAATTGCTGTCAAAAAGTCACTAACTTAATACCTCTACATTAAGTAATTGCTGTCAAAAAGTCACTAAGTTAGTACCCCTTACTTTTATAATGTCTGTTACATTAATGTTTAATGTTTGTTACATTCTCCATTAAGCTGATCTTATAAAGTGACATTATAAAGAAATTAAGCTGATCTTTTACGGTTGATCTGTATCTGTCAAAAAAATTACTGTCAAAAAATCACTAAGAAAAAATTACAAAGCTAAGATTAATACATCTTTTGACCAATTACTGTAAAAAATTAATTGAACTGGATTTAGACTGTATTTCATTTATAATGCTATGTTTATAAATGTCAAACATGCTTCATGCCCACTACACATATCAGTACGTCACACATGATTATAACTGCGCATTTTTAGTTTTATAATGAAACCAAGTTGTGTATCCATACAAACCTAAATATTTCAAAAGAATGGGCAGGACTGAAACCAAGTTTGTCAACATATAGTTTTAAGTGACATTATATATTGGGATTTTTAGTTTTATAATGAAACATGCCCTCTTTAAATCCCATTTTTAGTTATATGTTAGGATTATAGTAATTGAGATTATAATGAAACCTGCCCTCTTTAAATCCCATTTTTAGTTTTATAATGAAACCAAGTTGTGTAACCATACAAAACTAAATATTTCAAAAGAATGGGCAGGACTGAAACCAACATATAGTTTTAACTGAGATCATATGTTGGGATTTTTAGTTTTATAATAAAACATGCCCTCTTTAAATCCCATTTTAGTTATATGTTGGGATTATATGTTGGTATTTTTAACTGAGATTATAATGAAACCTACCCTCTTTAAATCCCATTTTTAGTTTTATTATGAAACCAATTTGTGTATCCATACAAAACTAAATATTTCATAGCTTGTGAAAATCCAAGTATGAGCTATGAATTCATAGCTCATACAATTTCTGTATCATTATTTCAAAAGAATCAGGACAATGTTGTCAACATATTTTTTTGATGTAACGTGATATCTATTCTATAAAACAGGACCTTTTTTGAATTTTTATCCTACTAGGACAAAGTTTGTCCTACATGGCCATCTTTTATCCTACATGGACAAACAAGTTGCTGACTAGGATTGATAACTGGGAAGAAAAATTTAAACATTGGGAGGGGGGGAAACTTCGTTCTTGAACTGTGTTGGGAATTTTTTGAAAACTTGGGGGGAACTTTTCATTGGGAGTTTGAAATTTGAAACTTAAAATCATGCTGGCTCAAAAATAGTTTGCCAATTTGGGGGGAATTTGAAAACGTTGAAACTTGATGGGGGAGTAAATAAAGTAAGACACAACAACCCACGCAAGCCCATATAATTTAACGAAACAGAAAATTTGCATCAGCTCCGTCAATATTTGCCATAGTGGAAGAGATGAGATAAGATAGAGAAACGATCGAGGGAGAGGGGAGAATAGATCCTGTGGAATCGAACCGTCAACGCCCTAATCGAGAAAAGTTGGAGCTTTAAAGACATGGAGGATATCAAATCGATGATCCAAGGGGAGAATCATTCGACAAACTTCGCTGAATCCGAGTCCATCGGAGCAAAGTCTCTCGCCGATCCTGTCACTCTCCATAAATCCTTGCCTCAAGAAGAAGGAGATCGTCCTCTTCGACTTCTCACAACTACCGCCCTTATCAAATCTAGAGAATATCGAAAATGGCAATGGCAAAATTGGCGAACTTGCACTCTCAGGCTTCTTCAAGAGACTGCCGAAGAGAGTTCTTACCGTGCTTTCTAACCTCATGGCTCTGGGTACGTTCATAAAATTCAAATCTGCAGTTGAATTGTTTGATAATTTCTTACTTTTTTGTTGTCAAATATATGAAGATATGGTTATAGATCACGGGGAAGCTCCTGATTACTATTTCTAGAAGTACCCATAAGAAAATTCATTGCTTGGGATTTTCTCATGGAGGTGGATTCTTGGGCTTGGATTCGATCACATGTTCACGTCTACTGTGTTTTTGGGCATGTTTGTTTTGCTCGCGGCATCCCTGATGGCATGTATATACACTACGCAGATTCCGATGGTGAAAGTTGCTAGAAGGTTTATATTGGATTCAATAATGTGTTTACCTTTTGGGGAGTTGATAAGATGTTTTTCTATTCGAATAAAGTTTTGTTATGATGCAGGTGGTCTTTCAAGCACTCAGCTGAGAAATACTAATGAAATAAGGGATTTTTTGTTAAAGAAATTAGGGATCCTAAAAATATTCTTTGTTTAATAGTATCATTTTAAAGGTAAATTTAATGGTATCATTTTCAAGTTCTGTACATTTTCATTGTATCCTAATAGAGGAATCATTTTCAAGTTCTGTACATTCCTAATAGAGGAATCATTTTCATTGTATCCTAATAATGGGGGAGTAAATAATGTACAATGAAAAAATTTAATGCAAAAACTAGAAAATGATACCATTAAATTTACCTTTAAAGTTGAAAATGATCCTAAAAATATTCCTCTATCATTGTATCATTTTCAAGTTCTGTACATTGTATCATTAAACTTGAAAATGATACCATTCAGTTCTGTACATTGTACCATTAAATCACATAGCAACTCATGCATATGACTTAGAAGCATTGAAGTAATGGGGCCATGCCACCACTCAACTTCATGGTATCATTTTCAAGTTTTTGCATTAAATTTTTTCATTGTTATTTTCATTTTATATGTGATTCCTCTATTATTTCTTTTCTTTCTTTTTTTTTCTTTTTGGTTTTTAGGAAAGGAGATGTGAAATATTTATTGGGTGAGGGGACTGTGGGAGAAGTAATAGTTGTTTTATGATTGTAGAGACTCTGGCCGATGCAATGCTGCTATTGATTTGGAGAATTTTTGTCCCAGCACTGAAAGCCATTGATACAAATAATTTAAAGTTGGTCGACCAGGTAAGAAGAGTGATTGATAATTTGGAAAAAAATAATTCGAATTACGTATTCACACAATGTGTGACGGAATTAAGTAGAACCACATATGGCCTTTAATGCACAACTATTTATGTCCAGAGTGACGGCTTAATGTTATTTCCTATATATGAGTTCATTGGGTGGAGATTTAATGATGCATTTTTGTTGGCCAAAGTCAAATTCCTCTGTTGATAAACGAATAATATTTGAATATGTATCCAAGTTTTGCTCATCTCCGTTAATATTAATATGTATCCAAGTTTTGATCCGGTGATGTTTATTAATTGATAAACGAATAATATCTGCATGTTTAACGTTTACTTCTTTTATTGTTGAATATATTTGGGTTTTATAAAGCGTTCAGGTCATAAAAAGCACATACTTTTTAATTTTGTGCCGCACTTTTGTTATATGCTGAATTGACTTCAAAGTTCAATACTAAAACTAATTCATCATTTCTTTTGCTTTGTATCTTTGAATATAATCTCCTGAACTACATGTCCATGATATTTGGTGGGTCTATCATCTCCATCAAGATGTTTGATTCTGTTGTTAGAGGAAAACCATTGTCCATCATTTCATCCATAAGCTGCAAGTTGTGCCAATTATACCATCATCTTTTAGTTCTTGGACAGCTTTCAGCCATGTAGAAGGAACCTAAATGAACCATGGCACCAGGAATTGACTTCTAAAAGCACCCAGCATGAAAATGACACTGACTTTTTGTGGCTAACATAAAGAGACATGAATTAGAATGAAAGTTGATATGCAAAAGAACATGCACGAGAAAGCAATGAATTTCTGTCATACGAGCAACGAAAGAAAAAAGTTACGCATGAATGAAGAGTTAGATCATTTACCATATACATGAAGTAATAGAGGGGTATCTAGCCGTATACAAAGACATCTGATTACATGAATGACATATTGCACAAATATATAATTAGCCAGAAGTACCCCATGATCAACTATTTACTCAGAAAATTGTCAGCATAACTGTATCTTTCAATGTGATGATTTTTAGCTGTAAGTTTGGCTACAGAGACGTGCACTAAAGCATTTCCATAACAACTAGAATTATAGACAGCTTAAGCAAAATTTTGGATTGTTTTCGTTCTTTTGAATTTCTGAAAATGTTGTTTAGTTAAGCTGTTGTAGATCGATCGTTGGGCACCATTATGCTTAGTTGTATGCTTGAATTAAGAAATTTAGTAATTGAATGCTCATCTGCTAGCTTACACATCAATATCCTGACTTTATATTTTAAAAGTGAAATTAAATAGTTTGTTGGACATGCTTAGAGAAAAAATGCTTATTGTTTAGATGTAAATTGATTATTTAGAGGGCACCATTTACAAGCAAGCACAATGAATTAAAGGTATTTTTCCAATAAAGAAATTAGAATTTTGTGTATATATCAACTTTTTGAAGGGAGGAAGGCCGTAAACAGAAGAGTTTGTTAAAAAGGGAGGTGCTATTGTCAAAATTTTATAAGCCAGCTACTGAACACACATGGAGATATGTATACACCAACATGTCAACTTATCTGTGATCTCCTATTATAGTGTACTAAGCCTATCCTGTTATATCTATTTGATTTGCAGTTGGCTAGGGATGCTTCCAGGGACATGGGCTTATATAAGTGCAGGTGCTTTTGGACGAGATATGATTGTAATTTGTTTAAAGAATTTATGTGACAAACGTGCATTGTGTTATTCAGTCAATAATGATGTTCATGGTTATATTATGAGTTATTTTTGGTTTTATTGTTAAAATTTCTGATTGTCTGCTTAGTAAAAAAATATTTTGTGAATGGTACTTGATAAAAAACATCATTTGGGGGGAGCTGATCTGTTAATTTGTGCATTTTTGGTTTTTCTATCTTAATGGAATCTATTGTTTAAGAAGTTGTGTAGGTTAAATTGCTAGAGAAAAACTGAGATGAAACTTATGTTTCATCAATTCCTTTATATGTGCATGCTCAAGTGTGCAATTCAAAATGTTTAATAAATAGAGATGTTTTTCCTAAATGTGCCATTTTGATTTTCCTTTATGCCATCATGTTTATATTGCGGAATAAATAGTGAATACACCTGCAATTGTGTGAACAGCTGTTGCAAACAAAAACAAGGCAAACAGAGATTCCAAGTAACCACTTTCCCAATTCTTTATTAATCACTCAATATAATTATCTGAACCGATTTATTTTGCACAATAATTTTGTTTATGGTTTGTATAAAAAAGGTGATATGTGCAAAGTAGAGAAAGAGCATCTCATAACATTCCCAGAACCACAAAAACTGAACTAAACGAGTGTGATTCTATTCAAGTAGAAAAGTGTTTTAGCCTGGTGAAGTTATAAAGCTCACCTTCTAATATGCAAGAATCAAATAAAAACAATTAATCCTAAATTTAATATGCAAGAATCAAGAATCACCTTCTAAAAAGTGTTTTTCCTGTTTAATTGTGATTGGAGAAGTTGATTGTGTCCTCTAATTAATCCTAAATAAAAACAAATGCCGAGGGGATTACAATTATATTAATAGGATTTGAACTAATATAATTTTTTTTCAACTGTAGGAGAGATCAAAATTTATAGGTTGCATTGGTTTTGTATGTTTTATTTTCAATTTATTGTCCAATAAAAGTTCACCTTTATAGTTTTTAATTTGTACCAAGCTCTGGAACATCATTGCCATTCCCTTGCTGAGTACTCAGAAACTTAAATGTGCCTAGCAGCGTAAGAGATGATATAGCAGAGAATGGCCGAATTTCTTAATCTCGAGAATCAAGATGGAATTAGAATGACATGAAATGTCTTTCTTGACACAAAGCTAGATGCAACAAATAGTATCATTCCTGTTGCGTCCTTATATACTCCACTGAAACCCAACCCCAATGTCTATGTCCTTATAAATGCCCCTATCCGTTGTCGAATCTATCGGTCAATGCTCAATCATTTCTCCATTATTGATTACATTGCAAAGATCTGGATCTATTTGTCCTACTACTAGCGTAACCACTTTCCGCAACACTACGCTTCCATCTATGAAGATAATCTCCCTACCGAACTATACCCTCAGTACACCACAATTGAGTATGCACATTTTCTGGATATTAGCCCTTCAGCCCACTGTGTCCCACCATAATCGAGAGTGAATTTTAAGGAATCAATGAGTATGATGAGTTCGTGAAATTTTTAAGGTAAAACTCTAAATTTTGGGGAGAACTAAATCTAGAGAAGATTGAAATTTTTGGTTGGAACTAAATTCTCTGGGCGAGACTACATTCTTTTGGGGAACTAAATTTTTTGGTTCAATTTAGAGATGTTTTGAATGTGTTTGATAATTAGGACAAAGAAGTGTGTAGCAAGACAGCTCTGCTTGAATTTTAGGTAATCGATGTGTTAAATGAGAGTTTGCTAAAATTTCGAGGGCAAAACCCGAAAATTTTGGAAGAAACTAATCTGAAGGGAACTAAATTTTAGGGGAACTACATTTAGGGGGAACTAAATTTTTTGATAAAACTAAATAACAATTATTATGCTTTAATTATGTTTGTTCGTTTAAAATTAAGGGATCTAAGATTTTGAGGGGTTAATATTTTAAATATAATGTGCCCTAAGTTAAATATGAAGGGAACTAAATTTTGGGAAACTAAAATTTTTGGGATCTAAATTTTGGTGGAACTAAATAACAATTATTGTGATTTAATTATTGATATATATCCGTTTAAAATTAGGGGATCCAAGATTTTGAGGGGGAATACTATAAATGAATCGTGCCCTCAGGGCACGGGTTATGACTAGTTCTTCCATATTAGGAGGTGTAATTATTTTTTGTTCAGAGTTAAAACTCATAGCTCATACAATTTCATCGTCATTGTTTCAAAAGAATCAGAACATTGTTGTCAACCTATAGTTTTGATGTGCCATGATATGCTTCCAGATTAGGATGTGTAAATTTTTTTTGTTCTGAGTTAAAACTCATAGCTCATACAATTTCACCGTCATTGTTTCAAAAGAATCAGAACAATGTTGTCAACATATAGTTTTGATGTAACATGATATGCTTACAGATTATATAAACATACTAGGTCGAGAACTAATTGGCCTAGCAGCGCATCCATTCTTGGTTATTCTAAACTTTCCACTAAGAAAGTCCTGAATCAGAACATATTCAACAAATTCCATGGGTCACTTACCACTTTGCATCATTGAACCCCCACCTAAATTCCATGGTCTGACAAGGAATTTGATTTTTTGGGGGGGTGGGGGGACTCCCAAGTACCTAGATCCAGATCTGGATCATTTGTAAATCAGTTCACCGATTCTTTTGGCTCTTTCTTCCTGCTTTTTTACACGAAAGAATAGGTTTGTGGATTTTTTAATAGTTTCAGTTTATTCTGATTTCTGAAATATCTTTCTTCATGAGTTTGGAAATTTGTATGGCTTATTCTACTGCCTGGGAATTAGAAGTTGGAAAGTGATATCTAGGGTCTTGCTTATCCAGTTAGAATACACATTTTATTATGCTACTGATGCATTTGGATCTTCTAATATGCTATAGGGAGTCATGCGCTTTGGTATCTTGCTGTTGGTATCCTTTATTGGACCTTATTGGTTGTCTATTATATGCCATGTTCATGGGACAAAGGCCACAGCTGAATTTTGGAGTTGATTTTTTTATTTGCAATATTGGTCGTGAGGTACCATTTTTAAAATATTCAGGTTATATTTTTAAAATAGGACATGATTTTAGTGTGCATATCTGACAGTTTATTTTTAGAACAAGCTGTGAAATATGAGATTCACACTGTGCAGCTTTCTATAGAACGGCTAAGATCAATGAAGAAGTTTGTTTTCGGTGTAGGTTCTACTCAGGTAAATATCCAATTTCTATAAGTTCAATGAAGAATTATATTTCCTTTATCATTTAATGATTTTTTAACAACTTGCATGTTCTCGTAACCGCAGTGGTTGTTGGCGTGGTTGCTCATATTGTTGCCGGTCTTCCAGGCCCCGTAGCTATCATCATTGATAACACGAAGCAATCGTCATTAGTAACGTGCTGGCCATGTCTTCAACATTTGTTGTGGTGCAAATGATCTTTTTTTCTTGCACTTGACATTATGCTAAAATAAGGGTAACCATCATCATTTTTTTGTTTTTGGTTTATTTTTATCTTATTATTGTTTTATCTTATTTCAATTATTATTATTTTTTATTTAAAAGATTTGGGGATGTTCGATAGGGTAGGTGAGTTTTTGTCGCCCATACATGTTATCCTCATAATTTTTTCTTATGGGAGTTGTGCCTTCAACCATCCAGCACTACCTTTATAAACAATGGAGCACATGTGTGAATATCTGTTAGGAACCAACAAAAGATATGATTTTTATTGAGAAACAATAGAAATAACAAGATAATTGAGCGCAAAAGAGGTGCGCTCTCCTCCCAAGACGCCGAAGAGGACGTCTGCACTCGTTTAATCTAAGACCTAATACTAGAGACGCTCAATAAAAATATCCGATATCAAGCATGCCAAATACCCATGACGGCTAGCCCCTATAAATAGAACAAAACTAGGGTTCCTAGGCAATAGGCGCGCGCGGCACAAAGGGGGGCCGGCGGCTATGGGCCGGCCCACTATGGGCCGGCCCACTGCTGGACGCAAGTATAGACCCAGGCGGGTCTATCAATACTCCCCCCAAAGTGCCACCTTGTCCTCAAGGTGGTGCCTGCAAGTCGATTCCTTCGTCCTCCACGTCGTCATCCTCGTCGGCTTCCGCTATCAACACTTGCAGCTTTCGATCCACACAGCGGTGTCCCGGAGTGAAGTGTTCGTCGCATCGGAAACAGAGCCCATTTTGCCTCTTCTCCCTCATCTCCGCATCGGTCATCCTTCGGAATGGCCCGCCAGCCGGTGGGGGTTGTTTTGTTCTCCCGTCTTCTCTAGTCCCACCTGAACTGCCTCAGCAGTGTCCCCCGCTCTGCCTGCTCCAGTGGAGGTGACCCGCTGCAACTACCCACTGTAGCTCCCACCGCCTCTCCTATCCTCAGCTCGGGAGTCCTCCACCATCTGTGCCATCTCGATGACCTTTGAAAGCCCCGGGGCTTATACGGCCTCACCGCAGCTCGAAGACTAGGTCGCAGCCCCTTCAAGAAGGTGCCCTACAGTGAATCGTCTGACACCCCATGAACTCGCCCTGCCAGTGTCTCAAATCTCTCGATGTACTACCGCACCGGCCCCTCCTGCCTAAGGGCGAAAAGCTGCTCCCCTTATCTGTCGTAAAGGCTGTCATCTCTTCATCTCGAGGGTCCATCTGGACTTGATTGTACCCGGAGTAGGTGTCCATAAAGCAAAGCATTTCATACCCCGAGGCATTGTCCACAAGGTGGTCGATGCGAGGCAACGGGTAGCTATCCTTGGGGCATGCTTTGTTGAGGTCACTGAAGTCCACACACATTCGCCACTTCTCGTTGGGCTTCTTAACCATCACAACGTTCGATAACCACTCCGGGTACCAGACTTCTCAGATAAAGCCGGCGTCGCGAAGACGTTCCACCTCCTCGGAGGCAGCCCTCATCTTCTCGCCACCTAGATTCCGCTTCTTTTGTCTGATCGGTTTGAAATTGGGGTTGGCATTCAGCCGGTGTACAATTACCCGGGGGTCAACGCCGGGCATGTCATCAGGCGACCATGCGAAGATGTCAAGGTTCGCCTCTAAGCACTCGATCAGCTTGCTTTTCAAGTCAGGGCCCAGCCCCGATCCGATGGAAACGAATCTTCCCTCGACATTTGTGACTGGGATCTACTCCTGTTCTTCTGCGGGAGTGGGTCTCGGCCCGTACCTCAAGTCAGTGAGGCCATCGAATCTTCAGGTTGCCCAGCGGGTTTCTCGTCTGCTAGCTGGTAGAAGATCTTTAGCTTCCCTGCGTCGCCGTCGACTCGCCCGATCCCACTTGGGGTCTGAAACCTGATCGTTCGGTGGTGATTCGAGACCACCGCGTCAATAGTGTTGAGGAGCGGGCGGCCGATGATCCCATTGTACGCCGACCCGATCCTCAGCACCACAAACTCCACCGTCAGGGTCACCGAGTCTGGTGGCCCTCCGAGGGTGACTGGGAGGTGGATCGCCCCAATGATGGGTGTGGAATGACCCGTGAAGCCCACCACGGGCCTCGAGCATGGCTCCAGGTCCTTGTCCTGCAGTCCCATCCTTTCTAAAGTCGACATGAAGAGGATGTCGCATGAGCTGCTAGTATCGACTAGCAGCCGCCGGACCATGGACGTGTCGATGACTACGGACACCACTAATGCTTCGTCTGGCCACGGTTTCTCCCTCGCTGCACCGGGCGGCGGAGGGCTCCTGTACTCCATATCATGGTCCTCCTCATGGTCGGCCCGAGGTCGCCTTGGAGTCCTGGCTTGAAGCGTGCGTCGGGGAGTCATGGTCCCTTCCCGGTGACCGTGGTGGGGGCCGACGCCCGACGCCGGGGTCGCGTCCCTCCTTCGTTGCGGAGGGTGGAGCCGTGTCATTGTCGGTGCGATTGTTTTACGTGGGTTTTAGCTCGTTCCCACAGACGGTGCCAGATGTTTACGGGTGTTTTCTCACCACTGGATCGTTGACTGACGACTGTTGGGTCAACTTGGTCAAGGGGTCGGTTGGGATCCCTTGGATAAGCTCACGTGCACTCGGCGTGAGTCGGAGACAGAGTCGAGGTCGAACGTCGATCCTTGGCTGAAGCGGGGCCGAGGGGTAGCCTCGGCTCTATTCGATGGGCTCGGTCTCGGTTGGATGCGCGTCGAGGGGTAGCCTCGGCGCTTCCCTTGGGGCTTGTTCTTCGGTGGATCGCCACACCCGCTTGCAACGAGGGTGGTCGTCGGGCGTAGAGGGGTAGCCTCGGTGCCTCGGTCAGCTTCTTCCTGAACAGACGAGATACACGTCAGGGTGGCCGGACCTTGGATCCAGCCAAATCCCCTCCGATGCCTAAGTCAGATCAGGGTCTGAAAAGTACTCGGCGGGGTAGGTTCGACTCGAGAGGAGATCGACACGCTGACCCATGGCACGAGCAGGGGGAGGGAAATGCGATTGTGGAAGGTCAAGGTCGTTGATGGTATACCTCAAATCAGAATACCTGGGGTTCGATCCCCTTGGCGGTCGCTCTTGCTACCCTCTTATAGGGTCCATGCCACGATTGCCCCCGATCCACGTCCTTCGTCCCCCCCCCCCCTCACGCCCCCGCGATCCGCCTTCTTCAAGGCGCCTGCGTGCGTCGTGGGGGACGTTGATTATCGGACCACTTAATGGTCATTAAGGGACCACGGTTTCAGGGGAGCGGCCATCTCGGAGGAGCACGAGAAGATCGTGCGTCCTCTGGGCCAGTCTGGCCTGACATAAGGCTTCATCCATGGGCCTCGTCTGGCGTGGCCCAGTCTCACTAATGGGTCTCTCGTTCACAGCTGGGCTTCAGGTCTCCGTTTCTTGGGCCTCTCCAAAGTAATTGTATCAGCAATGAATAAAAGTAAAATGTTTAACTATATGCTTATGAAGTATTAAGGCTATAACCCGTGTAATCCATAGTAAGGAATCAATGTTTGTAAAGAATCTATTATTCAGGAGCAACAGGTCCAAGCAGCAAAAGGTCTGTATCTTCATTTGTAATCATGTATGCACGCACCAACTAAATTAGCCGCTTGCCCATAACACCTTTATAGTGTTTCTCTCTCATCACATATTTATTCCCTTTTGTATCATTTTTCAGTTGTTTATCTAATAAATTTTAATTAAACTTCTGAGACTTTATGATACACAGTCAATTTTGTATTGCAAGCCACAACTCTTGAGTGCAGTTGCTGCATTGCAGCTTCCAGCAACTTTTCTACACAAGCAAAGAAATTAAGCACGAGCTTGTAAGGCCCAAGAATGCTGTGGTGACTGCTGCCCAAACGGTGGGGTCGAGCTTGAGCTACCATAGTGGTGCTAAATGTTGGGCTTCTCCTCACTCCTGATAGTAATATCTTAGGGAGTTGCCACACACACATACCAAATTGCTCTGTGCACGTCCGCTTTTTGAAATGAATAGTAAATTGACTTTTTGAAAGACCCAAAAATACACCGGCATGTAATGAACTGTTGTGCGCACTGAGTAATTTTGCTCTTCAACATGTCTTTTTACTCAACGCACACAGATATACAAATTCTGACAACGCACAACCGGCAAAAGTTTGGCCCATTGTGCACTCAGAGTAAAAATGTCGACAGTTTAAAAAAATAACTCAGCGCGCACAACATGCCAAACTTTTGCCGGCTGTGCACGCTAAGTAATTTTTCTCACTGTCCACAAAATTACTCAGTGTGCACAACCGACAAAACTTTTGTCCGTTGTGCGCTCTGAGTAATTTTTCTTAATGTAACCATTTTTACTTAAGCGCGCACAACGAGCAAAAGTTTTTCCGGTAGTGCACGATGAGTAATTTTTCTCCACTTCCACCATTTTTACTCAGCGCTCACAACGACAACAAACCATTCTATTCCTGAATAAACCCGAATGCGAACAGTCTTGTGTCCATCCAAAAGCGCAAAAAGCTAACGAGCTAGGGTTTGATCAATAGAGACTGGATGATTTCTTGCATAGATCAAAAAAGATCTATGGCTAGTTTGTAACTCTTGTCGATCTTGTTTAGGGTTTAACCATGTCACCCCGCAAACGAGTTAGAAAGCCGACGATCACCGTCGCTGATTCAATAGCTCTGTCGAGAGATCGAGAAGATACTCATCCGACCGAAGACCAACCAGAGTCATCGACTCATCCACTATCATCTTCTCAATATATGTCTATTGATGTTCCATCTCCTACATCGTCTGTCGACCCATCATGATCTCAGCACCCTCCAGCTCACAATGATCCTCCTGCTCATTCCGAATTTTCAGCTCTTGAAGACCCCTTCGAGGCTGTCAGAAATAGGGTTGAATATTTGATCGATGGTTAGATGTGTATGGATGGTCGTCAGATTTCCTTCTGTGACGACCTTGATAGAGTCGAGTCTACGGTCTTTGGACTTGGTCGGATTCATATTCAGATCATTGATTCTCTCTGTCGTATCCAGGACAGCCCGAGTCCTCTGTCTGATACATCATCCTCCACACAGCCTCCTGAGGATTTGATCCAATGTTAAGGAGAATTTGAGTTCAGTATCTCTGGCATCTGGAATGTGGCTACTATGATGCATAACAAGCTCACTGTTGTGAAGGGCAAGGTTAAAAATACCGGGGAGAAATTAGACACACTCCTACCCACGGCCAGAGATATTACTACTCTTGCCCCTTCAGAACTCAGTGGTATCTCGTTTACCACTTACTCCACCTTCAGCCTGATGGCATTTAGGACTGAACTACGAGCCTCTCTCCATCTAAGAAATGTATTTTTGAGCTCTGTCTAAGAGAGTGCAAAGGATAGGTTATCAGGAATTTTGGGAGATTAGGTATGTTAACTTTATATGTGTATTTGGGAATATGGTTTGTATACTTTTGTTAGGGTATACGTATGTCACATTTTGCTATATGTGAATGATACTTTTGGATGGTGTCACATGATATGTTCTTCAATGTGACCTCTAATGACATTTTTGTTAGCCATGGTGTTTTATTTTGTAACATCGATGTCATCATTATCGATATGTATGTATGTATGTATGGAATTCTTCTTTTATTTGAAATATGTCATTATGTCTCTTTATACTCTTTTGCACTTCCAATATGAATGTTGATATTATTCTCCATATTTATGTTTCAGTATCAGTGTGCTTATTGATGCTACATTGAAGCAAATTACAAAATTATCATATCTGATTGATGCTACCATGAACTAAGACCAAAATTGACATATCTGATACATTGATGATGTATTGAAGCACGGACCACACTTGCCATATCTGATACATTGATGCTAAAGCAAAGTCCAAATTTGACATATCTACTGCATTGCTGCTAAATTGAAGCACACTTTAAAATTGAGATATCTGATACACATTAATGCTACCTTGAAGCAACATTGACATCTCTAATACATTGCTATCCAACATTGACATATCTGATACATTGCTGTTACCGAGAAAAGAAGTCCAAAATTTAGATATCTGATACACTGATATTTAGCAAAGTCCACAAATGATGAAGTTTCATGATGTGAAGTCCAAAATGTGGAAGTTTCAGATTGCATGTATCAATTTGTACCAGAATAATATAATTTGGTGTATCAGTTTGTAATATTGGATAGAATCGATACTGATACATGCAAATATTGAAGGAAATGTACTGCAAACTGATAATGATACAAAAATGAGTAGTTTTGCTTGTTGTGTGCTTGTTGAGCAAATTTGTTATCCTAACAAAATTTATGTCCGTTGTGCATGTTGAGCAATTTTTTTATTGGCTATCAAATTTGCTCTACGCGCACGACCGGTAAAACTTATGGCCGTTGTGCACGTTGGGAAATTCATGATCAATTTGGTGGGTGTTTCATTGATTATTTTTTAGTAGTAATTTGAAATTAGTAATTCTGCCCGTTGAGTAATTTGCAATAGTAATTGGTGTGTGCGCGATTAGTAATTCTGCTCAAATTGCCCGTTGTGCGCACTGAGTACTTTTTCTACAATGTCACCATTTTTACTCATCGCACACAACGGGCAAAAGTTTTGTCCATTGTGTGTGTTGAGTAATTTTTCTACAATGTCACCATTTTTAGTTATCGCGTACAACCGGTAAAATTTTTGCATGTTGTGTGCATTGAGTAATTTTTCTACACTGTTACCATTTTTACTCAGCACGAACAACTTGCAAAAGTTTTGCCTGAGTAATTTTTCTACAATGTCACCATTTTTACTCAGTGCGCACAACTGTCAAAATTTTTGCCAGTTGTGCGTGCTGAGTAATTACTCAGCGCGCACAACAACGACAACAAAACCAATTTATAGTCGAACAAACCCGAGAATGCGAACAGTCTTGTTTCCAAAGACGCGAAAATCTAACGAGCTAGGGTTTGATTTTGGCCTAATAAATTCAGCTATTTCATTGATCAATAGAGACTGAAGATTTCCTGAATGGATCAAGAGAAGATATACTGCAGAGCAACAGAGTTTTGGGATTTTGTTGCCCTAAAATTGTCGAAGGAGTACTCAGTGAATTGTAAAATTGGTAAGAAATTAATTGAATCCAAGTAATTGGGTATTTATTACTATTTTAAGAAATTGATTGATGAAATGTACTGTTTATACATGAATGCACATAAATTACGAAGATTGAGATGGACTTATTACAAATTGAGCGAATTGTTGAAGAAGAGGATAACCAATCAAAGGTGCATAATTTTTCCGATATGTTGAATGAAAAATTGATTGATTATTTTTGTACGTGATAAATCAGGTTAATGTAGAAAGCTCAGAGGTAAAAGAAGATTTACAAAGAAGTTCACAACAAAGAAAATTTTCAAAAGTAAATACGATCTTGTTAAGTGGATAAAGTCAGTCGGTAGTTGATTCGAGGTAAATATTGCATATATAACACCTCATCTAGTGCTATTTTGTGCATATTTCACGCATATGTGGTCTCTAATACAATCGAATTTTGATTATTATCATTTATTAGAGCATAATCTTATTCTATGAACAAAAAATTATTTTACTGCGTATTCTGGTTCTCTCATATTTTAAATGTGTAGATCTTAGTCTTACGATTCTAACGGCTATTTATTCATATTTTTTTGAAACAAGTGCTAATTTCTATGAAGTTTTGAATGCAGAATACCATTTAAATGACGAAATACGGTCGAAATACGAAAATACAGCCGCCATACGCGATACCACTCGACTGGATATGCCACGTGGCCACATCTTGTTGATTCCTGCCCACCATCCGACGGACGTAAAGGCGGGCGACTCGGCTGCCTCGTGGCCGTAGATCAACAATCCAACGGTCAGGATTAAACTCGAAGTGGATTTGGATTCAAATGAAGCGGGATAATGTAGCGGGATCTCTTAGGTGATGTGGCATATTAAGGATAGTCGGATTAAGATCCAACGG
The DNA here is from genome assembly GCA_030789695.1 of Scilla litardierei. Lineage (NCBI taxonomy): Eukaryota > Viridiplantae > Streptophyta > Magnoliopsida > Asparagales > Asparagaceae > Scilla > Scilla litardierei. Next base: position 707,819,081 of record CM061142.1, read on the forward strand.
TCACGAAACAATCGAAGTGGAGCACAGCAGCGAAGCGAGCGTTAGCCCGCGAGTGGACACATGGCGGATTCTAAGCAGATCCTGCCCATATGTACGGTCCATATATGATGCGGACAAGTGGGTGCGCTTGTAAGCAATAACGAAGCGAGTTTGAACCCGTTATGACTCCCAAACCTGCAATACCTCTATTTAACTATATTTTCTAGGGTTTTGGGGTATTTTGTGCGTATTTTGAGCTCTAGAGAGCGTATTTGGCCGTGAGTTTTGGAGGCCCTGGAGACAGAGACTAGGGGCTACTGTTGAAGGAGATCAAGGGTCTAAATGGAGGAAATTGGTGATAAAACTCTTAACTTTTCTCTTGTATTTCTTATGTATATTTAGTATTTGAACACATATTTGTATTTGGATATGGTTCTTTTCTCTCCAAGCGTAGCTAATCTTTATATGTGTAGGTTGTGATATAGTTAAGGCTTTGTAATCCTTGATTTAATATCTTTTCGCTCTATATTGACGTCAAAAACACGTATATCATTGATTTCTACGTATATCTTGTTTGAGTATGTTATACGAAGACGTGGGCATGCTTGAATCGAATATGATCTAAGTAAGACTTATTCATGATGCGATCCGAGAAGATGTATCGTGACCCAAGCGGGCGCTTATACGTATTTTCTTTATGAAATCGATATTTTACATGATTACTTCTTGGCATGTTATTCTACGCTTTATTGCCAGACTTTCTGACGTTCTCATGTCGTAGCTAGATGAAACGTTGCGTTATAGAAAATATATTAATAATCATTGATTGCAAACACCCTAACGAAACCACAACTGACACATATCTCCATATTGGTACTCTAGTATCGAATTCACCATAATTATCGTAGGATATTGTTTTCGTATTAAAACCCCTCGACACCATTACTTTTATCTCTAAAAGGTGATCGTTTTTATCGTTTTAGTACTATTTATAAACTTAAATTTGTGGTTTTACAGGTCAGTTGTCCCGTGGATACGATACTTGGACTCACCAAGATTATTACTTGTTCGATCTCCTACACTTGGGAGTAACGCTCACATCTTTTGAGAGGGGTCAAGTTTGTGGCGCCATTGCCAGGGATAACGGTACTTGTGATCTACAATTTCAGTTTTTACGGAGGAACATTCGGTGAGATCCTTCCATCTTATAGTTTATGACTTTTATTAGGTTGTTTTTGTCTTTATTTTTGTTTGTTTAAAAAATGAAATATATGGAATTCTATCGCACAAACTATTTATATGATGCAGAGTACACTATTGAGCAGAAGCACAGAATGGAGAAAGCCCAGATCGCCAACTTCTATCAAAGAGACTGTGAAACTTCTTTGTCTTGGATAAGGTTAACATGCCTACTATTGGGCTATCCGTAGCATGGGTACACAAAGAAAGAGCTTATAGAGTCCTTATTTGGACTACGACCACAATTGCAGGAATTTTTGGGAGTCAAGACATCGACAAAGGCGTGGAATTACATGTAGTTCTCACAAGAGAATGACCAAATCATGAATGTGACTTCAGCGAGTGATCCAACGGAACCTTCTTGTGACGACACTGGGGCATGCCTTGATCAAGGAGAGCAAAGTGTAGACATACCCTTGCAACTCTTTAAAGAGAAAGTTCAATTGCTCATTCAGACACATGAGGCTAAATCCCATCAATTCCAAGAAAATTTCCTTGCTCGGAGTCGGTAGATTCAACAATCCATTGAAAATATTACTCTAATTACACAGGAAAATAATTCTTTTGAAATTCAACTTCAAGAATCTAATATGACTATTGCAGGTATACCGAGCGAGCCATGTAACGATGAAAGCATAAATCAAAAGGTTAGCATGGCAAGAAGTGTGTGCAAAGGAGTAGACGAGCTAGCAATTTTGGATGAACAGGAGCAGGAGACAACTAAGAAAAAGAGTTTAGAGAACATCAATATGGAGCCCGAACCGTTCTTTCCACCAGTTTTTTCCCAAAATCATTCATTTCTCTCTCCCATGGCTGAGCATCATACCGAGAGCAGTGCAAATTTTTCAGGGAGTAGTCATCAACATGCCTTACTTTATTTTACGTACTTTGATGACTATATTTGGAATATGTTTATTGCAAAGAATTTTAGACTAAATTGGACTCACATAACTCATCTCTTGCAGGACATAGGTAAACAATGTATGAAGGTGCTGGGAGTTATGTTGCTGGGGTCTAACTTAGCTAGTGGAGGACGAATACTCACCGAGGAGCACAAGGAGCAAATAGAACAACTGTCTTAACAATTAAAGATCCTTGATCCTCCATTTGATCACGGTGTCTTCTTTCTACTAGCGTAGATTTTTATATGCTTTCTAGAACATTTGCTTTTGAATATACTCGTACACTTTTTGACATTGAGGACAATGTACATCTTTAGTTGGGGGGAGTACGAGACCTTTAGGAGACCTTTGGATATTTTTTAATAAATTGATAGAAAAGAAATAAATCACCAATTTGCATCATTTAATACTCATTCAATCATAATGTTATTAGATTATTATGCGTTAATCGAATTCTAAAAATCGTTTATGGCTTGAATTAATTATTTTTTCTTCATGGAGTTAATCATTAATATGCCGTTTATGAAGACTTTCAATAGCTATGATTAATATTTCAAAATGGTTTGAATTTATTTCTTGCAAGTTATTGTGATGCTTAAGTTTAAAGTGGACACGATTGATTGGATTAGTTTTCGAGTTGAAGGGGAATTTGGCCAATGATTCTAAAGTTTATGTCCATGTTTATGGGTGTTGAGTTGCTTACAAAAGAAAAAACGTGAAAAAAAATAAGAAAAAGAATAAAATGCACTGTTTCATTGAGTTTATTAATTAGCCGGGTCTTCGTGCCTCAGGAAGCATTATAGATTCGCATCGCAAGATGGTTGAATGGGGAGTGAATAAAAAAGGGAGATAATAAAAACTTAGATGATTCGAGTTATTAGGTTCGAGTGCCTCTTCTAAGCTAAATGACGAAGGTCGTCCGACCTAAGAGTCATTAACTGAATGCCCATTACATGGATCCTTCTAAGTTATGAAAAAAGGAAGGAAAAAAAGAAAGATACGGTGAATAAACAAAGCAAACTCAACACCCACAAATCGGACAATCTTTATGCGATACCAATTCCTTGGAAATAAGAAAACTAGGATATGACACCGTGTCATACTTTCACTTGCACAAAACGATGCTCGCATGGTATTTATTCAAATTAAATTAGAGAAAATATCATGTGATTGATCTTCTTCATGAATTGTGTATATTGGGTAAATATTGCATATACAACACCTTATTTAGTGATATTTTGTGCATATTTGACGCATATTTGGTCTCTAATACAATCATATTTTGATTATTATCATTTATTAGAGCATAATCTTATTCTATGCATAAAACATTATTTTACTAAGTATTCTGGTTCTCTCATATTTTTAATGTGTATATCTCAGTCTCACGATTCCAACGGCTATTTATTAATATTTTTCTGAGATCTATGCTAATTTCTATGAATTTTTGAATGCAAAGTACCATTTAAATGAAGAAAAACGGCCGACATACGAAAATACGGCCGACATACACGATGTCGCTCGACCGGAGACACCACGTGGATGCATCTTGTTGATTCCCGCCCACCATCCGACAAACGCAAAGACAGGCGATGCGGCCGCCTCGTGGCCATAGATCAACAATCCAACGGTAAGGATTAAACCCGAAGTGGATTTGGGTTTAAATGAAGCGTGCGAAAGTAGTAAGATCTCTTGGGCGACGTGGTGCATTGAGGGCAGTCGGATTAAGATTCACGGTCATGAAACAAGCGAAGCAGGCAGAAACCCGCTAGTGGACACTTGGCGGATTCTAAGCAGATCCCGCCCAGATGTGCGGTCCATATATGATGCGGCCAAGCGGGTGCGGTTGTAAGCGATAACGAAGCGGGTTTAAACCAGTTATGACTCCCAAACCCTGCAATACCTCTTTTTAAATATATTTTCTAGGGTTTTGAGGTATTGCTTTGCGTATTTTGAGCTCTAGAGAGCGTATTTGGCCGTGAGTTTTGGAGGCCCTGGAGAAATAGGCTAGGGGCTACTATTGAAAGAGATTTAGGGTCTAATTGGAGGAATTTGGTGATAAAACTCTTAACTTTTTTCTCGTATTTGGTGTATTTCTTACGTATTTTGTGTATTTGAACACGTATTTGTCTATGAATATGGTTTCTTTTCCTCCATGCATGGCCCACCGACCCGTTCGACCATAAGGCTGGGGCAACTCTCCCAGCTGGCCGATCACCTGTTCGACCGTAAGGCTGGGGGCAACTCCCCCAGCGGTCGATCAGCCGATCGACCGTAAGCCTGGGGGTAGCTCCCCCAGCCGACCGACTGACCCGTTCGACCATAAGGCTGGGGGAAACTCCCCCTGTTGGCTGATCACATGTTCGACCGTAAGGCTGGGGTAACTCCCCCAGCAGGTCATTCAGCCAATCGACCATAAGCCTGTGGGTAGCTCCCCCAGTTGGCCGATCCACCTGTTCGACTGTAAGTCTGAGGGCAACTCTCCCAGCATGCCGATCACCCGTTCGACTGTAAGGCTGGGGGCAACTCCCCCTGTCAGTTGATCACCTGTTCGACTGTAAGGCTGGGGCAACTCCCCCAGTAGGCCGATTACCAGTTCGACCGTGAAGCTGGGGACAACTTCCCTAGCTTACCAACGGGCCGATCGTCAAACCAGTCGATACGATTCTCCCAAACCCGGATGCTCAAAACATCCCGACCAGGATTGCGGGAGGGGGCACATCACCACAACACCAAAAAGGGGGTTTTCAAACAAAATCATAGGCATTTACTTGTATATTATAGAAACCTCAGAAAAAAGCCATAGGTCATGTACAAAATGACAAACAAAAAGTGGAAATGCTACACAAATGGGCTAGGCCCCCGCTCCCTCCTGGACAGCCGAGGCAGCTGCAGGAGCACCCTCCGGCTGATCAACACCCTTAGGACGGTTGACATCAACCTCCTCCTCGCCCTCGGAATTAATCTGAAGCTCCTCAAATGGGACCCCTGAATGTGGGAATCTTCGCTTGATTTCGCTCCAGCAATGGGCAAACCCTCTTTCAAATGCATCGTACATCCTAGCGGCAACGAAGGTCATGGAATACTCTTCCACGGCTTCCTTGGTGATCTGAGCAGGGTCCACTGCCTCCAGCTCCTTGATCTGGGAATTGATGGTGGCGATCTGGCGTAGGTGCTCCGCCCTCTCCTTGATCTGGGAATCGCTTTCCCGAGAGCTTTTGTCAAGCTTGGCCAAGAGAACACGCTCCCTCTCTTCCACCAACCCCAGTAGCTCTTCGAGCTCCTTGACCTTAGTCCACTCTGTCGAACCCCCAAATTCTCTTATCTCGATGGCCTTCTCCAACTCGGTAACCCTCTCCTCGGCCTTCGATCTCGCGGCCAGTGCCAAAGACCTCTTCATGTCCGACCTCTCCAGGTCAGCCACGAGCTCGGCAATTCGGGTCTCTAACGACCTGACGCGTGCCTCGGCCTCCAAGGCCGCCTCGTCGGCATCTTCCCCGCTGTCGGCTTCTGGGTGAAACCTGCCCTTGCATCCGAAAGTGCCATGAATTGACGTCTCATCAAAAGGCTGACCGAGGACAACTACGCCAAAGGAAAAACACAAATTAGAGGCACCTACAAAGGATGAAGTGCGCTACCACAAAAGACCTTACCTGCTGGACAACCTGTATCACAAAGGCCACAAGCCTATCGCCTCTCACCCCATCAAGTACGGATTGATCCTGGGGCAGGCTACAGTTCTTAGCAAGCCAAGCCACGACCCCGCAATCCGAGAAGACGTCCTCCTTCAGTCCCATATGGAAGCGAGGACTGAGTAACCCCTCCCCCGACCGTGGTAGGTCGGCCTCGACCGACCTAAAAATGCTCAAGGACTGCTCATAGTCCTCTGGGAGTGGCCTAGAGTAGGAAGGCAAGGGGCTGCCCTAGGGCCACTTATCCTTCCTTTGGCGAGATTAAGCGGGAGCATCGAGGAGGGGAGCGTCCCCGACAGTAACGCGAACCCGGGTTTTCTTTCTCTCGCCCCCTCCTTGAACCAGCGGCACCTGCTCCCTTGTCCGCTTCACACCACCTCCGAAAGACCCATCGTACGGCTTCTTTCGAACCTCCAAAACATGATCCCTCCTCTGCGGGCTGGGATCTGGCACGGAGACCAGAATGGAGGATGGAGAAGAGCCCTGGCTGAACCCTCCTGTAAAAAGGTCAGTTAAGAGACGATCTTACTTGAACGGGACCCGTCCTATAAACTCTCCCGACTACGCCACAGGGTTCCAGAAGGACTCATCGATGGGCCACACGGTCTTCCTCAGGACGTGATCCGAGAAGAGGACATCGATCTTCCATTTGGCAACAGGGACGACCAACAAGGTGTCGACTGCCATGGTCTCTACATCAGTGAGACCGCCTAACTATAGGGTCAGCGAGCTCGTTTTCCCCCATCGAACCGGAAAATCCACCTCTGGCGGGAAAGCCCATGAAGACATACTCCCCTTCCAATGGTTGACGGCGGTTGGTAGCCCCAACACAAAGCTCTTGTTTGGAAGAGCATTGATAAAAATCCAGGCGCCCGACTTATAATACCTCATACGGAAGAAATGGGCAAAAAGGCGAAGGGTCGGCTTTATCCCATTGAGCAGACAGAGCACGATGAACCCCACCAAAGACCCGACGGCGTTGGGGTAGAATTGGTATAGGGCGAGCCCATAGGCCCTCAGGAACACTACAATGAAGGGATGGAGAGGGAATCACATCCCGAACCTGAAGCTCTGTTCATACACCCCAACTTCGCGACTGCCCGGGGAGCAGACCCTCTGGTCCTTCTTAGGGGCTCGGGCGTAACATGGGGGAAGGAGATATCTGGAACACAGCTGCCCAATCGAGCTAGCACAAACGACCGATGGCTACCCCATCACTGCAGAAGGCACCCTAAAAAGGTCACCCCCATGGCGACGGATCTCGGTGACTGATCCTAGGGGCTGAACGGGTGCGACGGTATCAGTTGACTGACCTGCCCCAGAGGCAGAAGAGGAAGATGATGAGGGACACATGATGCAGCACAGAGAAAATCTGAGGCAGACGCAGGGGACGAGAGAGGAGAAGACAGCGTTGAAAGGGCAGAGCCTTCATCCGCAAGGTAACCGCTTCCCTTTATACCGCTCCCCCGAAACCCTTCGCTCCATCGCAAGTCGTCCACCTGTGCACACGCGTTGACATCCCACGAGGCACATCACTAGAATTCTGCTCCCAGGAATTTCAACCTTGCAGCGTTACGATGGCCCTCATTCAATGCCACTGCCTCGACTAACGCTCCTGTCAACTCCACACGGATCACATCCCTTAGACCGAATCGTCAGAATCCGAACGGCCCAAGCGATGGGGCCAATTGATACGACCCTCCCACAATGGGCCAAGACTGAACGGGCTAAGCCCGTGTCGCAAACCTACGTGCATGGGAAGAACGAGGCCCCCACAAAGACTCCGAGTCGGACCGGCTTCGGACCGATGCGAATGTAGCCGCTGACCCATGCCAGTGGGAGTTAACCACTCCCCTTAAATCGTGCCCCTTAATCACCATTAAAGAGCCCCAATATGCCCACCTTCATGACCCATGAATGCACCATCAAAGTGGCAGATCATCGGGATGAAATAAGGGGATGTTGAGGGGTCATGGCCGGGGAAGATTCCTATAAAGCAACTGGAAAAAACATGGAAATGTACCTCTTTCTGGATACCAAACTTGTAGGTTTTCTTCCTGAACGACCTTATCTCCCACCTTATAATTCTCCTCCACAGCTTGGCCCGAGAACTCGCGTATCGGCCTCTCCATGAGACATACTAATCTCGCCAAGTATCCTTCAGATCCATTCTGACTTAGGCATCAGAGGGGACTTGGACAGAACCAAGGTCCCCCCCCGACGAAGCTAGAACGCATGTTCCTGAGAAGCATGCACCACATAGAAATCAAACAAATGTGCATGCAACTAGGAAAAGGACTCCCAAAACATACGCAATTTGGGGTCCTAAGAACACAAGCTTAAATGATAGGAATGTCTATGTTGATTCCTATTTTCATGATATTATTAATATTGGTAATTATGTTGGAAAGCGAAAGTCCACTTGGACTTGTCTTCCAAAGGGCTAATCCCCTTGGACCCAACAAAAATTGGGTACCATAAGCTAATGGTATACTATGTAGGTACCCAAGAAAAAGAAAGAGATCAATAAAGGTCAAATTAGCTCTAAAAGGAAAGGATGGATACTCGATAGTGGTTGGTCCAAACACATGATGAGAGATCCCTCATTGCTCTCTGAAGTGATTAGCATCAAGGATGGTGCAATGGTCACTTTTGGAGGTAACAAACGGGAACCATCGTTAGAGTAGGTATAGTCGGTAATTCCTCCAAACCTTTAATTACTAATGTATATTTAGTTAGTGGTTTGTGTTATAACCTCATTTCCATTAGTCATCTTTGTGACAAAGGTTACAAGGTTAACTTTGGAGAAGCTTTGTGTAAAATTGTTGATTCTAATTCACATGTTTTATTTACCTGTATTATGTGTAAAAATATTTATTATTTGAGCTTGCCTAAAACTGTAGAACATTGCTTAGTTGCTAATACAAATGAACAACTATTATGGCATCGCCGTTTTGGTCATGTTCATTTTAAGCACTTATATAAGTTAGCTAAGCATGATCTTGTCAAATATTTTCCAAAAATTGCTTTTGATAAGAAAAACTTTTGTGATTCATGTCAAAGAGGTAAACTTAGTAAATCATCTTTTAAACTTAAAGAAGGCATAACTTTTAAGAGGCCCCTAGAATTACTTCATCTAGATTTGTTTAAAATATGAAGCCTTTGAAGAGTTTGCCATATTTGCAAAGAAGATTCAAAATTTCTTAGGATCCACCATTATCACTATTCGTAGTGATCATGAAGGAGAATTTGTGAATGAGTCTTTTACAAAGTTTTGTGATGACACCGGGATAACTCACAATTTCTCTTTTCCTCGTGCACCACCATAAAATGGGGTTGTAGAGAGAAAGAATAGGACCCTAATTGAGTGTGCACGTACCATGCTCCATGATAGTCATCTTGGACTACAATTTTGGGCAGAGGCGGTGCACACGGCATGTTATGTACTCAATAGGATCCTATTGAGACCCTGAACGAACAAAACTTGTTTTGAGCTATTTTATGAAAAAAAGCCACAAGTTAAGTATTTTCGTGTTTTTGGTTTAAAATGTTTTATCAAGAACACCTTTGGTAACTTAGATAAATTTGAGCCAAGATCCGATGAAGGAATTTTTGTTGGATGTTCCATAGATAACAAAGCCTATCGGATATACAACAAAACCTCTTCAACGATCGAGAAATCACTACACGTATCATTTTATGACGCTTTTGATATTCCTCATGTTATTGATGATAGTGTGATGATATATGTGATTCTCTTAGTAATGTCAAGATTAATGATTCTATTATTGAGACTAACACTACTAATGAGATTGTTGAAGATGTTTCAAGTGATGCAGGGATTCCCAAATCTTACCCAACCGTTCGTAATCACCCCCATGACCAAATTATTGGAGATATTGGTGTGGATGTTCGAACGAGGTCAAGAACTGAAGAATTCTCACATTGTACATTCTTCTCTACCATTGAGCCAAAGAACATCCAAGAAGCTTGTGAGGATAGCTCTTGGATAGTGGCAATGGAAGAAGAACTCATGCAATTCGAGAGAAATGATGTTTGGGAGCTCGTTCCTCTTCCAAGTGGTTACCAAGTGATTAGGACCAAGTGGATCTTCAAGAACAAGACCGATGAGAACGAGGTCAGCACAATGAACAAAGCAAGGTTAGTAGCTCAAGGCTACCGGTAAGAAGAAGGTATTGATTTCGAAGAATCTTATGCCCCTTAGCTAGATTAGAAGCTATTAGATTGCTTTTATCTTTTGCATCTCATAAGAATTTCAAACTATTTCAAATGGATGTTAAAAGTGTATTTTTAAATGGTATTGTTAATGAAGAAGTGTATGTTTCTCAACGACTCAGTTTTATTTATGAAAAATTTCTAAACCATGTTTTCAAACTTAAGAAAGAGTTATATGGGTTGGGACAAGCTCCTAGAGCTTGGTATGATTGACTCAAACCCTTTCTTTTGGATTTAGGTTTTAAAATGGGTGAAGTTGAATCGACACTTTTTATTAAGGATTATAAAAATGACATCCTATTGATTCAAGTTTATATAGACGATATTATAGTTGGATCTACTAACTTTAATATTTGTCAAGAATTTTCTAAGTATATGAAGGATGAATTCGAGATGAGCCATATGGGTGAGCTCAACTATTTCCTTGGACTACAAATTCGACAATGAAGGATGTGATTTTCATACATCAAACCAAGTACATAGGGGAGCTTATCAAGCGATTCGAGATGGAATTGTCTTCAAGCAAACGGACTCCCATAAGTACGACAACCCATCTACACAAGAATGAGAACGAAAAAGATGTAGACGTTCGTCTATATCGAGGTATGATCGGTAGCTTACTCTATTTAACCGCTAGTAGGCCAAATATCATGTTTGTCGTATGTTTATGTGTTAGATATCAAGATAGACCTAAGGAGTACCAGTTGATTGCGGTTAAACGAATTTTTTGTTACCTCAATCATTCACTAGATTATTGGTTACTTTACCCTAAATCTAGAACATATGAGTTAATCTCATATTGTGATGTCGAATTTTCCGGATGCAAATCCGATAGGAAGAGTACTAGTAGCACTTGCCATTTTCTAGGAAATTCCCTAGTTTCTTGGTTCTCCAAGAAACAGAACTCGGTATCATTGTTCACGATTGAAGCGGAATATATTGCTGCGGGTCTTGAATGTGCAAAAGTTCTTTGGATGAGACACACTCTTAAGGACCATGGTGTCAATTGTGATACTTACCCTATCATTGTTGATAACCAAAGTGCTATATGTCTTTCCAAGAATCCGGTACATCACTCTGGTACCAAACACATAGATGTGAGACACCATTTTATCAATGATCATATAGTTAAGAAGGACATCATCTTAGAGTACATTGAACCCCAAAACAAATCGCCGACATCTTCACAAAACCTATTAAAGAAGATTCATTTGTGAGGTTGCGTAGAGAATTAGGGATTATGGGTGAATCTGAAATTTAGGAGTTCAACCTTTATGTGATATCATATTTGAACTCATATCATCATGGTACTTCTCTTCTATTGATTGATTACATGTTTCATATATATTTGTTTTAAGAGATGTATTTGAGTTTTTGATAATTTCGATTGCCTGGTTAGTTTTACGAGATTTTTGTTTTGTGCAAATCTATGATATTTTGATATTGATTTCATGATTAGATTTGTGTTAACATATAGGTCCTAGGGTGAGATGTCTATGTTTTTGGATTCTTATCTCTTTGTGCATCTCCGTACCATGACAGATGCCTCGTCTCAAATGATGTGAGAACTACTCCCAAGCGCAGGAGATCGTGCAAGTAATATCCTGGTGAGTCCAGGTATCGAATCCGCGAGACAACTGACCTGCAAAACTACAAACGTCAATCTTTAAAGAGTAATGATACGATGATAACCAACCACCTATCAAATATATTCAAGAGTTTGGAATAAGAAACGAAAATCCTGCGATATTTACGATGACTTCGGTAGGGGTACAAGTATGGAGAGTATGTGTTGGGTTTGATTTCGTTAGGGCGTGTGCAATCAACGATTATCAATACCTTTTCTATAACTCAATGTTTCGTCCGGTCAGGGCACGAGAACGTCGGAAAGTATGGCGATCAAGTATATAAAAACGTGCCAAAGGATTAATCACGTGCAACGTCAACTTCATAAGGAAAATAAACACGCATCACGAATAAGTCCGCAAAGATCAGATTCGTCTCAAGCATGCACACGTCTCCGTATAACACACCTAAACAAAATATAACTAGAAATTGACGAGACACGCAATTATACAATTAAAATAGGGCAAAAAGATATAGAAACCAACGAATGTGACACCCTAACTACGTCAACACCAACACATATGAGGTGGATGTGCTACGGTTGTGATTTCATTAGGAGTTTATAATCGCTGAATATCATGTCTTTTATATAACTCAACGCTTCACCCGGTCAAGGCGTGAAGATGTCGGAAGATAGAACGATAAAACTAGTCAAAATAGCATTAAACGTATCACTAGCAATGTTGATTTCATTAAACTATAAACACATCGATAAGTTCAGATTAATGAATATGAATTGGCTAGCCTTGTCAGGGCCTAGCCATAGGGCACATCAAAGATATCGTCAATAGAGAAATACCCATCAAATACGATGTAGAAATCAACATTACTAGCAATTTTGTCATGATAATAGGGCTAAAGACATGAAATTTAGCGACTACATACTCCTAAGTACATCACAACCATAGCACAAGGAGATTAGCCACGCATGGTGCAAAAACAAGCAAGTTTCATAGCCAAATACATCGTTCTAATAGCCAAATACAATGAAAAAGCACCAAATACGGGGTATAAGTTCAAGAATTTGTCACCAAATCTCCAAGATAGAACCCAAAACTCTTTGAGAATAGGAAGAATAGCCTCTGGAATTTTTCAGAATTTTTCCCTGGAGAAATACGCACAGTAGCCGCTCCAAAAGTCCCAAAATACGCCAGAATGTGCCCCCAAAACCCTAGAATACGCTTAAATAATAGGCATTGCGGGTTTGTGGCGCTTAACGGGTTCGAAACCCGCTCCGATATCAACTTAAACCCACACCCGTCATCGGATCGAATAGCAGCCGTCGGAACAAAGGCGGGATAGATTCCGGGAGCGCCACGTGTCCAAGCCTATTGGGTCTACGCCCGCTTCGCTTTCGAATCCGAACCAAACTCGGAATTTCTCCCGACCGTAGGATCTTGATCGGATGGATGCAAGCTCGCCACGTCGCCCGCTTTAGTTCGATCGCGTTTCAAAACGCGGGAGCTCGCTCGGCCGTTGATCAAAGCGGGTAGCATTTGAGATTGTGACGCAATGGCCAAGAATTTGCTGCGTCGATCCGCTTTCGAGTTGCCAACGGGCTCAATTCAACCGTTGGATCGTAATCCAACGGTTACGATTGACCGCCTTTAGATCCGATGCGGGGTTGAGCAATACCGTTGGATCTTGATCCAACGGTCACGATGAGGCCGCCTCTGGATTGCTCGGATCCGTTTGATCTCGATCGGACGGCTCCCATATTGCCGCGTCACTTCCACTTTGATAGCCTTCGATCTGAGCGGTCCGTCGCTCGGATTTTGCCACGTGTCAACGTCTTATTGGCTGGCGACCGTATTTCTTGTATTTTGAGTGTATTTCTTCATTTAATTGGTATTCTGCATTCAAAAATTCACAGTAATTAGTACATATATCAGAAAAATACAAATAAATAGTCGTTGGAATCATGAGATCGAGACCAAGCCATGAAAAATATAAAAAGTGCAGAAATGTTCAGTTTATTGCTCTTTTATGCTCAAATTAAGTGATTTCTCTAATAGATAATGATATAGAAAATACGAACGTATTAGAGACCAATTAAGCATCATATGAGCATAAAATAGGACTAAATTGGTGTTTAAATATGCAATATTCAACCCAAATCACACCCCCAACTAGCGATTTGCTAGTCCCTAGCAAAAAGAGCGATGAATACGGATGATTAGTAAAATAATAAATTCTATCAATTGCTTATAGTATGGCCCAATAATACGCATTCCAACATGGTCTTGACCATCAATATACACAATCCATGCACAAGATCAATCACAAGATATTTTCTCTAATTTAATTTGAATAAATAACATGCAAGCATCGTTTTGCGCAAGCGAAAGTATAACACGTCGTTATATTCTAGTCTTCTCATTTCCAAGGAATTGGCCTATCAAAACAATCATTCAAAACGTGGGTATTGAAGTTGCTTGGATTGTTCACCATTTCCGTTTTTTTAGTTCCGCGTAACGCGCATAAAGCAACATTTGCGGAAAAATGTATAACTTGGATCGCTCCATCAAATGAGTCAGTTTCTGGTCAATGGCTCCCAAATCAGACGATAATAGGGCATTAGGCCAAAAAGGACCCCTCTGACTGTACTACTCGAGCCAACCAAGTTATTTATTTAGTGACACACTTATTCATTTCATTTTTTGTACTTCTTTTTTTTTCTCTTTTCTTTTTTTTTCATAAGCAACTCAATCCCCATTTTTTGAACATAAACATTAATAACAACGGCCAAATTCTTCTTCAACTTGAAGACTTTTCTATTAAATCGTGTACACTTAAGCTTTTTCATTACATTAGCATGCATGAAATAAATTCAAGCTATTTCGAGATATTAATCATGACAATTGAAAATTTTCATGAATAGCATATTAACGGTAATTCCATGAAGGAAAAAAAATTAATTCACGCCATAAACAATCTTTAGAACTCAATTAATGCATAATCATCCGCATTTGTGGTACGTGAAGGAGTTTAAAATGATGAGAATGGTGAATTATTCTTTTCTTATGCCTTGTTTTTTTTTAAAAAATCCTAAGGTCTCATACATACCCCCCAACTAAAGATGGACATTGTCCTCAATGTCGAAAGGGATACGAGTTTATTCAAGCAAGCAACCTAGAAAGCATATAAAATCTACACTACTGGAAAGAACACACAGTGGTCAAATGGCGGATCACGAATCTTTAATGGTGGAGAAAGTTGTTCAATTTGCTCCTTGCGCTCCTCGGCAGTTATCCTTCCTCCAAAAGCTAAATTGGACCCCAGCAACACAACTCCAAGCATCTCTATAAACTGTTTACCAATGTCCTGCAAGAGATGAGTTATGTCAGTCCAAATTTGTTTAAAATTCCTTTCAACAAAAGTATTCCATATGTAGTCATCAAAATAGGTGAAATAAATTAAAGCATGTTGACGACTACTCCCTGAAGGATATGCACTACTCTTGGCATGATGCTCAGTCATTAGAGAGAGGGGTAAATGATTTTGGAAAAAAACTGGGGGAGGGAATGGTTCAGGCTCAATAGCGATGATCTCTAAGCCCATGTCCCTCGCTATTTCTTCCTCCTGTTCATCCAAAATTGCTAGCTCGTCCTCTCTTTTGCACACTTTTCCAGCCATGTTAATGTTTTCATTCGTGACTTCATCGTGGCATGGCTCACTCGATATACCTGCAATAAAAGATAAACTCACATTAGATTCTGGAAATTTAATTTCAAAGGCATTACTTTCTTCTAAGCAAGTGGCAATCAGAGTAAGATTTTCAATGGATTTCTGAATCTGCCGACTCCGAGCAAGGAAGTTTTCTTCGAATTGATGGGATGTAGCCTCATGTGTCTGAATGAGCAAGTAAACTTCCTCTTTCAAGGATTGCAATGGTACTTCTACGCTTTGCTCCCCTTGATCAAGGCTTGAAGGCTCCATTGAATCGCACTCTGAAGTCTTTTTCATGATTTCTTCATTCTCTTGTAAAGACTCCATGTAATTCCACGCCTCTGTCGGCGTCATGGCTCCCAAGAATTCTTGCAGCTGTGGTCGTAGTCCACCTAGGAAGGACTCCATAAGCTCTTTCTTTGTGAACCCATGCTGCGGATAGCTCGATATTATGTCTGTGAACCTCCTCCAGGCCTGAAAGAAAGTTTCAAAATCATTCAGATTAAAACCAATGATCTTGAGCTTCTCCTTCATATGTTTGTGTGCAATATCGTACTCTGCATCATACAAATTGTTTGTGCGATAAAAATTCATGTATTCAATATACTCCATATCCTCCATTTTCTTTTTTGAAAATTTTTTTTATAAAGAGAAAACAAAAGAAAAAAAATAAAAAAATCCTAAACTATAAGATGGAAGGATCTCACCGAATGTTCCTCTAAACGAACTGAAATCGTAGCTTACAAGTACTGTTATCCCCGGCAACGGCGCCAAAAACTTGTCTCGTCTCAAATGATGTGAGAACTACTCCCAAGCGCAGGAGATCATGCAAGTAATATCCTGGTGAGTCCAGGTATCGAATCCGCGGGACAACTGACCTGCAAAACTACGAACGTCAATCTGTAAAGAGTAATGATACGATGATAACCAACCACCTATCAAATATATTCAAGAGTTTAGAATAAGAAACGAAAATCCTGCGATATTTACGGTGACTTCGGTAGGGGTACAAGTATGGAGAGTATGTGTTGGGTTTGATTTCGTTAGGGCGTGTGCAATTAACGATTATCAATACCTTTTCTATAACTCAACATTTCGTCCGGTCAGGGCACGAGAACGTCGGAAAGTATGGCGATCAAGTATATAAAAACGTGCCAAAGGATTAATCACGTGCAACGTCAACTTCATAAGGAAAATAAACACGTATCACGAATAAGTCCGCAAAGATCAGATTCGTCTCAAGCATGCACACGTCTCCGTATAACACACCCAAACAAAATATAACTAGAAATTGACGAGACACGTAATTATACAATTAAAATAGGGCGAAAAGATATAGAAACCAACGAATGCGACACCCTAACTACGTCAACACCAACACATATGAAGTGGATGTGCTACGGTTGTGATTTCATTAGGAGTTTATAATCGCTGAATATCATGTCTTTTATATAACTCAACGCTTCACCCGGTCAAGGCGTGAAGACGTCGGAAGATAGAACGATAAAACTAGTCAAAATAGCATTAAACGTATCACTAGCAATGTTGATTTCATTAAACTATAAACACATCGATAAGTTCAGATTAGTGAACATGAATTTGCTAGCCTTGTCAGGGCCTAGCCATAGGGCACATCAAAGATATCGTCAATAGAGAAATACCCATCAAATACGTTGTAGAAATCAACATTACTAGCAATTTTGTCATGATAATAGGGCTAAAGACATGAAATTTAGCGACTACATACTCCTAAGTACATCACAACCATAGCACAAGGAGATTAGCCACGCATGGTGCAAAAACAAGCAAGTTTCATAGCCAAATACATCGTTCTAATAGCCAAATACAATGAAAAAGCACCATATACGGGGTATAAGTTCAAGAATTTGTCACCAAATCTCAAGATAGAGCCCAAAACTCTCTGAGAATAGGAAGAATAGCCTCTGGAATTTTTCAGAATTTTTCCCAGTAGAAATACGCACAGTAGGGGCTCCAAAAGTCCCAAAATACGCCAGAATGCGCCCCAAACCCCTAGAATACGCTTAGATAATAGGCATTGCGGGTTTGTGGCGCTTAACGGGTTCGAAACCCGCTCCGATTTTAACTTAAACCCACACCCTCATCGGATCGAATAGCAGCCGTCGGAACAAAGGCGGGATAGATTCTGGGAGCGCCACGTGTCCAAGCCTATTGGGTCTGCGCCCGCTTCGCTTTCGAATCTGAACCAAACTCGGAATTTCTCCCGACCGTAGGATCTTGATCGGATGGATGCAAGCTCTCCACGTTGTCCGCTTTAGTTCGATCGCGTTTCAAAACGCGGGAGCTCGCTCGGCCGTTGATCAAAGAGGGCAGCATTTGAGATTGCGACGCGTGGCCAAGAATTTGCTGCGTCGATCCGCTTTCGAGTTGCCAACGGGCCCAATTCAACCGTTGGATCGTAATCCAACGGTTACGATTGACCACCTTTAGATTCGATGCGGGGTTGAGCAATACCGTTGGATCTTGATCCAACGGTCACGATGAGGCCGCCTCTGGATTGCTCGGATCCGTTTAATCTCGATCGGACGGCTCCCATATTACCGCGTCACTGCCTCTTTGATAGCCTTCGATCTGAGCGGTCCGCCGCTCGGATTTCGCCACGTGTCAACGTCTTATTGGCCGGCGACCGTATTTCTTGTATTTTGAGTGTATTTCTTCATTTAATTGGTATTCTGCATTCAAAAATTCACAGTAATTAGTACATATCTCAGAAAAATACAAATAAATAATCGTTGGAATCATGAGCTCGAGACAAAGCCATGAAAAATATAAAAAGTGCAGAAATGTTCAGTTTATTGCTCTTTTATGCTCAAATTAAGTGATTTCTCTAATAGATGATGATATAGAAAATACGAACGTATTAGAGACCAATTAAGCATCATATGAGCATAAAATAGGACTAAATGGGTGTTAAAATATGCAATATTCAACCCGAATCAACAGACGACTGTCATTCATTCGACAATCGACTGCCCAACTCAATTTTATCAAACAGCAGACCGCATTTTTCGTACAGACGACTGATCAATATTTTATAGTCGACTGTCCATGTAACAGCCGACTGCAATTTTGTCATCAGGCGCCTGTCCAAACTTTCAGAAGTCTCTGTTTTATCATCGAATTTTTGATTGTCTGTCAGTCGACTGATGTGTATGTTACAGTCGATTGTCTATCTGACATGCGGCTTGAATAGCTCACTAGTCGACTGCCTGCCAACCTAAGCCCATCTTTATCCTTTCTACCAGTCGACTGATGATTTTTCATCGGTCGGCTGTCAACTGTTGTGGCGGTTCGTTAAGTTGATCTGAGCCATCGATTTTTCGATCCAACGGCCCAGATTCTTTAGACCCCTCTTTATATCATCGAGAGATGTCGATTCGTTCACTTGTTTTCTTTCTTATCCGACTGAAAAATCCCTCGTCTTCCTCCTTCGAACTCCACCGTCGATCTCTCCACAGTCGATTTCATGCCTATTTCGAAAACTCTATACCCCGTTCTTTCGATTTCTGAGTCAATTGTCTCCCTCTTGATCGTTCATCACCGTTTAGGTATCGCTCTATTTCGCTTATCGACTCGTGCATACCCTAGCTTCTTATTATCAATATTCATGGATCCAGCAAGTCCAGCTTCATCAGGGGAGTTCTTGGGAATTTTCGTCGCTGACCCGATTCCCTCAGCCTCTGCGACTGAACCTCCTTCTCCTCCTGCTGAACAGCCACCCCATCCTCCACCGTCTGTTCCGCTCGAAGATTTTCTACTCGCTCAACTCTGTGACCGAGTCTCTGCGATCGAAAAGCTTGCTTCCTCCATGGATCAGAAGCTCTCTATACTTCTTGAGCTTCAGTACAAGTCGTTCTTGTATCACAGCTTCCCTATTCCGGCCGAACTCTAGGCCATGTTTCCTTCGTCTGAGCATACTCCCCATTCAGATGTCCCCCTGCTCCAGGCTTCGTGCCTCCGTCCTCTGTTGTCCAGCTCACTGTCTCTGATCACGTTGTGTCTCCTTCTGCTGGTGCGTCGTCATCAAAGAGGAAGACCCATGTCTACCCTTCTCGCCGCTCTGCCAGATTGATGTTCCGTCAGTCTGGTCGCCCTCATGACCCATCAGTCATCCAGATTGAGTGATACAGACTGCTGCTGATGCTGGATAGACTCTCACCATATGATTTGTTTTGCTATTTTGGTTGTAGGGTCTATATGGATCTTGTATTTTTGTTTTGGGATGATGTCTGTCTGTTAATCATATGGATGATGTATTTTGATCACTTTTGTGGATGTACATGAGTGTGTGACTGTATTTTGTGCTTGTGTATCTTTGATCATATATATATATATATGAAAATGCAGTTACTTCATTTTCTGTTTCACACGTTGTCTCATTGTTTATCTTATATGTGTGAATTTTGTGACATTATCTCCTTGTATGCAATATCATGTGTATGATGTGTTTTCTCGTATTCTGTGCATCCTGGTTGCACCAAGATGTACCAGGATCTTCGTCTGAATTATTGGTGGCATGGTATGAAGAGGAGCGTGGCTCAGAGTGTAGCCAAGTGCTTGGTTTGCCAGCAAGTGAAGGCGGAGCATCAGCGTACGGCCGGGTTGCTACAACCGCTTCCGATTCCGGAGTGGAAATGGCAACACATCACTATGGATTTCGTGACTGGACTACCTCAGAGTCCGAAGCAGAATGACGCGATTTGGGTGATCGCAGATCGATTGACCAAATCTGTGCACTTTATTCCGTTCCGAGTGGGACAGTCCACTGAGGCGCTAGCAAGGAGATATATGGAGGTAAAATTCTCTTACTCTCCGTTTTATTTTCTTTTCCTAGTGTGGATAGTGATGTAACGTGAATCATGCAGGAGATTGTGCGACTTCATGGAATCCCCGTGAGTATCGTGTCGGACAGAGACACGAGGTTCACATCTCAGTTCTGGCAGAGTTTGCAGAAGAGTTTGGGTACGCGTCTGAGTTTCAGCACGGCGTACCATCCGCAGACGGATGGCCAGTCCGAGAGGACGATTCAGATTTTGGAAGACATGCTGAGGGCGTGCATGTTGGATTTCAAGGGTTCGTGGGAGGACCATCTGCATCTGGTAGAGTTTTCCTACAACAACAGCTTCCAGGCGAGTATTGGCATGGCGCCTTTCGCCGCTCTTTATGGGAGGAAATGTCGATCGCCATTGAGTTGGGATGACGTTGGTGATCGGGAGCTGTTGGGACCTGAGATGATCGTGGAGGCCGTGGATATCGTCAGGAATATTCGGGAGAGGTTGAGGATTGCTCAGGACCGTTTTAAGCATTGGGCGGATGCTAAACGTCGTCCTTTGGAGTTTCAGCCGGGCGACCATGTGTTCTTGAAGATTTCCCCGAATCGTGGTGTGATTCGTTTCGGGAAGCGAGGGAAGTTGAGCCCGCGATACATTGGACCGTTTGACGTTTTGGAGAGGGTTGGCGAGGTAGCTTATCACTTGGCCTTGCCGCCATCTTTGGAAGGAGTTCACAATGTTTTCCATGTGTCGCAGCTTCGTCGATACATTAGCGATCTGTCTCATGCGGTGGATTTTTCGGAGATTACCGTTCGCCCCGATATGACGTATGACCAGCATCCAGTGCAGATTCTGGACAGGCGTCAGAAATCACTTCGGAACAAGATTGTCAATCTTGTGAGGGTAATGTGGCGACACGGCTCACCTGGAGAGTCTACTTGGGAGAATGAGGATGAGATGTGAGAGCGGTTCCCACTTTTGTTTCCGGACTCGTGAGTATTTGGAAATTCCGAGGACGGAATTTTTCTTAAGTTGGGGAGGATGTAACGACTGCTTTTCATGTATTTGGATTTATTATAATATAATATATGTTTTGGTGGATTTTCTCCTCGTGTGTGGTTTTCGTCTCCGTAACTTTCATTTTCGAATGTTTCGTCGTGTTTTCTCGTTTCTTCCTTAGGATTGTCGATTTCGAAGTATGTCATTCGTGACGGACTTCATAACGGTCGTATCTTACTATTAGATCAAGCCTAGGAGTCTTAGGAATCGATCCCGGGGCCCCGCGCTCCGTATCGGAACTTTTTGTGCTCATTAGCCGGTATAAGAAGGGGCACCGACCGACTAGATGACGATCCAGTCGGTCAGCAATCCTTCTTGGACCGACTAGTTGGCTTTCTAAATTATTCAGGAGTTACTGTTTATCGTTAGTCGGTCTAAGAACGTTGGTTGACCGACTAGGTTGCAAACTAGTCGGTCGGCAATGCTTCTTTAACCGACTAACTCATCATCTAATTTTAGTATCAGTTACTGTTTACTCTTAGTCGGTCTAAGAACGTTCATCGACCGACTAGATGTTAAAATAGTCTGTCAGTATTTGTTCATGGACCGACTAAATCTAAATCCTATTTTCGTTCAGAAGTTACTGTTTACACTTAGTCGGTCTGCGTTGGTCGACCGACCGACTAGTTGCCAAACTAGTCGGTCAGTGGTTGCTCTTTGACCGACTAACCTGTGTTAAAACCCTAATTTCTGGGCAGCCGCCAGCCCAACCTATTTATACCCCTCCCAAACGATTTCATCTTCCTCCACTCGACCTAAAACCCTAAAATCTCCCCCATTGAGCCCACATCTTCCTCCAAGCTTCATTCCTTCATTCCAAGCCCTAGAATCATCATCCAAACCCTCCATCCACTCTTTCCACCTCTCATTTTCCCCAAATCTCCATCAAATCCCCAAAATCCCCCAAAATCCCCCAAAACCCTAATTCTCCAAACTTCTCCATAGGTTCCCAGATCTGATCCTAGGGTTCTCCGGAGTGTTTCTTCCGCCTCCTCTCGGTAAGAAATCGATCTACCGTTGTTTTCATAACCTATTTATATTTTTATGAAACCCTAATAAAATTTCATGTTGTTTGATGATTGTTCCCCATAACAGCGATTTCCCCCGTAGAATAGCATCCGTGAGACGAACCTTCGTGATCGTCATCCCCGGTGCTAGGCAAGTGAAACTTGCCACTTAGGGTTTAGGTCATGTTTCAGGCCATTTGCTTGTTGTGGGCGTAAAAGAGGCTAGGCGACGAAATGATACTCGCCTAGGCGCAAATTGGGGAACTAGCTTGACAACGAAGCTAGTTCCGACATATATCATGTTGCACAATTACCATGTCATGTTTACTTTCCATTAACGGTACGCGAATTAATTGTCATGTCATTGCATTCTTTATGTGTTGCTGTGATTGTGTAGCTTCGCTACAATGCTTGTGTTCCTGGCTCGTGTTCCAGAAGCGAGCCCTGTAGTTGGAAACCCCAACGCTCGGATACCGGCTAGGTGCACCCCTATGCCAATTACACTTCCTGGCTCGTGTTCCAGAAGCGAGCACAGTGAGTTGGAAACCCCAACGCTCGACACATATGGGTGGGGTAAGAGATAAGCGGACTGAGCCCCGAGTTGGCCTGATCCGCCACTCCGGCCAGCAGGTGGACTCTCTAGTGCACAAGTGATTAATAGTGATAGAGATAAGCGGCCTGAGCCACGAGCTGGCCAGCAGGTGGACTCTCTATGCACTAAGTGATAAACAGTAATGAGTGATTAATAGTGATAGAGATAAGCGGCCTGAGCCACGAGCTGGCCAGCAGGTGGACTCTCTATGCACTAAGTGATAAACAGTGATAAGTGTAAATAGTGATGAGTGATTCGTGAATTAGTGATTTGGTAGCTTTTGCTACATAGTGCGTGCTTGCCTCTCTTTTAAACTGTTGCATCATACTTAACTGCCATGTCATTGCTTAATATTATAAGTGCTAGGTTGTTAGTTGCTTTCAGTTTCCTTGCTCAAGTCTTTTAGACTTGCTGACATGTGCCTCTTTCTCTTTTGGGTGACGCATGTTAGACCTCGAGCCCGAGTTACTTGCTGAGGGTGAGGTGTTTGCGGACGCCGAGCTTGCGCCCGTGTTGGACGAGGACTTCGTAGACACTGGAGATCAGTCTTAGTGTCTACGTCTAGTTTTGTTAGATCTTTTGGGTTGTCGGTGCGTGGCACCTAGTTTGATACTCTGTTATATTTGTCTTTTGTTTGGCCTTGTTCTGGGCCTTTAGACTCTTTCTTTTAGCCTGGTGGCTTTTCTGTGATGTTGAACATTTTGTGGACAAACTGTGGGATTGGTATTTCATATCCGTCTCATATTATTATTATTGTTGTTGTTTCGATTGCAATTACAGGGACTTGCTTATACTAAATTTACGCTTATCAGGCGTGAGGCTTCACAGCTCCACGCTTGAGCGGACCTTCTCACGTCTCGTCTCCATTTTAGGGAAGCGGGTCGTGACAATGCTGATACGATCCGGTAGATCGAATCAATAAAGTTCAGATTTTTAAAGGAGGAAAAATATAAAAAGAGGATTTTTAGTGGACTTGAGATTGTGAAGAACAATATTTTGATAGATATGAGTCTCTTTCGAGAGGAGACTCGCTCTCCTAGCTTTGATTGCACGGAACAAAGCCTAAATCCCTCACAAAAGATGCCTACAAATGTCTTCACAAAATAAGCATAGCCCTAACAATGGCGGCTAGCCCTAATAAATAGAAGAAAATGGGGAATTACTAATTTAGCCTGAAAGGACTAAAATACCCCTTAACCTACTAGACCCACTAAGTCGCGATCACGCGCCTCCTGCGTCACACGTACGTCACGATGGGTGGGACCGCGTCATCGGGAAGCGCAGGGGGGCTAGGAGGGGGTGCATCCGCATCAATACCCCCCCTAAAAGAGCCACCTTGTCCTCAAGGTGGAAATCTGGAAACTGCTCCCGAACCACGTCATACGCCTCCCACATGGCATCACAATCTGGCAGACACACCCAATAAATCAGCACCTCTCTGCGTCGCCCTGGCCCCTGTCGAACTGCCCGCACATCTAATGGCTCCAGCAGTACCTCCATGTCCTCCGTCAGTGAAGGTGGCAGCATCGACGTCGATGACTGGTCTCCAATCGCCCTCCGTAGCTGCGACACATGGAACACCGGATGTATCCTCGAGGAAGGAGGCAGGTGTAAACGATACGCCACCTTCCCAATCTTAGCTGCAATCTGGTAGGGTCCGTAGTAGCGAGCAGCTAGCTTCTCATTCTGCCTCCGAGCTAATGTCTTCTGCCAATAGGGTCACAGCTTAAGATACACCATGTCGCCCTCCTGAAAATGGACCTCTCTCCGATGACCGTCTGCCCGGGCCTTCATAACCTGTTGTGCCCTCAATATGTGTCGCCGGAGCTCCTCCAACATCGCATCCCTGTCCCCCATGTAAGCCTCTACCTGCGACACCGGTGTCTGCCTGTCACCAAATCAGAGCAAGGACGGTGGGTCTCGCCCATACAGGATCCGAAAGGGAGTCGTCCCTGTGGCAGAGTGGTACGAGGTGTTGTACCAATACTCCGCCCATGCCAACCACCTGTACCATTGTCGGGGCTTATCCGAGGTGAAGCACCGCAGATAAGTCTCTATGGATCTGTTCACCACCTCGGTCTGCCCGTCTGTTTGCGGGTGGTATGCCGTGCTCCTCTTTAGGACCGTGCCCTGTACCCTGAAGAGCTCCCGCCAGAACCCGCTCAAAAACACTTGGTCCCTGTCGGACACTATAGACCTCGGAATCCCGTGCAGGCGGATCACCTCTCGGATGAACGCTGTGGCCACCGTGACCGCTGTGTAAGGATGCCTCAAAGGTATAAAATGGGCATACTTACTCAGACGGTCCACTACGACGAAGATCACTGAATACCCCTCGGACCGCGGTAGCCCGTTGATGAAGTCCATCGTGACTTCCTCCCATACTCGCTCCGGTAACTCTAACGGCTGTAGGAGTCCTGCCGGAGCCATGGCCATGAACTTGTGACGCTGGCAAACGTCACAAGTCGCTACTAACTAGGCAATCCTCCTGCGCATTCCGGGCCAGTACACCTCTCTAGCCATCCTCTGGTATGTCTGCTGCACCCCAGAATGTCCCCCCGTCGCCGACCCGTGGAACTCCTGGAAGAGGACGGGTATGAAGCCTGACGCTCGTGGCAGCACCAACCTCCCCTGATAAAGTAGTCGACGCCCCTGCAAGGAATACCCGATCGGCCCCTCCTGTCCTTGCTGCAACAACTCGCGGATCCGCCCCAGCTCATCATCACTCTCCGCCTCCTGAAAGATAGGCTCCCAGTCCAACCACATAGGTCGTGACAGAGCCCTCAGATCCACGCTCTCCTCCCGACGAGACAAGGCGTCAGCTGCCTTGTTCTCCAACCCTGGCCTGTACTCGATAGCGAACCGGTACCCCACCAGCTTGGACAACAACGCTGGTGCTCCTCAGTAACCAACCGCTGCTCCAACAGGTACTTGAGGCTCCGCTGGTCTGTCCTGACCACGAACTCCTGGCCCAACAGATATGGCCGCCACTTTGTCACCGCAAGGACAATGGCCATCAACTCTCGCTCATACACCGATTTCAGTCGTGCTCTAGCTGACAACACGTGACTGAAATAGGCGACGGGTCGTCCCTCCTGCATGAGCACCGCTCCCAACCCGTATCCCGACGCATCGGTCTCCACCACGAAAGGTAGGCTGAAGTCTGGCAAGGCCAGAACTGGTGCGGTCGTCATGGCCACCTTCAAGGCCTGAAAGGCCTTGGTGGCTTCCTCCCCCAATGGAATCCGTCCTTCTTGAGCTGTTCGGTAAGGGGCCATGCTATGGTGCTGTACCCCTTAACGAACTTCCGGTAATATCCGGTCAGTCCCAAAAATCCTCGGAGAGCTCGCAGTGTAGTAGGAACGGGCCAGTCCAGCATGGCCTCTATCTTCGATCTGTCAGCGGCTACACCCTCGGCTGACACCACATGTCCTAGGTACTCGATCCGTGCCTGGCCGAAACTGCACTTCTTCTGGTTGGCGAACAACTGCTGTGCCAACAACTCCCGGAAGACCACCTCCAAATGGCCCAAGTGCTCCCCCAAGCTCCTGCTGTAGACGAAAATATCGTCAAAGAACATGAGAATGAACCTCCGCAGGTAGGGCTGGAAAACCTTGTTCATCAAGGCCTGGAAAGTGGAGGGGGCATTCGTCAAGCCAAAAGGCATGACTCTGAACTCATAATGGCCCTCGTGGGTGCGGAAGGCAGTCTTCAGCACATCCTCAGGCCGCATCAAAATCTGGTGGTACCCGGCTCTCAAGTCGATCTTCGAGAAGATCACTGCTCCATGAAGCTCGTCCAGCAGCTCGTCGATCACCGGAATAGGAAACTTGTCAGCGACAGTTTCCTTATTCAGCGCCCGGTAATCAACGCAGAATCTCCAACTCCCGTCCTTCTTCTTGACCAGCAAGACTGGGCTCGAAAAAGGACTCACACTAGGCTGGATGATCCCAGCCTGCAGCATCTCCCGCACCATCCTCTCTATCTCATCTTTCTGAACATGCGGGTACCGGTACGGCCGTACACTCACCGGTGCTGCCCCATCCCTCAATACAATCGCGTGCTCGTGCCCTCTGGATGGTGGTAGCCCCTGCGGGTCCTGGAAGACCTCCTGGTACTGCTCCAGTACCTGCTCGACCTCCGCCGCGGTCTCCTCCTGCTGCTACTCACAGTCCGCTGTCAGCCCCTGATACTCCACAAGGAACCTCTCCCCCTCGTTCCGCAGCGCCCGAGTGATGGCCTTGAAGGCCACCAACGAAAAGCAAAGGGTCGGGTCCCCGGTCAACACGACGGTCCTCTCCCCATCTTGGAACTCCATCCTCAGGAGCTTCCAATTCACCTTCATCTCCCCCAACTTCTTCAGCCACTGCACTCCTAAGATGATATCCACGTTGCCCAACTCCAATGGCAAGAAGTCCTCCATAATCTGGACCCCCTGCAAGGTCAGGCATAGACCCTTGCAGAGCCCCTTACTCTCCTCCATCTTTCCCGTCCCCAGCAGAACGGTAAACTTCTCCAGGGTGCTCAGCTGTAGCCCATGTCGCTCCACTACCCGGCTGGAAATAAAGTTGTGGGTGGCCCCACTATCGATAAGTACCGTCACCGCCGTGTCTCCCAGATGCCCTGACAACTTCATGGTGTGGTTCGGGGTGAACCCCACCACAGAGTTCAGGGATACCTCTGCGAAGTCTAGGTGAGACTTCTCCTCCTCTACCGGTGGCTCCTCTTCAGACTCCTCCTCCTCAACCACGTACCCCTCCTCGTCGGGTACCATGGTGATCTGCAGCAGGCGGCTCGCACACCTGTGCCCAGGGGTGAACTTCTCGTCGCAACGGAAGAACAACCCCTTGGCTCTCTTCTCCCTCACCTCGGCCTCCGTCATCCGCCGCCCCAGGGTAGCTGGGCGGCCCTCTCCTCGAGTCTCGGTAACGGCCGCAGGTGGTCTCGGTGCCGGGGCTGGTGGAGTGGGGTGGGAGCCTTGTGCCCCCCAAGCGCCCCGTATCCGCCTCTCCTCTGTGTTCTTCTCCTCCGCTTTATGTGCTAAGCGAAGGACGTCCTCCAAGGTAGCCGGGCTCTGCATCCGCAACTCAGCTCGTATCGACGGTTTCAGGCCCCTCATGAAGTTCCCGATCATCACCTCGTCGGTAACCCCCTTCACCCGGCTATTCAGCATTTCAAACCTCTCTACATAGTCCCTCACGGTCCCCTCCTGCCTCAGGGCCGACAGCTGCTCGTAGAAATCCCCCCCTGCCGTCTCCTAAAATCGGTCCACGATCATTGCTGACAACTCCTCCCAGGTCCGAAAGGGGGACCGTGCTATCTTCCACCGGTACCAGGCCAGAGCCTTCCCCTCAAAGTAAATCCCGATGGCCTTCAGGACCTCCTGCTCCGTCAGACCCATCACCTGGAAATACCTCTCCGCCCGGTATATCCACCCATCAGGGTCGGTGCCGTCAAAGGTCGGCATCTTCAGCTTCATCAACCGCCGATCTGCGTTGATGTCGCCTAGCTGCCCCCTATCTCCGCCTCGGTCACCACCCCTAACCATCTCGCCACCCCGAGCCTCCCTCGGGCCTCCCCCGTCAACCCCGTACAGCTCCTCTGGCCATGCAGGTCTCTCCCACGCCTCGGGCTGGTAGTAGTGCCCCGGAAACTCTGGCTGCCGTGCAAAGTTGGGCCTCGGCCCAGGCGGAATGGTCTCTGCTCTCCAAAACTGGCCCGCTGGGGCCCCAATAACTGCTCCTGAGGCCCATCCGCCTCTCGTTGCCCCCAAAGTTCCTCCAGGTTGGGGTACGAAGCCCGCAACACCGCCAAACACCCCCCCATGCTCACCGCGCCTCCGGGGAAGTCGCACGGGCCCGCTGACCCCTGCCCGGGGTCCAGCGGACCCGCCCGGCCCAAAACAGGGGCCGAGCCTCTTGTGCCGCCCCCGCCTGGGGCTGTCGACCCCCAGGCGGGGGTCGCGCGGCTCGCCCGACCCCCAAAGGGGGTCGGCGGGCCCTGGGCACCCCCGCAAGGGGGTACCGGCCCTCCGACGGCCCCAGTTTTGGGCGCCGAGGGCCGGGGGTGGCCGGCCTGACCCGCCCAGGCCGTGGCTGGGCCGGGCGGGTCGGTCGACCCCTAATTAGGCCCGACAGGGCCCGTGGATGTGGATCCGGGCCCTGTCGCGCCAAACCCTTGCCCGCCGGCTAGGGTTGTAGCCGCCGCCGCCGCATGTGATTCCCCGTGGCTCGGGGGTCCTTGATTTGTTGAATCGACGCCGGAATCGCCTTGGATCTCTTCCGTTGCTCTCCCCTTGTCGCGATCCGCCGCCTTCTCCTTGGTCAAACCTTGCAACAACTCCATTATCGCCGGAATCGCCGCCGTGGCATCCTTCAAACTTTTAAGATCCCTTCCCGTCTCCACGGTTTCCCTTCTCATGATTCGAAGCTCCGTTTGAATGTCCTCTTGGGTGTGTGCGTGATCCTTGATCGAAGCTTCCATCGCCTTCCTCAAACCCTCGATCTCGTGATTGAGATCGTCGCGTAGACCTTGGATCTTCTCATCCACGGAAGCCCTTGTTCCCGTTGCCATGGAATCGTAGCGCTCTGATACCAATTTGATACGATCTGGTGGATCGAATCAATAAAGTTCAGATTTTTAAAGGTGGAAAAATGTAAAAAGAGGATTTTTAGTGGACTTGAGATTGTGAAGAACAATATTTTGATAGATAATGAGTCTCTTTCGAGAGGAGACTCGCTCTCCTAGCTTTGATTGCACGGAACAAAGCCTAAATCCCTCACAAAAGATGCCTACAAATGTCTTCACAAAATAAGCATAGCCCTAACAATGGCGGCTAGCCCTAATAAATAGAAGAAAATGGGGAATTACTAATTTAGCCTGAAAGGACTAAAATACCCCTTAACCTACTAGACCCACTAAGTCGCGATCCCGCGCCTCCTGCGCCGCACGTACGTCACGATGGGTGGGACCACGTCATCAGGAAGCGCAGGGGGGGCTAGGAGGGGGTGCGTCCGCATCACATGCATCGATGTTTTGTCAGCCATGCAAAAAAATTTCGGAGTCCTAAAGTCGAAAACATGAAAAACTTTGAGCTGTTTTCCATCAATAAACCACATTTAAATAAAAAGATAGGGGATGTATAAATTTTTCCCTAAAAACAGTACACCATAAATCCGGTTCATTACTTAATAAATTGCACAAAACCAACCTAATTAAGTATAATTTTGTAAGTTGCATGTTGCCGTAAACATGGAGATTTAAACTCTCAGATTGCTGCGATTCATATATCGTTTGAAATTTACCTCACATTTCAAACTTCCAATCTCTGAGCGGTTATCAATCTGATATAAATAAGTGCTTCATCCGAAAAAAGCTTTTTTTTCCAAGTCTTCTCACCTCCGGTAACGTTTAGAAACACACCATTTATTTCTGTTCGATACTGTTTTTGGGGGGCTTTTTGACTGTTCTTTTGGCAAGCGTATGTCAGTACGGCTATGTGTATTATAACAAGTATGTCTAATATGCTAAACAAATTTTAGATTAAAAAAAGAAGAGGGTGGTTAACAATTCGGCAGCTTACATGGCAGGGAGCAAACCCTTGAAATCTTCTAAGTACTTTAAGATATCCTAACGCCAGAAGTAATTTTGGAAGCGCTTCCAATTCTGAATAGAATTTCAGACACTTCCATGGAACCAAACAGTTGCATTTATATCTCTTGGTTCATAATATATGCAAAGGGTATTACAACTACTCCATGGATTGTCTAAAACTCTAAATAGTTAATAAAGCATAGAAACAGTATGTCTTACCAACCTAAATAGTTATCGTAAAGCCTTACCAGACTCATTTAACTATCAAAAGCAAAAAAAATTGATTTTATATTGATTATCTTATTTCTTTTACATGCATTTTGTAACAAAATTTATGTTAAAAATATATGAGGCAGTAGTAATGTTGCAGAAAGTTAATTGGATACTTATGGTCCTATAAGAAACATGCAAAATAGAATATAACCATGCAATGAGATGGAGGAACAATACACTTGCAGAATGTTTTCATAGGAACAATGCGCTTGAATAGCGTGTTCTCCATTTAAACAAAAATAATTTGGTTGATGGAAGTTAATTTGGACTAGGCATGTATACTCTTGCAAGAGCCATATGAAATAGAACAGAACCCATGTGATGGTACAAGGAGCAATACACTTGTAGAAAGTTGCCACATGAACATTACACTTGCAAAGAGTTGTTTTTGTTTTGGCAATGGTAATTTTTTTTGGACACTTGTAACGTCATAAAAAATAGAATGTAATCTGTGTGAAACTGTTAATTGTAAAACTAAAAGGTTGCCATTAGAAACACTCCACCAGCAGAGAGTTGTTTCTGATTGAACATTTTTAATCCCATTAGAGACAAACAAAATATAATATACATATGAGGAGATCAATACTACTGTTGTAACAGGTTAATGAATGTTTAAGTTCTATGAAGCAGGTCCGAATCAATCCATCTTTCCCTACATAGTAATCTCAGAATTAATCCACTAGAAATAATAAGTTAAAACCCCGAGGATAATCTGCATATCTCTTGAAAATAGACTATAAGGATAACAAATTTCTCATGTGCGCAACACCCTGAATATGCATATAATCCAGCAGAAATTTAGATAATGCAACCAAAAAGTCGCAAAATAACCGACATTCAGAAAAGGAAACTCCACTTAATACCCATGCTACCAGTAAAAGACTTTATTATTTCTATTTTGGACTAAGGGCAACTTAATGTGAGTCAAGATGAGCAAAACTATGCATGGTATTCAACTAATTTCAGAATACATCCTAATTTCAGAATACATGCTATAATCCAGTTGAAATAATAAGTTCAAAAACCAAGGATAATCTGCAAATCTCTTGAAAATAGACTATAAGGAGGATAGATTTCAGTTGCTACCTAAAAACTTTGTATTCGTAGCATACTTTCTTAAAATGTTGTCAATAAAATGACCTATTTGTATCTAATTTGCAAGCTCCCGTGCAAAAGGTAGTCGATATCAGCATACAGGAACACATGCATATCATGGAAGCACATCCTTCACCCATATAATATGACATCATGGACGCAGAATGTAGAATGGAGTTACAAAAATTCAAATCAACTTGGGGAAGTAGAAATCAAGAATAAAAACCTGAAATTTATCCAAAAAAATACCTGAATAAAGCTCGCAAATGCCTCCCTTCGCAAACTGAAATTTATATCTATGTTAGCTACCAATATAAATTTATGCGTGAGAGAAATTTGGGAACCATTCGCACACCTGAGCGGATTTGCAGACTAGGTCACAAAAATTCAAATCAACTAGGAGAAGTAGAAATCAAGACTAAAAATCTGAAATTTATCCAAAAAAACTGAATAAAGCTCGCAAAGGCCTCCCTTCGCAATCTGAAATTTATATTTGTGTCAGCTACCAACATAAATTTATGCGTGAGAGAAACTTGGGAACCATTCGCATACCTGAGCCGATTTGCAGACTAGGTCACTAGGATTTGCGATCGGCTCGAAGAAATCGAAGAAAACTTGGAAGAAATCAAAGAACCTCGCTCGAATTTGAGATCGGCTCGAAGGAATCTAAGAAAACTCAAAGGATATCGAAGAAACTCACTCAGATTTGAGATCGGCACGAAGAAAATTAAGAAGAACCAGAGGGGATTTGAGATCGGCTCGGATTTGAGGTCGCCCGGTTTGAGATTGGGATGAAATCGAAGAAAAGTGGCATGAAATCGAAGAAATCGATGAAATCGTGGGAAGATATCGATGAAACTTGCACGGATTAAAGATCAGCTCGAAGAAAACTCTTAAGAAACCTGAGGGGATTTGAGATCGTCTCGGATTTGAGGTTGGTCAGATTTGTTATTGGGATGAAATCGAAGAAATCGAAGAAATCATGGGAAGCTATCGACGAACCTCGAAGGCGATCGCTCGAAGAAAACAACGAAATCGATGAATAAATCTTCACCTCCGCTAGAATAAAACACGTTACATTATAAGTAATTTATTTACAACGTGAGAAAATCTGTAGCGGTTCAGAACAGCTAATACGAAAAATATTTTTCCTTTCCCCCGTGTTTTTCCCGCGGTTTTTTGTTATCTTTTTTTAAATATAGTGACGGTTTCGAACCGCTACAAAATATTCTATTAGTAGTAGCGGGTCGGAACCGCTACAAATATAACCATTTTTGGCGGTTTTCTGAACCGCTACTAACATAACCGCTATAAACCACCATGTCTTTTGTAGTGTATAAATATTTAAATCTGATATCCCTGTTCTGACTACACATTTCCAAATCTAGGGGACGTCAAGCTTTATGGCGCCGTTGTCGGAGAGGCAACGTGCTTGTTTCATTTAGGACACTGTTAACCCCTGAGACTAGTTCACATCCCTACCTTGTGATAATTTTCACATTCTACATTTTTAATTTTATTCTTTATTCTTTATTTTTTGTTTTAATTGGCATTATACCATACACGCTTCACGATATCTCTTACTTTTTTCATGCACAGGAACCTAAGAAGTCTTGACGACTTGGTTCCTCTAGATCCCGAGATCAACGCCACCGTAAGGCATCTGAACGCCGAGAGAAGAAGAAGAGATGAGATTGCCACCATGGGAGAGAACGTCACTCCTCAAAAGTCATTGCTTAAGTACTCAATGCCGTCCATTGGTTCCACGTCCAGCATCCAACCTCCGGTCATTACGATCGGAAACTTTGAGCTGAAGCCATCGTTGGTGGCTTGGATCCGACATGACCAGTTTTCAGGAGCTCCTATGGAGAGCCAGATCGAGCACTTGGATTCCTTTTTGGAGAAGTGCGAAACTTTCAGAGTCAATGGCATGCCAACCGAAGTTATCCGATTGAGATTGTTCACATTCTCTCTGCGGGACAAGGCAAAACAATGGCTGAGGGGAAGGACTCCAATACATTTACAACCTGGGAGAAGCTTTCAAATGCATTCCTGAACAAGTTCTTTCCTCCGGGGAAGACAATAAAGCTAAGGAGTGAAATCTCCTCCGACCCCAATACATTTACAACCTGGGAGAAGCTTTCAAATGCATTCCTGAACAAGTTCTTTCCTCCGGGGAAGACAATGAAGCTAAGGAGCGAAATCTCCTCCTTTTCCCAGGCCAGCCATGAATCATTGCATGAATCATGGATGATGTTCAAGGAGATGCAAAGAAAATGCCCTCTGGCAGATTATAAATTTGTTTTACAATGGGTTGAGGGGCGACCTAAAGTCCTCGATGGATGCCGCGGCGGGAGGATCCTTCATGTCAAGGAATGAAGATGATGCCGGTAATATTCTGGAAAATATGGCATCGAACAATGAAAGGTGGAGCGACGAGCGCGCCACACCAAAATCTGGAGGAATGCATCGGGTGGAAGAAGTAGATAAACTGTCTAGCAAATTTTATTTGCTTTCTACCCAGATTTCTGCATTCATGGTAGGGGCCGGTGGTGCCAACACTTGCATGTGGCAGCGGTAGAAGCTGAAGTAATGGGAGAATTTGATGGTGGAGATATCTCGGCACCGGTGGACCAAGCTAGTGCACTATTTTACAATCCGACGGGTAATGCACCCTATCCACCGAGGACAAGCTCGAATCCAGCATATTCTCCTAACAACCGGAACCACCCGAACTTCAGCTATAGGGCACCCAACCAGCAGTCCCAATAACCTCAGCAGCAGCAGCAGTTATATCAGCCACCCCCACCTCAGCAGCAGATATATCAGCAGTATCCTCCCAGAAATCAGCAGCCCCCGCCCCAACAACAACAATACCATCAGCAACGGGTGGTCTCTTCGGTTGAGAATTTCTTGACTCAGTATATATCAAATCAGGAGAAGATCAACCTACAGCTGCAGATTGGGCAGAAGTCTTTGGCCGATCAAGTGACCCAGCTGGGGTTACAAGTGGCCATTCTTCAGAAAGCACAATGGCAACTGCCGGGTCAGCCGGAGGTTAACCCAAGGGGACTGAACCAAACACTGGCCTTGACGCACGGTCAAGCAAATGTCTCCGCAATAGTCTTAAGGAGTGGTACACAAATTTCGGCGCGGGAGGCCGTGAAAGAACCCGAGGCACCATTGGTCAATGAGAGACCAAATCTGAAAGTAAATATCAATGGAGCCTCGACGTCAAACCCCGTGACTCCGAAGGGAGTTCCAGAAGAGAAGAAGAAAAATGAAGGAGACAACTCAATGGTCTTCAAGCCTACTATGCCATTCCCACAGAGGCTTGCCAAAGCAATGATCAATGAAAAGTATGGAAAATTCTTCGAAATGGTGAAGGACTTGAGTCTACAAATCCCCTTTCTGGAGGCAATCGAGACAATCCCCTCATATGCAAAATTTCTAAAGGACTTAGTTACGAAGGGGACGAGAAAAGAGAAGGTTGTCCTCACGGCGGAGTGCATCGCCCTTATCCAACGGGCAAATCCCCCAAAACTGAAGGACCTCGGGAGTTTTTCTACCCCGTGCTCAATAGGGGTGGTGTCAATCAATCGAGCGCTTGTCGACTTGGGTGTGAGCGTGAGTCTGATGCCCCTATCATTATACATGAGGATAAATATGGGTGACCTAGAACCCACCGGGATGACTCCGCAGCTGGCGGACAGATCCGTAAAGTACCCGGTAGGGGTAGTAGATGACTTACCCGTCAATGTCAGCGGTGTGCATGTGCCAGTTGATTTCGTAGTTATGGACATGTCTGAGGATAATCACGCCTCGATTATCCTTGGGAGACCCTTTATGGCAACCACAGGCGTACTCATTGACGTCAAGAAGGGGAAGCTGTCCCTGAATGTCGGAGATCAGAAAGTAGAGTTTGACTTGGCATTATCAATGAAGTCACCACAGGAGGAACACAGATGTAATCTGCTGGAGATCGAGGAAGAGAGGGTCATTGATTAACCATGCATGAATAATACGTGTAAAATCTAGCAAAATACGTGATATAACATGCGAAATAAGGTGAAAAGATATCGAAATCAAAAAATACGACAACCTAACTTCATCACAACCAACACATATGAAGATTAACCATGGATGAAGAGAAAATATTCAGTATTCATAGACAAACACATCACCAAACACTCAAAATACGTGAATAATACTTCAAATACAAGCTAAATACGCAAAATACAAGGCAAATGATAGGGAATTTATCACGAAATCTTTTCAAATAGACTCTAAATCTCCTTCGGATGATAGCACCTGCCTCTGTCTCCAGAGCCTCCAAATCTCACGCCAAAATACGGCTCCTAGAGTCCCAAATACGCCAGAATCCAAAATCCTAAGCCAAAATATGTAAATATACTAACATTGCGGGGTTTTAGAAGTGTTAACAGGTCCCAACCCTCATCCAAATGGCTTAAAGCCCGCTCCGCTAAGTTGGATCAAACCACAGCCGTTGATCTAGGTCGGGATCGTTTGTGGGAATGCCACGTGGCACGGATTCGCGCCCACTTCACCGCTAAATCTGACTCCAATGTGGGTTCATTTCCAGCCGATGGATGGAAGATCGATGGACCGAAGACAGCCACGTCGCCGCTCCATTTCAGATCCGCGTCGCTTCGGGAAGGAATGATCTCCGACGTTGGATCTTCGATCAGATGGCTTAAGTTCGGCTGCGTCGCTCCACGTCTTAGCCACTTGATTGAGCGGGATTTCTCTAGGATTTTGCCACGTGGCGAGGCAGTTGAGCAGTGTTGTCACGCCCCGCTTCCCATTAAGCTTAGGAGCGAGGACACGAACGGGTCCGCATGTGCAAGTAAGGAGGAGGTACTTTTGCTTTTATTTCCTCCTTAACTTAGCACAATAAGCGTCTGTGTGAAATCCCAAAGATTCTTGCTTGCATTACTCAAAAACAACACAGATAAATAAAACATTATTACAATCTTAAACGTCTCAACGGAATTACAACAAATGGAGAAATGAAGAGTGGGTCTTATGACCGTACAACAAATGAAAAGAAGTACAATGAAGATTCACCAGTGAACAATTCTTGGTCCACTGGTTCAGCTATCTCAACTAGTCCTCCTGGTGCTATAGCTCGAGATCTGACATACATCCAAAAATATGAATGCATGTCAGCAACGGTCTGCAAGAAGATGTTAGAACCCAAGGCAAGGTATACAAAATTATACTGAATTTAAGAGGCATTAATGAATTAAACGAGATAATGACACCAAGTTTAAACATGCTGATTTAAAATGAAATAGAGTAAAATACCCTGCATGCAGTTCTAAGCAGTTTAATAAGTAAGGTGAGCAGTTATGACATGGCAGTTATAACGAATTAAAAGTAAGCACTATAAACATGGCAATCCTGACGTGCTAGCAAGTGAACACGATTATTACAATTACAATGCAATTCTCTCTATCATGCATAGGGTTCTCGCCTTTAGGTCGTGATGAGTGATTCGTTCTTCTCACGGGGCTTACCGTGATTGGCGTTAACCCACCACATGCGGGTGGTGCCCTTAAAGAGATTACCCTTTCATACGCCTAGTAGCCGCTCAACCCTAACCCCACCCAAATATGTGCTGGAACACGAGCCA
Source organism: Scilla litardierei (assembly GCA_030789695.1). Classification (NCBI taxonomy): domain Eukaryota; kingdom Viridiplantae; phylum Streptophyta; class Magnoliopsida; order Asparagales; family Asparagaceae; genus Scilla; species Scilla litardierei. Next base: position 707,856,510 of record CM061142.1, read on the forward strand.
GCCTAGTCATATTACAAGCACGAATTTGTCAACTCACATGACATCACGAAAGTCACGATTTCGCCTTCGAGGCGCACGATCTCACGATGTCACGCATTTGTTAAATATTCCAAGACATGCAACAATTAAATAATGTCGTCATTTATTTTTATACAGCATTTTCCATGGTTACACGAGTGTTGAGCAACATTCACGATAATTTAACAAAAGTGGTGAACATAAGAGTGTAACGATTATGACACAGAAAGCTAACTTTTCTTGCTATTGTTCTAAACTAAGTTATATCAAGTTATATGCCGTTGGATCACATTCTTAGTCAAGAATGTCATGGTAATAATTTCACGCATTATTTCACGTGTAGATTTTGAGTTATACAATTTTACAAGCAAAAGACTAAATGAGCATCCAACTTCAAAAATTCACTATAAATTGTCACTTGCCTGATTTCAGCGATTTTGGTGTCGTTGGGTTCGTCTTGACGGGTACTACGTAATGGTATGTCCGGTTCTCTGTTTTAGTTAAACAAATCACTGAATTAGATATATCGCGAGATAATCAAAATATCAAGTTAATCCCTGAAGTGGGTTCGTCTAATTTTATTAGGTTCTCTGGCTAGGGTGATGTTTATATTGTGTTATTCTAGCTTGATACGCCTTATTTTATTTTAATATTATTACCCCAATATTTTATTAACAATCATTAACATGTTGAAATTAAATAACACTAACCAATTAACATTAACACTAACAACCTGCTAACTAATTAACCTAATTCTAGCTAATGGTAAGTTCAATCATCATGTTAATATTTCATGGTTAACATTATATTAATAATCCCACCTACTTTCTACCTACACCAATAACATTTCTTACCTATTCTCTCTCTCTTCTCTTATTCTTTAATAAGGCTTATCCCCCTTTTTCTCTCTGTCACTCCCTCTCTCCCTGTCTCCTCTCTTCCTCTATCTGTTCATCATTTCTTTTCTTTTTTTTCATTTAAATGTTTAGAGCAGGTGAAAGTTCACGCAAGGAGGAGAGATGGATACTCACACACGCACGCAAGGCGAGGAAGGGGCTCGGCGACTGGCGGCTCTCCCCGGCGGCGCAGGTGGCGGTGACTTCCGGCCAGGCGGCTGTGGACGGGTGGAGGCCCGGCCTGGGCTCCGGCGATGCATGCGCACGGCCTCCTCCAGTGCACGGCGTTCAGCAGCTCGGCGTTGGCTCCTCGGGGCGTCGGACGGTGGATGGGTGGTTAGGCGGCGAGCGCAAGTATGGCTGGCCTTCAAGCGACGGAGCAATCGAGAAGGAGGAAGAAGGGAAGATCAGAAGTTTTTTTGATTTATTCTATAGATCTGAAGTTGTATTTCAGATCTGAATATTATCCCTCTAACTTTATTTTCAGATTTCAAAATCAGTTTAGGTTTGAATTTGGTGATGATTTTGGGAAGAGATTGGGGATTTTTGGGTTGATTTTGGTCTGATTTGTTCCTGGTTTGTGGCTGATAAAGTTGGGGTTTTGCAGAGGAGATTTGCAGAATGTTTAGAAGGGGAGAGAACGTCTTAAAAAGATTAGCAGGGGGAACACCCTTTTCCATTTATCAAACTCATCTTAATTAGATTAGGATGGAAGTTATTGTAACTTAGACTAATGTGTTTGTAGAGACGTGTCTGTTTGATTAATCGAAAAATAATACTAACCTTGACTAATTGAGGGGAGGAACCTGATTGAGAAACATGTGTGTTGTCGTTTAGGTAAGAGGTTAAAGCAATTACGTTACTAAGTAAGTTTTAATAGTAATTATTAAAATGAATAAAGTAATTAGTGAAAATTAAAAGTGATTAGTAATTTGTAATTAGTAAGATAATTAAATTAAACTATTTTAGTTAAACTTGATGGCAAATTAATGATGACACGGTAAAAATGAAAACAGAGATGCTCTCGCGTCGACTCGTAGCAGAGAACGTACGGACTAAAAATATTATCTGAACGACAGAAAGAAAAAATACAGGTACGCACGATCGAAAAATACGTCTAAAAATATAGACCGTTACACTCTACCCACTTAAAGAAAATTTCGTCCTCGGAATTCTTATCAACTAATGAGCAGGAAACAAAGATGGATAACGCTCTCGTATTTCTATGAGGTAAATTATGACCTGAAATACTTCGAGACAAAGAAATGAAATTGACTAGGAAAAGACACAAGTGATGCGGTTAAGACTGAGTTTCAAAAAGAGGTTCGGATGACTAAGCACCATCGATGGCCTTAGCTGTTAGTTGGCAAGTGAAAAGACCAGGGACGGCTACCCAAGATGTGCAGGGATGAGGGTGAGGAAATAATAAAAATACAAATATATATACACACACTCCCAAATGCAACCCCAATATTCTAACACACTGGTTGTTAAACCTATAACCTCAAACAAGTGTTCCTAAAATAAATCATCACTTCTCGTCTCATCACTGAATAATGTTACAACTATAAGCATATACTGAACTCAAATATAGGTATAATACTTCCCCTTTCTTTTTGATTTCTACCTCATAATTCTTGTCTTAAACAATTAATTCTTTAAACAAGGCAACCTCGAAAGGGAAAATACCAACTATCCTCAACCAATACTTCTTACAAATTTCCTCAATCCTTTGCTCATCATTGCTATTAAGACAGTAATATCTTCTCGGGGATCTTTAATGTACGATATTCTCTATACCCAAGTTCTCCAAAACTGTACATTTTCATAGGTTGTCTCATCCGTAATGTATCATCTCTTGCTCATTGTATAACCTAACTTGTAGTACTATAAATTTGACATCATCTAACTTCAACCTTATTCTTATCTCAAGCAATTGGTATAACGACGCTTTACCAATTACTGATATATGACAATAAGTACCAATGAGCCTAGTATACATCACCATCTACCTTCAACATTCATCATGCTCCCAACTCATTCTTCATCGTGACAACTCATAAGTTTAAACACCTTAATTAACAAACTATTAAATCACATCTCATCATTTCTTATTGTATCTTATCCTAAGCAACTTAGATCAATTTACGCAACTACCCATTCGTATCCACATATCATATCATTTCCGACGTCTCCATCACTTTACCAATATGATGAAATCTTATTACTTCAAATATTCTACTCATCATCATCGTCATCAAAAATCACGTAATATCTACAAAGTTACTCTCAGCTGCTAATAATATGAATTCCAAATCCGTAATGTACTCGTCTTCCTGTGCACCACTTATAGTATGGAATCCTATTGAAGCCATTATGTATGGGTATATTCAAATGTGAAATATAACTCTTGAACACATCATTCTATCAATCATATTGTAAATCATCAATACAACTACACCTTACATCATCTCAAACTAACCTATCCGTAAATATAATCCTCTAATAATAATCATCATATTTAACATTCTATCAACATAATGCATAACAAAATTCAACACTGCTAATGATAGAAATAAAGGTAGAAGAAAACATTTTAAAAAGGGTTATAATGCAAATTGAAAACCAATCTCGCTAAAATGGTAATAAGTAAATAGATGCACTAATGTGGTAACCAAGAGATATCGTAGGATACAGAGTTGTTTAATGTAACAAATCAAGTTTGCAACGAATGGTTGGTGAGGTAAGGATATGGAGTTAGCTTGATCAGAAAGATGATCTTACAGGTGCAAGAAGTAAGAACAGACATGCATATACGAGCGAAAAGTAAAGTATTGGTGGCTACTCAAGTGTGGTAAGTAAAGTGCATGTAAGGCATAAAGTAAAGGTGACTGTGCAAGTGCAAAAGTAATGACGGTGGCATGGCATATGGTAGCAACAATGTTTTAACCAACAGGCAATGTGATGACAATAGTAAGACAACCAGGTAGATGCAATAACACTGAAAAGGCAAGTAAGAGCGAGCATAAGGAAAAAAACGTCGCTTGACTATCTAATAGTATATGCTGGCCTAATAATAAGAAGTCTAGCTTAACTCCTAAACCAGCCAGGCAGTCAGGGCTTGAAGGCACAGGTCACTTCTATGACCACATGACAAGTCCTTTGGTTGACCAACCCCATTCCCATTTCTTTCTAGACACTGATCCAGTAGTAATTTAAGACCGCTTATTATTATACCGTTCTATCACGTTCGAGTAGTCTCGACTTAGTCTGTAGAACAGTGGTATCAAATCAGTAGTCGTAACAAGAGTTAGGTTGATCGGGTGGCTTAGAGATGGTTATGAATGATTAAATGGGAGAATGGTAGGTATGTGTAAAAAAATGTAGGTGGTATAAGTTAAAACATGGGATAAGCAATAGATGAAAGAGTCATGGGTGTGGAGATGTAGTGTTTGTTTTGCAAATTGAGATAGTTTTTTTTAAAAAAATTTAAAATATGAACACGATGATTGCAGAATTGGTAAACCGAGGTAGTTGGAGTTCTACTTAGTAGTTAAATTTGTATATGATTGGTTGTTTTGAAATCCGTTGTAGTATAGTAAGAAAGAAAATGATATATATAATCCGGATTCACGTCCGTGCGGTCCAGCGGACACGGCCAGGGAAGTGGCCAGGATCACTTACCATCAGACTAGCTAGGGTGATCCATCAAACTTAGCCAAGCACATTGACCGGATCATGGTCCATTGAAGGAAGCTTATCATTTATATGCGTGCCATCAACAAAAAGGTTTAACGATAAAGATCTCCATACGTAGAAAGTAAAATACGGGGGTATGGATGGTATAGATTAGGAATTATTAAAAATTTAGTGACTAAAAATTTTCAGTGAAGGAAACTCAAAATCAAAGAATAAATTTAAGTCAGGTAAAAAATATGAGGCCTATGTATATATATTAAAGATTTTTTTAAAGAAGTTAAACCAGGCGAGGAATTTCGTGAAAGGGATATTGACAGTAGAATCAGTATAGTAATGTGGGTGATTCAAAAGGATAATGATGGTTGTTAGGAAGATCACGTGGATCGAGAGCAAGGATTAGAATAGGATGATCAAATGTGAGTATGGGTAGGAAATGACTTGTGAAAAGACTACGATGGATTCCTAGTGTCGTAAAGTGGAATGTAAAATGAAGGGAGATTAAAAATCAAGGATATACTGGTTTGGTTGACTAAGGATCGGGAAACTTAGGACTAGGATTTCCTAATGAATTTGATAGGGGTAGAAGATTCTAGGGAAGGTGTTTTTTGAGGGTCAAGATTGTAATACTATCTATGCTGTTTTAAAGTATTTTGCATGAGCATCCACTAGCATTGGCCACCACTAAAACATGTCACGTCTCGCTTCCCATTAAGCTTAGGAGCGAGGACGCGAACGGGTCCGCATGTGCAAGTAAGGAGGAGGTACTTTTGCTTTTCTTTCCTCCCTGACTTAACACAATAAGCGTCTGTGTGAAATCCCGTAGATTCTTGCTTGTATTACTCAAAAAACACAGATAAATAAAACATTATTACAATCTTAAACGTCTCAACGGAATTACAACAAATGGAGAAAAGAAGAGTGGGTTTTATGACCGTACAACAAATGAAAAGAAGTACAATGAAGGTTCACTAGTTAACAATTCTTGGTCCACTGGTTCAGCTATCTCAACTAGTCCACCTGGTGCTATAGCTCGAGATCTGACATACATCCAAAAACATGAAAGTATGTCAGCAAGGGTCTGCAAGAAGATATAAGAAACCAAGGCAAGGTATACAAAATTATACTGAATTTAAAAAGCATTAATGAATTAAATGAGATAATGACAACAAGTTTAAACATGCTGATTTAAAATGAAATAGAGTAAAATACTCTTAGCATGCAGTTCTAAGCAGTTTAACAAGTAAGGTGAGCAGTTATGACATGGCAGTTATAACGAATTAAAAGTAAGCACTATAAACATGGCAATCCTGACGTGCGAGCAAGTGAACAAGATTATTACAATTACAATGCAATGCTTTCTATCATGCATAGAGTTCTCGCCTTTAGGTCGTGATGAGTGAGTCGTTCTTTTCATGGGGGCTTACCGTGATTGGCGCTAACCCACCGCATGCGGGTGATGCCCTTAAAGAGAGTACCCTTTCTTATGCATAATAGCCACTCTACCCTAACCCCACCCAAATATGTGCTGGAACATGAGCCAGCCTAGTCATATTACAAGCACGAATTTGTCAACTCACATGACATCACGAAAGTCACGATTTCACCTTCGAGGCGCACGATCTCACGATTTCATGCATTTGTTAAATATTCCAAGACATGCAGCAATTAAATAATGTCGTCATTTATTTTTATAAAGCATTTTCCATGGTTACACGAGTGTTGAGCAACTTTCACGATAATTTATCAAAAGGGGTGAACATGAGAGTGTAACGATTATGACACAGAAAGCTAACTTTTCTTGCTATTGTTCGAAACTAAGGTATATCAAATTATATGCTCTTGGATCATATATGTCATGGTAGTAATTTCGTGCTTTATTTCACGTGTAGATTTTGAGTTATACAACTTTACAAGCAAAAGACTAAATGAGCATCCAACTTCAAAAATTCACTATAAATGTACCCTTGCCTGATTTCAGCGATTTTGGTGTAGTTGAGTTCGTCTTGACAGGTACTACGTAATGGTACATCCGGTTCTCTGTTTTGGTTAAACAAATCACTGAATTAGATATATCGCGAGATAATCAAATATCAAGTTAATTCCTGAAGTGGGTTCGTCTAATTTTATTGGGTTCTCTGGCTATGGTGATGTTTATATTGTGTTATTCCAACTTGATACGCCTTATTTTATTTTAATATTATTACCCCAATATTTTATTAACAATCATTAACATGTTGAAATTAAATAACACTAACCAATTAACATTTAAACTAACACTAACAACCTACTAACTAATTAACCTAATTCTAGCTAATGGTAACTTTAATCATCATGTTAATATTTCATGGTTAACATTATATTAATTATCCCACCTACTTTCTACCTACACCAATAACATTTCTTACCTATTCTCTCTCTCTTCTCTTATTCTTTAATAAGGCTTATCCCCCTTTTTCTCTTTGTCACTCCCTCTCTCCTTGTCTCCTCTCTTCCTCTATCTGTTCTTCATTTCTTTTCTTTTCTTTCATTTAAATGTTTGCAGCAGGTGAAAGTTCACGCAAGGAGGGGAGATGGATACTCACGCACGCACGCAAGGCGAGGAAGGGGCTCGGCGACTGGCGGCTCTCCTCGGCGGCGCAGGCGGCGGCGGCTTCAGGCCAGGCAGCGGTGGATGGGTGGAGGCGCGGCCTGGGCTCCGGCAATACACGCGCACGGCCTCCTCCAGTGCACGGCATTCAGCAGCTCGGTGTTGGCTCCTCGGGGCGTCGGACGGTGGATGGGTGGTTGGGCGGCGCGCGCAAGTATGGCTGGCCTTCAAGCGACGGAGCAATCGGGAAGAAGGAAGAAGGGAAGATCAGAAGGTTTGTTGATTTATTCTATAGATCTGAAGTTGTATTTCAGATCTGAATATTATCCCTCTAGCTTTATTTTCAGTTTTTAAAATCAGTTTGGGTTTGAATTTGGTGATGATTTTGGGAAGAGTTTGGGGATTTTTGGGTTGATTTTGGGCTGATTTGTTCCTGGTTTGTGGCTGATAAAGTTGGGGATTTGCAGAGGAGATTTGCAGAATGTTTAGAAGGGGAGAGAACGTCTTAAAAAGATTAGCAGGGGGAACACCCTTTTCCATTTGTCAAACCCATCTTAATTAGATTAGGATGGAAGTTATTGTAACTTAGACTAATGTGTTTGTAGAGACGTGTTTGTTTGATTAATCGAAAAATAATACTAACCTTGACTAATTGAGGGGAGGAACCTGATTGAGAAACATGTGTGTTGTAGTTTAGGTAAGGGGTTAAAGCAACTACGTTACTAAGTAAGTTTTAATAGTAATTATTAAAATTAATAAAGTAATTAGTGAAAATTAAAAGTAATTAGGAATTTGTAATTAGTACGATAATTAAGTTAAACTATTTTAGTTAAACTTGATGGTAAATTAATGATGACGCGGTAAAAACGAAAACAGAGACGCGCTCGCGTCGACTCGTATCAAAGAACGTACGAACTAAAAATATTATCCGAACGACCGAAAAAATAATACCAGTACGCACTATCGAAAAATACGTCTAAAAATACATGCCGTTACAGGTGTCGTATTTACGGCCGTATATGAGGTGTATTTCGACCGTATTCTCCATAAAAATAGTATTCTGCATTCAGAAATTCATAGTAATTAGCACAAGTCTAAGAAAAATATAAATAAATAGTCGTTGGAATCGTGAGACTGAGATCTTCATATGAAAAATTCTAAAAGATTAAAAATACTCAATATATTTCTGTTTTGTGCATAGAATGAGAGTTTGCTCTAATAAATGACGATATTCGAGGATTGTATTAGAGACATTACGTATCATATATGCACAAAAAATGGGGCTAAATGAGGTGTTAAATATGCAATATTCAACCTGAATCAGTATGGCAGGTGTCAGAAGGTAGACGTACATCCCTAGGTGCACCTATCTCAGAATGGGCTCGAGTGTGTGCGCCACAAGGCCTAAACCCAAAATCGGGAGAGGGTGGCATGGGGGGGTCTCGGCAAAAGATGGGAATAGAATGGATCCGAGATCTGGTGCAGAGTGTGAAGCAGCAGCATCATCATAAATGGGAGTCGTCGTGGCAACGGAAGTGGTAACAGACACCACGACACTCTTGGTGAAGACATCTGATGCAGGGACAGCAGTAGTGCCAGGAAGTGTAGCTGTGGATGCCGAAGTGATAGGATTGAAAGTAATGGGGTCCACAGGGACAGATAGGGTGCTGTCAGTGTCAAAAGTGGTAGGGACATAGTGGTGGGGACAGGCTCCAAAATGGTGGAAACAAGAGGCTCGGGAGCAGCAGAAACAGACGTGCCCTCAGGTCCGGGCACGGAAGAAAGTGAGGTATTGACCTAGGGGATAGAGGTGTGGACAGCCCCGGAAGGCACTACGGTGGTGGTGGGCATGGAAGTGGTGGTGAAGAGGTGGCACTGGGCGTAGTGGTGGCATGGGTGGACTATGGATGAGGACTTAGCCCGGCTGGGGCTATATCCTCGGAGGCATGTCATGCGACGCCAGAACTGCTCGGCGTCGAACGAGATAAGCTCCATGTCAGGGCCGTATGCCCCGGCGGGGTCGGGGTTGGGAGGGAAGCAGAAGTGGGCTCGGATCATGGCGTGTGTGACCACGACGTCACGATCGAGCAATCAGAAGCGGATGACGTCACCCTCTCGTTCGATGGAGCTCATCGCCTCAAAGGTTAGGCACGTGTAGGTGGGTGCGTGCATGGCAAGGAGGTGATCAAAGTCAATGATCTGGTATAGTCTATGGACACCCTGAAGGATGCCAAGGCTAATGAGGGCAGAGACGGATGCAGAACAGGTGGGGATGATGGAACGGTAGGAGATGGCAGCAAAACGCTCGCGGTGAGCGTCATCCCTGAAGATGATACCATACGTCCTCAGGGTGGGTAGGTGTGGATGTGCAGGTGGTGGTGGAGGTGCGGTAGTGAGAATGGGAGCAGTGGAAGTGTGTGGGGCCTCCATCGCTAAAGTCATGGGGATGGGGATCGTGTGGGTGAGGGTGAGGATGTGGAGGCATCCGAGTGCTCCTCAGGTGATGGTGAAAGGCGAGACGGTGCGACGGCCGAGAAGAGGAGGAGCCGAGGTCGCGGGCCTTCCTCTTCTTGGTCGAGGGCTTCCTAGGTCTCAACATAGGCTGCATTGTGTGAGTGGGGTGTGGCTAAGCTATGATAACACGATAGACCTAAAAACCCACCTAGTTATGACACAAATCACACGGAGATAAATCCTTGCTAAGAGTGCCAAGGGCTAGATGCATTCCTAAATTAACCCCAAAAATTACCGTAAGTGCACGGTGTCAGGCTTTGAAGTATAGAAAGATGTCGAACCCACATGGAGGTGATGTTAATTAACTTGGGTATTTTCCAGATCTCAGAACACTGTCAGTTGGTGTATTCAAATTGGTTGTCACAAAATATCTCTTATCAAGATTATCACAATATACAAAGACTAGGGCAATAGGACTCACCACTAGGATCGTTGGATGTCGATGCTAGATTAGGATTCTTACGTTGGATTGGTTTTATTAGGTGGAGATAATCGCATCTAAAATATAGAACTCATGGCCAACTATCGGTGTGCCGCTCGTCTAACGTATCTCGTGCTTAGCCCCACCATCATGGATGGCCTCACACGCGATCCGTGCATTATGATCGACAACTATTCTTAATCTCTCCTCGTACCACTATTGTGGGTTAGAGCTTCGATTTGTGATTTGGTGGCACTTCATTGATGCTACTATCATAGTCACCAATTAGTGATATAGAATTTCGGTGGATCCCGTCAAAGAGTGTGCTACTCTCATGGTCACGAACCCTAATTGGATTCACTAACATACTAATTAAGTTCAAAGGATATCCTTGCAAGATACGCGCCACCTCGTGGATCACAAACCCTATATGGAATCTCCTACAAACTTGGCTAGATCAACCAAATCACACCTTTTTTGCACCAAAACAACCTAAAAATCCAAACTTTACATCTAATTCCTAAAATCCTAGCGCTAATCCATTAGCCCTAGATAAAACTACGCATGGATCATAGAGATGATAATAGAAAATTCGATATAGACTAGAGAGATCAACATCGCAATTGAAGACATAAAATAAAGCATATAAAGAGAGAAGATCGTTACCAAAACGTCGTAGATCAACAAGCAAACGCAGAGAATTAAGGACACAAGATTTCCAAGCAAAGGTGACTAATAAAAATATGCACTTTGTCTTCTACAAAATAGTGACGGCTAAGAACTCTCTTCAAGAATACTAAAACTAAAGAAAAATACTCGCTTCCTAATAAAGGGTTAAAATCATGCTTATATATAAGAGGTATGGACCCCACAAAATCAAAAAATATGGGCACTTGGGCCCACTAACTAATCTGGCCGTGGTGCCATACTCGGTCGAGTAGTAGTACCGCTCGGTCGAGCTGACATGTAGCTCCGCTTTGCTGCTTCTTTGGCTCTAGGCTGATCCGGGCTACTCGGTCGAGCTACAGTAGGCCTAAACTCTCCTCAAAACACTGTTCTATTTGGTATCGACTCGGGTCGAGTAGATGGTCTGCTCGGTCGAGTATGCTTGGTTGCTCGGTCGAGCTGCAGTGCTTGGAGAATGGCTTAGAATAGTTGCTTTGTTTAGATGCAGCTCGGCTGAGCTGGCTGTCGGCACGGTGGAGTGGGGCGTGTCCGTTCTCGCTGAAGTTTCTTCGTGTCAGCTCGGTCGAGTGCTGATCGATTTGACCGAGTAGCCTGGAAAACAGACTCCAATTGCCCCTAAAGCTCTCAACTCTCGCTCTCTTCTCCTCCTCTCCTTTAATCTTCTTCCATGCCTTATCGAACACTTATGGAACCTGGCCAATGATGCTCCGAACGTCTCGGATGTGTCCGTATCCAATAATAGATCCAATTCGCTCCAAAGTTCCTGAAAATCGACAAATCTATACGAAACTCAAATATAGTGTTAGAAGCGCGATAATATATGAAAATAGGAACTTTGAATGGCGAATATGATTTGAAATGACGTAGTAAATGTATGAAAAATATGGACACTTCAATGTCCTTCTTAGATACATGATCATTAATGAAATGGTGTCCCGCATCTATGTATTTGGTACGGGAGTGGTGTACCAGATTATGGTGAGACAAATTACACTTTGGTTGTCAACCATGATAGGACAAGTATCACAATTGACACCATAGTTTTTGAGTGTGTGTCTCATCCAAAGAACTTGTGCACATGCAAGACCCACGACAATATATTCCGCTTTGGTCTTGGACAATGATACAGAGTTTTGCTTCTTGAAAAACCAAGAGACAAGGGAATTTCCTAGAAAATGGCAAGTGCCACTCGTACTTTTCCTGTCGGATTTGCATCCAGCAAAATCAGCATCACTATATGAGACTAGCTCATATGTGCTAGATTTAGGGTAAAGTAACCTATAATCTAGTGTTTGATTAAGGTAACGAAAAATTCGTTTAACCACAATCAAGTGTGATTCCTTATGTCTAGCTTGATATCTAGCACAAAGACATACTGAAAACATGATTTCGGGCCTACTAGAAGTTAAATAAAGTAAGCTACCGATCATACCTCGATATAGACGAATGTCTACATCTTTCCCGTTTTCATCCTTGTATAGATGGGTAGTCGTACTCATGGGAGTCCTTTTGCTTGAAGATAATTCCTTACCGAATCGCTTGATAAGCTCCCCGACGTACTTGGTTTGGTGTATGAAAATCACATCCTTCATTTGCAGAATTTGAAGACCAAGAAAGTAGTTGAGCTCACCCATGTGGCTCATCTCAAATTCTTTCTTTATAGATTTAGAAAATTCTTGGCAAAGGTTAAAGTTAGTAGAACCAAAGATAATATCATCTTGATAAACTTGAATAAGGAGGATGTCGTTTCCATAATCTTTAATGAAAAGAGTTGAATCAACTTCACCTATTTTAAAACCTAAATCCAAAAGAAAGGTTTTGAGTAGATCATACCAAGCTCTAGGAGCTTGTCTCAACCCATATAACGCTTTCTTCAGTTTGAAAACATGATTAGAAAAATTTTCATGAATAAAACCGGGTGGTTGAGAAACATAAACTTTTTCATTAACTATGCCATTTAAAATGCCCTTTTAATATCCATTTGAAATAATTTAAAATTCTTATGAGATGCAAAAGATAAAAGCAACCTAATAGCTTCTAATCTAGCTACGGGGGCAAATGATTCTTCGAAATTGGTATCTTCTTCTTGACGGTAGCCTTGAGCTACTAACCTTGCTTTGTTCCTTGTGATGACCTCGTTCTCATCCATCTTATTCTTTAATATCCATTTGGTCCCAATGACTTGGTGGCCATTTGGAAGAGGGAAGAGCTCCCAAACTTCATTTCTTTCAAATTGCATGAGCTCCTCTTCCATTGCAACTATCTAAGAGCTATCTTTACAAGCTTCTTGGATGTTATTTAGCTCAATAGTAAAGACAAGGGCGCAATAAGAGAACTCAACAATCCTTGACCTTGTTTGGACACCCACACCAATATCTCGAATTATTTGGTCATGGGGGTGGTCATGAACGATCGAATAAGATTTGGAAATACCTGGATCACTTATCAACATTTTCATTAGCATTGTTAGTCTCAATAATAGAATCATTAATTTTAACATTACTAATGGAACCACATAAAACATCTACATTATCATATACACTTTTTAGCAAAGAATAATATTTTAATAATATGTAATTAGTTTTTTTTAAAACCTGTGAAAGCTTAGCTATTTATAAAGAAGAAAATAGCTTAAAATCCGCTCAAAAAGTCTCATCCAACAACTAGTTAACTGCTAGCAAAATCAAGTCTAGTTTCCAAAAATGTCAAGGGTTGACCCAGATAGTCGGCTATTCTGGTGGATAGTCAGCTATTTTACCCAGATAGTTGGCTATTCTAAAGAATAGGCGGCTATAAATTCGACCGTAAGTTGTAAGCATTTTCAACTATTAGTAGTCGGCTATCTGTTTAAGATAGTAGGCTATTTCTTGATACTGGAATTTTTCTACTAGAAAATACTTGAAAAATAATTTATAAAAATTTTATCAAAGTATTATATGATAAAATATATTTAAACCCTATTTTTCCAGAAATTATGTGTGTGTAAGTAATATTCATTTGGCTTTGACATTCTAAGTATACAACTTACTTATATACACATCATTAGCTCTCGTTATTCGATCTTTGACTTGAGCCATCTAGTCATGATCTTAATTCTTTGGCTAAGCCATCATATGCTTCATTCTTGACTCGAAGATAGACTTCCGATCATGGCTTCTAAGTCATTCATTTTAACTTTTCAATGCATTATATCTTCATGGCTATAAAATTATTCATCAACACCTATACAACTTGAATTAAACACATTATTACCCATATCACTTGTGTACATCATCAAAATCCACTGTGATGTGTCTCAATATCCTAACACTCTCTCCCTTTTTAATGATAACGACAAATGATATAAAATATTTAAAATATAATATAACAACAAAAAGATTACTTACGTTCCTCCTGCAGAGATGCATGATTGCTATAGAGAAGTTAACCCCCTGCATCAAGGCTGGTTAGCAATAAGCAAAGAATATGCATGATTCATATTATATTTCGTTTTCAAGTGGTTGATGCAATAATGATACTAATCAATTATTCCAATCAATATTTGCCATGCTTTATTTTATATGTATTAAACAATTTCTCCCCCTTTGTCACATCAGAAAGTGTGACATAAAAAATATGTGTGCAAAGTAGCATGCATGAGAAATGATTTTTCAAAATGAATTCAAAATGTCTTAATATCCTTGTATGTTTTTTTAAAATGAGTCACACAATATCCAAAGTATTGAGATTTAGCATATGAAATAAAAATATGCAATCTCCAAGCATATGCATGATTCCCAAATATTTTATATAGGCATAAGCATAGCATTGAGAATGACAATTCTATTATAAACAAAGCATGTATTATATCCTCACATAAGGTAACAAAATTGAGAGGGGCACCAGAATATTACAAAGCATAGTAGCATAGGTTCCAAGTATAGAAAAAATATATTACAAACCATAGTATCAAAGTTTTCATACTACTACAACCATCATACTAATAAAATCCACATGAGAACATAATATTCCAAGCGATGTTCATGCACATCGCATTTCCTTCTTGATCTCAGTCAGCTCCTTGTGCATCTCTCATCGATGACTTCACCGATAATTTTGAGTCTGTCCGTGATGGCTTGCTTCATATGGTCTATTCTTGCCATCAAGTCTCCCCAAACTACGTCCATCTTCTGGGACATCTCAAGTTGCATCTTGGCAAGCCTAGCAAATATGGCTTCTTGAAAAGTGGTCATGTAGGGAGGAATCTCCATGGAAGATGAAGATTGTCCCAGCTCCATCTATTCTACCTCTTCTTCAGCTACTTCTTCTTCACCTTCCTCTTCGGTGGAATTCTTGGCAGGGTCCCAATTAAGACCTATTCTATTAAGAGCACCCGAATCGAACCTAGTCATAGGCTCAATAAAATGTGTCTCGCTATCGACATCTATCCCGACAGAGATGAAGATATGGGTGAGATAATGGCCATGGTAAATAAGAGATATTGGGTTTGCAGAGGTGGCTCTATGGATAATGTTTTTCATGATAATCTGAGCCTAATTTACTTTAATCTTACCAATCATCGCATAAACGTATTTAGCTTGGTTCATGGAGAAACGACTCTGCTTCCACCCTTTTGATTAATGTTGTATGAAAGGATGTTTGCAAGAATGTGTTCAAGGGTGTGAGATAACCGGTGGGCAAGCTAGGCTTGTATGATTTACCTTCTCGATACATAAGCTCAAGAACATTGGTGTCATCCATAACAATTTCACGGAGAAGTGTACCCGCGCTTGGGTTTCCAAGTCTAAGTCCTAGTCCATGTATATCAAGCACTATGAGAGAATTTAAGACTTTGGTGGATATATTGGGGGTTTCGATGGATGTGGATGTGTTAACAATCATGTTGGTGTAAAACAGATTGATTAGCTTGGGGTAACATCTAAACATATTGTTGTGGGAGAACAAATGTGTGAGCCATTGAAACTCAAATATTGAGTCAATGTCATAATTCTTAAGAGCTTTGAGTTTAACATACCTCTCTTGGAGGATGGTTCTATGAGCATTGAGATCAAAAGTTGAAATTAAATCGGGCTTGTTGAGGTAATGGATGATAATTTCCCTTTTAGACAATGGTTGATAGGCAGAGGCTTCCATTCTCTTCTTTTGATAGAATCATGGTTTCTAGAGATATGAAGGTAAAAACTAGAAAAGATGAAATTTTGAAGGATGATTTGTATACTAGGAGATGGAAGAAGATTCCTTCAAAAAATCTTTCTCCAATTCCTTGATCTCTTGAGCAAAGATGAAATATTTTGAAAGTGGATGTAAAGGATGGCGAGAGTATGGAGGCAAGATGAAGAAATATGGGTAAGGGGTAACATCTAGCGTTTTACTAACTTACTAAGAGATCCTAGCACAAGAGGTTGAATCAAGAGTGAGGATTATCTCCCCTTAGTAGGTATGAATGAATGAGGGCAGTAAAACCCCAATAAGATGCCAAAAAACCAAAATCCAAAACCCAATAGTGGACTAGTTAATCGGCTAATTGTGATACAGAAAATCCCCCAAATAGTCGGCTATCCTCCCAGATAATCAGATATCCTCCTAGATAGTCAGTTATCTGCTAGTTTGAGTGATTAAAGCACAGAAACCAATCAAATCGCACCAAAACTGGTTTCTAATTGTTTCTAATCATTTCTAATCATCTAAACAATATTCTAACACTCAAAAAATAATTTCAAGCATATTCAATTATTTTTTAAAATTCAAATTATAATTCTTATTATTTTTAGCCTCTTTTACTTCTCTTCAATCGTGTAGGCGATGAATCCTTGAGAGAAGTTTCTTCCTGCTAATCCCTTCTTTTATAGGTACCGAAAATGTAAAGAAAATATTTGGTACCATTTTCATTTGGGTTCGAGGGATTAGTCGAGATAAAATTCCACTTTGATGGAAACCAAACCCAATACGGTTTAGTACTTCCGTCATGCACATATGTATAATTTTTGTTTAAATGAACTTTAAGAATAAAATCATTTACATACCTTACTTTCGTCTTGATCGAGCCATTTTTCGGAATCCAAATCTCGATGAACTTGTTTTTCACATTAGTATCCCTAAAATGCTTATCTATATGCTTAGGGTTGGATTTGTCATATCCTAATCCAGTTCTACTCCCCGAAGATTTTTGTCTATCAATAATATCATCGAGCTTCCTTTTTCCTTTATTGAACTTATCCACAATTTTTGAAAGATCACCGTATTTTCTTTCTGTGGTAGTCACAATTTCATCTAGGTCATCTATACTAACTTTCATTCCATTGACCTCGTCCAAAAGTAATTTATTTCTATTAATCAATTCTTCTTTCTCCTCTTCGATATCTTCTCTTTTCTTGGTGCATATCCTAAATTTCTTATCAAATTTATGATATTCTCTAATAAGTTTTTCATGGGCATTACATAGTTCTTCATAAGCATCGTTTACATAAAAATCATTATCGCTATCACTGTCACTATCACTACTACTAAGGAGGTCGTTGTCTTATAGTGATGCGGAGAAATAGGAGGTGTAGAATTTCTTACCTCTGAGGAAATTGATGCCATGAAACACATGTGCGCTCATTCTTCCCTTTGTTCTTCTTCTTTCGATGATATCGATGATTCATCTAAACTTGAAATGTTGCTTCAGTCGAAGGCCGCAAACGCCCTTTTCTTTTCTTCGGCTTCACGAACTTTTTATCCTTGCGACTTCTTCTTCTTTTTTTCTCATTTTCTTTGGCCTTTCCTTGGTCGCGATTCTTCTCCCAGAGGCAATCTCTCTGAACATGTCCTGGTTTGTTACAGCCAAAACAGATAATTTCGTTAGTAAGACGAGATTTTCTTTTAGCGAACTTACTTTGGAGGAATTTCTTGAATTTCCTCGATATCATCGCAATTTCCCTTTCGTCTCTATCAAAGTAGTCAGACTCAGAGCTCTCTTCATTTGCTTTGGACGCCAAATTCCTTTCTTCGGCTTTTCTTCAATCTTCTTGACTTCTTATAGATCAATCTCATAAGTCATGAGATTTTCCATTAACTCTTCCAAGGTAATCGACTTCATATTGTGTGTGTCTCGAATGTCGGTGGTCTTTCCTTTCCATTCTGGTCGAAGTGATCATACTATCTTCATCACCTAGTCATATTCAGGAATTTTCTTTCCTAACCCTGCAAGCTCATTTATAATGTTAGTAAATCGAGTATTGACATCGCTAATATTCTCACCTTCTTCCATTTTAAAACTTTCAAAATTTGAATTTAGCATATTTATTCTTGATTCTATTACCTTTTTCGTCCCTTTGTGGCTTACCTCAAGAGTGTGCCATATTTGGTGTGCCTTTGTACATTGTAACACCCGGTTGAACTCGGTACTTGTTAATGCACAAAATAGTTAATTCATTGCTTTAGCGTTAAGATTACATCTTTTCTTTTCATCGGCAGTCCACTTTCCATTTCTGCTTCAAGCTGTATGTATTTGTTCTTGGTAATGGTCCATACATCAATATCCACAGATTGTAGATGGATCATCATCTTGATCTTCCAATTTGCATAGTTTCTACCATCGAACAATGGTGGATACTGAGTGTTAATTCCCTCTGAGTGGTGTGATGTTGATGCCATCGCCTTAGCCTCTGTGATACCAAGTGTTGGATCCCTGTGGATGGCAGACAATACTAGAAGTGGGGTTGAATAGGGTTGTCAACAAATAACAAAATTATTTGCGTAAATTAGAACCCTTCTATTTAGTTGCCTAAGTCTCTAAGAGTTATCTCAATTTGTACTTAATCAACACAATCTTACATGCTTGTAAAAAACATGAGTATATCAGAAATAAAGAATAAACAAGCAAATATAGGATGAGAGATAGAGAGTGGAGGCACAGTATAAACACAACATATTTTATCTTGGTTCGGCCCAACATAGGCCTACGTCCAGCAACCAATCCACTAGATCTCCACGAGAGCAACATTGACTCAACTCAACGAAGAGGACTTCGTACGAACACCAAGGTTCTCTTGCTAAGAATTTCCAACACCTAGTTTCTCAACTAGGAATTTCCAACAACACATTCCCTTCATACAGGAGCTACAATAACCAAGTCTTCTTCAAAGACTTTACAACTAATATGAAAAATGAGTACAAGATTCCTAAAGCCAAAATGAATACATTTGTGAATATGTGGCTTAAAGAAATCAGAAAACTCTTGATCCAATTAAATGATATAGATGAGCATAAATTTGATCAAAAGAATTGTCTTGAAAATAATTCTCTAATATATGCACTTGGGCTTTAGAGATCAATGATCAAGATTTGATCTTTGAGAAAAAAGTAAGAGTTAATAACACAAAGATCAAAAAGAAAACTTGATGTTTGAATCTCAAGAAGAAAAGCTATGAGCTTTGGAAATCAAACCAAGTTTATAAAGGCCAGAAATAATCAGAGAGAATAACTGAGAGTTTTAGCACAAAAGAATTTTAAAACAGTAGCCTTTAGAAAATCTGAAGAACTTTGAAAGCTTGAGCAGTTTTTAGCAAAGAATAAGATTTTAATAATATATATACTTGATGTTTTTCAAACCTTTGAAAGTTTAGCTATTTATGGAGAAGAAAATAGCTTAAAATCAGCACAAATATCTCCTCCAACAGCTAGTTAATGGTTAGCAAAAATCAATTCCAGTTTCCAAAAATGTCAAGGGTTGACCTAGATAGTCAGCTATTCTGGTGAATAGTCGGCTATTTTACCCAGATAGTCGGCTATTCTTAAGAATAAGCGGCTATAAATTCGATAGTAAGTTGTAGGCATTTTTCGATTGTGAGTAGTCGGTTATATGTTTCAGATAGTCGGCTATTTCTTGATACTGGAGTTTTTCTCCTAGAAAAAACCTGAAAAATAATTTATATAAATTATATCAAAGTATTATATGATAAAATATATCTGAAAACTATTTTTCCAGAAAGAGAATAATGGGTATCATACGCCATATGAGAGGATGTCTCATATGCCCTCTCACATAAAAGGGGCAAGTACAAGCCCACATGGGCTTGTACTTGTTGTACTTGACCCCCTTTATGTGAGAGGACATATGAGACACCCTCTCATATGGCGTATGATACCCATTAATCTCTTCCAGAAATTATGTATGTGTAAGGATTATTCATTTGGCCTTGACATTCTAAGTATACACCTTACTTGTACCCGCATCATTAGCTCTCGTTCTTTGATCTTTGACTTGAGCCATCTGGTCTTGATCTTAAGTCTTTTGTTGAGCCAGTATATGCTTCATTTCTTGACTTGAATATAGACTTCCGATCTGGGCTTCTAAGTCCTTCATTTTAACTTTTCAATGCATTCGATCTTCATGGCTATAAAATAATTCATCAACATCTATACACACTTGAATTAAAAATAGTAGTACCCATATCACTTGTGTACATCATCAAAATCTATTAGGGCATGTCTCAATATCCCAACATGATAAACCCTTATTAGTAATCTTGCATTATGGTTCAACAACGCCATAGAAAGAAAATCTACTCGCTGCACATAATAATATCAATTAAACAATTCATAAAAAGCATAAGGAATAAAAAAATTGGAAGATATTACCGAATTGAAGAACAATAAGATTTGCATAAAACTATTTTTGATCCGATACAAGAAGAACAAATCAAAAGCCCTCAAAGCAGGTGGCCAAACGTGGCCAAAACCCTCAGAGAAACTCCTCTCCAATCGCTCACAACTAATTATAAATACCTCCCAAAACCCTAAGCAAATTCGTGTCTAAAACTTGAAAAATCGGGCTCACAGCCGTGTCGCAAAAGTGGTACGGCCATGTCATATTTACAACTTTGCTGCACTGTCTTCCAGAAAATGTATAAAATGCACTCAAGCTCAGAAAATTACTAATAAATATGCGTTGAAATCATCACAATGTGCTCTTCGAGTAAAAAATAATTTGGGAGAGAAATGTCCACGAGATTGTGAGCAGAAATTTCTTCTTTGCATGATTGTGGCTTTTGTTAACCTTGAGAATGACACGGCCGTGTCTCCAAGTCACACGGCTGTGCGCCGATGTACCACATATGCTCCAATGTCTTGCAAGTCATGCATAGCTGTGCAAATGACTGCACGACCATGTTTCTCCTTCATCATCATTCTTTATGTTTGCAAATGTGGCATGGTTGCGCAGATGGCTGCACGGCCGTGTCACTCCTTCAGTAGCTTTCTCCCAACTTCTGCAAGTCTGTCATGGCTGTGAAAAATGTCTGCATGGCCGTGTTACTGGATTTCTTCTTTGAACTGGGGAGCTGGCACATTGGCACGGTCATGCATGTCAACACACGACCGTGTTGCCCTGCATTTGCCCCTTTCGTCTTCATTCCTTCTTCGATCTTCGTCGCTTCTTTTCCATTCCTTCTCTCATCATCTCCTTGCATTGTTTTGTGTGCTTTTCTCCCTGAAATATGCAAAACATCTCCAAAGAGTGAAACAAACAAAAACAAGTGGAATATGCAGGGAAGATGCGAATGAAACATGAAAATGAGTCGATGAAGAGATGTAATCATATATTATGCAATTAACAAAATACCCCAAGCTAAGCTCTTCCTTGTCCTCAAGCAAGACAAGAGATGTAAATGAATAACGGGGAGAAATTGTTAAGAATATATGAAGATCATCCTCTCAAATCAACCATGCATGCTTATCATATATACAACAAATTTAGAGTTCGATTCAAGCATGCATCACTCTATCAATTCTTCATGGTATATGACTAGAAAAATATTTATCTCCAACATGATTTCAAATTTAACATATACATCAAAGACTAAATCCGCTAAAAATTCTTCTACTTGACTTAGATCGATAAAAATACAACTATTATCCTACACTCGTGAAGGCAAAGACTCAAAAGTGTATCATAGGACCTCAACTCTCAAGGATTTGGCTAAGTCAATGCTAGTCTTCCCTAAATCATATGGGTTGATATGTTCGATTTTATGTATGTATGTATGTGTGTGTGTGTGTGTGTGTGTGTGTATAGCAAAAATGTACTTAAGAACGTGCGCATGCAGGATTACCTGCGCACGCCCCCTATGTTCGGCATTTTAAAGTATTTTTTGAATTGTTTTTTTCCAGTAGTTAGATAAACTTGTTATATAGCTCTCCACAAAATTTCAGGTCAATCCAACACCGTTTGAGCCTCCGTTCATCGATTTCAAAAACGTTGCACAAAACTGTCCAGAATTCTGGATAGTTTTGCGCAATTTTTTTGAAATCGATGAACGGAGGCTCAAACGGTGTTGGATTGACCTGAAATTTTGTGGGGAGCTACATAACAAGTTTATCTAACTAATGCAAAAAAATTCAAAAAAAATACTTAAAAATGCCGAACAGAGGGGGCGTGCGCAGGTAATCCTGCCTGTGCACGTTCTCAGGCACATTAACCCCCATATACATACATACATACATACATATGTTCTATAAAATAGGGATGTTATCAAGAGATTTTGGATAAGAGTTTTTGTATAAGAGATATTGGTTATGAGATAATGGGTAAGATAATGTGGATATGTGTATTGTTGTATAAGAGATTTTGGTTAAGAGATAATGGATAAGAGATTTTGGTTATGTGTACTTGGGTGTGTTGTTTATATAGATTTTGTATTTGTATATAGGGTATGAGAAATTGAGATATGAGATACTGGATAAGAAATCACATCATTTTGTATATGTGGTATGATGAGGGGTTTTGTTTTTAAATTTTGAAATCAAAATTTCTGTTTACATTTTGAAATCAAAACTCCCTTCTGTGATGGGTTTTGATTTTTAGAGGGAATAAATGGAGGGACTTATGGGAGGGAAACACATTTGATCACATCGATGATCACATCGTACTTGGGGGAGGTTCCTCTGTATATGAAGCGTGCGATGAAGAGAATTTTGCACGGAAAGAGCAAGAAGAGCAAGGGAGAGAAATTTGCCCTCATCTACCTCCTCGCCATCATCTTCTACCTCAGCTCAACAACGAAGAGCAAGGGAGAGCAAGAAGAGCTAAAGAGAGTAAGAAGAGCAAGAACAGCAAGAAGAGCACCCTCATCTACATCCTCGACATCATCTTCTACCTCAGCTCAACAACGAAGAGCAAGGGAGAGCAAGAAGAGCAAGGGAGAGCAAGAAGAGCAAGAACATCAAGAAGAGCACCCTCATCTTCTACCTCCACATTGGTGAGCTCTTCCTCTTCTCCACAATTTTTTTTCTTTTAATTTATTTCACACTCTTCTTCACAATCCCATTGCAGCGCTTTGAGCTTCATCATAGCCTCAGCAACTCAACCCTTGGTGAGCTTTGTGAGTTTGAGAGCTTCATCACGGCCTCTGCACCTCAACCCTTGGTGAGTTTTGTTATGGTTATGGCAGTTGTACACCTCACTTTTTAGTTATGGCAGTTGCACTTTCAGCCAATTTTAGTTATCGTACTGAATGCGAATTGGTTTATCAGTCAATTTCAGTCAAGAGTTGGTTACGAGATCATAATAGTTTTTATAGTTTTTATAGCTAGGATGCAATGAATGAGAATTTGTATAGTTTTTAGAGTTGGTTATGGGTTTAGAACGTTCAGTCATGATTTCTTTGAGTTTTTAGTTATCTTAATGAGAATTGATTTATCTTAAAACTTTCAGTCAAAATAGTCCAATAAAAACTATAAAACAACTCTTATCCATTTCAGTCAATTTTTAAAATTTCAAGTCACGTTTCACTTTATGTTATGGAAGTTTCAATTTTAAAATTTCAGTCTGAAAACTGAAAATATTTTAAAAATTTTCAAAATGAAATATTTCATCAAGCTATTTTGAAACTTTTATTTGTTGGAGAACTCTTATCCAATTTGAAACTATTGCACTTGAATGGGCAATCCCATATATTGCTGAAAAATGTGCTTGCTGAAAAATGAGCTTGATGAATTGCTCATACTTAAACCAACTGAAATTTCAAGGCAGTTTTGTTGATACTTAAACCAACATATGAAATGAGCAACTGGGATATGAATATTGAGGTTTCATGAACTGGGAAATGAGGTTGAGCAATGAGCATGAATTAGAATGAAACTTGACTGATATGTTTTTTGTCCATGCTAAAAAAATTTTTGTCCCTGTTTTTTTGGTTCTTCATTTTTTTGAACTGAAATTTCAGGATAATTTGCAACTTAACATTATCATTTGCAACTTAACTTCATTTTTTCAATGTTAAGTTTCGATTTCATTTTGTACTTTTTACATGCTGAGATGATATGAGATGTTAATTTATAGTTTTAACAAATTGAGATGTTAATTTCAATTTCAATTTGTATTTTCATAATATGAGATGTTATGAGTTAAAATGTTGATGTTATAAGTCAAAATTTCCCTCCAGGTGTTTGACGTCCCGCCGATTGCACTGTATAATCGGAATGGGGATACCAGGATTAAAAATTTGTAACCGCAAGTGCACGGTGTTGAGGTGTGGCTTGGGGGTCGAACACAGGGAGGCGTGTGATGTGCTTGTGAACAATTAGGATCCTGATCACCCGGTGGGTGAGCTAGCTTAATCGCTTAACGGGTTGTCACGGTAGAAAATTAATGCAAAAGGGTGTAAGATATAAAAAGCAACCTAGGACTTTGGCTTCACCCTATCATGAGTTCTCTCTATTACGACCGACGGATAGGAGTGTGATCGGATTCTAGGGTTTAGTGGTGAGACGTTGCCTCTAATAGTGGTACCTAGCGTCCCATGGGCCCGATATTTCGATAGATGCCCAGGATGATACGCTAGGTCTACCTGGGTTCGGACGGTAGGCATTCCCATATCCTGCACCGCCCGACTCCGGGAGCACTAAGCTCGCAATGATTGATCCCGACATTTCATCCAAGCCGTTCTCACGCGCGAGGAATCCATGTCTACGCTAGGGGCATGAGTTGTGGCTAGGGGATCAAACTCCCGTTTTATTTTCCCTTGGCCCGATGGTCACAGGCGGTCTTTCTCCCGCCAGAGACAATAAAACACCCCGCGTAACCATCTAAATCCCTATCTGCTATCGAATCCCTAATCCTACGGTCGTTCTAGGGAGAACCCATGAAGGGGCTCCACCAATGTCCCAGATTTGGAAACTACTCACTAATCATGGCGATAGATGCAACAAAACAAATTTCAGCCATCAAAATGAGAATCAAATAGTAAACTACTGTAGCAAATGGTATTATAAACGCAATATTAAAGTATTAGAAAGATCAGAGAACTTACAAAACAAGTTTAATTGAAAGCAGCCAAAAACCCCGAAAAAATAGTTAAGAAAAATGGGGATTCTGTTTTCTGGGATACCTAGGGCTATTTATACATTTTGGCAAAATGGCAGGGAATATTCCCTCAAGAAGACAAAAATAAACGTCCAACCGATCGGTTGAAACATCAACAGATCGGGTGAGACGATCATTGAACTGGGTCTTCAGCTTCTGAAATACTTCACCCGATCGCTGAACCGATCGGGTGAAGTCGTTGGGTTCTTGAGCTTGGGAAGAACTGCTACAGGTGACCCGATCGGTTGACAAGTCAACCGATCGGGTGGAGTTCGGCTCACAAAACAGAGGGCACTGTCACACCCAACCGATCACTGAACCGATCGGTTTGGGTTTTCTTCTTTGCTTGCTCCTCCTCGGGTCTGATACGGTGCACGAACCGATCGGGTGGATCTGTCCACCCGATCGGTTGAGGGCTGATTCATGATCTGAATTGACGTTTGGCCCTCAGGTTCTCGTATGGCACCTTCCGTTGCTCCGGGGACTCATGATGTTTGCTTTGTATGTCTCTTGCGCCAGCAATCTCCTGCAAGTACACACAAAGACAAAGAAAGTGAAAAGGAACAAAAAATCACAAAAAGACGAACTCAAAATAACGAAAAACGACGGGAAATCACGGAGAAGACGTGTATGAATATATAAAATATAAACGCACGTCAAAATCCCCCAAGCTGAACCCTTCCTCGTCCTCGAGGAATACGAGTGACAGTAGGAGCTCGGAGGGGAAAATAGAAAGAAAGAAACAGAAAAAGAAGAGAAAATCCTAGATCACCCGTCAGAGCCAACGAAAACTAACACACCACACTAAGCAAGCATGCGATAAACACATCACTAACCCCAAGAATATGAGTCCCTACTAGTGTCGTGGGTCCATGCGGTGAAGCACAAGTGAGTGAGGTCGTGAGCTAGCAGACGGTGTTACTATCTAAATTGTGCAATTAAGCTCCATATACTCATACCCATAGGATGACCCAAATATCGAATCAATTCGAGTTAGCAGCGAATAATAGCTCAAGCATGCATGAGAATAGAGTAGGAATAGAAGCATATCATGTGTCAGGGACTCTACTACTAGGAACTAGGAAATCACCGCACGATTGCCTAGATAATCGCTAGAAAGCTCATATGCCAAATGTGTTCGAAAACGAAGGGGGTTGAGTATGTGTGGAGTAGAGCACTTGGTGCAAATTCTCACCGTCCCTTTATTCACGGCGGATGGGAGTAATATTCACAATGGGAATTTTTTGGGTTTGGGATATTTGTATATTTTTTTTTGGGTTTTGGTTTTTGGCTATACACATTCTTTCTTTTTCTCTCTCTTTTTTTCTCCTTTTTTTGGATTTTTGGATTTTGGCAAAATTGTGTACTCTCCCAAGTGGAAGAACAGTATACGACGATGGAATTTGCACCAAGTAAAACAAAAAAGAATTCGAATTCTAAACACTTGGGCAAAAGGAAAATTTTTCGCGAATCAGAGCATAAGCAAAATGGGTTATCCTAGTCTTATTGGTAGAGTCCTCACACATGCGAATTGAAACGTAAATATATAAATGATTCATGCATAAAGAAGCAGACAATGGAGGCAAAATACCGCATATTCGAAATTGAAGCATGATAGTCTAGGGGTCATCCAAGGACAGACATATAAAACAAAATCACAACCTAGAAGCATACCAACTATCTAGTCACGACACACAACTCACACAAAAGCAAAGTGAACCCACGGATCATAAAATGCAATAGGACTCAGCTTCCTAGGGTTAGTGAGAATTATTATCGTAGCTAGGCTAAGTAAGTATGTGGTTCCGTGGCAGTTCATTATGTGGGGTCATCTCTAGGAGAGGGAGAATAAAAGGATGGAAAGAAAAAGAAAAAACATGACGAAAACGACTCAAAATGGTGAAAAAGACACAACTGACGCACATAGAGCGACTCCCCTAAGCTGAACATTGCATTTCCCTCAATGCAATAGGAGTAAATGCAGGAGGGCAATGAAAGATGGGAAGGAAGTACGCACCAACAAATGAACGGGAAAAACTTGAAAAACACACAAACAGATGCACAGAAAAATAAAGAAAATAAATACCCAAACGAACTATACAAAAGACATACACACAGACACACAAAACAAACACACATCAAACAAGTGACTACACGACAACAGTCGCAGAAAATAGATTTCCCCCAAGCTGATCTCAATAATGCTAGAAAAAAGATATGATCATGGTGAATCAAATAAATGGCTAGGGGAAAATCAGAAGAAAGGGAAATCAAGGTACAGGAGTGGATGGCTGAACAAACTTGGGTTGGCTTGGTTTATTGAAATGGAAAAATCATGAAAAGCAAACAAAAAGATGGATCTCTCGCTGGCGAGAGGATTCGTGTTTATTGAAAGTATAAAATTTTACGCTATTGCTACACTACTGGAATTATATCACCTATAGTAAAAGGCGGATACACTATCTTTGTCGGTACAGGCAACTGCTCCAACAGCTCCTTCCGTGGCTCTGCCAAGCGCGTGCGTCCACGAACACCTGCGAACTCCAGCAATGCATCCTCCAGCATTCCCACAAGGACTCCACCTGTACCCTGCAGAGAATAGGATGCATCAGTTCACTGCAAAAATTTCACCCTCATAATAAAAGTATTCCAAAGAGGGTCGTCTATAGAAATATGTGAAGTAAATAGTGGTGGACGATACTTCCCCGGAAATAATTCAATATCATCTTGTGCTGTGATATCTATCTCTGTGGTGTCCTCTCTCAGCTGCTCAGGTAAATATGGATCACAGGTGTGGACTTCCTTGACATGTTCGTTTAGATATGCCACGTCCAAGCATACCTCCGATACATAATCGTGCGTGTACTGCAAAAGGTACGACGTGTCAAGAATATCTGAATCAAAATAAATATCAAATGGAATACATGATTTAGAAATGGAATGTGTAGAAATATCTCCCTGGATGGGAGCAGTAAGCTCTATGGGATAGTCCTCGGCGTCAGTGGAAGGATGAGGTGGCTGCGGAAGCTCTAACGGAGGAGGGTAGTGCTCGGGATCCTCATGAATGGCTGTGTCCTCGTCTCGATGCATGACCTCCTCGTCGATAAGCTCTGGCTCTGCGTGTAAGGCCTCCTCAAAAACATGCTCTGGCTCCACATGGTGCTCTTTTACCTCCTCATCGACTATCAATGGAGGCTCTCTCTGGAATGGTGATGCTGGCTGCTCATGTGTGTCAACTTGTGGGGATGTATCGTGTGGAGGAGAATGCCCACAAGCAATCCAAAAATGTAGTCTACTTCCCAAAAAATCAAGATTGACATCGTTGTCTTCCTCAATTTTCTGCAGCCGAAACACGGTTCATAACAAAACATGCAAAGCGTAGCTCAAATGCATCGCCTATTGTAATGCTAACTGAACCGGTGAACCTCACTGATTCCAAGAGGCCCTCCAGCAAGTTCTGAAATGTGTCATCCTCTGGCGACGCATATGATTCAATTTCTGCTTCCTTCACTGCCTCTTCGTCCATCCATTCTTCATATGCAATAGATGTATCGTAGGATGTGGGATCGACGATGGCACATTCTGGCTCTGGCAATATGACCGGCGATGATTCTTGCCCCTAAGAGGAAGAAGCAGAACTGATATCTTTGGAAATCATTGCATCCTTAGGCATGAGCGCATTGGTTTCAAGGTCTCTTTTCACCGATTCCAATAGAAAATCACCCCTTTCAATCTTGGCTTGCATTTCAATCTGATGTGCAAGCATCTCATCAAGAAGGTGATCTCCCGTCTGAGCGTTCTGATCAAAATCTGTGGTCCACATGGAAGCATGCATCCCATCAAAAAGGTATTCTCCCGTCTGAGCACTCTCATCTAAATATTATTGTCTCATCTAAGCACTCTGATCAAAATAGTATTTTCCCATCTGAGCACTTTGATCAAAATCTGTGGTTCATGTAGTGAAATCCATTATACCCGATCAACAAAGATTCATACCGGGAGAAAAATATCAGTGGCACAAAAGAATATAGAAATGATAGTAATGGTGGCGAGGGTGAAAATTCCCGGTAAAAGTTTACCTACCCTCTACAACGAATATGTACAATAGTTACAAAATGTCCATGCAAAATTAAAAAGGGTGAAGAATATGAAAATTATCACGGGGTAAGGATGTGAGCTAGTCTCAGGATGACAGGGTCCTAAATGTAACAAGCACATTGCCTCCCCGGCAACGGCGCCATAAAGCTTGACGTCCCGTCGATTGCACTGTATAATCGGAACGGGGATACCAGGATTAAAAATTTGTAACCGCAAGCGCACGGTGTCGAGGTGTGGCTTGGGGATTGAACACAGGGAGGCATGTGATGTGCAATGTATAATCGGAATGGGGATACCAGGATTAAAAATTTGTAACCGCAAGCGCACGGTGTCGAGGTGTGGCTTGGGGGTTGAACACAGGGAGGCATGTGATGTGCTTGTGAGCAATTGGGATCCTGATCATCCGGTGGGTGAGCTAGCTTAATCGCTTAACGGGTTGTCACGATAGAAAATTAATGCAAAAGGGTGTAAGATATAAAAAGCAACCTAGGACTTTGGCTTCCGCCCTATCATGAGTTCTCTCTATTATGACCGACGGATAGGAGTGTGATCGGATTCTAGGGTTTAGTGGTGAGACGTTGCCTCTAATAGTGGTACCTAGCGTCCCATGGACCCGATATTCCGGTCGATGCCTAGGATGATACGCTAGGTCTACCTGGGTTCAGACAGTGGGCATTCCCATGTCCTGCACCGCCCGACTCTGGAGCACTAAGCTCCCAACGATTGCTCCCGACATTTCATCCAAGCCGTTTCCACGTGCGAGGAATCTATGTCTATGCTAGGGGTGTGAGCTGTGGCTAGGGGATCAAACTCCCGTTTTATTTCCCCTTGGCCCGATGGTCAAAGGCAGTATTTCTCCTGCCAGAGACAATAAAACACCCCGCGTAATCATCTAAATCCCTATCTCCTATCGAATCCCTAATCTTATGGTTGTTCTAGGGAGAACCCACGAAGGGGCTTCCACCAATGTCCCAGATTTGGAAACTACTCACTAATCATGGCGATAGATGCAACAAAACAAATTTCAGCCATCAAAATGAGAATCAAATAGTAAACTACTGTAGCAAATGGTATTATAAACGTAATATTAAAGTATTAGAAAGATCAGAGAACTTACAAAACAAGTTTAATTGAAAACAGCCAAAAACCCCTAAAAACAGTTAAGAAAAATGGGGATTTCGTTTTCTGGGAAACCTAGGGCAATTTATACATTTTGGCAAGATGCCAGGGAATATTCCCTCAAGAAGACAAAAATAAACGTCCAACCGATCGGTTGAAACATCAACCGATCGGGTGAGACGATCGTTGAACTGGGTCTTCAGCTTCTGAAATACTTCACCTGATCGCTGAACTGATCGGGTGAAGTCGTTGGGTTCTTGAGCTTGGGAAGAACTGCTACAGGTGACCCAATCGGTTGACAAGTCAACCTATCGGGTGGAGTTCGGCTCACAAAACAGAGGGCACTGTCACACCCAACCGATCACTGAACCGATCGGTTGGGTTTTGCTTCTTTGATTGCTCCTCCTCAGGTCTGATATGGTGCACGAACCGATCGGGTGGATCTGTCCACCCGATCAGTTGAGGGCTGATTCATGATCTGAATTGACGTTTGGCCCTCAGGTTCTCGTATGGCACCTTCCGTTGCTCCGGGGACTCATGATGTTTGCTTTGTATGTCTCCTGCGCCAGCAATCTCCTGCAAGTACACACAAAGACAAAGAAAGTGAAAAGGAACAAAAAATCACAAAAAGACAGACTCAAAATAACGAAAAACGACGGAAAATCACGGAGAAGACGTGCGTGAATATATAAAATATAAACGCATGTCAAAATCCCCCAAGCCGAACCCTTCCTCGTCCTCGAGGAATACGAGTGACAGTAGGAGCTCGGAAGGGAAAATAGAAAGAAAGAAACAGAAAAAGAAGAGAAAATCCTAGATCACCCGTCAGAGCCAACGAAAACTAACACACCACACTAAGCAAGCATGCGATAAACACATCACTAACCCCATGTATATGAGTCCCTACTAGTGTCGTGGGTCCACGCGGTGAAGCGCAAGTGAGTGAGGTCGTGAGCTAGCAGACGGTGTTACTATCTAAATTGTGCAATTAAGCTCCATATACTCATACCCATGGGATGACCCAAATATCGAATCAATTCGAGTTAGCAGTGAATAATAGCTCAAGCATGCATGAGAATAGAGTAGGAATAGAAGCATATCATGTGTTAGGGACTCTACTGCTAGGAACTAGGAGATCACCACACGATTGCCTAGATAATCGCTAGAAAGCTCCTATGCCAAGTGTGTTCGAAAACAAAAGGGGTTGAGTAGGTGTGGAGTAGAGCACTTGGTGCAAATTCTCGCCTTCCCTGTATTCACGGTGAATGGGAGTAATATTCACAACAAGAATTTTTTAGGTTTGGGATATTTGTATATTTTTTGGGGTTTTGGGTTTTGGCTATACACATCTTTCTTTTTCTCTCTTTTTTTCCTCTTTTTTGGATTTTTGGATTTTGGCAAAATTGTGTACTCTCCCAAGTGGAAGAACAGTACACGACGAGGGGATTTGCACCAAGTACAACAAAAAAGAATTTGAATTCTAAACACTTGGGCAAAAGAAAAAAATTTCGCGAATCAGAGCATAAGCATAATGGGTTATCCTAGTCCTATTGGTAGAGTCCTGACACATGCGAATTGAAGCGTAAATATATAAATGATTCAAGCATAAAAAAGCAGATAGTGGAGGCAAAATACCGCATATTTGAAAGTAAAGCATGATAGCTAGGGGTCATCCAAGGACATGCATATAAAACAAAATCACAACCTAGAAGCACACCAACTAGCTAGTCACGACACACAACTCACACAAAAGCAAAGTGAACCCACGGAGCATAAAATACAATAGGACTCAGCTTCCTATGGTTAGTGAGAATGATTATCGTAGCTAGGCTATGATAATCATGTGGGGTCATCTCTAGGAGAGGGAGAATAAAAGGATGGAAAGAAAAAGAAAAAACATGACGAAAACGACTCAAAACGGTGAAAAAGACACAACTGACGCACATAGTGCGACTCCCCCAAACTGCACGTTGCATTGCCCTCAATGTAATAGGAGTAAATGCGGGAGGGCAACGAAAGATGGGAGGGAAGTACGCATCGACTAATGAACGGGAAAAACTTGAAAACACATAAGCAAAGGCACAGAAAATAAAGAAAATAAATACCAAAACGAACTATACAAAAGACATACACACAGACACACAAAACAAACACACATCAAACAAGTGACTAAATGACAACAATCACATAAAATAGATTTCCCTCAAGTTGATCTCAATAATGCTAGAAAAAAGATATGATCATGGTGAATCAGATAAATGGCTAGGGGAAATAGCTAGAGCAAAAATTTCCCCCAAGCTGATTTCAATTTCAATTTCAGGACATAGCTAGAGCAAAAAATTTGTCACCGCACATGTTTTCAGTTTGGTTTCAAAAATTGAAGCATTGAAGCATCATCTTGGTTCTGAATTCGTGTTTTCAGTTTGAAACTGAATACAAGATATACAAGATGTAACCAACTTTCTTTCATCTTGAAATTACTCAAGTTTTTTGTATTCATCTTGAATTTCTCAGGCTGCATTTTGAAACTGATTAGCATGCGCATTTTTCAAGCTGCATCTCAAACTGAAATGAAATTTTCAAACCAAGGATAAATTTTTTTGCTCATTTTTCAAACTATTTTGGAACTTGAATTTAGTTTGACTTACCTGAAATTTTCAACCCAATGAGAAAAATCGTCAAGGTGAAATGAAATGCTCATTTTTCAAATGACTGAAATTTTGACTGATGGTGTTTTGTGAAATGAAATGCTCATATTTGGTGTTTTTTAACTGATGGTGTTTTTTGACTGATGATCAGTTTTCAAATGAAATTTTGACTGATGTTGTTTTTTTTGTAATATGATGCTAAAAATTGGATTTTGAACCCCTTTAAATTTTAAAAAAGTGTTTTGTTGAGAATGAGCAAATTTTTCAAGCTTGCAGTTGGAATATTTAGCATCAATGAATAGAATGAGCAAATTTGTCCCACTTTGTCCTGTTTAGCATTGATGCTAAATATTCCAACTGCAAGCTTGAAAATTTGTTCATTATATTTAGCATTTGTCCCAATTTGTCCTATTTAGCATTGATGCTAATTTTTGAAACTTGAATGATTTTCATTTCTATGCGATGTTAAATTTTGGACCTTGACATGAGATTTTGGACATACTATTACAAGACTCTTCATTATATTTAGCATTTCTTGGTTTTTTTTCCTCTTTTCAGCTCTTGGTTTTGTTCATCAGTTTTTATGTTTTTCTTCATTTTTTTGTCATCTCTCTTTAGCTCTATGATTTCTTTGTCCCTGTTATTTTGTGCTCTTCATTTTTTGAACTTAATTCATTATGGGTTTGATATGTTCCTGATATGGTTTTGATGATATTTCAGTTGAACTTAATTCAAGTGAAATTTTTAGAAGTTCAGAGATTGGTTTTTGAATGCTCAAAATAGGTGAGAATACTAATTGCTCAATGTATACCTGATATTGTAGAATATTTAGAATATCCTTATTACAATCAATTTTTTTGTCCATGTTTTTATGTTTTCTTTGTTATAAACGGGCTTTGGAGGCCCAACCCGTTAGTGGGTATCCACCCATTATGTAACCCTATTACTATAAATACAGGGCTACGGGGTTCCGTAGCCGCCATGGTTTACAACACGTTATCAGCACGCTCGAAGCTAAGCCGAACCCCTGCCGACGGACGAACGCGACGCGAACGGGCTTCCTTCACCGAACGTCGCTAGATCCGGCGGGTAGGATCTAGAGGTAACCCTAAAACCCTAGATCTAAAATTTCATATGCGCATATGTCTAGATCCAAAATTCTTGGATCGATTGTTTAATGAAAATCAAGGTTTTTATTGATTAAAAATCAACTTTTTACAATAAAAACGTTTTCTTTTGGAGATTAAAAATAGATTTTTTCCACTAAAAATTAGATTTTTATCCCCAAAACCCATGAAACCCTAGGGGATTTTCTCGCCGGAACGCGAATTCCCCCTAGATCTCGCGCCAAAACCCTCGCCCGCCGCCCGAAGCGGCGGCAAAACCCTCGCCCGCCGCCCGAAGCGGCGGCAAGACCCCCCGCCGCTGGACGGCGGGCCAACCCGCCGCCAGCTGCGGCGGGCAGATCCCGCCGCAGGCAGCGGCGGGCCCACCCACGCCGCAGGCAGCGGCGAGCCCTGCCACCGGCAGCGGCGGGCCCCCAACCCCGCCGCACGCAGCGGCGGGCCCCCAACCCCGCCGCCCGCAGCAGCGGGCCCCAACCCCCCGGCAGCCGCTCGTATCGGGCCCCCCCCGGTGCGCGCTCATGCCCGGAAACCCTAGCCGCCTGAAGCGGCAATCCGCGCGACCAAAAACCCTAACTAGGGTTTCACCCCGAAAATTTCTTCGATTTTCAAAACTTTTCAGATTTAATTGCGATTTTTCCGTCAAAATCTGGACAAAATTACATGTGATTTTTTATTCATCGCATTTTATTCGGATTATCTGATTATTACACGTTTAATAATTAGGAAGATCCTGCTACCGCTCTGCCGTTAGTTAACTAACCTAACGGTGTATGACGTTGCCCAGTGGTCCAATAATTATTAAACGAAAAATTTTCATTTCCATTATAAAATTTCTGTGATGATTAAATGCACGTTTAGAAATTTGTATGCCTGCCGCATATTTAATGATTCTGTGATGTACATTTCTTTAGCATGCTAAAATCACTAAGGACATAGTTTAATGCCTGTAGCAAAAATGTATGTTTGATTTTTTTTAAAATGCCTGCAACATATAAATAGCATGTGTATACATCATACTTATTCGAACTTTGGTTAATTGAGCACAATTTTTTAGCTTACTAGATTTATATTATATGTATGATGTGCTCATGACATGACAATATTTTATGACAACAAACCAATAATGATTTCAATAAATTTTAACATCATATCCTAGTTGACAAAATGAACCTGGAGTTCAAAACCAAAATGAACCTGAAGTTTAAAATCAAATCAAAAGTCAACACCCTTTCACACTAATAAAAATTAACAAGTACGAGGGATTATACGAAAAACATTTATGCGTTCTCTTTTAGAAATATGCATTTCGCGGTAAATAGATCTCTCAGATCTATGGTTTGTATAAACCAATATTGACACCAGCAGTTGTCATAACACCACCGAACTCTTTTGAGTAATCTCACTTTACAAGGTATGATTCTTGAATCTAACCTTATGTTTTAAGCGTACGCCCGAAGTCGTGGCTTAATAGATAAGTGAGAAATTATAAAATTCGTACCCACGTAATTGTTTCCCCTAGAGTATGATTCTATATCCACACAATACTTGAATGACTCAATAAAAATGGCCTGAAGACCATACTTGAGTGTTACGCCTATTTGACTGAGGCCCGAAAGACCCAAGCCCAGAGACCCGACCGCCGGTCAAGAGCCCATCTGCACACTCAGGCCCACTCGATAAGGCCCTATGGGGGACCCCCCCACATGTCGATCCGACCCGGCCCCGGTAACACGCCGGTCACTCGCCCACTCCTGCGATAACCGCCCCCTCGATCCCGCTACCACTTAATGGCAGTTATAGGGAGGTGCGGGCATGGCGCAGGGAGCGGCGACCGGGGGGGCGGATCAAGGGGGCACGATTGAGGGCGGGCGAGCGACGTGGGTCGGGGGTAATCACGGCGGAGGTCTATAAAGGGGCTAGGAGGACGACATGACCGGGGACCGCCTCTCAGGTATCTAGAACCTAAGGTACTCCATCAACGACCTAGTTCCCCCATTTCATCTCCTTCCTCCCCCGCTCGCGCCGTGAGACGCCGTTCCGATCTCCTCACGAGTCGAACCGTCTCCGCCGGGCCTCCTCTTTCAGATCTCTGTCTGACTTAGGCATCGGAGGGGATTTGGCCGGAACCAAGGTCCGGCCCCCTGACGAGTGTTCTCGTCTACGCAGGAGGGCATCAGATCCACGGGCCGAGGCTTCCCCTCCGCCCCTCACCGACCACGCAACCAGCTGGACGATTGAGGCTTCCCCTCGTCGTCCGACCGCCGAGGCCGAGCGCAACCGACCGAGGCCGAGCGTCTCGACCCGGGCCGAGGCTACCCCTCACCCTACCAACGGCCGAGGACCCCGATTCAACCCAGTCGACGTGCTCTACGTCGTCTGCTGGTCCGACTCGAGCCTCAACTGCATCAACTCGACTCGCCCGAGGGACCCAATCGGGCCCCTTGACCACGTTGACCGGGTTGTCCACGGTCAACGCTTTGTAGTGAGAAAACACTCTGAAACATCTGGCGCCGTCTGTGGGAACGAACTATCCCACGAAGAAACAAACCACATCTGCGATGACGCGACCTCCCCCATCTCGGCGAAAGGAGAGCAAAGCCCTGACGCGAGGCGACAGGGCCCGCCATCGTTGGCAAGAATGGGCGCGGGCCCGACGCGAGGAGGATCGTGAGGAAAGGGCCGGGAGACCCTCCCCGTCCCCACCGGTCGGGAGACCGAGTGCATCCGTAACGGCGCGCAGCTCGGACGTGGCTTTGGTGGTGTCAGTGGTCATAGACACTACCATGGTGCGGCGGCTGCTTGTCGACACCGGCAGCTCCTGTGACGTCCTCTTCATGTCAACCCTGGAAAAGATGGGGCGGCGGAAAGAAGACTTACGACCTCGCTCGGGT
Source organism: Scilla litardierei (assembly GCA_030789695.1). Taxonomy (NCBI): domain Eukaryota; kingdom Viridiplantae; phylum Streptophyta; class Magnoliopsida; order Asparagales; family Asparagaceae; genus Scilla; species Scilla litardierei. Next base: position 707,893,559 of record CM061142.1, read on the forward strand.
CCCGTGGTTGGATTCACGGGTCACTCCACCCCCATCATCGGCACGATCCATCTCCCTGTAACGCTCGGAGACGCACCAGACTCGGTGACCCTGGCGGTGGAATTCATCGTATTGGGGATCGGGTCGGAATACAATGGGATCATCGGCCGACCCCTACTCAACGCCGTCGGCGCGGTAGTCTCGACCCTCCATCAGACTATCAAGTTCCGAACGCCCGGGGGGATGGGGCAAGTCGAAGGCGACGCGGGGAGACCGAGTACCTGCTATCAACTGGCGGAGGAAGGTCCCGAGGATCGTCTAGCCGACCGGATGGCCGCGCTCGACTTGAGGAGTGGGCCTAGGCCCGCCCCTGCGGAGGAGCAAGAGCAGATCCCGGTCACGGACATCGAGGGCCAGTTCGTCTCGATCGGGAGAGGGCTGAGCCAGGACCTGAGGGATCAGCTGATCGAATGCCTGGAGGCGAACCTGGACATCTTTGCTTGGTCACCGGAGGACATGCCCGGCGTAGACCCCCAGGTGATCGTCCACCAGATCAACGCCGACCCCAACTTCAAGCCGGTCAGGCAGAAGAAGCGTAACCTGGGCGGCGAGAAGATGAAGGCAGCCTCCGAGGAAGTGGAGCGTCTCCTTGATGCCGGCTTCATACGAGAGGTCTGGTACCCGGAGTGGCTGTCGAACGTGGTGATGGTCAGGAAACCCAACGGGAAGTGGCGAATGTGCGTGGACTTCAGTGACCTCAACAAGGCCTGTCCCAAGGACAGCTACCCCCTGCCACGCATCGACCACCTGGTGGACAACGCCTCGGGGTACGAGATGCTTAGCTTCATGGACGCTTACTCAGGGTACAAACAAGTCCAGATGGACCCCCGGGACGAAGAAATGACAGCCTTCACGATGGACCGAGGAACTTACTGCTACAAGAAGATGCCCTTTGGTTTGAAGAACGCAGGGGCCACCTACCAGAGAATGGTCAACAAGGTTTTTAGCTCCCAGATCGGGAGGAACCTGGAAGTCTACGTCGACGACATGCTTGTCAAGTCAAGGCGACCAGAAGACCACATCGCCGACCTGCGGGAGACCTTCAAGCGGTTGCGGCGACACCACATTCGACTCAACCCCGCGAAGTGCACGTTCGGGGTAAGATCTGGCAAATTCTTGGGATTTATGATAACTAACCGTGGCATTGAAGCTAATCCTGACAAGATCGAGGCGCTGATCAACATGCGTGAGCCAACGACGATCAAAGAGCTGCAGAGGTTGAACGGGCGCATCGCAGCCTTGGGGCGATTACTTTCCAAATCAGCGGAAAGATCGCTCCCCTTCTTCAAGGTCCTGAGGAAAGCGATCGCGGAACCATCAGACAATAGGAAGACGATACTGTGGGACGAAGACTGCTCCAGGGCGTTCGGAGACCTCAAAGAGTATCTCCACAGCCCGCCTCTCCTGTCCAAGCCACGGGAAGGGGAGTCGCTGAGCCTTTACCTGGCATGCGCGGAGGAAGCTGTGAGTTCGGTGCTGATCCGGGAAGACGGTGGGGTGCAGTGGCCGGTATATTACACGAGCCGGATCTTGAAGGGGGCGGAGGTGCGATACTCGCCCATGGAGAAACTGGCGTACGCCCTCGTCCTCTCAGCACGAAGGCTCCGACCCTATTTCCAGGCCCACACCATACTGATCCTGACTGACTCACAACTGGAGCAGAACCTCAAGAGATTCGATCGAATGGGAAGGATGCTAAACTGGGGAGTGGAACTGAGCGAGTTCGACCTCCGATTCAAACCGCGCACGGCCATCAAAGGGCAGGCTCTGGCCGACTTCATCGTCGAGTGCACAACGGAAGGAGATGGCCCCCCGGAGGAAGAAGACCCGGCGACGGTAATTGCTCAACCCTTGTCCTTTCATTCGGCTGACCACTTCCAGCCAGGGGATCCAGGAGCGTGGATAGTCCATGTGGATGGGTCGGCCACACAGTCAGGAGGCGGGGCCGGGATTGCAATCCGATCTCCGGAAGGGAACATTGTGGAATACGCGTTGCGGTTCGAGTTCCCAGCCACGAACAACGTGGCGGAATACGAAGCGGTGATCAACGGCCTGAGGCTGGCCCTGGAGCTCGGGGCCGAGTCCATCCGCCTCCTCAGCGACTCGAAGCTCATTGTCAACCAACTCTTGGGGAGTTACGAGGCACGGGAGGAGGCGATGCAGAGATATCTCCCTGTCGCCAGAGCGGCGATGTCCAAGTTCAAGAACGTGGAAGTCTTGCACCTCCCGCGATCAGAGAATGCGCGGGCAGATGCGTTGTCGAAGCTGGCCTCGTCCTCGCCAAAGGAGCTGGGCCGCACCATCTACGTGGAGAACCTGCAGTCCCCCAGCACGGGGGAGCACGAGGTGATGGCAATCGACCAAGAACCCACCTGGATGGACCCGATCATCCGGTACCTCACTCATGGGGAGGTGCCGACCGATGGGGACGAACGCCGAACCCTGGAGAGGAAGGCGCTCTGATACGTGATCCATGAAGGGACGCTCTACCGGAGACGCTGGACCAAGACGGATATCCTCCCATACTGGAAGTGCATCGGACCGCAGGAAGCTGACTACGTCCTATGGGAGGTTCACGAAGGGATCTGCGGGAATCACCATGGGGGCAAGATGGTCGCACAGAAGATCTTGAGGCAGGGATACTACTGGCCGACCCTGGCCCAAGATGCAACAAGCTACGTCCAAAAATGCCAAGAATGCCAGAGGTATGCCCACCACATCTCGACTCCCCCGTCAGAGCTCATCCCTATCGTGAGCCCCATCCCCTTTGCGAAATGGGGGCTCGACATCCTCGGACCGTTTAAACCGGGACGAGGGCAGCGGAAGCATCTGATTGTGGCGGTGGACTACTTCACCAAGTGGATCGAGGCCGAACCGTTGGCCACCATCACGTGGAAGAAAGCAAAAAGCTTCGTATGGAATTCCATCATCTCCAGATTCGGAGTGCCACGGGCCATCGTCACAGACAACGGGAAGCAGTTCGACTCTGCAGGGTTTAAAGATTTTTGCGAGGAATGGGGAATCAAGCTTCTCTTCGCCTCTGTAGCGCACCCCCAGACCAACGGAATGGCGGAGGCGGCCAACAAGTGCATCATAGAGCCCCTCCGAAAGAAAGTGAAAGACGCCGAAGGGAACTGGCCAGAAGAGCTCCCCGGGATACTCTGGTCATACCGGACGACCCACAAGGAGGCCACTGGCGAGACCCCGTTCATGCTCACCTACGGGGCCGAGGCGGTGGTGCCGGTCGAATTGGGCGAAGAATCTCTCCGCCTCAAATACTTTGACGAAGACATGAACTCGCAGGGTCTGGGGCTCAGTCTGGAGCTCCTCGGTGAGCGACGGGAGCAGGCACTGGCCACCATCATCCGCCAGAAGCAGAAGGTGGCCCGATACTACAACGCTCGGGTGCGGGGAAGAAGCTTCCACCTTGGGGACCTGGTCCTCCGGAAAGCGGGCTTCAACTCTGATACTGCTCGCAAAGGGAAGCTCGCGGCTAGATGGGAGGGGCCCTACAAAGTCGTCGAGGTCCTCGGACCCGCAGCCTACCGACTAGCCAATATGGAGGGGAGGATTCTCACTCACACCTGGAATACGGAACATTTACGCAAGTACTTTCAATAGATGTATCGTTTCCTATGAAATAAATTTATTTTGAATTCATTCCTTTCCAGATAAAGCAAAAAGATATACAAAGAGGCGCACGAAGAGGCCGAGGGGCATACCCCTCCCTCATTTTTCTCCGGGGGCACCGGTGGAGCCACAGGCTGGCAGCCCACTAGGGTCTCCCCCCTTACTCCGTTCGACGTCAGGGTACATCCGAAGATCCTCGAAGTTGACCCCCGAGAGTGGGAACTTCTTTTGGATCTCGGACTGACACCGGGCGAAGCCCTTCTCGAACGCCTCCGATAAGGCGGTCTCAACAAAGGAGGTGGCATACTCTGCCACGGCATCCTGAGCGATCCTGGCCGGATCCACCTCCTCAAGCCCACGCATCCGGGCCTCTAAGGTCTCGATCTGGCGTTGGTGCTCCGCCCTCTCCTTCTCGATCTCCCGGGATTTCTCGCCAAGTTGGGCAAGTAGGACCCTCGCCTGCTCCTCCTCCGCTTCCAGACGATCGGAGAGCTCCAAGGTCTCGGAGGCAGCAGCAGGGTTGGGGATCTGCTCGGCTCCTCCAGACGTGTTGGCGCCTCTCAAAAGCTTGGCGAGACGCGCCTCGGCCTCCGACTTTGCAGCCAGAGCCAAGGCTCTCTCTCGGTCCGCCTCCTCCAGGGCAGAGGACAGCTCAGTTACGCGGGAATCCAAGGACTGGACTCGCGCTTCCTCTAACTGACCTGCCTCCCCCTCCTCGCCGGGGCCTCAGGGCCTCGCCCGGCATCGGATTTGGCTTTGGGAAGAGCCGCGAATTGGCGCCTCATTGAGAGGCCCACTGAGGACAACTGCACCAAAGCAACGAAGGTAAGACAGCGAGAGCAACTGGAGAAAGGGGGGACAAGCAGAGACACACTACCTGTTGACCAGCCTGAATCACGAAGGTGGCCAAACAGTCACCTCTGACTCTGTCCAACACCACCTGATCGGGAGGGAGACAACAGTTCTCGGCCACTCATGCGGCGGCTCCGCGGCTCGAAAACACCGACTCCTTCTCCCCCACTGAGAAGCGTGGATGAAGAAGACCCTCCCCTGACGAAGGGAACTCGCCAGGAGTGGAGCGGAACGCGCCAAGATACCGACTGTAGGCATCAGGGAGAGAACCGTCCGGGAGAGGTGAAGGGCCGACCCACGGCCAGGCAACCTCAACGGGGGCGGGTTGAGGTCGATCAGTAGTCGGTAGGACATCAACCCCCTCGACCCCCTCACGGACCCTCTTGGAGGGACCCCAGCAAGGGGAGAGAGGGAGATGACACCTTCTTCCTTTTTGAGCCTCCGGTCACGGTCCCAACCCGCTGCTTCTTCCGGACCTCCAGCACATGATCCCTTCTGCGCGGATCCGGATTTGGGACCTGCACGAGAGCGCTGGCAGGAGAGGGACCAAGAGGGAATCCACCTGCACTCAATGGAGAAATGAGAGACAGAGCAGAGCCCGGACGACCTCGAAGGGCGAACGCTCGGAGAAGCTTACCTAGGGGCCATACCGTCTTACGCAAGTTGCGGTCACTAAAGAGGACGTCGATCGAGCGCTCCCTTGCAGGAATCGCCAGCATGTCCTTCGTCGTCTGCTGCTCGGCAGCCGTCGGCTCACCCAGATCGAGGATGACGGCACCGGCCACCTCCCACCGAACCGGGAAGGGTACATTCGACGGGAACGTGACAAACACGTATTCCCCCTTCCAGTGTTTCAGGGAGCTCGGTAACCCCAGCACCAGGGTCATCTTCGGGTGGGCACTGATGTAAATCCACACCCCCGATTGGTGGTGGCTCAGGCGGTAGAACTGGGCAAAGAGGCGAAGAGAGGGCGCCACTCCCTTCAGCATGCAGACAACGATGAACCCGACGAGGAGCCCGACGGTGTTGGGGCAGAATTGACATAGGCACACGTTGTGGGCCTGAAGGAACTCAACGATAAAAGGATGGAGCGGGAAACGTAGCCTGAAGCGGAAGCACTTCTCATATATTCCAACCTCGTTGGGGCCAGGAAAGCAGATCCGCTCGTCAGCCCCAGGGGCACGAGCCGAGTAAGGCGGAAGCAGGTAGGCGGAGCGCATGCTCCCGATGGCGGTGGCACAGATCGACGAAGGCCACGACAAGACCTCTGGGGCACCCCTGAAAGATCATACCCGTGCTGACGAATCGCCGAAGGAAGGCTACTCGCCAGACCCGGAGCCGCGTCGCGCTCCGACCGACCCGAACCCGTGGCAGAGGAAGACGACATAAGGCAGAGCTCGGGTAGAATAGGGATCAGCACAAAGGAGAAAACGACGGGATGGCGGCTCACGAACCTCTCGGCTTCTCAACTTAAGACGACCCCGCGAGCGATGTGGATAAGCTTGCAGCTACAACGTGGCAGCATCAGAGGACCGAAGGCGCTTCGGAGCCCGCGCCTTAAAAGTATCGAACGGGCCAACTCATGATGACGACTAATAAATGAGTCGGCATCGGCTGGCGAGCCTGTCAAGGTCGGCGGAAGTCACATCGGCCGAGCCGAACAGGCCAAAGCCGACCGACCCGACCGATGGGGGCAATTGTTACGCCTATTTGACTGAGGCCCGAAAGACCCAAGCCCAGAGACCCGACCGCCGGTCAAGAGCCCATCTGCACACTCAGGCCCACTCGATAAGGCCCTATGGGGACCCCCCACATGTCGATCCGACCCGGCCCCGGTAACACGCCGGTCACTCGCCCACTCCTGCGATAACCGCCCCCTCGATCCCGCTACCACTTAATGGCAGTTATAGGGAGGTGCAGGCATGGCGCAGGGAGCGGCGACCGGGGGGCGGATCAAGGGGGCACGATTGAGGGCGGGCGAGCGACGTGGGTCGGGGGTAATCACGGCGGAGGTCTATAAAGGGGCTAGGAGGACGACAGGACCGGGGACCGCCTCTCAGGTATCTAGAACCTAAGGTACTCCATCAACGACCTAGTTCCCCCATTTCATCTCCTTCCTCCCCCGCTCGTGCCATGAGACGCCGTTCCGATCTCCTCACGAGTCGAACCGTCTCCGCCGGGCCTCCTCTTTCAGATCTCTGTCTGACTTAGGCATCAGAGGGGATTTGGCCGGAACCAAGGTCCGGCCCCCTGACGAGTGTTCTCGTCTACGTAGGAGGGCCTCAGATCCACGGGCCGAGGCTTCCCCTCCGCCCCTCGCCGACCACGCAACTAGCTGGACGATTGAGGCTTCCCCTCGTCGTCCGACCGCCGAGGCCGAGCGCAACCGACCGAGGCCGAGCGTCTCGACCCGGGCCGAGGCTACCCCTCGCCCTACCAACGGCCGAGGACCCCGATTCAACCCAGTCGACGCGCTCTACGTCGTCTACTGGTCCGACTCGAGCCTCAACTGCATCAACTCGACTCGCCCGAGGGACCCAATCGGGCCCCTTGACCACGTTGACCGGGTTGTCCACGGTCAACGCTTTGTAGTGAGAAAACACTCTGAAATAGACTCTTAAAAGTCTATCATAAATTAGAAAGTGGAAATATAGAGACTAACTCATTTCCCTTGTATGTGTCTACTTCGTAAGACCAATAATCATTCTTCCTTATAAACGACAATAAGGAAGACTGACAACAGGGGAAGTCTTGAATAAAAATGAGAAAGGGAAGATATGATGTACCTCGATACGGAGTATGCAATGGCAACCCAATATCAGACCAGAAGTTCTGACAAGACCCATAATGCTTTTTGCAAAATGAATGGGCATTAAAGTATGCCATATAAAAATATATACATATCTAGTCTAAACGACGAAAGTCAAATTGACTGTATGTATATTTCGCTACTCCCCGAGGACAAATAAATTTTGAAAATAAATTTGATCTGTTGTCATAATATGAGTCTAAAATGAACACAATTGTGGACGTATATTTTATACAACCCACATCATACTATGAAACTTGTTGCTCTAACATAATTATTAGTAGTATTCTCTTGCAGTATATATGTGCCTTTTACGCATTTTATTTTACTGTAAATGATTTATCATCCTGAATACTCCTAAAATGAGGATGCCATGTACTCTCTGAAACTTATAAAGTTTCAAAGGATATTCGTCAAAATGAAATCCCTAATGACTCAAGAAACCAATAAAGCCTGAAGCTTTATCCAACTATGATCCGCATAATAGTCATTGTGAAGATGTAATCCTTCACAGTTTGAACAGACTTCACCTATTACCGGACAAATTAACTTGAGCATTTTAATGGACGTTCAAAAGTCCCACATAAATTCGAACAGAGGAATTAATTTGGAACACCAGAAGTGTCCAGAATCGACCAACTTTGGATCGATGTCACCCTGGTTTGATGATGCAAGACATCATTAACCAGACGAACCCGGAGATTCTTCAAAAAAGGGTGAAACTCTCATTATCCCATTCAAAAGGGAAAAATGATTACGAGATCATCTCCATTCACATGGACATTGACGCTCCTCACTTCCTCAAACGAATTTAAAATGATATACTATCATTAGTAAAATGAGACCTTTAGGCCTCTTGAGAGTATTTGAGGGACAAAAGTGGACTCACACACTCCCTACATATGGCTAAAGATGTACCTTAGAGTACTCATCTATATATCCTCTTAAAATGGTCATAATCAAAACCTTGTTATCCAACCGCAGTCTAGATTATTATTAATCACAACAGACATATTACATTACTAGGATATTGGTTGGGCTTTTACTTACCCTCATACCACCCTCAAAAATGCCGCAGTGGAACTTATTCATCGGGACTAACCCTCCTAGATGAATATGTTCCGAGATCCCCAAACGGGGGAGGCATTCGAGCACATCTTATAGATGGAGCCTTGACGGGTTCATATCCCTAGTTTTATGCTCAACTTCATTGAAGTCGAGCTATTTGCGGATTTTTGGGATAACACTGGGAAATCAATTTAACAACTGGAAGAAAATTGAACACCCTGAAGCTTTATGTTCACACCCAGAAATGGGTTATATGTAAATCATTAAAATGATTTAAACGGATTACTTATCCACTAGAAATCCAGTTGTAAGGTGACCACGTGGGAGCATGCAAACCATCAGAACGCCTCTTTAGAAACTATTTATATGAGCATGATCACCTCATATAAACAGTTTTCGAGAACCCCTAACGGGGGAAGCGTTTAGTGCACATCTTATCGATGGAGTCATGATGAGTTTACATTCCCATATCACCACTATGGACCATTTAAAACATTAATACCTATGATCTGATTATCATGAATAGTGATGAGATCCTGAAGATCCACACTTATGAAATTGTTAAACAGTTATCAGACATAGCTACTGACAATATAAATATTTTCAAATTCACACATCCCTGCTACTAAAAATCCAGCTAGGATTGACATACCAACTATAATGGATGCAATCTACCAGTAGCAGAAGTGGATATTCTCAATGGATGAGAGGACATACCACGAGACCCTAAAACAATACCACCACAGGAAAGTGAGCTCATCTCCATATCCTCTCCCTTTCCAGAACCTCCAGAAGAGATAAAACTGGAATAAATTGAATAATGTACGTACACGGAGAGATATTTGGATAAAACACACTTGTCGACAATTACTCACATTTCATTTTGCCATTGATATCGTTCATAATCTCCGTTTCCTGAAGCAAACGCAAAAATTTGGCCAAATTATGTGGAACGAGGCAATAATAAGTTGAGCTGGACTCACTTATGAAATGTGAAGTGTTTGGACCTGAAGTCCTAATATCAAAAGATATCAAACCTGTGGGCTACCGAGTATTGTATAAATAAATAAAATCGTATGCTATAAGCAAAACGCTATAGCCTTAGAGGTTTATTTCGCAGAAACCAGGAAGTAACCATGTAAGATGAGTTTAACTCACTTACAAAATTAATCAAACTGATGCATCAGGCTCCCTGGTCATGATTGCGAAAACCATGCGATTAGCAAAGATAATTTTAGGCTATGTTGCTATGGATGATGTGACAACATACCCTTATGAATAATCATCCTGAAGATGAATTATCTTCCTGAAGATGAAACCTTCATCCCGAAGATGAATTATCATCCCGAAGATGAAACCATCATCCCGACGATGAATAATCATCCCGAAGATGAAACCATCATCCCGAAGATGAATAATCATCCCGAAGATGAAACCATCATCCAGAAGATGAATAATCATCCAGAAGATGAATAATCATCCAGCAGATGAATTACCATCCAGAAGATGAAATTATCATCCAGTCGATAAAGAAACATGGAAAATTGCAATCCACTAATACAGCTACTGGTTGTATGGATGCACATTAAGACCCCTTCCGTTCGCTGGAAGAGGGGAAGGATATCCTAGGTCCTGAAGTGCCTTACTCAAATGTCTTTTGTACACTCCTTTATCTGGCAGTAAACACTTTAACCAGATACAGTGCAGCGCCTGCAGTGCACCACTGGACCAGAGATATGTAGCTTCTGCGTTATCTCCAAGGGTCAAGGATCATACGTGTTAAATGTATTTGCAGATACAGGTTACAGATCATCGCGATGACTGCAACAAAGAAGCGACCACCTCCTGGAGACCAGCAAAGCATACTTCCAAGGCAACATCAATCCCACCATCCCGAGAGGCTCATCAACCCAAGAAGCAAATCATAAGTACGCACAGCCAGGTCCTGCAGTACCTCGCAGACACTGTGAAGACTGGGTCAGAGACGTGATGCTACCTACCGAGTCTGCAAACCACTCCTCCTCTGAAGAGATCCCTCAGATTCAGTAGCTACCATAGATGAGCGATACTTGTATAGATGAGCGATGTCTTGTATAGGTGAGCGATGCCTTGTACTTTGTACTTATTATCGGAACACTGTAAGAGATTGATGTATAGTTGCCTAGGAGATCTGCAAGCCTGCAGCTTGTACAGATTAGGGGGAGTCAAATGTAGTGTTGTACTCTTTTCCCTTGGCTATTGGTTTTTCCCACTGGGTTTTCCATAGCTAAAGGTTTTAACGAGGCAAACTCATTGACTCTGGATCCAGAAGTATCCACCCCCTAAATACTTCCACTAATCAGGGGAAGTTACGGAAACTGTACTCTTTTTCCTTGGCTATTGGTTTTTCCCACTGGGTTTTCCATAGCTAAATGTTTTAACGAGGCAGTTATCCCTAACTTAGGATCCAGAAGTATCCACCCATAGTGATATCCATCGATCAGGGGAAGTTACAGAGACTTGTACTCTTTTCCCCTAGCCATTGGTTTTTCCCACTGGGTTTTCCTTGGCAAAGGTTTTAACGAGGCAAGTACGCTTAAACTTGGGATCCAGAAGTATCCATAGACCCATGATCAGATAAGCTATATGAACCCTGAAGCGTTCATCACGGCTTACAACAATGGATGGATAAGGGGAAGTGTTATAAACGGGCTTTGGAGGCCCAACCCGTTAGTGGGTATCCACCCATTATGTAACCCTATTACTATAAATACAGGGCTACGGGGTTCCGTAGCCGCCATGGTTTACAACATTCTTCATTTTTTTGTACTGAAATTTCAGAGAATGTATACCTCTCTTCAGCTCTATGTTTTTTTTGTCCCTGTTTTTTTTTGTGTTCTTCATTTTTTGAACTTAATTCATTATGGGTTTGATATGCTACTGATATGGTTTTGATGATATGAAGTTGAACTTAATTCAACTGTACTGAAATTTTAGAGATTGGTTTTTTTATTGGTTTTCAAGATAAGTGAGAATATTTTAGAATGCTCAATGCTCAAGATAACAATTAATTTCATAGATTGGTTTTTCAATGCTCAAGATATGTGAGAATCCTAAATGCTCAATGTTGATATGATATTTGATGATATGCTGAAGATAGGTGAGAATACAATCAATTTTTTTGTCCATGTTTTTTTTTCATGTTTTTGAACTGAAATTTCAGAGGTTGGTATTTTATTTGATTGGTTATCAATTTTTGAAATTTCAATCCTGGTATTGATAGTTTTCTTCAGAGATTGGTAGTTTTCTTCATTTTTTTTGAACTGAAATTGATGCTCATGTTATGAATCAACTATTGGGGGAGAAACCCCCAGCCCTTTATTTATTTGCATGGTAGGAGAGTTATAAGATAAGATACAAAGATATGGCGTATCTCTAAGATACCCGTAATCTCAACTGACTATGGTTCATATCCATTTACAACACTCCCCCTTATCCAGCCATAGGTGTGGACTCCACTCATGAATACTTCAGGATTCTGAGCATGGTAAGAGTCTCACATAGGGTGGATACTTCAGGATCCAGAGTTGGTGTGGTTTGTCTCGTTAAAACCTTTAGCTATGGAAAACCCTGTGGGAAAAACCATAGTTAAGGGAAAAGAGTACAAACTCCCCTAACTCTCCCTGATCTGTACAAGCTCTCAAGCTTTTAGATCTCTTAGGCGTCTCATTCCAATATTCTGTACAAGCTTCCTAAAAATAGTAGTAGGAAGGGCTTTAGTGAACAAGTCTGCCAAATTTTCACATGATTGCACTTGTCTGATGTCGATCTTGCCATCTCTCTGTAGCTTGTGCGTCCAGAAGAACTTTGGTGAAATGTGCTTTGTTATGTCGTCTTTGATGAAGCCACCTCGTAGCTGAGCTATGCAAGCAGCATTGTCCTCGAACATTGTAGTAGGTTCGAGGTCTCCAGTCTTCAATCCGGTAGTCAACAGGATGTGGTGAACAACTGAGTGTAGCCATACGCATTCTCTGCTTGCTTCATAGATGGCGATGATCTCTGAGTGATTGGATGAGGTCGTCGTCAAGGTTTGCTTGATGGATCTCCAGGAAATGGTTGTCCCTCCATAGGTAAACACGTACCATGTCTGTGACTTCGCATTGTGGGGATCAGACAAGTAACCTACATCAGCATAACCAACAAGTGTAGAGGATATTCCATTTTTGTAGAAAAGTCACAAATCTGTAGACCCTTGGAGGTAGCACAGAAGGTGCTTAACATCGGTCCAATGGTGCTGTGTGGGCAATGCACTGTATCTGGCTAGCAAATTTGCTGCAAACGCTAAGTCGGGATGCGTGCATTTTTCCAGATATAGGAGTGCTCCGATGACACTTAGATAAGGGACTTCTGACCAAGTATATCCTCCCCCTCTTCCAGCGACCAGAAGGGGTCTTTATGTGCATCCAGAAAGCGTATCACCATAGGTGTACTAAGTGGATGACATTGGTCCATATGGAATCTTTGCAACATTTTCTTTGTGTATGTGGTTTGATGTGATAGGATTCTATCTTTTAGATGTTCAATCTGTAAGCCAAGGCAGAATTTCGTTTTACCTAGGTCTTTCATTTCGAATTCTTTTGTTAGGCTAACAGATATCTCAGCGATCTCTTCAGGAGATCCAATGAGATTCAAATCGTCTACGTAGAAAGCTATTATTACGAATCCTTTTCTCTTTGCTCTTATGAAGATGTAAGGGCAGACTTCATTGTTATTGAATCCTTATTTAACAAGGAATTCACTGAGTCTGTTGTACCACATCCTTCCTGATTGTTTGAGACCATACAATGATCTTTGAAGCTTAACAGAGTAGACGTCCCGATGTCTATCTTTTAGTTCAGCAGGCATTGAAAAGCCATCAGGAAGTTTCATGTATATCTCCTTGTCGAGATTTCACTATAGATATGCAGTCACAACATCCATTAGCTGCATATCTAAATCTTCCATTGCTGTTAAGCTTATTAGGAATCTGAAGGTGATCGCATCCATGACCGGGGAGTATGTTTCGTCATAGTTAATACCCGGTCTTTGGGAAAATCCTTGCTCTACAAGCCTTGCTTTGTAGCATGCGATCTCATTATTTTCATTTCTTTTTCTTATGAATACACATTTGTATCCTACAGGTTTAACACCAGTAGGTGTCTGGACTATTTGCCCAAAGACTTTGCATTTCTAAAGCGAGTCTAGCTCGGCTTCTATTGCCTGATTCCACTTTGGCCAGTCATTTCTACGTTTGCATTCATCAACAGAATGTGGATCATGATCATCGTCGCTTTCGGCGATGTGAATAGCAATGTGAAATGCGAAGTCATCGTCAACGACTGTACTCTTTCTGTCCAATACCTCCCCTGTACGTACATAATTTAATGAAATTTCAGTTTCTCCCGGCAGTTTCTCTGCAGTGGATTTCTGGAGGGGTGAGGGTATGGACATGAGCTCATTTCTCTATGGGGTATAGTCCCAAGGTCTCCGGATATTTTTCTTGTTCTTGGATTTTTATCCTTGGAGCCTGGTGGTCTGCCTCTTTTCTGTTGAGGTGCAGCCACTTCTGCTACTGGTAGATTGCATCCATTCTTTGGGATGTCAATCCTAGCTAGAGTATTTACAGCAGGGATTTGTGATTTGACAATCTTCTGGCTGTCAGTAAATGAGTATGGTAATCTATGAACGGTGTTCTGAATATGTAAGATCTTCAGGATCTCATCAATATTGTTTTGTTACCGGATCATATTGGGTCAAGCTTTTTGTATCCCACGTTAACATTTTCTTCGTGCTAGACTTTTCATTGTCTAGGCCCATTTTGGGGAAATATGTCTCATCAAAGTCACCGTCTTCAAGACGTACCTTAAAAGCGTCCCCCATTTGGGGTTCTAGGTATCATATAATAGAGGGTGAGTCAAACCCTACATAGATACCTAGGTGACGTTGAGGGCCCATTTTGGTCCTCTGGGGTGGTGCGATGGGGACATAAACTGCGCATCCGAAGATTCTCAAGTGAGAAATGTTCGGCGACGTTCCATATGCAAGTTACATTGGAGAGAAACTCTGACCTCCTGAGGGTCTTATTTTTATTAATGATGCAGCATGTAGAATTGCATGCCCCCATGCATCCACCGGCAACTGGGATTTCATTAGCAATGGACATGCAATCCATTGGAGTCTTTTAATCAGCGACTCTGCCAAACCATTCTGGGTATGAACATGCGGCACCCAATGTTCAATTTCTATTCCAGTTGCCTGGCAGTATTCTTGAAATGACTGGGAGGTGAATTCCCCCGCATTATCCAGACGTATTTTCTTTATTTGGTTGTCTGGAAAATGCACCCGCAACTTTATAATTTGTGCCAAAAGCTTTGGAAAAGCTAAGTTGCGGGTCGAAAGTAAACACACATACGAATATTTCGATGATGCATCAATCAGTACCATAAAGTACCGAAAAGGCCCACTAGGGGGTGGATGGGTCCATATATGTCTCCGTGTATTCTTTCGAGGAAGCTTGGAGACTCGTATCCACTTTAAGTGGTGATGGCCTTGTTATTAATTTTCCCTTGAAGCAGGGTACACAATGGAATTCTCCCTTCTGAAGAATCTTCTGGTTCTTCAGGTTATGCCTATGAGATTGTGATAAGATGCGGTGCATCATCACAGATCCAGGGTGGCCAAAGTAAAAATTTGGCTGATGTCGGGCACTTCAGGTGCTCCGTCAAGTTAGCTTCCTCTCTCCGAATCTTTGTATGATAGAGCCCGATGAAAGGCTCTCAAAATGTTCAAGTATGGTTTTTACTCCATTTTCTTGAGACGTTACATACAATAATTCATTCTCTTTTACATTTGCTGATTACAAGTGGAATCCGTTCAGACGGATATCTTTGAAACTTAGTAAGTTTCGTTTGGAATTCGGAGAGTATAATGCATCTTCAATTTTAATTTTTGTTCCTTTTGTGAGCAACAAGGTTGCATTCTCAGAACCTTCAATTATATCCGATGGCCCTGAAATTGTATTTACAGGGCTCTTATACGGTGTAATGCTGTGAAAATAGCATTTATTCTGAAGGATCGTATGTGTTGAAGCACTGTCACCAAGCAGTCATGAGAGCATTCCATCTAAAAAGATGAGTAAAATATTTGCATTAAGAAAATAAATTTTATTCAAAGGAATCAAATTACATAAAAGCTCTCATAATATAAATTGTTCTGAAAATAAAGTGCTAAGATTAATGTAGTAAGCTAATCAAGCAGATCATCTGATTCGAAGTCTTTTGCTGTGAACTTGACTGCAGTATTTGCAGTCACCAGGTTTGTTTCAGCATTCTTTTTCTTGCTTTGTTTTATAGCTCCTGGAGATGCGGTGGGGTTCGGCACACTCTGGACCAGTGGCCTTTCATGCCACAGCTATGACACTGGTCTTTCCAATCCCTCTTGGGTGGGGGTGCATCATTCTTCTTGTTGTCATTTCTGCACCAGGTGAACTTGCGCTTCCCTTCATTTCTTCGCTGCTGTAGTTGGCCCTTGGCTCTTTTGTGTTGTCCCCCTTTCGGTGGTCTTTCTTTTCTTTTGTTATCTCTCTTCTTTTTGAAGGAAGAGTATGGTGAGCTTCTGGTAGGGGCAGTGCCAGGGGGCGCATGTTATGAGTGGAGAGGAGAAGCTCTCTGTTTTGTTCGGCCATGAGTAAACATGACAGCAGCTCAGAATACTTGGTGAACTTGCGTTCATGGTATTGCTGCATAAGTATCGCATCTTTTTCATGGAAAGACGTATACGTCTTTTCCAGCATGCGATCTTCTAAGACTTTCTCACCACACAACTTCAGGCGTGAGGTGATGCTAAAGAGTACTGAGTTGTACTCAGCAATGGACTTAAAGTCCTACAGTCTTAGGTTCTCCCACTCATATCGTGCCCTTGGGAGTATAACATCTTTCTGAGGTTTATAGCTATCCTCAAGGGCAGTCCACAGCTCAAGTGGATCTTCGACCGTAAGGTATTCAACCTTTAAGGTCTTGTCCACATGGTGGCGAATATAGATAATGGCTTGCGCCTTTTCTATATCGCTTGCATTTTCTTTTTCTGTTATAGCTGTAATGAGGGACTTTGCCCGCAGGTGAAACTTCACATCGAGCTGCCAGCTCAGATAGTTTCTACCTGATGCATCCAGCACTTCGAAATCGACGCTTGCAATTTTAGCCATTTATCTAGCAGTGCACAAATATGCATGCATTAATATTTTAATCAAAGAAACATTTTCATGCGGAGGCAATATTTAATGAAAAGCTAAATGCGTGGATCTGCCAGTCCCACATAAAAAGAGTCCAAAGTCCATACAGTCCATATTACACAATTTAAAGCTTTAAATGAAAATACAACTTTGGAAACCCCGTGGGTCCCATATAATATCTCTAGCTTTAATTGTGGCCTCCGTCTTCATGGAAAGTGGCCTTCAGTCTTTGACATTTACATAAATTCCTCACTACAATTTCTCTCAAAAATAAAAGAAAACGCGAGAAATAAAATGTGGGACTTAAACAGCCGATCCAAAAACCGCATTTAGCCATTCATGCAAAAATTTGTGCTCATCAACATTTTCATTCACAGACATCACATGCAATTATATTCATATGAGGATAAATAATTTAATCACTTAATAAGTATTGGACCACTGGGCAACGTCATATACCGTTAGGTTAGATGACTAACGGCAGAGCGGTCGCATGATCTTCCTAATTATTAAGCTTAAATATAATGCACAACCACGCATAAAATATCCACAGAATAAGCCAAATTGATGCAAAGCATGTATTAATGATTTTACAGAAGAAATCATTTAATGCAAGGGTTGTGCAAATTGGGTTTATCCAAAAAGATTGGAAGATGGCCCAACAATTAAACATGTTCTGCGAAAATGGAAGAAGTTTTCCTTTTTAATCCATCCCCAAAAGTTCCCAAAAAAATCCCTTTATTGTTCCATAATGTATCTTGATTTTTGCGTCCTAAAATGCCATTTTTGATCAATTTTTAGCCCCAAAAAGTTTATCTTTAAGCCCCCTCAAAAACATTTTTTTTTTCGAGCCCAAAAACTGGCCTGTGGGCCTAAAGCATGCAGTTTGGCTGCGGGCTTCAGGCCCACAGTCAAAAAAAACTTTTTTTTTGAGTCTGCATGCCTGAGGCCCGCAGTTTACCTGCGGGCTTCAGGCCCGTCAGTTTTTTTTGAATTGAATTGGGCTTCGGGCCCAAGAGAGTTAGAGGCGGCGGCTAGGGTTAGCCGTCGCCGCCCCCGGATTACCGCCGGTCGGCGGTGGGGGCGGAGGGGTAGGGCGACGGCCGCCCCCCTTCGGGGGGGCCTGCGGACGATGGCCGCCCCCCCGGGGGGAGCGGCCTGCGGCGACGGCTGTCCCCCTTCGGGGGGACCTAGCTTCGCAGTGACGGCCGCCCTCCCTTCAGAGGCGTGTGGTCCCGCGGCGATGGCCACCCCCCTTCGGGGGATGCGGCCTCGCGACGTCACGACGTCATTCCCCTTCGGGGGGTGTTGTCCCGCAGCGACGGCCTCCCCTTCGGGGGGTGCAGCCTCGCGGCGTCACGACGTCAGTCGCCCCCCTTTGGGGGGTGCGGTCCTGCGGCAACGGCTGCCCCCTTCGGGGGGTGCAGCCTCGTAGCGTCGTGACATCAGCCACCCCCTTCGAGGGGTGCAACGTAAGGGGTGGGGGGATATCCGGCGGCAAGGCCGCCGGCAGGCATGAGGTAGGGTTCATCGAAAAAACCCTAAAAATATGGTTTTTGTACGAATAAAATCGTTAATTTTTAGGCGATTAGCAATTTTCATATCAATCTTGCAAGATCTATGGTTAGATCAATCATACGTATGATAAAAACAGCATTTTTAGCGGGGTTTACCTATATATCTGTCCTCCGGATATAGCGACGGTTGAACGAAGCCTACGTGGATGACGACGCTCGTTTGAGGAAGCCATGCACCGCGCGCGTGGATCACCGTCTCCCTTCTCCTTTGCAACGATCGAAAATTTTTGGAAAAAATTAAAGGCTCGTGCTGATAACGTGTTATGAATCAACTACTGGGAGAGGAACCCCCAGCCCTTTATTTATATGCATGGTAGGAGAGTTATAAGATAAGATACAAAGATATGGCGTATCTCTAAGATACCTGCAATCTTAACCGACTCTGGTTCATATCCATTCACAACAGCTCAGTATTTATCAGGATTAGTATTTTTTGTTTTCTCCAAAGAGCAATTGGTTTTTTCAAATTGGTTATGGCATGCTCAGTATGGCAGCTCAGTATGAATTTGCTCATTGACTTGAAATTATGTATAAATTTAGTATACATTTAGTACTTGCTCTTGACTTGAAATTGCTCAGTATGAATTTGCTTAGTATGAATTTGTCCAGTATAAATTTCAATTTCAATTTGCTCAATATGGCGCTTGATTTTGCTCACTGATGCCCCATTAATATTTATACAGTATGGTAGCTTGAAATTGATGCTAAGTATTTATACAGTATGGCATGCTCAGTATTTAGTTATGGAGAATGTTTGAAGTGTTGGAGAATGTTTGAATTTGCATGAATGCATGTATTGTTCTACAGTATTGGTGTATTGTCAAACTTGGTTCTTGAGTATGTTTAACATTTCAGTGTATGCTAGAGTATGAATTTTCAACTAACATTTGAGTTGTTGAGTATGTTTAATAATATGAATTTTTTAGTATGTTGAGTATGAATCCTGTTTTCAGTTTACTGAATAGTTGAGAATGCATTTGAGTAGTTGAGTATGCATATGAATAGTTGAGTATGTTAAACATTTGTTAGCATATAAATAGTTGAGTATTGGTGTATGCTTGAGTAATCTTAAACATTTGAGTAGTTGAGTATACTTATACTGAACATACTAAAAAATTCAGCATGTGATAATTTTGATTTCAGCAAGTAATTAAGATTACTCAAGCAGGGTTTTTGTATGAAAACAGGATGCTGAAACCCATAACCCATTTGAGTAGTTGAGTATGAAAACCGGATGCTGA
This sequence comes from Scilla litardierei, assembly GCA_030789695.1. Taxonomy (NCBI): domain Eukaryota; kingdom Viridiplantae; phylum Streptophyta; class Magnoliopsida; order Asparagales; family Asparagaceae; genus Scilla; species Scilla litardierei. The sequence continues at coordinate 707,913,023 of CM061142.1, forward strand.
AACCAGGGTTTTGTATACTGAACATACTGAAAATAGGATTTTGGTTACGTGATAATTTTGTTAACATTTGTTAGCACCCTAACATTTGAGTAGCTGAGTATGCATATGAATAGTTGAGTATTGGTGCTTGAGTATGTTTAACATACTCAACTATTCAGCATTTGAGTAGTTGAGAATCCTGTTTTCAGTATACTCAAATTGGTGCTTGAGTATGTTTAACAATATGAATAGTTGAGTATTGGTGTATGCTTGAGTAATCTTAAACATTACAGGGTGCTAACAAAAATAGTTGAGAATTGGTGTATTTTCAAAATTAGGATGACAGGATTGGCATATGAGAAATAAATCATGTGTTGAGAATATGCCATCATCATGTGTTGAGAATGACAGGATTGGCACATTCTCAACAATTGTTGAGGGTGCTAACAATTGATGATGGCATATTCTCAACTATTTCATATGCATTTGTTAGGAATGACAGGATTGGCAATAGCATATGAAATAGTTGAGAATTGAGAAATAGTTGAGAATGTATGCATGTATGAAATATACATATGTTGAAACCCATGATCTGTGTATGTATGTTGAAATATACAAACATAAATAGTTAAGAATTGGTGTATTTTCAAAATTAGGATTGGAAATATCCTGTCACAACACTAATACATACATAAATATTATGCAAACTGGAAATTTCCTCAATCCTCAATTTGACATATTTAATTTGCATATGTAATTGACATATCCTGTCACAACACTAATCTTGCCATGTAATTAACATATCCTCAAATACTCAATCATGTCATTACCAATAACATGGATTAGTGTTGTGACAGGATTGAGTAATAGATTAGTGTTGTGACATGCCAATAACATGGCAACTCAAATCCTCAAAAGCTCAATCCTGTAAATTTCCTCAATCCTTAACATGTGATCAAATTTCTCATCAATTTTGCAAATAGCCATGGACTCAAATAGCAAATGTGATCACAACATGTGATCATATCTTTGATCACATTCCTCAATCCTCTTTATTGTTTCAAACGCTAAAATGATTCCAATATCTCATCTCTCAATCCTTTTTACAACATGTGATATTGGAATCATTTTAGCAAATTCCTCATTCCTCAACATGTGATCACATTTGCAAATTGCTAACCATCAATTTGACATTTAATGAATGACAGTATACTCAGCCAATGATATGGGTTTCAAAAGCTAAAATGATTCCATGCTAAAATTGAGAGATATGGGTTTTCAAAATTGAGAGGATACTCAGCCAAACAAATGATTCCAACATCACTTCATGTTAACAAATGCAAATTGCTAACAAATGCAAAATGATTCCAATATCCTGTCATCACTTCATGTTAAAAATTGAGAGGATACTTAGCTAAACAAATTGAGAGATGAGTTGTGTTTTAACATGGAATCATTTTTTCAAAAGTTAAACAATTTCACAACATGTGATATTAGAATCATTTTAGCAAATTCCTCAATCCTCAACATGTGATCACATTTGCAAATTGCTAAACATCAACTTGACATACAATGAATGACAGGATACTCAGCCAAAGGATAACTGCATATACTCAAATACATCAATTTTGTCATTAGGATTTCATAACTGCATATGAAATTGCATTAGAATTCATAATTGCATATGAAATTGCATAACTGCATATCAACTTGACATATAATCAAATTGAACATACATACACAGATGTGTTCATATGTTGGTATAGCAATTTCAAAATTAGGATTTATAATGTTAATTATGAATTCTAACATATCATGGATAACTACATATGAAACACATGCAAAATGATTTAATATCTCAAATCAATGATTTAATATGCTCACATTTCCTGTCAACTTTATAAACTGTGATCTTGGACATTTGAGTATGAACATCATTTTGAATCATATGAACAGGAACATATGAGTATCCTGGAATTACTTTTCTTGCAAAAAATATTCATACTCAATGAACATTTGAGTAGTTGAGTATGCATATGAATAGTTGAGTATGTTTAACATTTGTTAGCTTATGAATAGTTGAGTATTGGTGCATGCTTGAGTAATCTTAAACATTTGAGTAATTTGAGTATACTCATACTGAATAGTTGAGAATGCATTTGAGTAGTTGATTATGCATATGAATAGTTGAGTATGTTTAACATTTGTTAGCACCCTAACATTTGAGTATGAATTTTTTTGCTTGAGTATGAATTTGAGTATGAATTATTTAAATTCAATGACATGTTAAAATGAAGTATTGGCAGTAGACATGTTAACATGAACTTCTAATATGAATGTTAACATTAACTTTAGTAACTTAAGCCAATTTGCCAACTCTAATATAAATGTTAAAATTACATGTGGAATTTACTGCCAATTCTTATATTTGATTTTCTCAAAATTGATGTGGAATTTACTGCCAATTTACTGTCAGTCATTAGATCAAGTTTCAAGTTTCAAAGAAATTTCATTTTTTTTCATCAAGTTTCAATTTTCAGTCAAGGTTTCATTTTGAATGAGAAACATTTCAGTTGAAAGAGAAAATTTTCATTTTGAATATTTAATCAACTCTTATCCATTTTCTCATAACAAAAGCTATTTCCCATAACTGAGCTAATGAGCTAATGAGCTAATATCTTGTTTCAGTCAACTCTTATACATTCATTTTTCAGTCATGTTTCAAAATGATCTAATGAAATTTCTAATATCATGTTTTCTCATGGATAAGATTTGACTGAAAAATGAGCAAAATTGAATTGAAACTTGACATTATATTAGCTCATTAGCTCATTAGCTCATTTTGAAACATGACTAATTTTGAAACTTTTATCCATGAGATAATGAGCTAATAGAAATTTCAGTCACTAAGACTCATTTTTAAACATGACTCATTTTGCCTGTTTTGACATCAGTATCCTATTTTGAAACATGACTCATTAGGACTCCTTTTGAAACATGACTATTAGAAATTTCAAACATCTCTTGAATCTGTATCCTATTTTGAAACATGACTAATAGAAATTGAATGACTCATTTTGAAACATGACTAATAAAAATTTCAAACATCTCTTGAAATCAGTATGGTATTTTGAAACTTGACTCATTAGGACTCATTTTGAAACATGACTCATTTTGCATGTATACTGAAAACAGGATATTAGAAAATATGATACTGATTTCAAGAGAAATTTCATGCAAGATTTCATGCAAGATATTAGAAAACAGGATATCTCTTGAAATTATACATGTAAACTTGAATGAATTTCATTTTTTCAAACTATTTTGAAACTATATTGAAATTTTCAAACCAATGAGAAAAATATTCAATTTTGAAACTTGAAAGATTGATATGTCATTGATATAGTATGGCATCAACCTGAAATGGGAGGGAATTAACCCATATATTTGAATGGCATTGATATAGGAATCAACCCATACTATTGACTGAAATTGCATTGTTAGCATTTTTCAAAGATGGGAGGGAATCAACCCATACTATTTGAATTTTTGAAATTTTGTATGGCATCAACCTGAAGTTGCATAATTGATATGTATTTTTGACATATCATAATTGATATAGCTGAAATTGCATTTTACTATAGTATGGCATCTTCACTTTCAGTCAATCTTTGCAATGCAATTTCAGTCAATACTATAGCTGAAATTGATATGCTATTTTAATTAATTATGATATGCAATGATATTAATCCTTACAATTGCAATGTTATGATATGACTGAAATTGCATTGTTATCAATTCTGCCAATTTTAGGAATTTGAATATCATGGAATCATGCTATCATGCTATCATGGGTTTTTGGATATGGGTTATTGGATTGTTATCAATACTGATATGGGTTTTTGGATATCAATCATAACATCCCTGGATGTCAATCCTAACATCCCTGAAATTGGCAGTATGGGTTTTTGGATATCAATCCTAATTATGATATGCACTGAGATATCAATCCTAAGTATGGGTTTTCTTTTATAAAAAGAGAGGACAAGTTACATTGATGAACTCTTTAAATTATGTTGGCTTTTGTCCTAAATTTCAGGGATATCAATACTGAGATATGAATACTAGGATACAACTATTATAAAATTCACTTAGGTCCTACATTTTGTTGGCTTTTCGTAGCAAATTATTATATCGTTTTTTCTCATAGGTTGTGTTACTTGCTCAAAATAATATAGCTGTCAAGTTACGTGATTATAAAAGAATTTGGTGGGACAAGGTATGCTGACCAATACATAAGTTATCATTTTCAAATTAAGACTTTTAAAGTTAGTAAATTATTATTATTATTATTATTTTCAGCAAGTTGCAAAAGGAATTGTAGAAGCACAAGTAACAGGGAATATTGATGCAACAGAAACATGTGTTTTTGGAGGTAATGTAAAAAATATTAGAATTTTATTCCATGTATATCATTTTCATTGAATATCAACATATCATTTGTGTTATAGAATTGGAAGTTGTTCTTATGGAGCTTGATTGGGTCCATAAAGCACGTCCACCTATGCTCCCCCGTCATAAGGTAAAAATGTTTTAACTTTAAAATATTAAAATTATCACATATTTCTTTATTTCTCTAACCAAATTATGTTTGTAATTTACCTAGGTTATTGTGCATCCAGATGACACTCCATGTTGGATTGGGATTGACACACATTCCCTTTATAATGTAATGAAGAAGAAGTTTCCTGTTGAACCATGATGGATTGTGTATTAACATCTTTGCACTATATATTTCCTTTTTTGATGTAACAGATGTATTTTTGATGTAACAAATGTAAATATTATTAAGGTGCTACTTGGCTTAGACTAATAGAACTGGATCTACATGACTTGTGTGTAACATTATTAAGGTGCTACTTTTTGATGTGACCAATGTAAATTTTAATAGTTGCTTGCATGGTGTTTTTACTTCACCAAGTCCAATTGTTTTCCATTTTATCACTTCAATGTTGTCTTTCTATAATACATGCGCATGCGCGCGCACGCACACACACACTCTCTATATTGTTCTCATCTCCTTCACCTCCCTCCATGTCCACCAGAGTTGACAATATGATATGATTATTAATGTTCTTTTGGTGGCTTGATTTAAAATTATAGGTAGCAGAGATGAATTCACTTAGATGAATTCACAATTGGAAAATCGCTCAGATTCAGTAAAGAACATAAAGTGGACAATGGAGATTGATGTGTGCGACTAACGAACTAATTGTAAAATATACAATTGATGAGAGTTTCACAAACCTCACTTATTACATATGTACAGATTTAATTCCAAGTGTGGAGTAAGGGTTAGTGGTGGAAATTTCACAAACCCCCACTTGAACTTGAGTAACTTGATGTTAAATATAATGTTTTCATACAATGTTCAATCTCAATTACGTTGCACAGCTTAGCCTTAAAAAATCAAGTTAAATAAAATGTTTTGGTTACTCAAAAAAACCGAACTCTCATTTCATACAATGTCTTACTGCATAAATGAGTTCAATTTGTGGTACAATGGCAAAATTGTGTTTTGAGCAACATTCACTTTTGAAATGAGAGTTCAACTTCATATTGCCTCTCTGAAATCTTTTGAATGCAATGTGAAATTGATAAATATGACAGATTTTTTTTGATATCCTGAAATGAGTCTGTGATATTTATCAATGCAATTTCAGTTCAAAAAAAACTGGCATTTTTATCAATTTCACATTTAGATTTTTTTTGAACTCTCACCCTGAACTTGAACTCTCATTTTTATCAATTTCACATTTTTTGCATGCAATATGTCATATTTATCAATTTGTCATATTAGCAATTAGCAATTTCAGGATATCAATTAGCAAAAAACTATTAATTTCACAGTTTTGAAATGAGTTCATTTTTTATCAATATAACAGATTTTCTTATGAAATTGATATCTTGAACTTAAACTCTCATTCTGAAATCTTTTGATACAATGAGATTTCAATTTCATATTTTCTCTGAAGTGATACAATTAGCAAAAAATGGCATTCAAAAGAATAACAAAATTGAAATCTCATTTCATATTTTGAGCAACATTCAGTTTTTTTTTGAACTCCCCTCCAGAACTTTAACTTACTACTCAAACAATTTCATCTCAGGAAACTACATTTGCGTAAAGAAGTGAAGGTGCATACTTCACCTTATTCCTCACTTGCACAACCAGTGAATGAGCGTGGGATTGGCACTACTGGTTGGATGTTGAAAGCTGAAGGATTACAACCAACCAAACATCCAATAATGTAATATATAGCCACGGAATAACACAACAGACATATTCCTATGAACAAGATCAAATAAAATGTATTTTATAGCCAAATTCATCAACAAAAACATCAAATTATGATCCTAATTCTTCAACATAGTACAAGAAACCATGCACCTGATATACAACATCCAAAACGTTTTTCCATACAATGGAAACAACCATTACAAACAAAAAAAACCATTACAAACGTATTTGCCATCCAAAAACGTATTTGCCGAAGGCACCAGCGCCGAACACGCTAAATTTTTACGCTAATTTGTTGTTCCATGCCGAAGGTGCCCCCTGCCAAATTTGTTGTTCCACCCCAAAGTCACACGCGTCGAATTTGTTGTTTCATGTCAAATGCACCTGCACCGAATTTGTTGTTCCGAGCCGAAGGCACCCGTGCCGCTAAATATTTTTACGCTATTTTGTTGTTCACTTTAATTTTGGATTTGGAAACAATTTTTTGGGGAACAAAGATTTCGCGGGGGAAAATATTAAATGAACCGTGCCCTCGGGCATGGGTTATGACTAGTATATATATATGAGGAATATGGAGGTGAGCTAATAGCGCAGGTGAGCTGACAGCGCAGGAAAAATTTCCTGCGCTGTCAGCGATTTGGGGGGTAAAAACAATTTTTTAAAAAAAATTTTGCAGTTGTTAGATATACTTGTTAACTAGCTCTCCACAAATTTTCAGGTCAGTCCAACACCGTTTGAGCCACCGTTCATCGATTTCAAAAATGTTGCGCAAAACTGTACAGAATTCTGGACAGTTTAATTCTGGACAGTTTTGCGCAACGTTTTTGAAATCGATGAACGGAGGTTCAAACGGTGTTGGACTGACCTGAAAATTTATGGAGAGCTAGTTAACAAGTATTTCTAACTACTGCAAAAAAATTTAAAAAAAATATTTTTAGAGTGCCCAAATCGCTGACAGCGCAGGAAAAAATTCCTGCGATGTCACTTAGGTCCATATATATATATACTAGTCATTACCCGTGCCCATAGGGCACGGTTTATTTAATGGCTGAGTCCCCCCCAGTATCAAGTTTCCCCAAATTTCAAGTTTTCCCACAAAATTTCAAGTTTCCCCCCAAATTTATGTTTCCCCCCAAAGTTTAAGTCCCCCCAAAATTGTCATTACCACCTAGGACAAACTTGCCACGTATGACAAAGCTTTATCCGAGTAGGACAAGATTCAATATCTTCAAAGGACTGGAAAAAATGGTCGGAAAGGGGGGGAGAATAAAAAGTGTGGGTGTGTGTCTCTTATCCATGTCCAAATTCTCTTATCCAACTTCTCTTGATAACATCCCTCTTTTATATAATAGATATCCAAATTCTCTTATCCAATTTCTCATGTCCAAATTCTCTTATCCAACTTCTCTTGATAACATCCCCCTTTTATATAATAGATATCCAAATTCTCTTATCCAATTTCTCATGTCCAAATTCTCTTATCCAACTTCTCTTGATAACATCCCTCTTTTATATAATAGATAATAGATATTCAAATTATCTTATCCAATTTCTCATGTCCAAATTCTCTTATCCAACTTCTCTTGATAACATCCCTCTTTAATATAATATATATCCAAATTCTCTTATCCAATTTCTCATGTCCAACTTCTTTTATCCAACTTCTCTTATCCCTCTTTTAATATAACTTCTCTTATCCAATTTCTAATGTCCAAATTCTCTTATCCAATTTCTCATGTCCAAATTCTCTTATCCAACTTCTCTTGATAACATCCCTCTTTTATATAATATATATATATATATATATATATATATATATATATATATATATATGTATGTATATATATATATATATGTATGTATGTATATGTATGTTCCACGTCGAAGGCGCCTGCGCCGAATTTGTTGTTCCGCGCCAAAGACACCCGCGCCGAAGGTGCCGTGCCACTAAATATTTTTACGCTAATTTATTGTTCCGCGGGAGAAATCTTAAATGATCTGTGCCCTCAGGCACGGGTTATGACTAGTATATATCTATTCTATAAAAGAGGACCTTTTTTGAATTTTGTCCCAATCAGCAAGAGTTTGTCCCAGTCACTAAGAGTTTGTCCCAGTCACCGACAGAGTGGGTCCCGCATGTTGTTGTATGCATTTGACAGTAGGTTGAAAAACCATTGGGTGACGTTGCAGCTTGCGCCTCAAAGGAAAAAGCGGGGGAAAACGTTGCCGCTTGCGCCTTAAAGGAAAAAAAGCGGGGGAAAAAATTTGCAATTGCCGCCTCAACTTTGCAGCATGGGAAATCGATGCAACTTGCGACTCAAATTTGCAGCGGGGGTAAGAAATTTTTCCAGTCTATTTTGAATTTTCTTCATCATTCTCACTCTGCCACAACATCTCGCATCACCTTATACCATCAACCTCTCCCATCACACATTCCCTGTTCGAGAGAATGCCTCACACGTGCCTTGGAATTGGGGGGAAACTTTTGAAATTCCTTCATCCCTATACGTCTGCAACATCTCGCATCAACATCATCCTCTCGCATCAATATCGGGGGTTTATATTACGTTGAAGATTTCTTCAACTCTCCTCTTCACCCCTCATCTTCAACCCTCATCTTCAGAGTTTGAGAAATTCGTCTACATCAATTATCAGTTCCATCTTCAGATTTGGAGAATGCCAGGGGTTTGCTTCTTCAACTCTCTTCTTATTATTCTAAGTTTATTATTCTAATTTTATTTTCTGTTCTTGCATTCAATCAGGTTCAACCAGGTCTTTTGGATGCATTGTTATTTCTTCCTTTGAGTTTTTGTACCCTAAAACTGAAGATTTCACTGATAAGGTGAATTTCTTTTGAATTTGGTCTTTAATATATTGTCAGTTTATAAAGAATTTTCTTTGATTATATTCTCAGTTTAATATATTCTCTTGCATATATTTTCAGGTTAGTAGGTGATTCAAAGAATTATATTCTCACTTTAATATACACGGCTAAGGTGAATTTTCTTTGAATTTGCTCTGTAATATATTCTCAGTTTATAAAGAACTTAGAATGAGGTAATTTCTCAAGTAATATATTCAAGAACAGAAAATGGAGGTGTAAGGACATTGTTATTCAAATAAGTTAGAATTTCAGTTTAAGTGTAAGGACATTGTTATTCTTGCAATAAAGAATATATATTTTATAAGCTGGAGTGTAAGAGGTAATTTCTCAGGTAATTTCAGTTTCAGTGTAAGAAGTTAGAAATTCAAAGGAAAATGGAGTTTAATATAGAATATATAAGGATAACAATGTCCTGAGTTTCAGTGTAAGAAGTTACCTGAGAATAACAATGTCCTTTGAATTTTCACTGATATATTCTCAGGACATTGTTATTCCTTTGAGTTTTAGTGTAAGAAGTTAGAAATTCTCAGGACATTGAAAATGGAGGTGTAAGGACATTGTTATTCAAAGACGTTAGAATTTCAGTTTCAGTGTAAGGACATTATTATTCTTGCAATAAAGAATATACTTTATAAGCTGGAGTGTAAGAGGTAAATTCGCAGGTAATTCCAGTTTCAGTGTAAGAAGTTAGAAATTCAAAGGAAAATGGAGTTTAATATTGAATATTTAAGGATAACAATGACCTGAGTTTCAGTGTAAGAAGTTACCTGAGAATAACAATGTCCTTTGAATTTTCACTGATATATTTTCAGGACATTGTTATTCCTTTGAGTTTTAGTGTAAGAAGTTAGAAATTCTCAGGACATTGTTATTCTCAGTGCAAGGGAATAAAGTAGCCTTCTACAATTGTAGGTTCTATAGACATCAGGACAATATGTGATGGCAAAGTAATGCATTTTAGGGGAGCAATTGATTTCATCTTTGCAATGGTAGATTTGTTTACTAGGTATGTTGTCATTTTTCTCATGCAAATAATTTGTTTAATCGTGAAGTTTATCATATCATCTCCTATTTGAAGACTTATCCATGGCACATGATAGTGACAGAACTCAAGCAGGAATGGAGTATATTGAAACTAGAAAGTGGAGCAAAATACGGAAATAATGAAGAAAAGAAGATTGTATTGAATATTGCAAGAATTATGACATGAAAATGAAAGTTGCATGAAAGATGATATTATTAAATGCAGCCAGAGTATGGTTGTTCATCATAGTGTTGATTCTTTGTTCAAAGATAAGTAGTAGTTACATAGAATTAGTGGGAAGTCCTAGGTTTGAGTCTTTTCTACGATGCTTGGTTAAAAAAGATTAAAAAGAAGAGAAACAAAAGTATGTGAAAAATGATACATACATACATATATACATACATACATATACATACATATATATATATATATATATATATATATATATATATATATATATATATATATATATATATATATATAGAGGAAACGGGAAATAGGGTGTCACATGAGAGGAAACGGGAAATAGGGTGTCACAGGAGAGAATCTCTCCTGGGTCGGTCAAAAAAACTCCAATCTCCGCATGTTTTTTGGAAGATCCGAGCCATTCACCTCGATCTCCACCCTCTAAAACCCTTACCCACCAATTTTCAGCCCGATCCGAGGTGTTTTGCCCGTTCATCCACCCTTTGCAAAAGTTATGTTCATGCGAAACCATTAAATTTAGGTCGAGTGGATGAACGGGCAAAACACCTCGGATCGGGCTGAAAATTGGTGGGTAAGGGTTTTAGAGGGTGGAGATCGAGGTGAACGGCTCGGATCTTCCAAAAAACATGCGGAGATTGGAGTTTTTTTGACCGACCCAGGAGAGATTCTCTCCTGTGACACCCTATTTCCCGTTTCCTCATATATATATGTATATATATATTATAAAACAGGGATGTTATCCTGGGTTTTTGGATAAGAGTTTTTGATAAGAGAATTTGGATAAGAGATGAGAAATTGAGTAAAATAATTGTTGGTTAATACAATTTGGATAAGAGACTTTGGTTAAGACAAGAGAAATTGAATAAGAGAAATTGGGAGAAGAGAATTTGGTTAAGTGATGATGACTTCATTTGGAGGGAAACTTTGTGAGGGAAAATGAATTGGTATTTTGAAAACTTGAAAATGTAATCATTTGAAAACTTTGTAATCCGAAATCATTGGGGGGGGGGGAAATTTTAACAGCTGTCCCTCATAACAGCTCAGCCCCGTAAATTTTGAGAGAAGAGAATTTGAAAACTTTGTTAACAGCTCAAGGGGCGCAGGGCACAGCAACGGCGACGGTGGATCTGGGTAGCGCGTGATTCTCAAACGGGGGCGTGGGGCAATGGCACGCATGGTGTTCTCAAGCAGGGGCGGTGCACAGGGCGGCCATGCGCGGGGCAGCGGCACGGATCTGGACGGATCTGGGCGGTGCGGTAGGGCACGGCCAAGCACGCGGGAGGCGACACGGCTAGGAGGCGGGGGAGGGGCAGACAGATGGTGGACACATTTGTTAGTGTCGGATGCCATATAAGGTACCATTTCCAACAGCACTGTAGAACTACAACGCTCCTTTTCTACTTTCTTAATTTTATAAAACAATTGTGTTGATCAGCTTTTAAACAGTTAGTAATTTGTTGGAAAGTTTAGAAGCTAACTCATGTTGGCATCTATGTACATTCTAGACTTAGCAGGCATTAGAGTGAAATAATTTTTTTTCACAGTTTCAAAAATATTGTTTGCATATTTTTGAGGAGTCATGGTTAAGACTTTGCTTCAATATCTGAATCATATCCATTTTAAGGCCCAAGACATGTGAACAAAGAAATTTATTGTCATCTGTACTGGAACTAATCATCCATTATATCTGCTTCTTCCGTCCCATGTATCATAGTGAGATAATATCGTTGAAGATGATCAATAAAAAGCATGTACAATTTCATCTATTGGACCGATTTCAGGTGATTAATAGACTACGAGTGTGCATAAGGTTCATGAAACCATGAACATTGATTTTACATTGGCTTATGTCTTACTCGGAGTAAAGATTCTGAAATGTATCACAAATCAACATGCTAATGCAAACTTACTAGGAGTAAAGATTCTGATACTTCATCGCCTCCTACACCATTAAACATGCTGATGCAAACAACATACACTCGGAGTAATTACATGCACAATCTTGGCACTGTTGGGTATGTTGTTTGCATCACAATTCGGAGTAATTACATGTTTTGGCACTGTTGGGTATGTTTTGGAATACTGATACATTTCAGGATCAGAGTAATTACATGCAAACAGCATACACTCGCAGTATGTTGTTTGCATCTGCATCAGTATCACAAATTATGGATTTGTGATACCCATTTTTGTGATACATTTCAGATTCTGCATCAGTATCACAATTTGCATCAGCATGTTTTGGAATTCAGAATCTTGGCACTGTCTCAAAGTGGTGCCGGAATCTTGCGAACAGCATCAGTGTCAGGTAATTACATGCGTAATCTTGGCACTTTCAAATTATGTATTTTATAAGGTTTTTAAAAATAATGTGTTGACCTTCATGATATCACAAATTGGTGTCCAATTGAACGCCCACGGATTCTGGGATGAAGATGCAGACTGATGCTTTTGGTAATGAGACTTTCATAGAGATCAGCCTTCTGGCGACCGCAGGCTGCCTTCGGGTTGCTTGATTCGAGATATGCCCAATGGTTACTCAAAGGTAATTCACATACTCACAATCTACCAGAATTTTCTCAGATTGTGTCATCTCTGATTCAAGTAATGTTGCAGGTTTCTTTGGTTGAACACATGGAGGTTGAAGAGAAGTATCCGTCTCTAAGATTGTTTCGGGACTTAGTCGATTGTGGCATGACTCTTCAAAGAATGTGCGAGAGGTTCCATTGCTTAATAATGACTGGAGCCAATACCAGGAATCTTGCCGGAGGTAAAATTTTAGACATACCATCAAATTGTGCATGTAATTAGAGTCTTTACTCATGTGGGCTATTGTCAATTTTAGTGATTCCTGCATCGGAGGGAAAAAGGAGTATGATGAAGCTATTGCAAAGGATGGGTTCTCTCTCTCTCTCTCTCTCTCTCTCTCTCTCTCTCTCTCTCTCTCGGTTTGGATTGAAATGGAAAGGAAATGGACCAAATATATCTGTCTATTTTTGTCCCCAGCAATATCAGGGGACTGAATTTTTTTGTTTTTGATGTTGATGTTTGCTATTTTTGGTAGGATACGGGGTTATGGGGTATGCGGGGGAGTGATGGATTTAGAAATGGGAACTAAGCAGGTGGAGTATGGACATGTAGTAGATTGAAGAGCCAGTTGAGCTTCTCATCGAGACAATCGTCTTCTTGCGAGTTAATGTTTCGGACCTTGGAGATTGAGAATGAATCTATTGGCGGCGGCGGCGGCAGCTATACTTCGATGACCTCATGAGAAGAATCTCATATGCTATCTGAAAACAACCCCAACTTAAATCATCAGGTACCAATAACCCCAAATTAAATCTATATCCATTGATGCTTTGCTTTTGGAGAAATAGTTTCATTTCTTTTACTCTTGGGTTTTTACAGAAGTAAGGATATGTGCAAAATGGGATGAGCCACCAGTTCAGCCTGCCAAAGACCTCGACGGAGATGGCGGCCATCGAGAAGTTCTTGCAGTTTCAGGATTCGGTGCCTTGCAAGATCCGAGCTAAGCGAGGGTGTGCCAATCACCCTCGAAGCATCGTCGAAAGGGGTTTTCAAACACAATTTTTCTTCATTTTAAACAGTTTTTTAAAAAATATTAGCTAAAATTTAAGTAAAACTCTTAATTTGGGATGCATAAGCATCAAATCATAAGTAAAAGAATGCTTAGTTAAATATCATTTTCTTTTTTCTTCTTTTTCTTCGTTGTTTCTCTCTGTTTTTTAAAAAAGTTTGTGTGTTTAGTTTATATCAGAACCAGCATAACTTTTTTGTTATTTCTTTGAGTTGGCATTTATATTTCCCCTGGGTTTGTGCTTAATGTTTGAGCTTCCAAAACAAAACTAGCACATTCTTGCATGCTTCCGTGACAATGATTTTTGTTAAGCATGTTTAGCAATGTGTTGATCTAATGGGAAAATTGGAAATTCTTTCATGATTAATATTAAATTCGCATCATGTTACAATTGTCTAAGGCATTTCCAGAACATATGGCCATGTAAACTACAACATACTTGAAAAAGGAACAAAGAAAGAAAAGCTTTGTAAAGAATCTAAAGCAAATGTATTTTTTGAGAAATAACCATTAATGGGTAGGATAGAACTTCAATGTTTGGATCAACTGTGTCATTCTTCTTGATCCTAATATTTCTAGACAATTGAATAACATCATAAATTTGCGATGGTATGGCTCAAATGTGGAATGTGGTAGCATCCATGGCAACACTCCAATGATTTATTGAGAAGGAAAGTTAAAGAAATAGTATCCACTTACAAGTATCATGCCAGTAGTACCAGATGAAGGCAGATGCATGCCCAAGATTTTCTGATTCAATTTTAAAAAGTTTCAGTTCTGGAAATGCTTAGTCTAATATTTTTAATATCAGATTCTGATTAAAGTCTAGAACTAGGATATTTACTATGCATAGAACTGTAGTTGTTGTCCCAGTCCTCTGAATCGCTTGGATATTTGTTATATATGTTTGTTCGATTGTTTTTTTGATGGATTGAGCTTTACTGTTGCCCACACATCTCTTGGATATTTGTACTCTAAATCTATTTCGAGAGTACAAGGAAAAGCTGAAGACCATTGCATGCGAAGAAGTGGCAGCCAAAATAGTTTCTAGGAGTGTATATTTCATATTAACAGGAAGTGATGACATAGCAAACACTTATTTCACCGCACCATTCCGAAGTCTAGAGTACGATCTTCCTTCCTACATAAGATTTGTGACATGTCAGCATCTTTGTCCATTATAAATTTAGTTTTCACTTAAAATTTCAGTTTGGGGGATCAAACAGCAACAGCTAAAAATAGCTATTATAAACATAGTTGTTTGCTCTTTTCTTTGTGTAATTTTGACGTGTTAGCATCTTTGGCCATTATAATTTTAATCTGCTAACTTACATATGTATGCATTGGTTTGTTCTGTTCAAGTTATTGATTTGTTAATGAGAGAATGTAATTTATTAGATGAATCTATTATACATTGCTGTTATATTTGCTGGAAGAATTAAACATGGGTGATGGGTTGTTTTGTTTTCATCAAATTCAGCTGGTTGATTATGTGATTTAGGGTAATGATTTGAATTAGCTAATGTAATACATATGAATGAGTTAGCAAAATTAGCTAATGTAATACATATGAATGGTTTGTTTTCTGCCATCTTCTGTCATTTGAATTAGCAAATGTAATACATATAATGAATGGTATTTTTCTGCCATCTTCTGTCATTTGAATTATCTAATGTAATACATATGAATGGTTTGAATTAGCTAATGTAATACATTTTCTGCCATATGAAACCTGTAGAATTTTAGCATAAAGGTAGAGTAATGAAAACCATTTTGCAATTTATTGATGTGAGTATTGATGTAAGGGGGGAATGTAAGGATAAGAGTAATGAAAATCATTTTGCAATTTATTGATATGAGTATTGGGGTAAGTGGAGGCCTTTTAATTTAGCATACTCCATATTGAATTTCCTCTATCAGATGGCGGTCTGGGGTAAGTGGAGGCCTTTTAATTTAGCATACTCCATATTTTATGCCCAGTTTGTGTTGTTTGCATAAGTTGCAATTTTTTTATCGCCAAATTTTATGTTCTCCATGCCAATTGGATTTGCAGTCGGTGTTTGAGTTTATAGGGACCAAACATACCGTTATGGTCTATTTCATTTAAAAAGTAATTTCAGATTGATTGCATCTTTATACATACTAGATGTTTTGGAGCCTAAAATCCTATATGGATGTTTACGCTTATGCCTTTTGCAATGAATTTTATTATCGAAATATATGAGTACATAATATTTACACTGAAACTCAATCTCTGTAGTAAGGCTCCTTGGTAAAATAGATATCCATGAATGAAATGAAAGAAAAAAGAAATCATGATAAACACACCAATGAGCAGCCAAAATCTCAGAAAACATCATTGGACAAGAGTTATCTCCAAATATGCCAAGGTATTGGCAATGAAACACCTCTCTCTTGATACCCAAGCCATCATAATATGAATTCATGCAATTACCATCGTGCGATTAAGAATCATTACATTGATTATTTGTACTCTTGAGAACAATTATAAAAGAAAACAATTAGGTATGGCACACTCTTAGTTAGAGGAGGGGGAACAATAATTCCACAATGCTTATTCGTGAAAAGAACAATGCTTATTTGTTTCAGTAGTTAGAGGAGGGGGAACAATAATTCTAATTTCATCTATGGCAAAGATTGCATTTTAACAATGTTGAGTTTCAATTCTCTTATCATCGTGTTCTCAATGTTTCATGGGGAATTATGGATCCTTCGCCGGAGACGAGGAAGCAGATGGCAGGGGATGCACTAGATGTCAGAAGAAACGATGGAGGTGGTTGAGAGCTGACAAGTAAACAGGTAAGATTTTGATGCTTCATAAAGCTAGATTTTCCACATTGCTTCCCTGCAAGTTGAAATCTTTATGAAAAATTGTTTCCTTTACATAAATTCAGAGATGGTATCAAATTTTTAGCAATTCTAGGTACCATGCAAATTTCATTTTGTTTTTTGTAACAAAATGGGATTAAATTTTGCTCTGAATTCATGATCTTTTATCCGAATAATTTCATTTTTAAGTGGGCCATATGTAAATTATTAACTTGAAAATTGAATTTGTTGATGGGTCTCTTAGAAGTTTCCCCTTTTGTAACAATATAATTTTGGTTCGTATAAGACATTCTAAATTTTTGGTTAGCAGGTTGGCAGCGATATTTTGTTGTTCGGCTTTTTTCTACAGATGATGAACTGGTGATTTTTTCAGTTTTCAGTCCTTTCCTTGCATTCATGTAATTTGTCCGGTTTGGCGTAGGGATGGGATAGGCTAGCGGGGGAAGCAGCTGGTGGAGCTTGCAAATATCTGTTGAGCGTGCAAATACATTGGAAGAAACCTAATGCAAAAGGTAAAAGTTGTTACAGTAATCAGATGAATGGGAAAAGTTGGGGAAAAAATTATTTTTGAAAAGAAACATGCTTATTTTTAGTGATTTATGTGCAGGTCAGCGAACGGGATGCTGCTGTTAGGTCCATCTTCGAGATTGGTGATAACTTCATTCATATTGGTGTGGTGGAAGCCAAATCTGGCTGTTGGTCGCTGCCCAAAGGAGGTCTCTCTGTTGAAGCCTCGGGTCATGCTGAGTTCTATTTTGAGGTAATAACAGTTCATTTGAGATAGACACAAAACCATCAGCTTCGACGTGAATAAGAGCCAAGAGCACAACACCATGGCACCTCAAATGACAGCTTAATGCTTTTTAATTTAATAGTTAAGATGCTATGATCTCCTTTTGCTTGGCTAATGTCTCTACTACTGTGATGATCTAATTCATTTATTTATTATGTCAGATGCACTTTCAGTTAGATATATATACTTTTTGCAGGACTTTTCTATGAAACAAATGTCTAAGCACACGTATAGGAACCTGAGATTTATTATATGGTTCATGGATCATATATTTGTTTTTTTGGATTTAGATGATACCGCTTGATTTTTTAAATAATATTTTTGTTCTGATTGTTATATACTATTTAATGTTTGGCAAGATTTGGGATTATTGCTCATCCATCTGCTGTATTTTTTAAGTCTCGAGAGTCTTTTTATTTATCTAATTATAGTTACAGAGTTTTAATATTGAAATCAGATATAAAGTGAAATGTTTCTTATCTGCTTATGAAAATGTTTATGCCTACATACGCTAAAAATGATTGTGTTCAGGATTTCAAGGATTAATATCAAAAGATTAAAGTAACATAAATAAGTTGAAAAGTGAGATGGAAAGAAAATTGGGTTGTGCGTTGATACAATGTTAAAAATTCAAAGAGATCAGAATAAACTTGAATAAACTTCACACCTCAAGCTGAGTTATTAGTTCTCTTAAATACAAAATGTGTACGACAATTAGTAGTATAATTCATAACTGACTCCTTAGAATCATCGTTGTTGTTGTTGGATCTTAAGCCCATAGAGAAATAATTTGTAATATCTTAGCCAGAAATTTTTCAAAGTACTTGATCCTTCGAATGTTTATTCTAGGGTAATCGACTGGTGAA
Organism: Scilla litardierei; assembly: GCA_030789695.1. Lineage (NCBI taxonomy): Eukaryota > Viridiplantae > Streptophyta > Magnoliopsida > Asparagales > Asparagaceae > Scilla > Scilla litardierei. The sequence continues at coordinate 707,931,525 of CM061142.1, forward strand.
TAAGGAAACGTTTTCTTATTAGGTTCCTTAAATTTAATTTGTTTTAATTCTTATCAGATGATTTTTGTTCCTTATTTTTAACCCTTTTCGAGATGCTGTGGTTAAAGTTGTAGTTCATTGCGAAGAAGGTGCTGAAGAATATAGTCCAGTTTTCTTTAAATAGTTTCATGGGTTTAATAAATTATGTTGCTCCGTGAGACACTTTGTTCCTCCACACAATTTGAAACAGACAACATATGTGTTCTTCATTATTAACATGTAGTTTCTAGGTCAAACATGATATCTTATTTTGTTGGAGATCGTAGACGAATACAAATATGGAAATTTCTTTATAATAAAATATATGATGCATGAACCATATAATAAATCTCAGGTTCCTATACGTGTGCTTAGATATTTTTAGCAATCCCACTAATCTTGATGTTCTGTCATTAATTATAAAGAGAGAACGATGAAGGCTTAAAGGAGTGTCACAATTAACATCATGCCCCATCTTTATTATAGGTACCATAGGATCTTCATAGCTTAATGCTTCCTAATTTAATAGTTAAGATGCCATGATCTCCTTTTGCTTGGCTTATGGCATACTCTACTACTGTCATGATCTAATTCATTTGTTTATTATGTCAGATGCACTTTTAGTTAGATATATATACTTTCTGCAGGTCTTTTATATGAAACAAAAGTCTAGGCACACGTATAGGAACCTGAGATTTATTATATGGTTCATGCATCATATATTTGTTGTTTTTGGCTTTAGATGATACCGCTTGATTTTTTTAAATAATATTTTTGTTCTGATTGTTATATACTATTTAATGTTTGGGAAGATTTGGGATTATTGCTCATCCATCTGCGGGATTTTTTAAGTCTCGAGAGTCTTTTTGTTGTTTTAATTATAGTTACAGAGTCTTAATATAGAAAGTGATATGTTTTGTATCTGCATATGACAATGTTTATGCCTACATACGCTAAAAATGATTGTGTTCTGGATTTCAAGGACTAATGTTTACACATGTTATGATGATCGCGTCAATGCTGTAAGCTTCTAAGCATGGTTCAAATTCCATTGGCAAGTCACCTGGAAATCAAACGCAATATTTGTTCTTTCAATCTCATTGATATCATTGCTCTATCTGCATTGACCTTTGTGGTTTATCAAACGAATATTCCAGAAGTCCGTCCCTCCACAAAAGCATTATTACATCACTCTGCATATGACAATGTTTATGCCTACATAAGCAATTATGGAATCTTGCTGCAACATTCATGTTGTAAATCACTCTGTATGCCTACATCAACTAATAGAAATAGAGAAAAAGTTATCACCCATACATTTCAATAACAGAAACAAAACTCCGATTATCAGCATTATGACAGACCCATTATCAGCATTTTAGTTTAGAGGAAGAGCAAAAGAGCAGCGAAGCGATCAACATACGGTGAAAATTTAAGGTTTGATGTTTTTATTAACTGGTTGTACCCCAATTATCCAATTTCAACATGCAACATCAAGACATGGACAAACCATTTAAGATTGACGTTAAATGTTAAATAGCATGCTTGAAGTCCTCAGCTAAGGACTAATATTTGAAGGCCTGTACAACTAAAATGCCATCATGTTGACAAACGATAAGTAGTGTATCTAATTATTATTAGAGCAGACTTACACATGTTGGCGTAAAGGAGACTGACCCATGTTGATGTTAGCCACATCTTATTATTATTATTAATGTATCATTTGTCATCATTTTGTTGTAGCATAACGTTTATGTAGGCAAATTGATGTAACCTGGTATATTTGTATCCATTTCTTATCCTGAGTATTCTTGCCTACCTACAAATTGGTCATTCTTTGGATCTATTTTACATTTTTACTGATCAATGGAGAATATATTATCAAAGTCCTTTGTATGCTAATATAGTTTTATCTATCAATTTTGAATGTAATGTGATTGTCATGAAGGGCATTACTCTGTCAATTTTCTGTCACTGCTGGAAGAGTAGTGTATCTAATTATTATATTAATATTCAAAAGGGCATGTTTTACTTAATGTTTCTGAGCTGCAACAATAATCCAAATTTCAAATATCTAAATTTAAACTAAGGTCTGCATTTTATCATGCTAATCATTCAGGCACCTAATGTAACCCTCGTGATATTGGTGCAGCGTCCATGTGCTTGACCCACTGGCTAAGATGATTTTTCAGGTATCAAGTCAATATATAATTCTGACAACAAATCCTTCAAGCCCTTTTTCATAGAACTAATGACCTGCAACTATCTGTTGGTAGTAGTTCATATACCCAAAAAGAGCATAATTAGCTTTAAATTTATAAGAAACAATCATTATTTGCCGAAATTAACATTGACACTGTAAGAAACCAATCATTATTTATCGAAATTAGTAGAATACGTTGATTGATTGACTTCTTTAAATTATTATTCCTAAATTAATTTATAACGTATTTGTTTATTACTTCATTAGCAAACATGTATTGTACTTAAACTATCATAAATTGATCTTCCAAAGTTTTATGGCTTTGCATCTGGGTTTTGGCTTTCAGAGTTTTTTGGATGGAATTTGGCCACAAAGATCGTTGCATTTTCTGGTCGCAAACATGCACAACTTTTCCGTGGAGGAGCATGCAGGAGGAGGAGCTTTCCAGACTGAGTTTGCATGAGGAGCTGAAGCTTGCATTTTGCGGAAGAACTTAGGATTCCAGACTGAGCTTGCATGAGGACCTGAAGCTTACAACTTATATATGAACCCTTACGTTCATTGCGTCAAAGCCTATTCCTAGATGGAGATCCAAAGCTTCCCGAGTTGTTATCAGGGAGATTATCATGTCCTGTTCCGATTGTGCATGTTCTACCCGAAGAGGAATGACTGTTCAATGAAGTTGTGGTATCCAATACCGTATCATCAGGCATGAAATTATGGGATATCTGGCTCTATCCTACTACTTCAATGGGGTCGAAACATCTGGATCAAGATGTAAACGATGATTCTTGCACATCATATGTGGGCCAGCGCAATGGAGTCGAAACATCTGGATGAGGTGCAGGAGTTTTGGATGGGGTGAGGAATAACATATGCAACAAAGCTAACCATGGAGACCTGGATTTATTGCCTTCTTATACAGTGATTGGTCTTTGGGAATGAATACTGGGAGAAACATGGGGAATGCCTTAACGGTGGAAGTTCACTGCCAAAATGAAAGAATTCTATCAATCACATGAACTCACAATCTTATTGACAATAATGGTGGAATTTTGAAAATGTTCTTGACAATGTTCCTGTTTGTTGTGGATGCACTTGAAACCCTAATGTTTCTTGAATGTTGTTTGTATGGACTGTCGAAAAAACTTCTTTTTTTAAGAATTTGTGTTTATTACTGAAATTTTTGTTCGTGAAGACTCCTTTGATGTTGGCTGCAATGCATGGAAAGATTACTCCCTTGGACACTTTTGTGTCGTTTTGATTATGCATGTAATGATGTTGAAAGAATCTTATTTTTATTGATACCACACTAGCAAATTTTGGTTCCTTGCGAATTGAATTTTGGCATATTTGATAACACAATATTGCCACTTAACGAGCATATATGTGAGATGAAGCATCAATTTTGGCATTTAAGCAATCAACTTTTGTAATTTTGTTATGTTAGCCTCTTGGGGTATTTTTGGAGCTAGCTATGGAATAAGGATAAATTAACAAAAATTAATCATAGAGGATTAAATGAATATTATTTTATGAGAATATTTGATATGCATTTTGTTACTTCGACACATACATAGTTTTTGCACATCATCTTTTTGTGTTGAACATATTACTAAGGTTATGTATATAGGTGATGCTACTTGCTGAGTCGTGTAACTCACCCTAAAGGTGTTGGGGAACTGAAATTTTGTGAGGAAAAAATTTGGCTGTACATTTCTCTCCAAAAATTTTGGGTTGAACTAAATCTTGATGGATTTATGGGTAGAACTAAAATTTTTAGGGGAATCAAATTCTATGGGAAGAAATTATTTTTGGGGAAATTAAAATTTTTGAGAACTAAATAACTTTTGGGGAAACTACAATTTTTAGGGGAAACCAAATTCTCGGGGAAGAAAATTTTTGGGGGAAACAAAATTTTTTGAGAACTAAATAACAATGGTGTGAACTAAATTTTATGGGCTAACTAAATTATTGGGAGACCGCCAGCCCTTAAGCCAGATGGTATCCCCCTCCTCTTAGGTAGTAGTGACCTGGGATCTAAATGTCTAATCCCGGTCGCCTTTGTGTTACCAAAAAAATAAATTTTGGGGAGAACTAAATAACTTTTCGGGTGAATTTTAATTATTGCCATCCGTTTAAATTTTGGAGGGGAAATAAATTTTGGCACCGAAGGCGCTCGCGAAATTGTTTTACGCTTATTTGTTGCTCCGCACCGAAGGCACACACGCCGAAGGCGCCCGCGTCGAATTTGTTGTTCTCAGCCGAATTTGTTGTTTCACACTGAAGGCGTTCATGCCAAATTTGGTGTTCTGTGTCGAAGGTGCATGCGCCGAATTTTTTGTTCTGCGCCGAAGGAGCCCATGCCGCTAAATATTTTTTTCGCTAATTTGTTTTTCTTTTAAATTTTGCTGAGGAAATAATTTTTTGGGGAACAAATATTTCGTGGAAAAAAATCTTAAATGGACCGTGCCCACGGGCACGAGTTATGACTAGTCTATATTATAAAATAGGGATGTTATCATGGGTTTTTGGATAAGAGTTTTTGTATAAGAGAAATTGGTTATGAGAAAATGGATAAGAGAAAATGGATAAGGGAATTTGGATATGTTTGTAAAAGATTTTGTATCATGGGTTATTGGATAAGATTTTGTATTTGAGAAATTGCATATGAGAAATTGATATGAGATATTGGGTAAGGTTTGTATGTTGGGGGGAAATTTTGAAATTTGAAATTTGATTTTGAAATGAAAATTTTGGGGGACACACTGCTGCAAAACACATGCACTTCTCCTCAACTCAAGGCAAGGGCCTCAAATCAAAAACCATGGCAACAATACTTCTCCTCCTCCTCCGACGTGACCACGGCAAGAACCATGGCAAGAGCCAAAAATCGAGAGCCTTGCACGCCATCCCCGCGCCTTCACAGAATTATCTCCACGCCGAGCACCACAACGGCTGCCTCCTCCTCTCCTTCATCAATATTAATAGTGTAGAAGCTACTCAAGAAGAGCAATGGAAGCTACACAAATGGTGTTGTTGAAATTTGTTAGCCGAAGGAAATTTGATTCCTCCCCCCCATTAATTTTTCTCAGCTCGACTGATTCTTTGATGTTTTTGATGTTTTTGCAGCAAGAAATTTGGATTCTATCTCCAGGATTTCTGCACACCAACTATTTGTACAAATTCTCTAATCAATTTAGGGAAACCTTAGGTCAACCATTTCTCTTATTTTGCTAATTCACTTGATGCTTCTTTTGTTCATGTACACTCTTTGATGCTTCTTTTGGGTCAAATTAGAGAAAACTCTGGTTGAGTAGGCAAAAGATGCAGGTGAAGCTCCTAAAGCTGAGGTTTCCACCAAGTACTCCCAAGGCAATATATTTTCAAAGGTGAAGCAATCAATCATGAAGGTGAAGCAATCAATCATAGGATTACACAAAAGAAGATATCTGCATATATCAACCTGTTAGTATATACTTAGGATTACAATCTATAGATTGCTTCTTTCAGTATATAGCAATCATAGGGAACAGCTTCTTCCATAATTAGCTATTTATTTGATATAGTTGATATATGCATATGTTCTCATGATTTTCCTAAACCCTGAGATGTTTCAAGATAAACATATTTCGAGGCATGCAGTCCCTTCCCTAACTGAACACATTTTCTTTTTAGTCTTGGATATTATCATAATAAATTGAGAGCTCATGTTGTACTGGATTTGAAATCCAAGAATTAAGTTTGAATTCCAAGATTCATATGTCCCAGACCAAAAAAACTTTAAGGAAAGTTTGAGGAAAGTTTGAGGAATTTTGAGTAAACAAACAATCATTACGTTAGAGAAATTTTGATGAGAAAAACAAGCACAAGACGTATTTGAGGAAATGCCTAGAAAAATGGATCATGTTGTTTGATTGCTTATAAATAGTAAGTTAAAAAACATTGAATTTGTTGCTGCTGATTTCAGAAATTGGTGTGAATTTGGTGTTGCTGATTTTGGAATTTTTGGCAGTGGGGAAGAAGATTGTGGATCTGTGCCTTGATCGAGTGAGGAATTAGGTGTTGATAATTTTAGATTATTTGCTCTTTACATCCCATAATTTTTTTGTTAATCCGGTATTGTTATTTACAATGCGATGCTTCCTTTTGCAATTACCTGTACATTTGCAATTACCTGTATATTTGCAATTAACTATACATTTTGTTGGTTCAAACTGTGATATTCTTGCAAATATTTTTGTTATATTCTTGCAGGCAAGGCATTTTGCTGGGATTAAATCCTTAGCAAATCATTACTAATCATGATTTAGCTCATCTTCAAATGCAGGCATTTTGTTGGTTCATGAGCTGACTTTTTGCAGGCATTAAATCCCATTAACTCCATGAACCAACAAAAGTCATTAACAAGAATATCCCAGTTTGATAAGGATTTGCTAAGGATTTGCTTAGGATTTGTTGGTTCATGGATTTGTTACTTCATGGATTTTTGTTGGTTCATCATGGATTTGTTGGTTCATGGATTTTTGTTGGTTCATGGATAGAAGAAGACTGGGATATACTGGGATAAATAGTTTCATGTACTATTTACTGGCAATACATAGAAGACTGGCAATAAATAATTTGTTCATGTAGGCAAGACTTTTTGCTGGCAATACTATTTACTGGCAATAAATAATTTTTTTTGGTTCATGTAGGTACTAAAATAATTTGTTTGTTCATGGATAGAAGAAGACTGGGATATACTGGCAATACTAAAATGTTTCAGGTACCCTTAGCAAAATCATGAGAAGACTGGGATAAATAGTTTGTTCATGTAGGCAATACTAAAATGTTTCAGGTAATAAAAAGTTTCAGGTACTATGGCATTCTCATATAAAAATGTTTCAGGTACTAAAAAGTTTCAGGTACTAAAAAGTTTGAAGACAATACTATGGCATTCTCATATAAAAAGTTTCAGGTACTAAAATGTTGGTAGCACTCAGAACATTATCTCCCGCTGGTTCTCAAAACAAAACCTTCAACATCCAGTCAAGGTTTACCTTTAGATGGACAATCAACATTAAGCTTTAGCTTCCTTTTTTTGTTTTTTCCAATATGAAAGAGCAATATTGACCGTCTAACTTCTCTGGATTTTGCACAATGGATACTTTTATTTTTGAATTATTTTCTTTTGTCTTGAAAAAATTATTGATGTTTTCTTCTTATACTGAATTACATTATGATGTATTTATGACCGGGGGATTTGGATCATATATGCTTTCAATGGATCAAAGGACATATGAGCTGATTGGAGCTGATTATCCTGGTAATAGACCAGAAGCTGTTAAAAATGCATCTTTGGGTTGGATAATTAGTTTCACATTTGTTGTTTGCTTCGAAAACCTCACATTTGTACGATTTTGATGAATGTTGAAAATACAATTGAGTGATATTTTTGCATAGGTTTACGGACCAGGACAGATGGGTTTCCTGACCATGGACATAAAGTTCATTGAGAGGCTGCTCAAGAGCTCATCTTTTCAAGGTATTTGATGAAGCAAAATGAGAAGTACACATCTTTTGCTTTTGATTATTTTTGTTGTTTTGATTCTTTTTTGGGACTTCAATTATGAGCAGACTAATTTTTTTAGGGAAAACTAATTCTTTGGTAGGACTTAAATTTTGAGCAGACCAAATTTTTTTAGGAAAACTAAATAACAATTTTAATGATTTACTTATTGTTGTTTGTTTAAAATTATATATGTTCTGGTGATGCTAAAAAGGGATATATATGTTTTGGTGACATCAAAAAGGTATACAAGTTCTGCAAACCAAAGTTTTTGTAAAACCAAACTCTCTAATCAAAACGAAGTTTGCAGAATCACCAAACAAATTATATCATGTTTTTGGTGTCATGATGATTCTGCCATATCCCTTTTTGGCAGGACACTTTGGTTTTGATTATAGAAGGACATATTTAATTAGGGACTTGCTGCATTTAACCAAACTTTACATGTGGACTGCCAAATTAACAGAAAAAAATTTAGCTTCTTAGCAAGAAAAGGGTTTTATGCAAAATCGTGGGTATTTGGCATTGACATCACCAAAAAATTTAAGAAAAAAATTTAGCTTCTTAGCAAGAAAAGGGTTTTATGCAAAATCGTGGGTATTTGGCATTGACATCACCAAAAAATTTAAGAAAAAAATTATATATGGCAGGACACTTGGTGTTTTGATTATAGCTTCAAGTTTTGGTTTACTTTTTGAGTTATATATGGCAGGACAATTTGGCAGTCCTTGAGTGCTACTATTGGTGATATTTATAGCTTCCAGTTTTTTAGGTGTTCAAGTTCATTAGCTTCAAGTTTTTTTATACATATAGTAACTACACTGGGTTTCACATTGAGAACTTGATATAGAATCTGACAGGTTTCACAAATTCACTAGGAAATATGCATGGAGAAATCATTTGTCGAATGAATGATATGAGTGATTGAATAATGTTCCTTATGTAGCCATTTATTTCTCTTCGAGTATTCTTATCTGTGTATATAGAGGCACTGCGGGGACATGTGTGGAATGACCATGTAATTGGATGAAGAATTAATGTCATATTAGGAAATATTAGGACATATGCATGAATTTCAATGTTATATTAAGAAATTTCAAGGTCTAAAGCTAAATTTCAATGTCATATTAGGAAATATGAATCAAGAATTAATTTGTCGAATGAATGATTGGAATGATTGAATAATGTTCCTTATGTAGCTATGTATTTCTCTTCGAGTATTCTTATCTATGCATATAGAGGCACCGCGGGGACATGGACAGAATGACCTTGTAATTGGATGAAGAATTAACGTCATATTAGGAAATATTAGGAAATATGCATGAACTTCAATGTCATATTAAGAAATTTCAAGGTCTAAACATAAATTTCAATGTCATATTAGGAAATATGCATGCAGAATTAATTTGGTGAATGAATGATAGGAATGGTTGAATAATATTCCTTATGTAGATATGTATTTCTCTTCAAGTATTCTTATCTGTGCATATAGAGGCACCGCTGGGACATGGGTGGAATGACCATGAAATTGGATGAAGAATTAATGTCATATTAGGAAATATTAGGAAATATGCATGAATTTCAATGTCATATTAGGAAATTTCAAGGTCTAGAGCTAAATTGCACTGTCATATTAGGAAATATGCATGCAGAATTAATTTGTCGAATGCATGATAGGAATAATTGAATAATGTTCCTGTTGTAGCTATGTATTTCTCTTCGAGTATTCTTATCTGTGCATATGGAGGCACCACGGGGACATGGGTGTAATGACCATGTAATTGCATATTGATACTAAATCTGGGAATTATCATGATGTTTTTGAATCATGCAGTTTGATGCAAGAAGTAAAAATAAACAAATTTTCAGTTCATTTTGATCCAGGTCATTCACAAAAAGAAAAGTTTATTTTTGCTAAAAAATTGTGCCTAAACATTTTTGATGTCTTGGATCAAGTTAACTTGCATATCCTGCCATAACAATTCCTACAATAACAATTGTGCCTAAACACTTCCTGCCATATAAGAATATTTATATCAATTCTTATATCCTGCCATAACAATTCTTATATCAAACAATTTTTATTATCCTGCCATATCAAGTTATCCTGACATATCAAACAATGCTGATATGAAACAATCATGTGATCAATATTTTTGTGATCAAGTTAATAAGATATGGCAGGGTATGGCACATGATATTGTTAATAAGAATTGTATAAATTCAATGATATGGCACAGAATTGTTAATAAGATTGTTTATACAATTCCATTTTTGCATATATGGCAGGATATGTCAGGAATTTGCAATGGGATTTGAATCATGTCATATGCACAATGACATTTAAATAGAGAAAAAATTTCATTTTAATTTTGTGATCAAGTTATCCTGCCATATGCATAGAATTGTAGAAAATGACATTGTATACTCTTCCATATATGCAAAAGCCATGTATGCTTCCATGATTTGTAGAAAATGCCATTGTAATCACTTTGATGGTTATACTCAAGTGAAATTGGATTCAAATTCATGTTATGTGTATGCCATTATAAATTTTGATAGGATTTATAATCAAGTTAAATTATCATTTTGCTGCAGGAAGAGTGATGAGAACACATATCTACCAACGACTTGGCAGATTAAATTCCAGCCCGACTCAGTTAACCAAACTGGAAAGTACAAACTACGAATGGCACTTGCATCAGCTACGCTTTCATATTTGCAAGTATTAATTTCTTTGTGTCCTTCCATTTTTCCAGAACTCTAAATCTCAATTCAAATTAGTAAGGTATACTTCTCTTCATATAGGTTCGTTTCATTGACTTGAATGTGAACCATCCTCACTTTTCAACGGGGCTAATTGGTACGGACAATACGGTTGCAAGACATGGAATCCATGGCCTGTAATGGCTGTACAACATAGATGTGCAAAGTGTATGGCTCCTCGAAGGAGAGAATGTTATCTTTCTAACGCAAGCAAGAAGTACAAGCCATTGGCAAGCGGTTATGTATGACTACATTCGCTTAGAAGGGACATCTGACTGATTCAAACAGAAGTGCATGATCTTGCGTTTCGAAGTTAGCTTTGATTTCATACCTTTGTGATCTAGCGAAGGTGTTTTGTGCATAAATGCTATGTAGATAAGCTGACCGTATCAGTACTTTCTGTTGCTGCTGATGTAAAATATGGATGGATGGATAAATGTAACTGTGTGTTAATGATTCCAAATGTTTATCACTCATTGTAAATTGTAACTGGTGGCTGATCGAGTTTGTTGTTTAGATGATTGAATCTAAAAGGGTTTCTTGAACTATTTATGTGATTGAGTTAGATTGCTAATATGAGTGTTCATGTATTAAAGGGTGAGAACCAAGGATGTTTTGGTACGTAGAACGCAATATTATCATTTATAATCATATTCACATAAATATGATTCTCATGCATTAGATTCCGTAAATATTATAATATTTAATTTGGTCCATCTAAGAGAATTTCTAGGAATCTTTCATTGTCATGATGCTCATGTGGTAGCTGAGCTATCTTGCATTTCCAGAATTTTTCTTGGAAAAGTAAGATTTTTGAATGGTTTTAATGGTTTAATTGAGTTGGAGATGACATGGATGACACAAACAAGTTGAACATTTAGTTCATCAGATTATTACCACTTTCATTCCAAGTTTCTAGACAATTTAACAACTCCAACACTATACACACCACTTACTATCTGCAGTTTTGGAGGGAAAATCAATTTTGGGAAAATGAAACTTTCTGGGAATATGAAAATTTTTGGGTAATGAAAGTTTCTGGGGATAGCAGAGTGCATGCAATTAATGCATTTGGTGCAGAACAACAAATTCGACGTATAACAACAAATTTGGCGCCCGCACCGAAGTTGCTCGCGCCGAAGGCACCCAGCACTCGCTAAATTTTTTACGCTAATTTGTTGTTCCACTTCAAAGGCACCTTTTCCTAATTTGTTGTTCTACACCGAATTTGTTGTTCTGCGTCGAAAACGCCCGTGCCAAATTTGTTGTTCCACTACGAAGGCATCCGTTCCACTAAATATTTTTACGCTAATTTGTTGTTCCGCATAATTTTGGCTGTGGAAATAATTTTTTGGGAAACAAAGATTTCACGGGGAAAAATCTTAAATGAACCGTGCCCGCGGGCACGGGTTATATACTAGTATATATATATTATTTGGTAAAGCTTTTGAAAGTTTGATGGTGATTTTATTGTAGATTCTATGCTGGTTTGTGGGAGTTTTTACCCATTCAGTTTTAGGAGTTCATATAGATCCAGCTTTTGGAGGTGTTGCTCCTAACTTCATAACATGATTTGAAAAAGAGATCTAGCTTGATGGGAAATTATTGCTTTCAAGTGGAATATTGGAAACACTGCATATTATGTTTAGCCTTCAAATGCGTTATTTTTTCTTCTTTCTCCATGTTGTTTCCTCCTGTAGGCGACTTCAACAATTAGTGAATGGATTCATCTTGAATAGAAAAATGATTTTATGTCAATTCTTGCTCTGGTTGTAGAAATCTATCGCAATGAGATTTTTGTCGCACAAATTATTTGAAGGAGGCCAATAGATTATTAGCCCTTAAATTAATGAACTAGGATATGTTGGGAAGTTATATGGGAGGCTGCCAATGTTCTTATGGATATTTGATCTGAAAGAACGATGTGGTGTTTTATTTTGAAGAAGATGAATACTATTGCGAGATTTTGGAGGAGTTTTAAAATTAGATAAAAATTAGTCACTTTATCTTGGTTTATATTCAAATTACATACTTTGTTCTATAGAAATATGTGGTCAGGATTACATTTGAAATGATAACAATTTAGCATTCCTATAAAAAAATTTTTTATCTAAAATGGTCCATACTGAAGGCTAAATATGAAATTGGATGCATATCGATAATAAATTCTTTCTAAATATCAAGGGTGTTATTTCCTGCTTAAAAATGAAAGTGAAATGATAAATATGGCCATGAAGACCTGATAATTAGGTCTTTCATATTATGTTCTTTCCAATGTTTCAGGATTAATGTTGATTTGATATGTTCCTCAATGCGAAATGTGCAGCTTACATGCTACTAGGATCTCATTAAATAAAAAGCTAGCTAAACAGAGTTAATTAAGAGAAAGATGTGTATTGGCAATTGTCAGCTAACTGAGGCAATTGCCTCTATCAGCTCAGGTGTTTCCATGTATTAGCATTAGTAAGACTAAATTATTACGTTGATACTTGATCTCTTTTGTATTCCACTAAATGCTGGCATTAATTTTGTCATAATCAAATAGATTTCGCTTTAACCAAAGAAAAGAAAACACATCTATTTTGATGTTCTAGGATTGCTGGAGTTGCAAATTCAATTAAGATTTGTATACTTGGATACATTGGTGCCAAGAGAAAATGATTGAATATAAATTGTCGTCGACTGGTTGGACTCTCAGGAGCTGTGTATACTGACAGTACTCAGTACTCTAATTGATGCTAATAATTCGTGTGCTCACATTGCATTACCACCTTTTGTGATTATTTCTAAATTAAATTAGCATAATCACTGAAACATGCTATTGTTATTGCTGCCATGTTTTATGCATTGTATGTAAAAATCATTAAACATGTTGTTTCAGAGTGTTTTCTCACTACAAAGCGTTGACCGTGGATAACCCGGTCAACGTGGTCAAGGGGCCCGCTTGGGTCCCTCGGGCGAGTCAAGTTGGTGCTGTAGAGGCTCGAATCAGGTCTGCCGACGACGTGGAGCGTGTCGACTGGGTCGTCTCGGGATCCTCGGTCGTTGGTAGGACGAGGGGTAGCCTCGGCCTGGGTTGAGACGCTCGGCCTCGGTCGGTTGCGCTCGGCCTCGGCGGTCGGTCGACGAGGGGGAGCCTCAATCGTCCAGCTTGTTGCGTGGTCGGCGAAGGGCGGAGGGGAAGCCTCGGCCCATTGATTGGGTATCCTCCTGCGAAGACGAGAACACTCGTCAGGGGGGCCGGACCTTGGTTCCGGCCAAAACCCCTCCGATGCCTAAGTCAGACAGAGATCTGAAAGAGGAGGCCCGGCGGAGACGGTTCGACTCGTGAGGAGATCGGAACGGCGTCTCACGGCGCGAGCGGGGGAGGAAGGAAATGATGGGGGAACTAGGTCGTTGATGGAGTACCTTAGGTTCTAGATACCTGAGATGCGGTCTTCTTCTTCGTCGTCTTCCTCGCCCTTTTGTAGAGCTCCCAGCGCGATTGCCTCTGGCCCACGTCCCACGCCCGCCCTCAATCGTGCCCCATCAATCCGCCCCCTCGCCGCCGCTCTCTTCGCCATGCCAGCACCTCCCCATTACCGCCATTTAGTGGTCGCGCGACCGGGGGAGCGGTTATCGCAGGAGTGGGTGAGTGACCAGCGGGTTATCGGGGCCGGGTCGGATCGACATTCGAGAAGATCCCTTATAGGGCCTTTGTAGAATGGGCTTGAGGATGCAGATGGGCTCTCGACCAGTAGTCGGGCTCCTGGGCTCGTGTCTTTTGGGTCTCGGTCAAATAGGCGTAACAATTGCCCCCATCGGTCGGGTTGATCGGCCTCAGCCGGTTCGGCTCGGCCGATGTGACTTCTACCGATTTTGACAAGCTCGCCAGTCGATGCCGACTCATTTATTAGTCGTCATCATGAGTTGGCCCGTTCGATATTTTTAAAGCGCGGGCTCCGAAGCGCCGTCGTTCTTCTGATGCTGCCACGTGTGGCTGCAAGCCTATCCCCACCATTCGTGGGGTTGTCTTCAGTTGAGAAGCTGAGGGGTTCGTGAGCCGCCCTTGGTGGGGTCGATCGGCCTTGGCTTGCTCGGATCGACCGCTGTGCCTCCTGGGATTCCGAGTGGCGCTTCAATCGAGGCTGGTCATAAATGTAGGTCATGATGAGGCGGATCGATTGGACTTCCCCTGGCGCCAATTTCGGAACGCCGCCGGTTCTTCGAGCCTTGCCACGCGTCCTTGTCAGGCGCTTCGAATTCGTCCCTGGTATATAAGATCCCCAGCTGTGTTGATCTCCACTTCTTTCTTGCTCTTCCCATTGTTCTAGGCTTTCCACAACTCGGAGTTTCCCGTCGCCTTTGCTTCCTTTCCTCCTCCGAATTAGTTAAAAGGTAATTCCTTTCTCGCTCTCGTATTATGGCTGCTCTTAGGATAGGCGGTTCTGGCCAAGGGGCGAGGGATTCTCCAGAGTCCGGGCGGGGCAGGCCTCAGCTAGTGGGATCAGGTTCCTCCTCCGGGAGTCGTCCCCTCCGAGATAAGGGGAAGGGGAAGCTATTCCCAGACTACGCCCGTGATGACGTGGCATCGGCTGCCGTGCGGCTCAACGTGCCCCCGGTCATCCTCCGTACGCCGTCGAGGACTGTTCCTTCGGTGGTCTCGGAGAAAGGTATCTCTGCTTCCCATACGATGTCCGAGTTCCATTCGTCGACGAGCGGATTTGCCTTCCGAGGAGCAATGAAGTCGGCGTCTACGTCGAAATGTTTCACCTGGGTCTTCGTTTCCCACTCAATCCCTTCCTTATCCAGGTCATGGAGTATCTCATGGTGCCGCTTTTTCAGTTTACCCCTTGCTCGATTGCGGTACTGACGGGCTTCGTAACGCTTTGCTGCACCTGCAGTCTGGAGCCGTCTCTCCCCCTTCTCTTCCACTTTTACCAGGTCCAGACGGTCGGGCCGGGGTCATGGCTGCACCTCCGAGCCCGTTCGAGGAGGGAATGTCTGATCGGGCTACCCCGTTGGTCGGGGGATTGGAGCTCGGATTATGTCTTTGTGGTCTTCTTGGGTGATGCCCAGATTCTGACAAGCTGGGGCGCGTCCGTCCAGCCTCGCCTGCCGTTAGCCCTTTCTGACGCTGATCAGGCAGCCGCCGCGCTGCTGTCGGCTCTTCCTTTGGAATCGAAATCCATCTGGTCTTTGTTGGACGACCTACTCCTGAAGGCCGTCTTGTGGTCTCCGGGTAGGTCGCTTTTTCATCCTCGGATCGCCCTATGACTCATCCTATTTCGGTCTCCTTTGTAGGGATGGCAGGCCGCGAGTTCGTCCGTGACGTCGATGAGCTGATCCGTCGTGGAGCCGCTCGGAGCCGAGGTAGTACCTCTGGAAGGGCGCCTCGGAGGACCGTTGAGGAGGAAGTGCGCCGAGCCGAGCCTTCCGTGGGTAAGGTGGTGGCCGCGCCTCCCGCCTCTTCTTCTGGCGATCCCCTTCCCGGGGGTGAGGATGGTGCGAGGCGGAAGCGTTCCCCTCCGGCGCCTTCGGAGCCCCACGGAGGAAAGAAGAGGAGGGAGGACGTGGATCCCTCCAGTCCAGCAGGTTCCGCGCTCCCCGTGGCGACCGTCGGGGATCCTTCGGTAGCTTTGTCAGCCACCCCCCTCGCAGCGTCTTCGCCCGTATCACCGGGGGTCGGGGCCTTGTTGGCGAGCAATTTGGCTTCGATCGTCGTCCCTGGGAGTTCGATGTTTGTTGACCGAGCCCTGGCCCAGCAGGTTGCCGAGGTCTCCGTCCCTCCCCGGGACCGCAGCCTCCTCAAGAAGATCCCGGCCGACAAGATGTCGGATTCTTTGGTCTAGATCCTTCAACAGGTTCGGTTATCTTGCTATCCTCTCTTTCTCTTTATCCTCTTCTTAGCCCGTGTCTCGTCTTTTCAGGGTTCAGCGCTCGCTGTGGAGTTGCAGTGTCGAGCCGTCCGCTTGAGGGAGCTGGAGGAGTCCTCCATGAGGGCTCAGGAGCGGGCCGGGGCGGCTGAGGTGGCTATGACGGAGGCCCAGATGGAGTCTCGGCGTCTCATCCTCCGTGTGGCCGAGTTGGAGGGACGAGTGGGTGACCTCCAAGGAAAGCTGGAGGATGCTCATCAGTCGGCTGAGGAAGCGGCGGAGTCATTCCGCCTGCAGAGGGAGGAGCTTCAGAGGGAACTGTCGGATCGGCGCCAGGTGATGCGGCTTGCAGAGGAGGTGGAGAAGGGCGTCGTCGAGACTCTGGGGAAGAGAATCTTCGAGGTTCTCAGGGAGGCCTTCGGTAAGTATGAAGACCTCATCGTCCCTCGGATCGTCGAAGTCGTCCAGTCTTCCTTCCGGGAATGTGCGGAGCGTGTTCGGCAAGCCCCTCCGCCGGTCGATCCCCCTCGCTCCGAGCAGGGCGAAGTGCCCGAGGATGTGTCCTCCCGAGCTCGGGCTCCCTAAGCCGTCCCTCCCGGCCTTATCCTCAAATTTTTAAGCATCCGCTTCGCTTTGGGCCAGTCTACTTGAAATGGATCCCTGGCCCCCGCTATCTCCTTCGGCTTCGTTATCGGCTCCGTGGTCAATAATTGCTGGTTGCATGGCTGCTAGCTTGGGCTAACTACTTTGGGTCTTTTGTCAATCAATTTTGCTCTGTCGGTGTCGATCTAGCTTCTGTAGGTGAAGAACTCTGTCATTCATCATGAGTGGATTATTTGTAGAGTGTTTCCTTCGCCTTGATTCCCTGTAAATAAGACACGTTTTTGTACCCTGGTTAACTATTATAAACGAAATCGACTTACTCGGACTTCTCGTGTATTTTGCGTTGCTGCCTCGTTCTTGGCCTAGGATTGGATGACGTTCGCGTCGGCAGGGGGAATTGCCCCCAAACTTATGGGCGCTGGAGTCGGTCGGCGAGGACAAAACTCCTCGGCTTAGGTCCGGTCGGCGTCCGTGCCTGCTGGGGGAACTGCCCTCAGACTTATGAGCGCAGGAGTCGGTCGGCGAGGGCAAAGCTCCTCGGCTTAGGACCGGTCGGCGTCCGTGCCTGCTGGGGGAACTGCCCCAGACTTATGAGCGCAGGAGTCAGTCTGCGAGGACAAAGCTCCTCGGCTTAGGACCGGTCGGTGTCCGTGCCTGCTGGGGGAACTGTCCCAGGCTTATGAGCGCGGGAGTCGGTCTGCGAGGGCAAAGTCCCTCGACTTAGAACCGGTCGGCGTTCGCGCTGGCTGGGGGGATTGCCCCCAGACTTATGAGCGCAGGAGTCGGTCGGCGAGGGCGAGGCTCCTCGGCTTAGGACCGGTCGGCGTCCGTGCCTGCTGGGGGAACTGCCCCCGGGCTTACGAGCGCGGGATTCGGTCGGCGAGGGCAAAGCTCCTCGGCTTAGGACCGGCCGACGTCCGCGCTGGCTGGGAGAATTTCCCTCAGGCTTCTAAGCGCAGGAGTCGGTCGGCGAGGGCAGTGTCCCCCTTCCTCCTCCAGCGAGGCAGCGGCCTTCATTCTTTTGCACTATTAGTGAAATGTCAATTCCGTCGAGGATTTAAGAAAAGACAAAAAGGGAATGCAATTGTACTCTCAAGAGTCCTGTCGGACCGGTACATTTGGAGGAAAAGGAAAAAAGGAAATGAAGCTAGACAGAGGGATGTAAACCTAGATAACTCCCTCTTACTAGGCTGCAACCGGGGGAAGAGACATCGCCCGCTCACTCTATGATGCGGAGGGGACCTTGGACGGTGTTGATCTTCTTCCCCTTGTCTGGCCGCGTGGAGGTCCCTTCTCCGTGGGCCGGCTCGTCGGCCTGGTTCCTGGTGTGCCCCCGGCTCATCAGCTTCTCAATGTCCTTCTTCAAATGCCAGCAGTCTTCAGTGTCATGGCCATCGTCCTTATGGTACTTGCAGTACTTCTCCCTGTTCTTCCCACCTCTTTTAGCCTTCGGTGGGGGGCGATCAGCTCGCTCTTCCTTCCGTATTTGGGCGAGGACGGCGTCTGGGGTGGTGTCCCTCGCGCTTTCTCCCCGCTGTCTGTTCCTCGGCCTCTTCTCGGTCCGGTACCCTTCGGGGCTGACTCGTCCGCCGTCGCCGCGCTTGGTCCCTCGAGTGGCTTTTCCTGCATCCTCGGCCAAGGCCTCCTCGGTCAGCATGAAGCGTTCGGCCCTCGCCATGATCCCGGGGAGGTCCTTCGGGGGATCGTTGTGTAGGGACTTCTTGAGGCCTCTGTGGCGAAGCCCTTTCTTAAGGGCCGTCTGGACCACCAGGTCAGGAGGGCTGTTCACGTTCAGCCTTTCCGCATTGAAGCGGTGCATGAACTGTCGGAGCAGCTCGGCCGAGCCTTGCACTATGTTGAACAGATGTTCAGCACCAGGCTTGATCTGCCTCCCCGCCATGAACTGTTTGCAGAACAACTGGGTGAGTTCCTCGAAGCTGTCGATGGAGCGGCCGGGCAGGCTGTGGTACCAGGTCCTCGCCGCTCCCCTGAGAGTAGAATAGAAGCCCCGGCAAAGCAGGTCATCGTCAGCTCCCTGGAAGGACATGTCCCCCTTGTAGTCCATCACGTGGTGTCCCGGGTCCCCTATCCCATCGTACTTTCCCAGCACCGGGATCCTGAATCGAGAGGGGACCCGTGCGTCAGTTATTCTCCGTGATAAGGGGCACCGGTCTCCGTGGATGCCCCCGGGGATGCGGCAGTCGCCTGCCTCTGGCTCGATCGGGGGTGGAGGAAGCACAGGCGCTAGCGGGGCTGGCTCCACAGCCCTCGCCACGCTGGGGGTCGGGCTGACCCGACGCTCCCGACTCCTCCTGCGGGAGCTCCTGCTCCGCCGTGATCGGTCTCTTGAGTGGTGTCGTTCGCTTCTCCTGCGGCGGGACGACCGTGTCCGACGAGATGATGCCGTCATCGATTCGCCCTTTGTCCCTTCGGTTTCTCTTCGGCTCCTTTCACGATAAGGGGAGGAGGCGCGTGACCTCGCCTGACGAGAGCTGGATAGCGTGAACCGACGCTCCGTATTCGGTTTCTGGGTCCCGTGGTCGTCGACCACGGCGGACCGCAAGTGCGGGGGACCCCCCGCCCATCGATGGCTATCGTCCAACGTGCCTCCGTTGGACGGCGCAGGGCCGACGAGCTGCTGTACCGTCGTGACCAACGTCTGGAGGCTCGCGTTGGTCTCCTAAGCCAGGGCGCGGAGCTGTCCTTGCGTGGCCAGTTTTGAGCCACAGGTCTCTTCGGTTGAGAGGGCGGGGTGGCCACCGACGGGCGTGTCCTCGGGGTTGCCGTTTGATGCGCCATTCCCCTCCTCCGGGATGGGAGGCATGCGCTTCCTTCCATTGCTGGCTCGTGCCATTGTTGGTGTGGTATGCTGCTTCGTGGGATGGTTTTCGCTTCCCACAGACGGCGCCAGATGTTTCAGAGTGTTTTCTCACTACAAAGCGTTGACCGTGGATAACCCGGTCAACGTGGTCAAGGGGCCCGCTTGGGTCCCTCGGGCGAGTCAAGTTGGTGCTGTAGAGGCTCGAATCGGGTCTGCCGACGACGTGGAGCACGTCGACTGGGTCGTCTCGGGATCCTCGGTCGTTGGTAGGACGAGGGGTAGCCTCGGCCTGGGTTGAGACGCTCGGCCTCGGTCGGTTGCGCTCGGCCTCGGCGGTCGGTCGACGAGGGGGAGCCTCAATCGTCCAGCTTGTTGCGTGGTCAGTGAAGGGCGGAGGGGAAGCCTCGGCCCGTTGATTGGGTATCCTCCTGCGAAGACGAGAACACTCGTCAGGGAGGCCGGACCTTGGTTCCGGCCAAAACCCCTCCGATGCCTAAGTCAGACAGAGATCTGAAAGAGGAGGCCCGGCGGAGACGGTTCGACTCGTGAGGAGATCGGAACGGCGTCTCACGGCGCGAGCGGGGGAGGAAGGAAATGATGGGGGAACTAGGTCGTTGATGGAGTACCTTAGGTTCTAGATACCTGAGATGCGGTCTTCTTCTTCGTCGTCTTCCTAGCCTTTTTGTAGAGCTCCCAGCGCGATTGCCTCTGGCCCACGTCCCACGCCCGCCCTCAATCGTGCCCCATCAATCCGCCCCCTCGCCACCGCTCTCTTCGCCATGCCAGCACCTCCCCATTACCGCCATTTAGTGGTCGCACGACCGGGGGAGCGGTTATCGCAGGAGTGGGCGAGTGACCAGCGGGTTATCGGGGCCGGGTCGGATCGACATTCGAGAAGATCCCTTATAGGGCCTTTGTAGAATGGGCTTGAGGATGCAGATGGGCTCTCGACCAGTAGTCGGGCTCCTGGGCTCGTGTCTTTTTGGTCTCGGTCAAATAGGCGTAACACATGTTATGTTCCATATTTTGATTTTCCCCCTTTCTTTCTTCATATATTTCTGTTGTTGCATGTTTTTCTGTTTATATTTTTTAATTCTTCACTGATGCATTTGGTTTATTTATCCAGACACCTTTCAAAGATTCAACTTCTTGGCTTCTGGCCAAGCTGGAGTTATCAAAGGGGTTGGAATGTTATTACACGGTACTGTCAACAGGCTATCCATAAGGTATTAATGTCCAGTTGTTTATTGCCTTATAAGTAGACATGTAATTTAGTATGATTAACATCTCTGGTTGATATGTATGGATCTACTAAAATGGTGCAAGAGAATTACTGGTTTAGGCCTTGATATTTCAAGCCATGGGCTATCAGCTATAGATTGTCAGAAAATCTATCAAGAGGTTTGTATACAACCCTTTATGCTGGTAATTACAAGCTGATCCAACTGTTGTTTTGTGATTTCTTTTCTGTGCTAATCAATGCTCCAATTTTCAACAGGTTGTTGATATTTTTACAGCTTTCATGCCATATCAACAGGCTGTTGATATTTTTACAACTTCATGCCATCTTTGGTAAATCAAGTAATTTGCAATGAGATAAATTGCAAAAATCTGGGGTGTGTCGGCACCTGGATCAGAATCTCGGTACCCTCCTAGCAAGCCTATAATCCATGTTAGTGTTGCTTTTTCAATGATGGTGGTGGTGGTGAATTCATCTATTTTAGAGCTATTTTTCTATATGTAATACCTCTCATCTACATAGTCTAACATCAGATTTGCAAGTCGGACGTGTTACTCTTCAGTGCATGCAAATGCTCGTGCGTATATGAACCTATGCGGTTAGGTTGCATAAGTTATCTCTTGCTTTTCTTATAGATATCTCTCGCTGTTTATTCTGGCAGAATATTCATCAGGGGCATTAATCATTACAATGACAACATCATCATTTCTTGGATAGTACAGCCAAGCACGCCACCTGTTCGATGGATTTCGACAATGGCTCTTAAATATTTGTAAGCTTTTTTCTCGCTTAGTTATTACATTATTGGGTTGCTATTTTAATGTGCTTTAATTATTTATACAAAATGATTCTTTATCGTATTTATTCTTAATTTTTGCCATTAATTGTACTATTACTGAAGATGGGTGGTTTGTATTTAATCTTGAATGATTTTGTTATATTATCGGCAATGCCTTATGCTTGATTTAAGATGGATGGTTTGAAAGTTCTCGGCTCCGGTAGTTTCACCATTTTCAACACATATCGTTGGTAATGGTGACATATTGTGACTTCGTTTACAGTATTGTAGTCCATATAGACTAGCAAGTTGTATTTGTATATTCTTATGATATTGAACTTATTAAATAGGCAGGCTTGGTGGTTTCATCGCCTTTGTCACATACAAGGTCACTACATATGAGATGAATGTACCGGATTGGAGCTTTGTTTTCCATAGGGCTGGTGATCTGAATGATGGTAAAACTTTACAGTATGTTAGACACTTATGAGATTTCTTTTAATAGTTTAATTGAATTAGTAATCAAAATATTGGCAATATCAATTTTCAAGTTTAGTGTGGCAATATTGACAATACTTATATTTTATGTTCATTGTTTTGGGGGAAGCACGTCTTTTGATTACTAGAACGGTTAGTATAAAGGTATGTTGCCATTGTTTTGTTTTTCTTTAAATTTTATGGGTGCTGAATTTTTTCATTGTTGTTGGCAATGGCAAATTGTTTTATCTTTGCATGGGTAATAGTTAACTGTTCAAAGTATGTATTTTTGGTCCTAGCTTAAATCTGTGATTCACATCAGAAGTATGTATTGTAACTGATTAATAGTGCAAACTCCTCTCTTTAAGTTAATTATGACTTAAATGGATCAAACATGTGATTCAAAAGTAAGTAAAACATGAAAGGAGAATGACAATACTTTTGTATTATTTTGGTTATTTTGAGGGGAGCAAAGCTTTTGATTCCAAGATTAATTAATCACAAGAAATCTTATTCCCCTCAATCTTAATTCCATTCATTCACTTCTCAAAATGCAGAAGGAAAAAAAGAAAAGAAAAAAGAAAGTGAGAATCATCGGCTTTGTCTCTCATTGCATATCTCTCTCTTGGCAACTTGGAATGAGCACCAAATACCCAAGTCCTGAATTGTTTCTTGCTCTTGGATTGGACCCTTCTTTTTTGCAACTTCGTCGTGCATTTGTATGCATTTTTGTGTGGATTAGTTGTGAGCATCAATGCATTTGTTTGAGAGTTGAAGCAGACAGCGCCTCATGCAGGCGAGGTGGATTCCCCATTTGACTAATATTTTAGCAGAAAGAAACAGATGGTGTAAGCATTTTATTTGCTATCTTGATACCAAAAAGAAACATATGGTGACCCCTTGATAAGCTTTGGGGGACTTTTGCTGTCATGGGTCGGTTGATATGCCACATGTTATTGAAGGTGACAATGGGTGATGAAATATCTTTCAAGTTGTCCGGGGCAGGCTCAACTAAGATTACGCTTTTGTGGCACTATGGCATTGGCGTGTGATCGAGGTTTTATCTGATTTCAGGGTACTTTTTGTTGGTTTCCGGTTTCTTTGGAACTTGGGGGGGGGGGTTGTTATGCCTCTTCCGTTGTGTGTTGGCATGCCATTTAAATCATGTTAGTCAAAGCATGGAAGTAGATGTAATGTTGATGGACTTTGGTCGTAACATACATGTCCATATGTTTAAATATACATTGTGTTCATTGTTAAGGTGAGCATTACTGGTATCATTTGGAGGTTCCGCCATATGGACATGAGATCAAATGTGCCCAAGAGAGAAACCACGGATGCCAAAGTTGCTTTGGAAGAAATGGGTGTGACAAAGGCTAGAGCGAATGCGAAAGATGATGTAGGGGAGGATGCTCAACCTCTTTCAGAACCCCGGATATGGGGGAGGAAGACAGGACTCCATCTATTCTTCTTGAACATAAGGTATTGATGAGCAGTTTGCTCAGTTCATGGTGTATGTTCATTTGGAATCAATGTTTTTGCTTTCTTGGGCTAATATTGCAGCTGACACTTTAACCATAAATTAATGGACATGTGTGTCTACAAATTGGATGAACTATGATCAGAGATTGCACGGGTTGGCAGCTGATCTGCTTGCTTCTCTGGTGGATATTGCTTTTATCGGCCAAATAGGTTTGCTTGCCTTGCTCTCCTCTTCTACTTGAGCATTTGGCTCCTAATAATGCAAATCTTTTACAGTATCATATTGATATATATTTCGCGACATATATTTTGCCCACCGATAAAACTGTGAAAGCATGCAAGATCATCTACTAATTGGTCATTAATTGTATTCAAGTAGTTTTCAGTCCCATTCGGATAACTTTGTAAATAATGCAAAATGTTAACTGCCAATGAATAATACCAAATTCAACTGTGTTACGACTAATATCAACGGGCCCGAATTACAACGGCCCACGGCACGACCTCAAAAGAGAAGCCCACTGGAGAAGACGGGCCCGCCCGAAGGGGGCCCACGGACGAGGCTGAAGGCCCAGCCACTTCGTCCTCGGGGGCACCCGACTGGCCCCCCCATTCGGCCAGATTAACCGCCCCCCTGAATCTGCGATCCCATGATGGCCATTAACGGACCCGTTAATGGGCAACCCCTCCACGACGCACGAGTAGGGGGAGGCGGAGGCGGATCAGGAGGACGTGAGAGGAGGCAGAACGTGGGGCAATCACAAAAGACCCTATAAGGGGAAGGCCAGGAGGACAGAACAGGGGATTGAAACTCAGGTAACCAACACAGAGGTACTCCATCAACGACCTAGGCTTTTGCCACTCCATTTCCCCCCTCCCCCAAAACTCGCGCCGCCTAGGTTGACGTTCCGGCTTCCTCACAAGCCGGATCTCCCCCGCCGAGTATCCTTTCAGACCCTGATCTGATTTAGGCATCGGAGGAGCTTTGGTCGGAACCTAGGTCCGGCCTCCTTGACGAGTTTCTTCGTCTGTCCAGGAAGAAGACATACGAGACGCTGAGGCTACCCCTCAGCGTCGGTCGGCCATCACCATCGCAGTCTTCAGGTGGACAACTGATCAAGTACCGACCCACTTGCAAGGCGCCGAGGCTACCCCTCGACGCGGATACAACCGAGGCCGAGAGCAACCCAGCCGAGGCCGAGCGCTACTCACCGAGCCGAGGCTTCCCCTTAGCTCTGTAGCGCCAAGAGCAAGCGGGCTCGACGAACCCAAGGGACCCTCAAATCGGCCCCTTGACCACGTTGACCATACAGCCGATGGTCAACGAGCTGTGGTGAGCAAACACCCATAAACATCTGGCACCGTCTGTGGGAACACGAACAACACCCACGTAAAACAGCCACACCGACAATGACACGGCTCCGCCCCCCGCGGCGGAGAAGAGGCGCGGCCCCGGTGGAGGGCACTGACCCACCCCGTGGCAAGCGGGGCGAGGCCATGCCTCCCAGGCACGCGAACCGGGCGGCGAGCGTGGATCGAGTAGAGGACAGTGTTGAGGAGACCGGTGGCCGACCAATAGTTTCCCGGGGCTGTAGGATCGATAGAACACGGGAAAAGCTGGGATCGAGCGAAGCGCTGGTGGTGTCCCTGATCGTAGATACCTCCGTGGTGCGGCGGCTACTAGTCGACACCGGCAGCTCGTGCGACATCCTCTTTACATCGACTTTAGAAAGGACGGGGCTGCATGGCGAAGACTTGGAGCCATGCACGGGACCCGTGGTTGGTTTCACGGGACATTCTACACCTATCATCAGAGTGATCCACCTCCCGGTCACGCTGGGGAGAGCACCCGATTCGGTGACGCTGACGGTGGAATTCATTGTGCTGAAGGTCGGCTCGGTGTACAATGGCATCATCGGCCGCCCCCTCCTCAACGCTATCGATGCGGTGGTCTCGACGCTCCACCAGACAATCAGGTTTCAGACCTCGAAGGGGGTCAGGCAAATCAATGGTGACACGAAGGGAGAGAAGATCTGCTATCACCTGGCAGACGAGAAGGTCGTCGGGGGGCCGGGCGGTCCAATGGCCTCTCTCGACCTGAGGCACGGACCGAGACCTACCCCTGCAGAAGAAAAAGAGCAGATCCTTGTCACAAACGTCGAGGGGAGATTCGTCTCCATTGGGTCAGGACTGGATCCTGACTCGAAGCGCAAGCTGGTCGAATGCCTGGAGGCTAACCTGGACGTCTTCGCGTGGTCGGCCGAGGACATGCCTGGTATTGATCCCCGGGTGATAGGTCATCGATTGAACGCCGATCCCAACTTCAGACCCGTCCGACAGAAGAAGCGAAACCTAGGTGGTGAAAAGATGAAGGCAGCCTCTGATGAAGTAGAGCGACTCCTCGACGCCGGTTTCATCCGAGAGGTCTGGTACCCCAAATGGCTGTCCAACGTGGTAATGGTCAGAAAACCCAACGGGAAGTGGCGGATGTGTGTGGATTTTAGCGACCTCAACAAAGCATGTCCCAAGGACAGCTATCCACTGCCGCGGATCGACCACCTCGTAGACAGCGCCTCGGGATACGAGATGCTCAGCTTCATGGATGCCTACTCTGGGTACAACCAGGTCCAGATGGATCCTGATGATGAAGAGATGTCGGCTTTCACAACGGACCGAGGGACCTTCTGCTACAAGAAAATGCCCTTCGGATTGAAGAACGCGGGGGCAACCTACCAAAGAATGTCAACAAGGTGTTCGACTCCCAGATAGGAAGAAGCCTGGAGGTATACGTCGACGACATGCTGGTGAAGTCGAAGGATCCTGTTGACCACATCGCCAACCTAAGGGAAACCTTCGAACGGCTACGAAGGTACAATATTCGGCTCAATCCTGCGAAATGCACGTTCGGCGTGAGATCCGGCAAGTTCCTGGGATTCATGATCACCAATCGCGGGATCGAGGCCAACCCCGACAAAATTGAGGCACTGATCAACATGCGGGAGCCGACAACCATCAAGGAGTTGCAGAGGTTGAATGGCCGCATTGCTGCCCTCGGGTGATTTCTGTCCCGGTCGGCGGAAAAATCTCTCCCATTCTTCAAAACTCTGAGGAAGGCAATCGCTGCGCCAGCCGACGAGAGGAAGACAATACCATGAGATGAGGACTGCTCCCGAGCCTTCGCCGATCTCAAAGAGTACCTCTGTAGCCCACCACTCCTCTCCAATTCACGAGAGGGGGAATCGTTGAGCCTCTACTTGGCCTGCATGATGGAAGCGGTGAGCTCGGTGCTGATCCGGGAAGACGAGGGGGTGCAGAGTCCGGTATACTACACCAGTCGCATCTTGAAGGACGCTGAGGGGCGGTACACACCAATGGAGAAGTTAGCATACGCCCTCGTCCTCTCAGCCAGGCGGCTCCGACCCTACTTCCAGGCTCACACGATACTGGTCCTAACTGATTCCCAGTTGGAACAGAACCTCAAAAGGTTTGACCGCATGGGAAGGATGCTGAATTGGGGGGTCGAGTTAAGCGAATTCGACCTGTGATTCAAGCCTCGCACTGCCATCAAAGGGCAGGCCCTAGCTGACTTCATCACCGAGTGTACCATAGAAGAAAGGACCCTCACGCTGAGAGACGTCTCAGAAACGGTAACAAACCAACCTTTGTACTTACTTATGGCTGACATCAGCTCGGCTGGCCACTCAGGCGACCAATACACATGGATTATTCACGTGGACAGCTCGGCGACCCGGGCTGGGAGCGAAGCCGGGATCACGATTCGGTCTTCTGAGGGGAACGTCGTCAAATACGCGCTTAGGCTCGAGTTCCCAGCCACCAACAACGTGGCCGAGTATGAGGCCACGATAAACGGCTTGAGGCTGGCTCGAGAACTCGGAGCTGAGTACGTACGGCTCCTTAGTGACTCGAAGCTCATCATCAATCAGCTGCAAGGGAGCTACGAGGTGCACGAAGAGACGATGCAGGGCTACCTGGCCATGGCCAAGATGGAGATGTCCAAATTCAAAAGGGCCGAGACCCTTCACCTCCCACAGTCGGAGAATGCCTGAGCCGACGCTCTATCCAAGCTTGCTTCCTCCTCGCCCAGGGAGTTGGGTCGCACCGTCTATATAGAAAACCTCAGGAGCCCCAGCACGGAAGAGAAGGAGATGATGGTGATTGACGGAGACCCCACCTGGATGGACCCAATCATCCGATACCTCACTCATGGGGAAACACCGACCGATGTGGAAGAATGTCAGACCTTGGAGAGGAAGGCGCTCCGGTATGTGATGCACGAAGGAGCCCTCTATAGAAGACGGTGGACAAAGACTGACGTCCTCCCCTACCTTAAGTGCCTCAGCCCCCAGGAAGCGGACTACGTCATCAGGGAGGTGCACGAGGGGACCTGCGGGAACCACCATGGAGGCACAACAATCGCCCAGAAGATCTTGAGGCAAGGATACTACTGGCTGACCCTGATGCACGACGCGACAGAGTATGTCCAGAGGTGCCAGGAATGCCAAAGGTTCGCCAGCACCGAGACCATCCCCCCTTCAGAGCTCGTCCCAATCATCAGCCCAATACCTTTCACGAAATATGGGCTCGATATCATGGGACCGTTCACGACGGGCCGAGGGCAAAGGAAATACCTGATCGTGGCTGTAGATTACTTCACCAAATGGATCGAAGCTGAACCTCTAGCCTCAATCACCTGGAAGAAGGCAAAGAGCTTCGTATGGAACTCCATAATCTCCAGATTCAGAATCCCCCGCGCCATCGTCATCGATAATGGAAAGCAATTCGACACAGCTGGGTTTAAAGACTTCTGTGCCGAGTGGAAGATCAAGTTACTCTTTGCCTCGGTGGCGCACCCCCAGACCAACGGGATGGCCGAGGCCGCCAATAAATGCATCATAGAACCCCTCCGCAAGAAAGTAGAAGGCACCGAAGGAAAGTGGCCTGAAGAGCTCCCTGGGATACTCTGGTCTTACCGTACGACCCACAAACAAGCCACGGGTGAGACCCCATTCATGCTCACTTATGGCGCCGAAGCAGTAGTCCCAGTCGAAGTGGGTGAGGAGTCCCTCCGCATTCGACACTTCGACGAAGAAAGAAACACCGAAGGTTTGGAGCTCGATCTGGAGCTCCTGGGTGAACGACGAGAACAGGCCTTGGCCACAATCATCCACCAGAAGCAAAAGGTGGCACGTTACTATAATTCCCGCGTCAAGGAGCGGAGTTTTCGCCAAGGGTATTTGGTCCTTAGAAAGGCGGTCTTCTGTCCAGAGGTCGCGCGCAAAGGGAAGCTGGCAGCCAAGTGGGAAGGTCCCTACCAGGTGATTGAAGTTCTAGGACCCGCCACCTATCAGCTGGCAAACTCGAAGGGAACGACCCTCACCCATTCCTGGAATGCCGAGCATTTGCGCAAGTATTACCAGTAAAGCCTGTGAAATCGGAAGACGAATGTAACTCTTTTCTTCCCCCTTTCTCAATAAATTGGTTTGACCCTACTTTCCTCTTATAGCATGGCTGTAAATAACCTCATGAAGAGGGGGGACCCTGCCAAGGGAGTGCCCGGGTGGCACCATGCAAAGACCAGGGGCGATCCCCAAACAGGCTGGTCCCCCCTCCACGATTCGCCCGGACGGGAGACTCCCCGGGGCCTAACCTCGGAGTGGGCCGGCCACTAAGCAAGGATAGCCCTCCTAGCGAGCAAGTCGACTCGAAGCGGCCGCAAGGCTGGGGGCGACTCCCCCGGCGGACCGCCGAACCGACCGACCGAGAGGCTAGGGGCAGCTCCCCGGGTGGGACGGTCGAAGGGACGACCTCAGAGGTCGACCTCATTGGCTAGTCACAAGACATGGGGTCGCGCCCCAGGCTGACTAGCCAACTGAGCCAGGGGCAAATCCCCCGATATGGCGGCACGATAAACCGAGCCGAGGGAAACTCCCTCGACCCATCGGCACGCCAACTGAGCCGGGGGCAACTCCCTTGATATGGCGGCACGATAAACCGAGCCGAGGGCAACTCCCTCGGCCCGTCGGCATGCCAACTGAGCCGGGGGCAACTCCCCCGATATGGCGGCAAGATAAACCGAGCCGAGGGCAACTCCCTCGGCCCGTCGGCACGCCAACTGAGCTGGGGGCAACTCCCCTGATATGGCGGCATGATAAACCGAGCCGAGGGCAACTCCCTCGGCCCGTCGGCATGCCAACCGAGCCGGGGGCAACTCCCCCGATATGGCGGCACGATAAACCGAGCCGAGGGCAACTCCCTCGGCCCGTCGGCATGCCAACCAAGCCAGGGGCAACTGTTGGATATGGAAGACGTTTGTACACCCTTGTGGGGGATGTACGAGGGAATACGGACCTCGAACGTCGCGCACACGAAGTCGTGTGCAAAGGGAATCTGTTCCCTTGCGGAGAGGATCTCTATATGAGTGGGAAAGTCGCATTATATATGCATAAATGCATGCGACATATGGCTAATAAAGGGGGAATATCTTAAGCTTATGTTGTACCATGCATATGGTACAACTTAAGCTTATAATGTGCCATGCATCATGGTACACCTTAATTAAGTTGTTCCAAAGAAACAACTTACCCTAAAATAACTACCTTGGGGGCTATAAATAAGACCCAAGGGTAGCCATTTTCCTTACACCATTTGCATGAAATTCATGCATGCATCTTCTTCATAGCGAAGCTCTGCAGAAATATTTCCTCTCCCTCCATCCAAGTTCTTAATCTAAAATAGAGATTTAGATTGTGGATTAGTAGCCTTACTCCGTTCGTGAGAAGACTCGATCCGTCGTGGCGAATCCGAAGGCAAAGTTCCGAGACTACCGCTCCGCATACGCTAGCGTAAGTCTCCACTTTAATTATCGATCCTAACTCTGTTTTGGCAGGATCCTTCATTGGTATCAGAGCCATATGGGTTCGCCCTGGTCAAACCGCCACCCTGTCGAAACTATGAACGAGTCGTTGTCTTTTTCACGAATGGGTCTCCTACTATTACGGATATAGTAGGAACGCTTCGTGACGGAGAGAACGCAGCGGTTGTTCTTTTCACGTTAGGGTCTCCTATCATTACGGATATGGTAGGAACTCTCCGTGACGGGAAGAACCGACCGTTCACGTAGTATGTTATTTTTCATTTTTGGCACACGGCCATTAGGAAATAACTAATTTCTCGACGAACGGGTGCTTCATCGAGGAAGATGATGGTAGTTATTTCCATCGGGTAAGAGGAAAATTTGGTGCATGTGCACCATGGCCAAATGGGCTATGAAGGCCATGCACCCCCTCTCCCCATGCGGAGGGGGTTGGCTACGGCCAATAACCACCGGCGACCACCCCATCAAGGGGGAGGAATGAGTGCGGCAACCCCATTTAAAGGTGGTGGCCGGCCATGGCCAAAGGGGCCATGGCCGGCCAACACCGAATGGCCTTGGCCATGACCGGCCATGGCCAAGCCATGGCCGGCCAAGGCCAGGCCGGCAGTGGCCGGCCTTGGCCAAGCCCTGCCGGCCAGGCCGGCCCTGGCAGTGGCCAGGGCCGGCGCCCTGGCCTCAGGCCAGGGCCTGGCCGAGGCCAGGGCAGGAGCCCTGGCCCCGGCCAGCGGCCTGCCGGCCCTGGCAGAGGCCAGGGCCGGTGCCTTGGCCTCAGGCCAGGGCCTGGCCGAGGCCAGGGTAGGAGCCCTGGCCTCGGCCAGCGGCCAGGCCGCCCTGGCAGAGGCCAGGGCCTGGCCGAGGCCAGGGCAGGAGCCCTGGCCCCGGCCAGTGGCCTGGCCGGCCGGCCCTGGCAGAGGCCAGGGCCTGGCCGGCCCTGGCCGAGGGGGCCAGGGCAGAGGCCCTGGCCGGCCCTTGGCCAAGCCCCGGCCAGGGCAGAGGCCCTGGCCGGGAAGAAGTTGCTTTCGAAAATTGGTCGACCAATTTTGTGTTTTTGGTCGACCAATCTGGCAGAAGGTCTGAGTCGACTGCAAACTTACCAACTAACCCATACGGGGTGACAAAAGGCATTGATCAAACTCGAATGTGTCAATTAGCCCATACGGGGCTAACCACAGTGCCGTCTAGTTCATACGGGACTAACGTTTTAATGAAGTTTTTTTTGGGCTCTACTCCTTGAAGATTAGCCATAGTACTCTACTTCATGCGAGATTAGCCATGTCATTGTGCTCTACTCTACGGAGATTAGCCAATGTACTTGTGACGTTGTGTTCTACTCTACGGAGATTAGCCAACGTGCTTTCAAATTTTTGGAAAAAGATGTTTTTCAAATAGGTTATGTCCCGTCCTTAAATCGGGACAGCGCAATTTAGAATTCCAAGTCCTACCACGATCCGGCCATGGTTATCTAACCCATGGGTGTGTAGAACAGGTCTCGTGGCTTGGCAATTGTTGCGTTAAAATTCTTTGCGCTAATTCTCACCTATTCTATTTTGAAAGATATGTTTTTCAAAGTAATTTTCCGCTGCTAATACCATACGGGTATTATTTCTGATTTCTTTTTACTTGAGATAAGTAAGAGGGATACTTTGAAAGTTACTTCTAGATGGTAGTTGGGAACGTAGTGAACTTCTCGATTCTAGAGTAACATTTCAACGCATCCAAGGAACTTATCAAGTGTTTAAAGAATCGAAACTTTATGCATAGAATTTTGATCGTGTTTTTCATTTTCTTTGCAGTTTTTTGAATCGAATATGTCTACCGCTTCTAAGAATATTGTCGCAGAGCTTAACAAAGGTGAAAAGCTCAACGGCGACAATTATAAACTTTGGTCAATTAAAATCCAATATGTTTTGGAGGAGCAAGATGTGCTCGAAACACTCCAAAACATAATGGTAGAACCTGAGTTAGGCAATACGGCCCAACACAAGAGGGACCGGGAAGCTTATGACACTTGGACTCGAAAGAACAAAATAGCACGCATTACGTTACTGTCCGCAATGGACAATGACATAATGCGTCTATTTCGGGAATTCGATCTAGCCAAAGACATATGGTCTGAGCTAGAAGTAAAGTTTGGTGGAACTTCGGTTACCAAACTCCGCTCCTTGAATATTCAATTTGATTCGTACAAGATGCGGCGAGATCATTCTATGAAAAAACATCTCCGCCACATGGCGAATCTAATATCTGAATTAAAGGATGCGGGTGTTACGCTGTCTGACGAACATCAGATCCAAGCAGTCATTCGTTTACTCCCAGATAGCTGGGATAACATGAAAATGCATCTCACTCATAATGAGTGCATTAAAACTTTAAGCGATGTATCGAAACACCTCGAACTCGAGGAAGAGCGGATTCAAGCCGCAAAACCAAGTGCAGAAGTGCACGTGGCCGCTAGTTCCTCACATGGAGGAAATAAGCGGAAGAATAAACGCTTAAGGTTTGTGAATGAACGTAAGCAAGAACCGGAGACCTCAAAGAAGACAAAGAACAAAAAGTGACAAAAGAATGTGCACTCAAAGAAGAAAAACTTGAAGAAGATCAAGTGCTTTAAGTGCAACAAGTACGGTCACTTCGCCCGTACATGTACGGATGGAAGTGATAAGGTAACTTGTAGGACTAGTTACATATGTGTTTCTAGTTCCATGTTTTTTGCTGAATCTAACTATTTTTGGTTGATTGATTCAGGGGCCACAGACCACGTTGCGAAGGACAGAAGGTTCTTCGTAGAGTATCGAAGGATAACTCAAGGAACAAAGTGGATATACGTCGGCAACAACACTCGTGTTGAAGTCAAAGGCATCGGAACATGTAAGCTAGTTCTCGACAACGGCCGGACATTATTATTGCACGACGTCCTCTTTGCTCCAGATATTAGAAGGAATATCGTTTCCGTGGTCATGTTAATGTCTTTAGATTATGAGTGGAGATTCTATAAACAATATGTTGACCTTGTTTGTAATAATTCTTTGATTGGTTCTGGTAATGTTTGTAATGGATTAATTGTTTTAAATACAATGTATGATGATTCTTCTTCCATTAATGAAAGTTTCCATTTAACAAATGTTTCTAACTCTGAGTCTGAGATCATTTGTTGGCATGCAAGACTTGGTCATATTGGACCAACTAGAATGGATAGACTTGCCAAAAGTGGCTTGCTATCTAATGTTTCAAAAGTTGAAATGTCAACTTGCGAACATTGTCTTGTAGGGAAAACTTGTCGCAAGCCGTTTGGAACTGGCACAAGGGCCGAAGTTCCATTACAGCTTATCCATTCGGACATTTGCGGTCTAATGAATGTTAAGACAAGACGCGGGAAGTCCTATTTCATCACATTCATTGATGACTTCACCCGTTTCGGACATATCTATTTGATATCCCACAAAAGTGAAGCTTTGGCTTGCTTTAAAAACTATATGAGTTTAGTGGAGAATCAATTGGATCGCAAGATTAAGGTTTTGCGAATCGATAGGGGCGGTGAATATCAATCAATAAGTTTTAAGGAACTTTGTGATGAAAAAGGCATGGTACATCAGGTAACTATGCCTTACACTCCGCAACAAAACGGTGTTGCGGAAAGAAGGAATAGGACATTGATGGAAATGGTCCGATCAATGATGTCTCAGGCAAATTTGCCTATCACCTTTTGGGGTGACGCATTATTGACGGCAGCATTCATCTTAAACCGTGTACCCTCGAAGTCGGTAAGTTCCACTCCTTATGAGTTGTGGAACAATAGAACTCCAGACTTAAACATTCTAAAACCTTGGGGTTGTGCCTCTTACGCACATTTATCCTCTCACAAATATGGCAAACTTGGGCCACGTGGGAGGAAGTGTATCTTCATCCGATACGCTGAAAACTCCAAAGGATATGTTTTCGTCGGTCAAGAGGACAATGGGGGTCTAATAGAATTCGAATCGAGGGATGTTGTCTTCTTGGAAAAAGAGTTTCCAAGACAGGGTGAGATAAGTCAAGACTTATCCTTGTTTGAGACTTGGGATCAAGAAGGATCGGAACGTTCGAGTGGGAGAATTCTTGGTGAAGAAGAAAATACGTTTCAAACTTCACCAATGGATGATACGAACGATACCAATCCTATTCCGAGTGGGAGTGATGTTATTCCAAGTGGGAGTGATGTCATTCCAAGTGGGAGTGATCAAACTCAAACAAGACGTAGTAATCGAACGAGGCTAACACCTCTGAGATTTGAGGATGAATTTCCTCAAACATTCATGACATTACTACTAGATGATGACGAACCTGCAAATTTCAAACAGGCCGTCACATGCCCTGCTAAAGATAAATGGATAGCGGCAATGGAAGAAGAACTTCAATCCATGAAAACAAACCAAGTCTGGGACTTGGTTAATTTACCTAAGGGACGTAGAGCCATTGGGAACAAGTGGGTTCTCAAAATCAAGCATAAGGCTGATGGCTCCATCGAGAAATATAAAGCTCGCCTTGTTGCGAAAGGTTTCACGCAACAGGAAGGAATAGACTACGAAGAGACTTTCTCTCCTGTCGTGCGTTTTACCTCCATTCGCTTAATTCTGGCAATGGTGGCTTGTTTGGACCTCGAGTTACATCAGATGGATGTAAAGACTGCTTTTCTTAACGGAGAACTAGATGAGGAGATCTACATGGAACAACCAAACGGGTTTGTACAAGAAGAAAACAAACATAAGGTTTGTAAACTTCGTAAATCCATATATGGTCTTAAACAATCCTCAAGGCAGTGGTATATGCGCTTTCAAGAAGTCGTTTTGTCGTATGGTTTCTCCATGCTCGACGAAGACAACTGCGTATATATTAAGAGGATTAAAAACAAGTATGTAATTATGTCTCTTTATGTAGATGACATACTTATAGCCGGAAATGATAAGCGTCTTATCTTGGATATCAAAACTTGGCTTTCATCCGTCTTTGAGATGAAAGACATGGGTGAAGCTGCATATATCCTTGGGGTTAAGATCTCAAGGAATCGTTCCAAGAAACTTCTTTCTCTCTCTCAAGAGACATATATAAAGAAAGTTTTAGAACGGTTTAATATGCAGGATTGCAAGCAAATTGATACTCCAATAAGCAAAGGCGAGGGTCTATGTTTGGAGATGTGTCCCAAAGATCCAAAAGAAAAGAAAGCTATGGAAAAAGTTCCATACTCCAGTGCTGTCGGGAGTCTGATGTACGCCATGATGTGTACCAGACCGGACATTTGCTATGCGGTTGGTATGGTAAGCCGTTACCAATCCAACCCAGGACAAGCACACTGGAAAGCGGTGAAGAGGATATTAAGATACCTCAAAGGGACTGCGGACTATGCGTTATGCTATCAAGGCAATACCTTGAGACTCGAAGGCTATACCGATGCTGATTGGGCGGGTGATCTCGACGAGCGAAGATCTACCTCAGGCTTTGTTTACTTGCTCGGGAATGGTGCAATATCCTGGAGCAGCAAGAAGCAAACCTGCATCGCCTTATCAACCATGGAAGCCGAATTCGTAGCATTCAGCATGGCGGTCCAAGAAGCTGTTTGGCTTAGGAAATTCTTAGACAGGCTGACGAATGCCTCTGACTCGAGCACTGTTCCTATATACAGTGATAGTCAAGCTTCGATTGCCTATGTCAAAGATCCTAAATTTCATTGTAAGACCAAACACATTGACATTCGATTCAAGTTTGCGAAGGATTATGACAAACGGAAGGAAGTAGACATAGGATACATATCCACGCATGAGATGATAGCGGATCCCCTTACTAAGGCGATCCCCAGAGATGTGTTTTTCAAACACTTATCATCTATGGGAATGCGTAGGTGCTGAGCTGTATCATGTAATATTTCCCATGTCTATAGAAGATCAAAGTTTAATAAAAGAAAGAAGTTCTTTTATATATTGCATACAAGTTTCTTACAAATGATTTTAAACATTTGTGTTTAAGTCTCAGCTATTTTATTGTGTGTATGTCAGACAGATTAAGGTTGGCTCTCTCACATGAGCAACCGCCTTATCTTATCAGATGGATAAGATAGAGATGAGACTAGTTTAAAGTCAAAATCATTAGACAAATGATTTAGAGTCATGACTTAAACAAGATAGTCGAATAAAAGATCTGCATCATACGGATGCTTACAAAAGATCTGAGATCTGTATCACAAGGATATAAAGATCTCATTGGATTTTTTTAAATCCTATCTGTCTTATGCAGGATGAGAGTCCGTGAATATTTCACGAGTAGTAAGGGGACTCAAAAAGATAGGCACTGTGGTGTCTGATCTTTCATCCGTACAACATCATTAAGACATACTCTCCCTGGGAAAGGAGTGATGTTGTAATACGTGTTCATACCACGTATGCATTTCGACCACTGAGTTAGTAGCAATAGTGTTTACTATTATGTGAGACTCAAAGGCCATACGGGTCTTAACTCTTACCCTCAAGGACTCCAATTGGTTCCTTTAGATTTGACGAGATGATCGCTATCTTAGCGTGTTACTAATGGGCTATGGTAATTCGGCTCGGCGGGGCACGTTAGAAAAGCGAATCAAGTCAAGATCAGAAGGTTCGCAAGAAGAGGAAGATTGATTTCATATTCGCATTTGGACTTTAGTGATTCAAAGCTGGCCAGCCAATTGTAATCCAGATGGGATTCAATTGTTGAATATAAAGTACAAGAAAATGTGAAGAAAATGTGAAGAAATAATCTAGGGTAAAGCATGCGTTGAACTACTCAACTTTACACCTTCGAGGTCGTTGTGTATCTCTAACAAGTGCACAACAACAGACTCTACGCGCATGACGGTCGCACGGTCTATTTCTCGGTATGATAGATGAAAGAACTAAGGGAAAGACGTTCTCTTACAATCCCCTCAAGTGTGAGTGGGAGATGTTGGATATGGAAGACGTTTGTACACCCTTGTGGGGGATGTACGAGGGAATACGGACCTCGAACGTCGCGCACACGAAGTCGTGTGCAAAGGGAATCTGTTCCCTTGCGGAGAGGATCTCTATATGAGTGGGAAAGTCGCATTATATATGCATAAATGCATGCGACATATGGCTAATAAAGGGGGAATATCTTAAGCTTATGTTGTACCATGCATATGGTACAACTTAAGCTTATAATGTGCCATGCATCATGGTACACCTTAATTAAGTTGTTCCAAAGAAACAACTTACCCTAAAATAACTACCTTGGGGGCTATAAATAAGACCCAAGGGTAGCCATTTTCCTTACACCATTTGCATGAAATTCATGCATGCATCTTCTTCATAGCGAAGCTCTGCAGAAATATTTCCTCTCCCTCCATCCAAGTTCTTAATCTAAAATAGAGATTTAGATTGTGGATTAGTAGCCTTACTCCGTTCGTGAGAAGACTCGATCCGTCGTGGCGAATCCGAAGGCAAAGTTCCGAGACTACCGCTCCGCATACGCTAGCGTAAGTCTCCACTTTAATTATCGATCCTAACTCTGTTTTGGCAGGATCCTTCAGCAACTCCCCTGATGCGGTCGCATGGTAACCAAGCCGAGGGCAAATCCCTCGGCCCGTCGGCACGCCAACCAAGCCAGGGGCAACTCCCCTGATGCGGCCGCACGGTAACCGAGCCGAGGGAAAATCCCTCGGCCCGTCGGCACGCCAACCAAGCCAGGGGCAACTCCCCTGATGCGGTCGCACGGTAACCGAGCCGAGGGCAAATCCCTCAGCCCGTCGGCACGCCAACCAAGCCGGGGGCAACTCCCCTGATGTAGCTACACGGTAACCGAGCCGAGAGCAAATCCCTCGTCCCGTCGACACACCAACCAAGCCGGGGGAAACTCCCCCGATACGGATGCATGTTAGACGAGCCGAGGGCAACTCCCTCGGCCCAATCGGTACGCCAACTGATCCGGCAGGAACACTGACTCTTCTCCGTCAAGAACTCCAAAGAAGGCTCCACCCCAAGGGAGGAGATAAGCAATAACAAGCAGGGGAAAGACACTTTACTTTCGGGAAGTACGAGAGGTTACACCAAAAAGCCCTGGTCCTAAAGAACTTAAGGACCAGGCTAGGGATCTAGACACTCCCACCCTCGTCTTCTCGGGGACCCCCTCAAGGCCATCAGCGGGAGAAGCGTCGGACCGCGCGGGGATCTCTTCCTCTTTATCGGAGTGTGCTTGAAGCTCCCCGAGGTTGATCACCACGAGCGAGAACTTCTTTCGAACCTCGGCCAGACAGCGGGCAAAGCCCTTCTCGAACGCCGAAGACGTGGCCTTAGCGACAAAGGAAAGGGCGTATTCCTTCACGGTGTCCTGGGCAGCCTTGACAAGTTCAACATCCTCTAGCTTACGAATCCGACCCTCGAGAGTGGCCACCTGCCGTTGGTGATCTGATCGGATCATCTCGATCTCTTTCGATCTCGCGTTAAGCTGAGATAGGAGGGCTCTCTCCCACTCTTCCGCCGCCTCAAGCAGGGCATTGAGTTCCTGGGCATTGGCCATGATGAAAGGACCCGGATCGCCACCTGCCTCAGCCGCCGCGCCAGGGGCCGCGGTGAGCGCGGCAATTCGCTCCTCGGCCTTGGACTTCTCGACCAAAGCTAAGGCTTTTTCCTGGTCCGACTTCTCCAAGGCAGAGGAAAGCTCGGCCACGCGAGATTCCAGGGACTTCACAAGCGCCCTGGACAAGTGGTCGGCCTCCTCATCGCCTTCCCGGGCTTCAGGAACGGGCGCCGCGTTCGTCTCAGCTTTGGAGAGAGCCACAAAGTGGTGCCTCATCGAAAGGCCAACGGAGGATAGCTACACAAGAGAGGCAGGAGTAAGGTGAAAATAGCAGCAAAAGACTGGGTTAGGGAAGAAAACCCACCTGTTGGACTGCCTGCACCACGAAAGCGGCCAGACGGTCACCACTGACCCCGTCCAAAGCAGCTCGGTCCGAGGAGAGACTGCAGTTCTCAGCCACCCGTGCCGCCACACTGCAGCCGGAAAAGACCGACTCACCTGCTCCAACAGGGAAGCGGGGACGGGGAAGATCCTCCTCTCCTAGAGGTAAGTCCGTAGGGGCGGAGCGGAATGCACCTAGATACCGCTCGTATATATCGGGAAGAGGGCCTGGCCGCGGACATGAGGGGCCAGCCCATGGCCAAACCTCCTCGACCGAGGATGACTGATCCCGACACTGGGGCAATGAAGCACTGACCTCCCCGGCGGGGGTGCGGATCTTCTTAGAGATGCCATGCTGGGAGGAAGAGAGGACTTTCCTCTTCAACTTCTCAACACCAGCCACCGGACGGTCAACACGTTGTTTCTTCCGGACCGCCAGCACATGATCCCCTCTCCAGGAGGTCGGGTTTGGAACCCCGACTTGAGGAGGAAGGACAGAAGGACTGGAGGGAAACCCACCAGTGCAGGAGAAAGTCATCATCAACCAACCCTACCGGCCACAAAACAGTGGCCACAGAGCACTACCTTCGGAGCGATGAAGGGTGGCAAAACTCACCAGCAGGCCACGTGGTCTTCCGCAGGTTGAGGTCAGAAAAGAGAACAGAGACTTTTCGATCGCCCGGTAGGATCGCCAACAGGGCCTCCACGGTCTCGAGTTCAGCCACAGTCGGGTCACCTAGCTCCGGAGCCAGCGTCACGTCGGCGCTCCAGTAAGTCGGGAAATCCATATCCGACGGGCCGACGACGAAGAGATACTCCCCCTTCCAGAGCTTGACGGAGCTCGGCAGCCCCCGTATCAGGCTCTTCGAGGGCCGAGCGCTAATGTAAATCCAGGCCCCCGACTGATGGCGGCTCAGACGATAAAATTGGGAGAAGAGTCGGGGGGAGGGGACCACCCCCTTCTGAAGGCAAAGCATGGCAAACCCAATGACGAGCCCAATGGCGTTGGGGCAGAACTGGCATAAGGCCACGCGATGAGCACGCAGAAACTCAACAATGAAAGGATGAAGGGGGAACCAAAGCCCGAATCGGAAGCACACCTCGTACACCCCGACCGCCTTCGGACCCGGAAAGCAGACCCGCTCGTTAGGCTCAGGGGCTCGGATGGAGTATGGAGGTAGAAGGTAGCGGTCGCGCACATCTCCGGTGGAGTGGCGCAGAAGGAAGAAGGGCATCCCAGGACATCCGGAGGCACCACCGAGGGGTCACCCTCCTGACTACCAACCGCCGAGCCGTGGCTATCAGACGAGTCAAGACGGACTGCATCATCTGGACGGCCCGAACCGGGGGCAGGAGAAGACGACATGACGAGGAGTTGGAGCAGGATTAGACAGAGGAGATGCTGAAGGAAGATCTGGCCTCGTTCGACTAACGGATGTCGGCGCTCCCTTCCTGGTGCCCTTTGAATGACCCTGCGCACGATGGAGATGAATGCAAGGGACACGTGGCAATATCAAGGCAGCGACGATGATTCGTAAACTACACCAATGGGAGTTCAAACGGGGCGATGATAATGACATTCATTTAATAGCGGAACCTCGACTGACGCACCCGTCGGATCATGAAAGAGTCACATCACCCGAACCGAACCGACAGAAGCCGAACGGTCTGGGCGATGGGGGCAATTGTTACGACTAATATCAACGGGCCCGAATTACAACGGCCCATGGCACGACCTCAAAGGAGAAGCCCACTGGAGAAGACGGGCCCGCCCAAAGGGGGCCCACGGACGAGGCTGAAGGCCCAGCCACTTCGTCCTCGGGGGCACCCGACTGGCCCCCCCATTCAGCCGGATTAACCGCCCCCTGAATCCGCGATCCCATGATGGCCATTAACGGACCCGTTAATGGGCGACCCCTCCATGACGCACGAGTAGGGGGAGGCGGAGGCGGATCAGGAGGACGTGAGAGGAGGCAGAACGTGGGGCAATCACAAAAGACCCTATAAGGGGAAGGCCACGAGGACGGAACAGGGGATCGAAACTCAGGTAACCAACACAGAGGTACTCCATCAACGACCTAGGCTTTCGCCACTCCATTTCCCCCATCCCCCAAAACTCGCGCCGCCTTGGTTGACGTTCCGGCTTCCTCACAAGCCGGATCTCCCCCACCGAGTATCCTTTCAGACCCTGATCTGACTTAGGCATCGGAGGGGCTTTGGTCGGAACCTAGGTCTGGCCTCCCTGACGAGTTTCTTTGTCTGTCCAGGAAGAAGACATACGAGACGCCGAGGCTACCCCTCAGCGTCGGTCGGCTATCACCATCGCAGTCGTCAGGTGGACGACTGATCAAGTACCGACCCACTTGCAAGGCACCGAGGCTACCCCTCGACGCGGATACGACCGAGGTCGAGAGTGACCCAGCCGAGGCCGAGCGCGACTCACCGAGCCGAGGCTTCCCCTCAGCTCTGTAGCGCTGAGAGCAAGCGGGCTCGGCGAACCCAAGTGACCCTCAAATCGGCCCCTTGACCATGTTGACCATACAGCCGACGGTCAACGAGCTGTGGTGAGAAAACACCCGTAAACAAACTGCTTCATGCTAACGGCTCAATTACCATTACATTTGATACCCTTTAGTTTGTCTTTTGGAATAGCTGCTCCTTCATTGTACTAATTTTATTTGGATGTTAGGTATGAGCATATGAAATAACTGAGAAACAAATTTTTATCCTCATGTTTTGGAATTCAGAAAAAAAAAAGGAGTTATCTAGACTTCAAATCATGAATATTATACAAACATAATTTAGGTTATATTTACATATTTAAGAAACTAAATTGTGGGAAAATGGATCCAAGTATGCTTCTCTTCTTCTTAGTCTCATCTCAAGCCAATCTCTTCTTTTCAGTTCTGGAAGGGAATGTTCTCTTGCAAAACATTGTTACAAGACTCATTTACTTTTATTTGTTTATTAGTTTATTGAAAGGGAAAACATCTTTTCTTTGCACTTGCTGTTGTCATCTTATGATGTTGTTACTGATGCACTTTCTTTTTATGTTGACAGGGTCATCTAAAGATTTAGGAACTAACTTTGTCATTGAGAGAATTAGTGTCATGAAATATGCATGTGCCAAAATTCTAATTCTACTATAGATAGCTGCCAGTTTTAAATTACACCGCATAGATATCTTCTCTATTTTTTGTGTTTTATAAGAAAGAATGGGGGCCAAATGCTGCATGGCTGTTAGGGATGTAAGACTTCCGCACGAGCTTTATGCTAGGAGGAATAGTAGATGCTCATCGTCATGGAGTTTCTGATGCGACAAACGAACACACAGAGGATATTGTGGATAACCATACTTTCCATTTTCATGTGCATGGTGG
The DNA here is from genome assembly GCA_030789695.1 of Scilla litardierei. NCBI lineage: Eukaryota > Viridiplantae > Streptophyta > Magnoliopsida > Asparagales > Asparagaceae > Scilla > Scilla litardierei. The sequence continues at coordinate 707,974,510 of CM061142.1, forward strand.
TGTTCATGTCTTAGAGATAAATGGTGCTGTAGATATGAAAGTTTAATGCCTTTCAGGTAGGAGCATATCACCCAATAATTTTCAGACACCCAAGTAGCGAATGTTTTCCAAAGAGTTATGCATGCCAGAGAAATCCATAACTGGCAGTGCAGGTTAACTTAGTAGTTTTCATTAATGCCTTTTCTTTTGTTGCTTCTTAGTTATTTAATTTTGCCACTTATTTGTCCTCCCATGTGTTCTTTGAGGTATTGATAAGCAATGTTTACCTTTTTTATCTTTAGCAACATGTTTAGCATTTATCTGAGGAACGAAAGCCCATAAATTTTTGATGATCGTGGAAGGCAAAATGAAGCTGGGAGGGGAGACGGCGACGACGACAACTCTACGACTGTGCGTCAGCCACATGAACTCGACGGCTACGACAATGAACATGGTGGCTATTACTTTTTGCATACTTGAAAGCCGGTTAATGTTGTTGACAATACATTTGTAGGAATTTATGTTTGTATGCGAGACCTTCTCACTTTGAGATAATTATTAATTGTTACCGTTTGCAATATCCAATAACGGGTGCCTTTTGATTAAGTGAGTATATATATGTTGACTGTCTTTTTGGTATTAAACTATTATAATATGATATCGAAATATGCAGAGGATGATGATTGCTTGGTCTTCAAAACTAATAAACCTATATAGAAGGCTGACATCATGAAAAATGATTTGTGATTGGAGAGTGAGTGCTCCTGCTACTTAAAGATGTATGCTTCTATTTCTGCTACTTCATCATCAGTGGAAGTCCGTGTAGAAACGAAACAGTGTATGATGTTGCATTCTAGGTCTGCCAAGTACTAAAGTTTTTACAACTAAATTTGATGTTTTTCTGATGAATTTAATGGGATTTCATTTGAAATGGGCATTCTTTCTTTTAAATTTTGAAGGGCGCCGCAGGTGCTTGCTCGCGCCGAAGGCGTTGTTGTTCTTTTAAATTTTGAATGGCTCCAAAGGTGCCGAAGGCGCCCCGCTAAATTTTCTAAATTTTTTTACGCTAATTGTTATTCCGCGTCGCAATTGTTGTTCTATACCGAATTTGTTGTTCCGCGCCGATGGCGCCCACACCGAATTTGTTGTTCTGTGTCAACGGTGCCTACGCCGAATTTGTTGTTCCGCACCGAAGTCGCACGCGCTGAATTTGTTATTCCGTGTCGCAGGCACCTGCACCGAATTTGTTATTCCTTGCCGAAGGCGCCAGTACCGCTAAATATTTTTACGCTAATTTGTTGTTCTTTTAAATTTGGCTGTAAAAATAATTTTTTGGAAAACAAATATTTCGCGAGGAAAATCTTAAATGAACCGTGCCCGCGGGCACGAGTTATGACTAGTATATAATACAAATGAGGAATGTTTTTGAATCTTATCCTACTATGACAAAAATAAGCTGACTAGGACAATTTTTGGGGGAACTTTTGTACTTTGGGTTTGAATTTGAGGGGGAACTGTGGTGAGGAAAACACAGCCTTGGTGGGAAATTCAAAAAACGTAGCCTTTTTAAAAATTCAAACCACCACAATTTGTGGGGGCCCCACTATTGTTATTCAGAAACACAGAATTTTTCTCAAGCTCTCTCATGCATTTTTAAAAATTCAAAACCCCACCATTCTTCAAGCTCCAGAACGGTCATCTACCGCCTTTCTCTTGGCCTCCCTAACGGCGCCCTCAGCCTTAAGCTCCCAGCCTCAAGTTCACAGCTTCAAGTTCAATGGAACCCTCAGCCCTCAGCCTCAAGCATTCCATTATTATTTCCTCAAATCGGAGAATTGAAGACCCAGTTTTCTATTCCAAGTTGAGTTCTCAATGCAATTTCTTCTCCTGTTGAGGCAATTTCTCATCTAATCGGTCTATTTAGCAGGCAGATCGGCCATCGGAAGGCGATGGCTTTGGTGACGAGATCGGCGATCCTGGCACTGTCGTAGCGATCCCCGTGTGTGGCTTCGGATCTTCATTTGCTGCTTCGAGGAAGTAGTTCGTTCATAAAACTGTGTCTGCTCATGAAATCGTCATCTTCTCCAAATCATCCTTATGAAATTTCTGCTCATGAAGACACAGTTTAAATTTAATTGATGTGAAGTGTGTGGAGTGGTCGATGAGTCCTACTGAAATAGAGTGAAATTTTAAATCAAGCTTATAAAATTAATTCCATAGAATTGAAGTAACATTTTCTTGAGCAGACATAGGCAACACACAATTTCAAATCCCCGGGAAATAATTTCACTCCACAGACTGCATCTTTTGAGGGAGAAACAGAGAAACCTTGGACTCTGCCATGGCGTCTTGGAACGCGAGCTCCAACGTGGTTATCTTCTGCTTTTCTCCTGCCTTCCTTAAAAACTACTACTACCTTCTGTTGGATATTTCTTCCAATTTCAAAGAGAAAATAGTCCCACATTGGATGTGAGATAATCCTTTGATGGGTATATAAGAGTCTTTTTGTTATTGGGCTATTGGACTTGTTAATGGGCTAGGACTTGGGAGTAGCTCGCGTGCGCATGAGTCCAAGCATGGGACCGAGCCCAAACCGGGTTGAACTGAATGGAAATTGTGGACGTCGGATCCGGAAAACCTTAGCGTGTGTGCGCTAACGTCACACACACTTCACATCCTCAAGTTCATACAACACCTTCAAGTTCAAGGGCGCCCTCAGCCTCAAGGGCACAGTCATTCGAAAATCAAATTCCATTATTATTTAAAGCTATCTGTTTGGATTCTAAGTTGGTTTCTTAAAGATATCTGTCGTACCATCATTTTGGATCCCAAAGATTCATATTTTAAACAGGGGACTTCTTAAGCTGCTTAAAGCTCGCAAGCTCCAGTTCTTCTCTCAAGCTGCTATGGTGAGATGTTTTTAATTCTGCAGCTAAGCTCACATTCTTACTCTTTTTAATTATGGTTACGTTAAATATGTACTCTTTTTAATTTTTCCACGGAGAAGAATAGGAGACGCGGCTCGGGCTCACGACTCTTTAATCATCGACCTCCTCCTCTCTCACCCCACTCCTTGCTTGCTCTGTGCTCCGAAGAATCCCCTAAGATCACCACATTTCAGTTAGGTTTGTTGTTCCTCTGTTAAAATTTTATATTTGTTTGAGGCATTGTTTTCATTATGGCATTATATTTGTTTAAGGCAAAGATCAACTCATTGGAAATTTGTTTTACATATCTAATGTATAAAATTAGATTACACAACTCATTTAATTGGATTACACTGCTCATGAATATAATTCTGTATACACGGCTCTCAGTTCTTTTATTTATCCAGATTACTCGGCTCATGTATTTAATCATGTATACATTGTTCTGTGATTACATGGCTTATGATTTATTTGGATTGAATTGGATTGGATTATATATACTCATGGCTCATGTCTCACGGCTCACATATATACTCACGGTCCCAAGAAATATAATCATGTATTTAATTCTTTTATTTGTAGCTTGGGTGAGATGTTTGGGGCATTATTTTTGTTTGAGGCATTATTTTTGTTTGAGGCAAGATCAAGTCATTGGAAATCTTTGTGAGTATGTGCTGACCCAAAGTGGGTAAGCGGTTTGAGCCATTGTTTTCTTTCTTTTTGTTCGAGGCATTTTTTCTTTTGATAATCCTATGTTTTGAATTGTTGACATAGTTTTATTTAAGGCATCATTTTCTTTTCTTTCGAAATTATTTCTAAGAGGAGCAGTTGAAATTATTTGCTGGTGAAAGGAAAATGCATGGCTCTTTGTATATATTCATGTGTACACAACTTTTCATTACACGACTTATGATTTAATTGGATTTGATTGTAATGTATACTCACGGCTCACGGCTCATGTGTATACTCACGACTCACGGCTGATATGTATAATCATGTATACACGGCTCATGTATATAATAATCATGTAAATGATTTAATTAGATTACATGTCTCATGTATATAATTGGATACACGGTTTATGTATATAATCATGTGTACATGACTCACTGTTGTTTGATTCAATTGGATTACACGGCCCAGGTATATAATCATGTATACATGGCTCTTTAATTACACGGCTTAGGATTTAATTGGATCGGATTGGATTGGATTGTATATACTCACGGCTCATGGTTTACAGCTCACGTATATACTCATGGCACTAAGAGATATAATGATGTAAATAATCATGTACATTCTTACGGCCCATGGCTCACGGATCAGATTGGATTTTTATGATTTAAAGGGGGAATAATCAAAGAACTTGCTCACTGCCATTTTATGATTTAAATGGTTGGAAATTTTTAATGATCATGTATATAAAATTTAATAAAAAGAATCCTTTTTATTATCATGTACATAATTAAAGAGATTTTTTTCCCGAGATTTTTCACTTGATTAAACATCTTGATATGCCTTACTTGCGAGATTTTCCCTTTATTTTGTGTGCATATTTTGATGAGAAGACTGTAGGATGTCTATAAGAGCAGGTAACTGCAAACCAAAAGACTGAAGGATGCGTGTGTTAGGAATAAACTATCTTATCTTATTCCAAGGGCAATAGCCCGATATATATAGAGTACATGAAAAGGTAAATAAGCACAAAAGACCCTATACAAAGGGACATATACATCTAACACCCCCCTCAAACTCATGCTGGATCAACAACACTGAGTTTGGAAAGGTAAAAACTGTGCTGTGCTCTGGTCTGGGCCTTTGTGAAGAAATCTGCGAGCTGATACTCAGAAGGCACATACTGTAGAGCAATAACCTCATCCTGTACCTGTGAACGCGTAAAAGAGGCGTCCACACCAATGTACTTGGTGAGCTCATGCTTCACCGGGTCACGAGCAATACTGATGGCACCTGTACTGTCAGACAACAAAGGAGTAGGTGTGGAAATAGACACGCCAAAATCCTCAAGTAACCAACGTAGCCAAATAATCTCTGCTGTCAATAAGGCCATAGCACGCAACTCAGCCTCTGCACTTGATCGAGAAACCGCCTGCTGCTTCTTGGTCTTCCAAGTGATAAGAGAGCCACCCAGGAAGACGCAATAGGCAGATAGAGACCGACGATCAGAAGGATCACTGGCCCAAGTCGCATCAGAGTAAGCATGGAGCTGTAATGGGCCAGAGCGTGGAAAAAATAATCGACGGTGGCTGGTCCCGCGCAGATAACGCAGGACACGAAGAAGGTGGCTGTAGTGAAGCTGAGTAGGTGCAGAAACAAACTGGCTCAGGATGTGCACGGAATACGAAATATCCGGCCGAGTGATCCCAAGATAGACCAGACTGCCAACAAGATGTCGATAACGAGTGGGGTCCGGAAGAGGGTCATCGTCAGTAGAGCAAAGATGGACATTCAGCTCCATCGGTGTATCAGTGGTACGCTGATCAATAAGAGAAGCCCGATCAAGAAGATCCTGAATATACTTCTCCTGAGAGAGATAGTAGCCATCAGGTGTGGAGGAAAACTCAATCCCCAGAAAGTAACGAAGAGGGCCAAGATCCGTCATAAGAAACTGCTCGCTCAGCCGTACTTTCACAAAAGCAATAAACTGGGGATCATCTCCAGTGATAATCATATCATCCACATACAACAGGAGAAGCGTGCGACCACGAGATGAAGTATGAACAAAGAGAGCAGGATCATGATCACTCGCAATAAAACCAGCAGCAGTGACGACAGAAGAGAACCGCTGAAACCAAGCACGTGGAGCCTGCCGAAGACCATATAGAGAGCGACGAAGGCGACAAACCATGCCCTCGGGGACAGAATAACCAGGTGGTGGTCGCATATAAACCTCCTCAGCAAGAACGCCATTGAGAAAAGCATTCTTGACATCAAGCTGGGAAATAGTCCATGAACGAACATCATCAACAGCAATAAGACTGCGAACAGTAGTCATATGTGCAACAGGGGCAAATGTCTCCTCAAAATCTATCCCATGCTCCTGCTGAAAACCGCGCGCTACAAGACGAGCCTTGTAGCGCTCCAGAGTACCATCAGATCTGGTCTTGACCTTGTAAACCCACTTGCACGTGATAGGACGAACACGGGCAGGCAGGGGTACAAGATCCCACGTACCAGTACGCTCAAGCGCAGCAATCTCCTCTGCCATAGCATGCTGCCACTCCTGGTGAGCAGCGGCATCTCGATAAGAGGTCGGTTCAGCAAGAATAGCACACAGAGAAGTAAACCGACCAGGAGGGCGTAGTGACTCACGATCACGAAGGTGGTAACGAGGAGGGTCACTGGAGGAAGAGGGCAACTCAGGAGGGTCACTGGTGATGGAGGGCATCTCATGAGAAGGTACTGCAGGAGGATCCTCGACTCGCTGACGACGAGTGTAGTGAAGAGGAAAGGGAGAAACATGTCCTGGGGTAGGTGCAGAGGTGACCGGATGCACTGGTGGTGGAGGCGAGGGCACAGGTGATGGAGGTATGGGTGGTGGAATGGTAGATAGTGGATTATCAGGAAAAGTGAGAAACAAAAGAGGCTCAACAATAGAAGCCGGACTGGAAGATGAAGAAGGACGAGGGAAGAAGGGACGAGACTCATCAAAAGTCACATCACGAGAAATCCGCATCCGTCGAGCTACATGATCCTAACACCGATATCCCTTGTGCACAGCACTATATCCAAGAAAGATACACTCAGCAGACTGGGCTGTCAACTTGGTGCGCTCACGAGGGGCCAACAAGACATAGCAGACACAACCAAAAAGACGAAGCTCAGGATAGGACGGCAGATCTGGAGGTGGTGTAGGAAGGCGCTCAAGTGGAATCGCACCCTGAAGAGGAGAAGATGGCTGCATGTTGCTGAGATATGTAGCAGTAGATACAGCCTCAGCCCAAAACTGAGGGGGAACAGAGGAAGCAATCATAAGAGCACGAGCAGTCTCAAGTAAATGACGATGCTTGCGCTCAACAACGCCATTCTGGGCATGAGCACCAGGACAGGAAAACTGTGAGAGAGTTCCCTGGGTATCAAGAAAGGCACGAAGGTGCCGAGATAAGTATTCTCCAGCAGAGTCAGCACGAAGAACCCGAATGGGAGTGCTATACTGTGTACGGATCATGGTAGCAAAAGATCTATATATAGACAAAATCTCAGTACGAGAGGACATAAAGTATATCCAAGTGTAGCGAGAAAAATCATCTATAAATATAATATAGTAGCGATGACCCCCTTTCGAAACGAAGGGGGCCGGACCCCATACATCGGAGTGAACAAGATCAAAGGGACTCTGAGAGACAGACTCACTAGTAGGATAAGGTAGCTGTAACTGTTTGCCAAGTTTACAGCCCATAAAGTCTAAAGACATATCACCAGAGACAAACCCTAATAAACCTCTACAAACCAAAGAAGAAAGACGCGAACCACAGAGATGTCCTAAGCGATGATGCCACTGTGCAAACAAACCGGTGGAGGATGCAGCAGAGGCGGAGGCAATAGTGGTGATGGGAGGACTGGCAGAGGCAGCAGACGGAAGATGAAGCCAGTCAAGCTCCCAAAGACGCGGAAAATCACGCCTGCGGGGGCCAGAACCAACTAGACTGCCCGTGCGACGATCCTGTATAGAACAAGAGTCAGAATCAAGAATAACACGACAACCATGATCAGTAAATTGGCCTGCGGACATAAGCTGCATGGTGAGTTTTGGAACGAGGGACACAGCAGGGACATGAAAAGTGGGACTAGAAAGTGTGCCTAGCCATGTAACTGAAAGTGGGGTGCCATCTGCAGTGAGAACTGTGACAGAGCGGGAGGGAGTACTAATGGAATGTAGAGTGGTAGGGTTAGGAGTCATATGAAATGAAGCACCAGAGTCAAGGATCCAAGGAGAGGTACCTGAGGTGGTGGAAGATGGTGTCGCAGTACCTGGAGGCTGACTGGCAGAAGAAGCAGAGCCTGATGCCCCAGAAGCAGACATCCGACGAAATAACGTGAGAAGCTCCTGCTCAGTATCAGATGGGGCAGTGCTCCTCTGAGATGTGAAACCCCCAGTGTGAGTCTCCTTCTTCTTCTTGGCAGCAGCCTGATCCCTCCGCTTCTTGTTACAATGCACCTCCACATGTCTGTCTCGGTGTCAGTAGGTGCAGCGTCTGGTGTCACCTCGCACGGGTGCTGTAGCAGAAGGCAGATCTGGTGTGATAGGAGAAGGAGAGGCAGGAGCACGGGTCGCCAAAACTGAAGCAGAAGGTGCCAAAAGACCAGCAGTACGAAAACGAGTCTCCTCAGTACGAATAGCAGCAAGAACCTCCAAGAACGTCACGCGTGGGTGACGGGCAAGCAGCTGGGCACGAATCTGCTCGAACTCAGGCCGAAGTCGGGTCAAAAAGTCATAGACACGACGAAGCTACAGGTGGGAGTGCTGATGCTGGCAACACTGGCAGATACGACAGATCGCTGGTCCCAAAGAGTCGAGCTGACCTCAGATAGAAGATATCTGTGCATAAAACTCATCGACCGTGGCATCACCCTGCTGAAGAGCCTGCTCCTGTCTGACGACAGCAAGGTAGAGGGAGTCACCGGTAGGCTCATAGTGAGAGCGAAGATGATCCCACATCAGCTGAGACGTCGCCAAACTCACAATTTCGCCAGTCAGGGACACATCAATGCTAGCGATGAGGATGTTGGCGGCACGAGCATCGTCATCACACCACCGCCGATAGAGAACATCCTGAGAGGAATAAGCAGCAACAGCAGTCGCATACGCATCGGTTGCTGCCTTCTTGGCGGTGTCATCAGCAGTGGGAGGGAGTGGTGTCTCGCTGGGAAGCACCGGTCGCGGTGGACAAGGACGATCACCGGTGAGAAGGTCCCAAAGGCGCTGACCGCGCATATGGAGACGAATGTGCGGTACCCACTCCTTATAATTAAGGCCATACAAAATCAACGAACACCTAGGGATAGCAACATGATGATGATGAAGAGGTAGATCTGTGGGAGACGCCATATGAAGAGCGGCCGACAGCAGCGGGCACGCTACGGGAGGCGCGAGGCGCGAGGCGCAAGGAGGCGCGAGGCGCGAGGCGCGAGATCTGCGAAAGACGCTGCGGGAGGGGCGAGGTGCTGGCGCAGAGGCGCGAGGCGCGAGATCGGCGGCAGACGCTGCGGGAGGCGCGAGGCGTTGGCGCAAGGCGTGGGGCGCTGGCGCAGAGCGGAGGCGGATGGACGCAGACGCTGCAGTCGGATTCTCGAAGGCGCGGATCGCGGCAGGGGGTTGATCTTGCAGGCGGGTGATCGGGCTGATCCGGAGTGCTTCCAGGCAGGCGAGCGTCGAGGAAGGCGGATCGGGTGGCGCTAGAAGGAGGGCTTGCAGGCGGGAGATCTAGCAGGCGGATCGGGTGGCGCGAGATCTTGCAGGCGGGAGATCTCGTCGATGAAGGCGGATCGTCGAAACAGCAGCAGCAGGCGAAGATCTCGTCGAAGAAGGACGCAAGGGTGGCGCGAGATCTCGTCGAGGGTGGCGCGACGGGAGGTCTCGTCGAAGAACCAGCAGCAACGTGACGGGAGGGCACGACGGGAGGTCTCGTCGAGGGTGATTCTTCGACGCGAGGGTGGCACGAGATCTCGTCGATGAACCAGCAGCAGCAGCGGGAGATCTCGTCGAGGGTGGCGCGAGATCTCGTCGAAGAAGGACGCGGAACCAGCAGCAGGCGAAGATCTCCAGGACGCGGAAGGATCTCGTCGAGGGTGGCACGACGGGAGATCTCGTCGAGGAAGGCGGATCCGTCGAGGAAGATCTCCTGCAGCAGGGGAAGATCCGTGCGTGCAGCGGCGGCGCGCAGGCAGCCGGATCGGCACGGCTAGGGTTTATGCTTTTGGATTTTGCGGGAGAGAGAGAAAAAAGAGAGGCTAGGGTTTAGGTTAAACCTGGCTCTGATACCATGTTAGGAATAAACTCTCTTATCTTATTCTAAGGGCAATAGCCCGATATATATAGAGTACATGAAAAGGTAAATAAGCACAAAAGACCATATACAAAGGGACATATACATCTAACAGCGTGCATATTTTGTTATGTTGAGAGGTAAACTAACATGGATTCATTACGAAAAAAGGATGAAATTTTCCTATTAGTTTTGATATATATTTAGAAATTCTACATGAGCTTTGTTGCAATATGTGTGGATCCTACCATCATGGGTGTTGGCCCTGCTGTTGCAATTCTATAGGAGCTATGTTATATATTCAGAAATTCTACATGAACTTCGTTATGTTGAGAGGTAACAGTAAGGGTGGATCCTGCCATCATGGGTGTTGGCCCTGCAGTTGCAATTTTTTAAATAAAGAAATTAGATAGATGTGAGTGTTTTACACTTTGCATTTGATATAATGTAAGTTTTTTCAGTTGAAATAAAAAACTAAGCATAAAAAAACTAGAGTATGTCATGTGTATAATAGACACTGGCTTCTATAATGTGCGTGTTTTCAGGTTTAGCCATTCAATATAATGCTAGAGTTTTGTTGTTTGTATTTGAATTTATTTTTTGAAATGCTTAGGGTTTTTGTTGCATTTGCAGAAGTGGAGCAAGGAGAAGCAGAAGGAATATGATCATATGATATTGGGGTAGGATCAAGAATTGTTCTTTTTTCACGACCCCGGGTAAATATAGGATAAATTTTATTTCTACAACTTGCATCTAAAGTATTGGTTAGCAACTAGGTTTTGGTTAAGCATGCAGCCCTAGAAGTTGTTTCTCCTACCATATGGAACTAATAACAAGTTAATGGAGTTCATTCATGGAGAATATATGGACGGAGGTTATCACGAGAGCATGCTGCCAATTACAATGAAAACATGTTTTTTTTCGAGTTATTGCTTTTATGATATGTTGCTGTAGAATGCAAATAGGTATTCCCATTATATGCTTTATATCAAATTTATGCATTATGAAGCACTAGCAGAATTTCCTCAAAAAAAGTGTTGATAGAATTTACATAAGCCTTTTATTAGCTTATTGGTTCATCTAGCTTGCTATTACTGATTTTGCCTCTTACGTTCTCTCTAACCGTTGTCAACTGGAGAAGCAAAAGCAGGGGTTTAAACTGAAGACAATGAATTTCCTAGGGCACTGCCTAATTTTGAGCACTGAGTAATGTCTTATAGAGGTGAGCTGCTTTATATATATTTTTAGATCTACTCCATATTCATTGTAAAAATACATCATATTATGTTTGTTTTTTTTGTGGATCTACTCCTTTGGTTAAGGGAAGATGAAAGATGATCACTGTAAAAATACATCAATGTAATAGAAGATGAAGCTAATGAATCAGAAGATGTTGGAATCATTGAAACACAAGTAGTAAAGAACTCTGATTCCTTAAAACCGAAGTAGTACAAACCATGAATCCTCATATGAAGGAGAACTCTAAATGCTTTTTGAAATACTAATTCGAATGCCAACTGTCATGGGTGATTATCTTTACCTTTAACCCAATGAAGTCCCTTTGAACTATTATTAGCTGGATACTTCAATCCATATACATGTGTCTTCTCTTAATGTCTTTCATTGATACAAACTATTTCATTTTGTTTTCTATTTAATGTTTTTGTTTAATATTCTCATATTTATCATATTTGGGATTTTGGACTCCTATGTGCTTTTATATCCTAAGATAATTCTCTTCACCGTCTCCAATAGTCGTGATTATTTTTGTTCTCATATTTTCTAATGGAAGTACTTTGTCATGTACATTTGATCATGTAGTGAAAAGTTCAACCGATTATTATTTTCATCTTTAGTAGAAGAGAGTGTGAGCAATATGCATTGTTAATTACCCATGCTTGACTTCAATACCCCTGAGAAAAAATAAATTCTTGACTAAGTTCCAGTGAAGCAATTTTGTGCTTGGGAGAGGAAGATAGAGCTTTACCCGCCATTTAGTTAATGCCCCCACTTCAACAAAGTATTGTTGTGCACCATTCAGGAATTTTATTTCTGTTTGATGTTATTGGGTTGACTAAACTATTTAGTTACACCTTTTTTTTCTAAATAAAACTTCAGGATAGAGAAATTATGAGGGTTCTTTTGGCGTATTGCTTGCAAGAGAGATTATTCACCAAGTATTACACAGTTTTGGCTTCTAAGTTGTGCCATGCCAAGAATCACAAGTTCACCTTGAAGGTGTGTAGTTTAAATTTTTCATCATGGTGTATTAATTTATTTCAGTTTCAAATTTTTCGCCTCTTGCATCAACAAATATAGTTATCATGGCTGACATTTTCTTATGTTTATAGACCCCTTAATTATCTTTCCATGGATTTGGACCTCGGCTTAAGTTGCAATGTTGTTGAAAGCATATTAAGCTATGGGTACAACTACATCGTGTGTAGATGCAAGATGTAAAAGAAGCACTATATGTAGCCACATCGCCAACTAATATCATGTTTAGTGAAGGAGAATAGAAATATTCTTGAGTTACTGCTGATGACAAAGCCATAACATTCGACGGGAGGGACGGCTCGGAGGTCGGGCAGGGGAGTGTAGAGAATCGGATCGGGTCGAGTTTTGTTATGCTTTTTGGTTGAAATTGTGAAGTGGAATTAGTAAACAAAAATTGTATGGGTTTAAATGTTAATGTTTTCTTTAAAGTATCTAAAATTGTAATTTTTTGGATCTATGTTGAGTTGAGGCTAAGTCTGGTTTTGTTTTGTAATGATTCATTCTGCATAGTCGTGAGTTGTATATTTCATATATATATTTTTTCCAAAATTTGTAATATGAATGGCAAATGATGCTTTATTTGCTGGTATGCCTTTTTAAGAAAGTAAACCTAATTAAGAAAAGAAGAAATTGGCCTTGCTCTTTCCTGTAAAGGGCCTAGCACATATCATAATATTGGAGCAGATTTTTTTACCATGTACGAGTATCATGCATTTTTTGAATGTCTTATTTCTGCTTCAATATGTTATCATGCATTTATTAAGGCATGTTGTGAGTGAATTATAGTCTAATTTGGTAGAGTTTAAACATGCATATTGTATATAAGTTTCCATGTACTTTAGACAGCACATCAAACAATAGTTGGAAATATCATAGAACCATGGATTGTGTAAGTGTAAAGTTGCAAATGATTATTCTTTAAAACCCCGTTAACAAGCTATGTGGCAATGTGAATATTTGATCGCCTTTTGTTTCTTACTCTATTTCATATGTTATAGGAGGTGAAATACCAAACTCATGACAATATCATATGTGCTATTGTAAAAATTATTAGTTGATTGCCATAACAATAAATTCAAAAAGAAAAAAGTTTGCATGCCTTAATACAATTCCACAGCTCTCAACTGACATCTAAAGTAAACCTACATTTTTAGAGGGCTGTAGGGACATGAAAAATCAACTACACACAAGACAATCAAAAAAGATTTATGCTAAGATCATCAAGTTCAATGACTTAAAATATTTCATAATGAACAGAAAAGTAATTTCAATAAAATGCGTAACAAATTCTAAAATAGAACCTCTTCTAATTTTTTGTCAATGCAATTGAAATGTGACAAGAAGCCTTCAAATCTAGGCCAAATGTCATTGTGGTTAAATTAAATTGCAAACATGATAATGTCTTCTTTAAGTTCCATATGTAGAGTTGGTTGTACAAGTAATAATTATCTTCATCATAGAAAATTTGTCTAAATAATGGCGGGAAGAAAACTAAATTTGGCTAAAATTTTGGGGGGAACTAAATATTAGGTGCTAAATTTTTCGTGTGGAACTAAATAAACAAAGAGGGGAACAAAATTTTCTGGGGAAACTAACTAAAATTTTTAACTTTTTGAGGGAAACTAAATTCTATGAGAACTAAATTTTGTGGGAATTAAGATTTTAAGGGGGACCTAATAATTATTGTGCTTTATTTATTATTATTCGTTTAAAATTAGGTGATTCAAGATTTTGAGGGGAAAAATTTTAAATGAACCTTGCCCTTGGGGCATGAGTTATGACTAGTGTGTGTGTGTGTGTGTGTGTGTGTATTCTTTTTTAAGACATATTTTTATATACATGGGGCTTAGGTAATCCATGAAACGGGATTTCGGCCAATTATTCCCGAATCAGACTATTCTAGGGCATTAGGCTAAGACAGACCCCTCGGGCCTACTCTCTTGAATCACCTAAGACCAATTATTCATATTTAGTGCACTCTCCCAACTCTCGCCTTTCGACGCGAATCCCTAATACTTCCTGAGACACGGAGACCCGACTACTTGATGGGAATGTGAGAATGATGCACTTATTCATTCTCTTTTTTCTTTTCTTTTTTAATTTTTTTCATTTTTCCATCGACGCACATCAATCAACCCATACCTTAGGGGAACAAACCATAGCAAAGCCTAATCCAATCAATCTGAAACCCACTCTACACAATTGGGATAACCTAAACTCATGCATGACAATAATTGAACAGAAATCATTCTAGCCCTCTCGAAGACATGGAAATGAAAGTAAATACTTATTCACAGGGGCAGGTTAAAAATGAATTCATGAGGAGAAATAGATAATAAAGTCATGCCACAATGATTTCCAGAACATGCATAAAAGGATGTAGATCTAAAGATGCGCATATATTATAGCAGATGGAGATTTTGTCATTGAGTGATCATTTCTTCATTTTTCTTCAGAATTTTTTAGGATGGATGTATGTGATGCATATATGCGATGCATGAATCCATGAATGAGATAATTACTAAAAAAGTGAATGAGGCATGGTGCAGTGCAATGTGTGGATGATGATGATGATGATGATGCAACAGAAAATGTGATGGACACCTCCCCCAATCTAGGAGTGAAACGTCTCCCCCAAGCTAAAATTAAGTATTGTCCCCAATGCAAAAATAATAGAAAAGAGGGGGGCTATATGTCTGGATGCGTAGAGAATTATGAAATGGGGGATGTTATGTGAATGCATTAAATGCATGCAGAATGATGAAATGCACGGAAGAGCCTCCCCCAAGCTAGAATGAAGCGTCGCCCTAAACGAAGTAAGGATGTTAATAGCATGGGCTCATGTATGGTGTGGTGTTGAGTGAGGCAAGGAAAATATTGTTGGGATCGAAGCAAGGATTGGGGAGTTGGCATGTAAAAGGTCCTTGGGTCAAAATGATAACATTTGCGAAGCGATGGAGGGGTGAGAGAGAGAGAGAGAGAGAGAGAGAGATATATATATATATATATATATATATATATATATATGAGGTTAATGGGCCAATGCTGACAGCGCTGGAAATTTTTCCAGCGCTGTCCGCATTTTGGGCGCCCAAAAATTATTTTTTTTTGAAAAGTTTTTTTGCAGTAGTTAGATATACCTGTTGGAAAGCTCCCCACAAAATTTCAGCTCGATCCGACACCGTTTGAGCCTCCGTTCATCGCTTTCAAAAACGTTGCGCAAAACTGTGGACAGATTTGCGCAACGTTTTTGAAATCGATGAACGGAGGCTCAAACGGTGTCGGATCGAGCTGAAATTTTGTGGGGAGCTTCCCAACAAGTATATCTAACTACTGCAAAAAAAATTTTCAAAAAAAAATAATTTTAGGGTGCCCAAAATGCGGACAGCGCTGGAAAAATTTCCAGCGCTGTCAGCTCTTCTCCATTTTTCACTATATATATATATATATATATATATATATATATATATATATATATATATATAAAATATTTTTCCATCCTAATACGCTCCACTCGCTATCAAGAGGAGGATGAGATTATTCAAACACTATTCTAGAAAGTAAATAAAGTTTCTACACTACTGGATAGTATGCACCTAGACAAAAGGTGGATCAAGGATCTTCAATAGAGTAGGAAGCTGCTCCATCTGCTGATGTACTCCACGAACATCATTGGCCTCCAACAACATAGCTCCCAGTATCACTTGAAGGTGTTCACCTATAACCTGCAAGAGACGAGCTGTGTCGGTCCAATGAGAAAATTTATTCCCTAAAAATGAAATTAGTCCAAAGATAATCGCTAAAAAGTGCAGGAAATATTAGAAAAGGCTTACCGATACTCCATAGAGAAAATTTTCTAATCCCAGAATAGGATACGAGCAAATCCTCACTCTTCTCGTTTTCAGAATTGTTAGGTGCTAGCACAACCAAGCATACCTCCGGTGTATATGTACCTATGTCCTGCAGAAGATACGTTGTGTCAAGAATATCTGAATCTAAATAGTAATGAGATATAGCTTGAGATTCAAGAAAGGAGTGCGTGGAGTCTAGGAAATCTCACTGGATGGTGTTGTGTTAATGCTCAGACTCTTATGGGATGGAGAGTGACTGTGGCAGTGGCAGTGGAGGTGGACATGGTTTGGGGCCTGCTGAAATCAATCGTTGTGTCCATCCCTACATGCTCGTCCTTCTCACATGTATGTATGTGTGTCGCAGTCCTCTTGGTTCCCTTACATGGCTCAAAATGGGGAAACTGATCAAAAAATAAGGAGGGCATGAATCCTCTATTTCAGATCTCCCGCTTTCGTCCATGCAAATCTCAAGGTTGTCCTTTTCTGAGAAGAATCGGATCATGCTTCCCTTAAGTCTAACAAACATCTTATCATCCATCTCATCATCTTCTGAGATGTAGTACTGGATGATATTGTCGGCGTGATATGTTTCAGTAGTATCACCTGCATGAGAGGAGGAATCTATATCATAGTTGATGAAATGTTGTTAAGATAAATTACCTGTCGTGATGCAAGTGGCCGGTGACGAGTTAGATTTAGCATCATCATCCATTGTAGATTCAGATCCTCTTCCTCTGCACCGTGGAAGAATAGTAGAAGTGGCACTGCACTCAGATACTCCCTACTTTTCGGTGTGATATCAGTGATCTGGCCCTACGAATTTTGTTCTGATTGACCTTTTGATTAGGAAATGTGTTGGTCTATTAGGTTAGGATAGGTGTCGATCGAAATGGTGCGGGAGGCATAGATCGATAGGCCTTAGTTTGCAATAAAATTCACCATCACGATTTCAAGGCGTGCTTCTTCTTCTAGTGGAGGAGGCAAGGAGTCAGTTGGTAAGCCTGGATTTGCAACAAAATTTACCATCATGATTTCAAGGCGTGCTTCTTCTGGTGGAGGCACATAAGTTTTAGGTTGATGATAGGAGTAGTCTGGGTAGTGGTTGTAGGTATATAGGTTTGGACCAAAAAGGTGTGTATTATATTGACAATTGATGGACGCATGCCTCTGTAGACCACAAATCTCGCCTCTTACTACAACATGCGGAAAATAGTCGTATACTCCCGTATAAGTACCATAATATGTCGAGGCATCAAAATTCTCAGTATACATCTCGTCTGGCATCCACATTGCATCTCCAAATTCACCTGGTTACATAATCAAAAGAACTTGGAAGAGATCGTCAGTAAAACAAATAAGTAGCAAAAAGGTTGGGGGGAATTTTCTTATTTATTTTTATTTTTTACATGTAGTTTAGCAAATCCACAGTTAAACCAATATCAAGTCGATTACCTCCCTAGCAATGGCACCAAAAACTTGTTAGAAAGTTATAATACTGCAAGCGTACGGTGTAGTTGTAGCTTACGGGTCGAACGAGGTAGTTGTTGAATACCGATTAATTATGGACTCTAGTTAGCTACACGAATATTATCAGAGATGTGTGAATTATACTAAAAATATCGAAAAGAGAAAAACTAGGGCTAAGTATTATCACTAATGCAGATTAAAGGGTTGATCTAGCTTCTCAATTTATCGACATAAAGCTATGGAGAATTGAATCCCAATCTTCATCTCTCCATGTCTAACCATGGAGGAGAACTCAGATCTAAGTCTAGGCCTCTAATTAGAACTCTGATGTCTCTTCGGTTGCCCTAATTAAGTAGCTCTCTTAATTGGATCCCATGTCTCGTCGGCACCCCTAATTAATAGAAAATAGATCTAATATTAAGTTACGTGTAACCAAAATCCAGATTTGTCGTTAGTGATTAAGGTTACGAGGCAATTTAATAACTAAACCGATATTAAGGAGAAAATTGGCTAACTAGCATGTGTCAACCCTCTCTTTTAACTTCTACAACCCAATTTAAAATCTTTGCTAGAATACCACACCCCCTGCGAAAAGACTAAAATACCACCATTAATTATTTTCAACATATACTAGTGTATATTAACGTATATTAACGTATACAACTGTATGTTGACGTATCTTAGCATTTTCTTTACCACATACGTATTAGTTCGTATGAAAATGTTGGTTGGGTGACGACTTGGGATGGGCCAAAAGCTGAGACCCTGAAGATGAATTATTGGTGGCAGTTGCATTTGTGGCCAAAATGAATTATGACAGGTGTACATGGCATCCACGTTAAGTTGTTTTAGTTTGTTTGGTTTCTAACTAGCTAGTTACTATTAACCCCACCCAACAATTCTGTTGTCCAAATTTCAACTAGATTCTACCTGCACCTGTCTAGTTAATATTATCTTGTTGAAATTTGCTAAACATTGGATGCTAGCAAGCTATGCGACACGAAAAAAGACACGGTCTTTGTTTTATATCAAGCTGATGTAATTAACAAATGAATCCAAGATTTCACTGACCACAACGCAATCACAATATACAAAACAGGTCGAGTTACTGTGGGGGCGGCTTGGCTGAGGAGAGCGTCGAGGAACAATTCCTTCCTCAGTTACATACAAAACAATGGGAAAACCCTGGGAGCCGAAGACAACATCAATGAGTTTTGTTGGGACAACAAGCACGATGACCTCAACGTCCTTGTCTACATGGTCTGCATCGAACCTCACTTATCACGCATTTATGTCGTTCATGAAAGCTCGATTAATTTGGGTAATGTTTCAGGAATTTTTGGATGGGCAAACAATGGCGCATGAATCATATGTTAACATACACTAGTATACGTTAATATACACTAGTATATGTTGAAAATAATTAATGGGGGGTATTTTAGTCTTTTCGCAGGGGGGTGTGGTATTCTAGCAAAGATTTTAAATTGGGTGGTAGAAGTTAAAAGAGAGGGTTGACTGATGTTAGTTAGCCAATTTTCTCGATATTAAGCACATCCCTAGATTAAACACGAGTAATAATCAATAGAATGATATTTGGAGCGATCAACCCATATGAATAATCTTACATTAGGGTTCAACTATGCCTTAAAAAGAAAATCTACTCGCTACACATGATCCTAACTGAAATTCAGTACGCAGTAATAAACTCAAATCCAAAGAAGCAACACAATCCAATCAGGGACACACAAGACTTGGTAACGTAATTCGGTGTGCACACCTACATCTGCGGGGCCACGCCCAGAAAACAGAATACTCCACTAAAAATAATCAAAGAGTACAAACTCTAAAACCACGTTTCTACTAGGAGGAACACACTCCACCTTAATACAAACCGTGAAGGGTGATAACCATCAACCCCGTGGAGTATTCTCGGCAATCTCCCCTTGCCTGCAAGCTCCCCTTGCACCACCGACTAGATCAACTCCCTTGATCCTACGTGCGTAGCCGTCGGCCTCCCTCCCGGAGTTTCAAAACTTTTTCCCAAAAGTCGTAACCTAGCCGTCGCCGCTATCAAACCCTAATAACCTATGCTCCCCTATGATCTGCGGGTCAAACGGCGAATCTCCAATCAAAGCAGCTCCAGCTCAGCAACCCACAAAATCCGCAACCCTCAACAGCATAAGATCCCGCAAAATCCTCAAGAGCCCGTTGTGAAAGATAATGTGAGCAAAACTCTCTCCAACCGTATTTAACAAAATAACCAAGAGATACAGACTTCCAAATAAATCTTTAACAGTATTCAATAATCATAAATACCTGATACCGTTAAAGATAGAAAGCTGGGATCACGAGTTACCAGAATGGGATCCCATATACAGCGTACAAACATTGCCGCAAATAGACACATCGTGTTGAACATTATGGTACAACATAATGTTCAACAATTCTTCCAACATAGCCAAGCTGAGTCGTCTCTCTTCTTCAAGATAATTACAGCGTGTTGAACATTATGATACAACATAATGGTCAACAATTCTTCCAACATAACCAAGCTAAGTCGTCTCTCTTCTTCAAGATAATTATGAACAGATACTACAATATCTTAGTGCCACTATTGACAATACAGTCACCTATGAGACCTAACAATCTCCCCTTTTGGCATTTAGTGGCACAATCTCAGATATGAAGCAGAGACAGAATGCAGAGAGCAGATCAAACAAGAGATTTCAAGATAGAGGACAACTTTCAGAATTTGAAGGGAACCACATTCAAACTAACACCCCCAAAACAGCATCACCATAATTAACATCATATTCAGCATCTCCAGAGCATGTAATACCCCCCAAAACAAGAACAACAACCAAGCAGTCTGATCCTCAAACAGCCAACAAGTAAACACAGTAGTAACCCCAACAGACACCCCAACCAACAAAATACAAAGTATCAACAAAGTTCACAATTTTTCCTCCCCCTTTGGGCCACTAAAGGCTAGAAACATACCTCAATTAGTCATCAACAACGGAGGCTGCTCTCAATGATCCTGACTTCAGTGCAGAGAGTCTTTCCTGTAGCATAAGCTTGTGCGACTCTAGCAGAGCCTTCTGACTCTAAAGCAGTAACAGCTGATCATCAGCATTTTTGATAGCCCTCTCTAAGAATTGGACATCTTCCAAATGAGATGCATGTAGATCTTCAGTAGACGGTGCAGAGGGGATCGTAGACGGAGTCTGGCGCACAGACGAAGTAGAAACACCACTCGGAGGAGGAGGAGTTGATGAATTAGGTAAAGAAGAGATCATCTTGGATATATCATCACACTTTCCGACCACAGACTTTGCAGTGTAGGATATGCTGTCACAGGAGATAAACAAATCGGAAGCAGTAAGAGATACTTTCTGTCCCAAGAGCATCATAGAGATGAGACTTGCGTGTGGAAGAGATGAAACCGGAGATGATAATTCTGATAGAGACAGAATAGAATTAAAAATAATTCTTCCCAAGTTGAACGGCTGCTTAGTTCCAGTAAAAACAAGAGCTTGCACATATCCTCGTTAACAACAGAGATATTGGAGGTTGGGAGCCAGTTCCTCGTAGCAATTCTGTACAACACAAAGTACTTAGCAGTAAGAGCTGAGGAAGGAAATGAGGACGACTTGGGCCAACTCTTTAATTTTCCTGCAGTGACGACATTTATGAATATATTAAAGTCCTCTCTCCTACAGTCTCTCCAAAATATGGATGTGATTGAGAGCAGGACCACTTTAAAATCTTGTTCAGCACAGATGGAGAAAAAGAGATAATCTTTCCTCTAACATAGCTCCTAAATCCCCAGCGTGAAGATGCATCACCAACAGACTTGGATAGATTGCAGTAGAACTCATGCACCAAGACAGGATAAAAAGTTCTAAAGCAAGAGGCATCATGAAGCAAGCCTAGGTCTTTCAGAATAGCGACCAATTGAGTCTTTTCAAAAGATGCAACATTCAAGAATTTCTCAAATAAAATAGATCGATCAGAGTAGGACGCACATCTATTCTTACGGGCTTTGTCAAAGAAAACTCTACTGAGAGCATCAGGTAAGTAAAAAATGAGGAACGAGAGGGACCTGACGTAGGGGTTGATACTTTAGACCTCTTGGGGGGAAGCAGAGTCATGATCTGATGATGCTTTTCGTTTTCTTGGAGCAGACCTGGCCTTCCGCACAGGAGAGGAAAACAAGATATCTTCTGGAGAGATCTGGGACGAGGTGTCAAGAGCAACAGCCTCACATGTTGAATCAACTGTTGCAACATTTTGTGCAACATTACAAAAATCAACTCCTGACGGTAGTGAACCAGACTCGACTGTAGCCTCAACATTAGCACCAACATCAGTTGTGCCTGGATCAACAGAAGAACCAGTAGGAGGCACACAACATTCAGTCTCGATAGAATGAGGAGAGGGATCCTGAGCACTCTCATCGTATTCCACACCCACAGAACACTGAGCATGCTCTTCTTCAATACCATGGGACTGAAGCTTCTCAGCAGGAACATCAACATGAGCAACATACAACAAAGGATCATCCTGATCCATGAGAGGATTATCTTCAGGGCAAAAATTATGAGCACAGTCATTTACGTTAGTTCCACTTAAAGAGCCATTACCAACCTCAGGTAAATTCTGAACACTTTCATCCATACACATAGGAGACGGTGTGACAGGATCACCCTCCTGGGATGGAACATCAAATGCAGTATCAACATTGGCCCTATCCTCAGGCTCAGCACACACACCCGACTTCTCCGTATTATTAACACCTGATTCCTCTCCAACCTTGGGGAAAGAGGAATGTCACGCCCCGCTTCCCATTCTACCGGGAGCGAGGACGCGAGCGGGTCCGCGATGTGCTTAAAACAAAGAGGAGTACTTTTTTTTTTCTTCCTCCTTGGTTTAAACACACTAAGCGTCCATGAAATAATATGGCAGGATCTTGCATGCTTATAAGAAATAGTACAGATGACATTATTACAATACCAAAGCGTCTGAAAGTAAAGTACAACATAAGCCTAGTATGGCCGCAATCAACAAGTACAACAATTACATTAATCAAATATATAAAGTGCAGTCGCGAAGTGGAATGTCTAGTCTTCTATGGGTAGATACTCCACGTAGCCTTCGAGCTCTGGCTCGGTTCCTGCAGCAAAGACTTCAACGAACTCACTGTCGGTACCTGACGGACATTTCGTAAAAACAACAAAATGAAATGTCCGTCAGCGAGGTATACTCGGCAAGATATTCTCAAAACCAAAATGTTAGACATTTAAATTAAAAACTGAAAACACAAGTGATAAGATAAGTAGAAAAGAGTTATAGCAGTGTAAGGCAGTTAAAGCAGTTAAATGTTCGCAACCATTTGTAACCTGCAACAATTTAATAATCTGATAGCAATTGGCGATACTGCTAGCAACCTGCAACAATTCAATATTCAATAACAATTTTCAAAGCCATTTGTAACCTGTGACAATTTAACATTCAATGATAACACTATAGCAACCTGCAGAAAAGATGTTGGAACAATTAATCAAAAACCAGTCTATCCTAGTGATAAGTCCATGTCCAAGAGTACTAGAGATAACCAACATGCAGCCTGCGACGGTAGCAACTCCGAGGCTTACCCACCGTTCCGATATGGCAACGGTCAAGGATCTAACCCCCGTAATGTGTTGGAGGTAATTTAGTATGGCGCATCCAGTCATTCTGTGACACTTGTGATCATAGACTACCCCAATCCCAGGTCAAGTCAAGTGGCGGTCAAAAGAATGTGTACTATCTGTCTATTATTGAAATTCCATCTTCCATTCTATATTATTAAAGGTCCATCTTCCATTCAATATTGTTGAAGTTCCATCTTCCATTCAGTCAATTCAATTTCGGTGTTCCAATAGTCTGTACAACAGTCTCGTGAAAGTTCACAACTTCACGACTCGATTAAATGAAAAACATCAAGATCACTTAAATAAATAAAAGAACGAGTAAGATATGATTTTAACCAAGCAAAAGAGTTTAAATTAGCTTAAAATACTTTCTAAGACTAGTGGTTATTTTTCAAGATTTTTAAACAATTTTTAAACAATTTTAAATAGCCAAAAAGCAATTTTAAATCAAGAAATGATTTTTAAAACATATGTTCAAGGAATTGTTTAGAGCAAACCGTACATCAGAATTCTTCAAACAAGGTGTCAAAATGATCGTATTCACTAGTACTACGACATATATTTTTATCGTACATAAGTGTACGTAGAAATCACAGATTACGAATTTTAAAAGGATTTTTAAAATAAGAATTTATCATTACAACATATCTTCAAAGATTTATTCCAGGCAAACCGTACGTCGGAATTCGGTAAACAAGATGTCAAAACGATCGTATTTATAAGTACTGTAACATATATTTTTATCGTATAGCGGTATGTGTAAAAATTGCATGCTACGAATTTTAAAAGGATTTTAACCTATTTAAGTTTTGCCTTTAAAAATTCATTGTGAGAAATATACTTGCCTTTTGGCGATGAAACTAGCGCCAATAGATCCGTTTCGACGTTTCTGATTTTCTGGGACTAGTTTTGTAATTTTCTGAAGCCTGTACGAATTATCATGAATTTAAAACCATTAATATCATTTAATAAATACAAGAAAATACGAAATACGTATCAAAATACGTATAAAATACGTTTTTTAAAATAAAAATAAAAACGAAACTGTGTTCGTTTACCCGTGAGGAGAGAGAGAGAGCGCGGAAGCGGGGGGTGATTACGCCGGCAGCGGGGGCGGCGTCGGGGGTCGGGGTCGGCGGCGTCGCGGCGAGGCGACAGCGGCGGAGAGCAGAGAGGCGGCGGCGGGCTGCTGGGAGCTCACGGCGACGGGAGAGAGGGGCTGTGCGGCGGTGTCTGGCGCCGGGGGTTGTCGGACGTCGGAGAGGGGAGCGGCTCCGTTGCCTGGGCGCTCGGGGAAGGTGGCGGAGCGGCGAGCTCGGAGGGATGAGGGGGCGGAGGCAGCGGGGTGGCCGGCGGCAGCGCTGCTCGGGGCTCACGTGGCGGAGGACTGCGAAGGACGGTGACGAGGAGGGAGGCGGAGCGGGAGGCGGCGGCTTGGTGAGCGGCGGTCGGATCTCGGAGGTGAGCTCACGGCGGTGGTCGGATCGTCGGGGTTCGTCGGAGCTCGGAGAGGGGAGAAGGGTTCGACGTGAAGGGGAAGAGAGCGGGGGTCGGGGCTTTTGCCTGGGTTGTTGTGAAGAGAAGATAGGATAGCAGAGGGGTTTATATAGGTTATAATATTAGTTTAATAAGGGGGTAATTAATATTTAGTCAAGATAGCCATTAATACAAAGTTAGTCCTTTTGAAAAAATGGTTAGAAGGTTAGACTAAAACTCTAAATCAAAACGTGTGAGGTTGCCGACATCAGGGAATTTAAAGTAGGTAATTTAGTTAAGTAAAAGTAATTAGCGAAGATCATTAGTAAACCCTTGCAACCAAATTACGATTTTGCCCCTGGGGTTAAACGACTCCAAAAAATTACGAAAATATAGCCACGGGTTCGTATCGTCATGAGGATCGTGACTACAAGATCCGTTTCGTAGTTTGGACTACGGAAATACGTGTTTTGGGCCAAAACGTTTAGGAAGCGGGTTTGCGGGTTCTCTATCGATCCGACTTCGAAAAATTACGAAATTAATGTGGGTGGCTCTAAATGATCATAGAATGAAACTGTAGAAGTTTGAAATCATTTTGAAAACGGTTACATAGAAAATTAATTGTTACGGCTGTAACATCAATAATTGAGTTTAAATAATTATAAAAATCATTTAGGGATTTAGGATGGCACTCGTATACCCTAAAATATGTTATAAGTATATTGGTTCCACAAAACATTTTTTTTATAAATGATTTATAAACCATTTTGATGTTCAACTCCTAACAAACCATTATAAATATTATTAATTAAGAAAATACATAGAAAATGGGTATTGCTGAATACGGGTCATTACATTCTACCCACCTTATAAAAATTCCGTCCTCGGAATTTCTCACACTAAAATACATATAATAAAGATACAATGAACTAAGATTCAGTGAACAAATAGGGATATCTCTCGCGCATTTCATCTTCTCGTTCCCTGGTGGATTCACCAGGTGAGTCATGTCGCCACATCACTCTAACGAGATTGACTACGCTATTCCTGAGAGTCTTCTGTCGTCGATCCAAAATCTACACTGGATGTTGCTCATATGAAAGATCTGGTCGTACTATGATCTCTGAGTGGTCAACCACGTGAGTAGGATCACTAATGTAACGACGCAGCTGTGAGACATGGAATACGTCATGTACTCCTTCCAGTGAAGGTGGTAGAGCCAGGCGGTAAGCTACTTCTCCAACTCGCTCCAGTATATCGAAAGGGCCGATAAATCTCGGACTGAGCTTTCCTCTTCTTCCAAATCTGATTACTCCACGGTTAGGAGATATCTTCAGAAATACATGATCTCCAGGTTGAAACTCTAGATGACGACGCTTCGCATCGGCCCAGTGCTTGTATCGGTCTTGTGCAATGCGAAGTTTGTCTCTGATAGTACGCACCACATCAACAGCTTCTACAATCAGCTCTGGACCCAAAAGTTCTCGATCACCAATGTCATCCCAACTTAATGGAGAACGACATTTTCTTCCATAGAGTGCCGCAAATGGGGCCATACCGATACTTGCTTGGTAGCTGTTGTTGTATGAAAACTCCACTAAGTGCAAGTGGTCTTCCCACGAGCCTTTGAAGTCAAGCATACAAGCTCTCAACATATCTTCGAGTATCTGGATGGTGCGCTCAGATTGCCCATCTGTCTGCGGATGATACGCAGTGCTGAAACTCAGACTGGTACCAAGATTTGATTGCAGACTCTTCCAAAAGTGAGATGTGAATCTCGTGTCTCGATCAGAGACAATGCTCACTGGGACTCCGTGTAATCTCACGATTTCCTGTACGGTCATCGCTCATATTACGACATAAACTAGGAAGAAGTTATAAGGTATAGAAATAATCGTTACCTCCATGTACTTCTTCGCGAGTAATTCAGTCGATTGTCCTACTCGGAATGGTATGAAATGTGCCGACTTGGTTAATCGATCAACGATCACCCAGATGGCATCATTCTGCTTTGTACTCCGAGGTAGTCCAGTGACAAAATCCATGGTGATATGTTGCCACTTCCACTCGGGAATAGGCAGCGGTTGAAGCAATCCTATGACGCGATGATGTTCAGCCTTCACTTGCTGACATACCAGGCATTTGGCGACGCTTCGAGCAATGCTTCTCTTCATTCCATGCCACCAAAAATTTAGACGAAGATCCTTGTACATTTTGGTGCCACCAGGATGTACAGAGTATGGGGAGCTATGTGCTTCATTCATTAGCTCCTCTCGGATATCGCCCGAAGGCACGCAGATTCTGCTGCCATATCTCAAGGATTCGTCTTCATGGATAAGAAAATCCGTTCGAAGACTTGCTTCCACTTGAGTCTTGATCTTCCGTAACTTTGCATCTCCAGCTTGAGCGGCTTTGATACGGTCGATGATGGTAGACTGAATTTGAAGATTCATCAATGAAGCTTCAATCCCAGGTAGAATGATTTCAATCTCCATCTCTCGCAGCTCTAGTTGTAGTCTCTTCTGAGCCGTGAGTGTCATAACAGTTGGTAGCCGGCTCAATGCGTCTGGTACGACATTAACCTTCCCATGATGATATTGGAGGTCGATGTCGTAGTCAGCCATTAGTTCCAACCATCTGCGTTGTCTCATGTTCAGCTCCTTCTGCGTGAAGATATACTTCAGACTTTTGTGGTCGGTGAAGATCTTCACTTGCTCGCCCAGTAGAAAATGTCTCCAGATCTTCAGAGCAAAAATAACTGCAGCTAGCTCCAGATCATGAGTCGGATAGTTCTTCTCATGGGTCTTCAGTTGTCGAGAAGCATACGCCATAACATGACCATGTTGATGTAGCACGCATCCGATACCTTTGCCAGATGCGTCACAATATACTTCAAATCCCCCAGTTCTGTCTGGTATAGCCAGAACTGGTGCAGTTGTTAGCTTCATCTTCAATCCTTCGAAAGCTTGTTCACAAGCCTCGGACCAAATATACTTGACGTCCTTCCTTGTCAGTCGAGTCATAGGCTCAGCAATCTTGGAGAAGTCCTGGATGAATCGGCGGTAGTAGCCAGCCAATCCAAGAAAACTCCGGATGTCCGAAACTGACCGAGGGGTTGGCCAATTTCTAACAGATGCGACTTTCTCCGGATCGACAGAAATACCATCTCCAGATACCACATGCCCAAGAAAGGCAACGCGGTTAAGCCAAAATTCATATTTGCTGAACTTGGCGTATAGTCGATGATGACGCAGAGTCTTCAATACGATCCGCAAGTGGTCAGCATGATCTTCCTCGCTTTTCGAATAGACCAGAATGTCATCAATAAAGATCACTACGAATTTATCCAAGAACTCATAAAAGATGAGGTTCATGAGGTTCATGAATACCGCTGGCGCATTGGTCACGCCAAATGGCATAACTGCGAATTCGTAGTGTCCATACTTGGTTCGAAAAGCAGTCTTGGATATGTCGTCCTTCTTGACTTTCACTTGGTGATATCCACTTCGGAGGTCAAGCTTGGAGAAGACTCGAGATCCACCAAGTTGGTCGAAGATGTCGTCGATGCGCGGCAATGGATATTTGTTCTTTATGGTGACCTTGTTCAGCTCTCGGTTGTCCACGCACATCCTTCTTGAGCCGTCCTTCTTCTTGACCAATAGGACTGGTGCACCCCAGGGAGATACGCTGGGATGTATCAATCCCTTCTGCAATAGGTCGTCTAATTGGGTACGGAGTTCCTCCAATTCTGCTGGTGCCATACGATAAGGAGCTTTGGAGATAGGCTGAGTATCTGGCATCAGGTCAATGGTGAATTCGAGAGCTCGATCGGGTGGTAATCCTGAAATTTCTTCAGGAAATACGTCGTCGAATTCTCGAACTACTCTAAGCTTCTCAGGTTCAGCTAGCATAGAGGCCATCATCATCTTCAGAGGCTTGGCCCGGAATTGAATAGGTCCAAGCGACTGGCTTCCGCTCGAAAATTCGAACATTGGATGGTTGGGAATTTCGAACACTACCTTCTTTTTGCGACAATCGATGGTAGCGTAAAAAGTTCCTAACCAATCCATTCCGAATACAGCGTCAAAGTTTGGCATGTCGATTATCATGAAGTCAGCGTAGAGCTCGCGACCACATATTACCAAAGGGCATGATCGACAGCCACCGGAAGTCT
This sequence comes from Scilla litardierei, assembly GCA_030789695.1. Taxonomy (NCBI): domain Eukaryota; kingdom Viridiplantae; phylum Streptophyta; class Magnoliopsida; order Asparagales; family Asparagaceae; genus Scilla; species Scilla litardierei. The sequence continues at coordinate 708,003,361 of CM061142.1, forward strand.
TCACTACGCCATTCTCGGTGTTGACGTTCCATCGGTTAGAAAGAGGGTCAATAGGAATGGAATGTGTTGTGGCGAACTTAAGTGATAAGAAGCAATGGGATGCTCCAGAATCAAAGAGGGATAAGGCTGGTGTAGATGCTACTAAAACGATACCTAGAGTACGATAAGGTATTCTTAGCAGTCTAAAGTAAAGCTATGAGCATCTAGTAAGGTAAGGGAGGATGTCGTAGATGTTACCTGTGATCACTGGTTCAGTCGCCTCGGCTTCTTCAGCAGTCATGGTAAAAGCTTGGCGTTTAGGCTGGGCCTGTTGGAAAACCCTCTGCTGTGGCGGTAAGGGTGGTCCACGGGATGTTGATCCAGGAGCTCCAGTAGTAAATGGTTTGTTGATGCGCTGGGGGCAGTCCTTAACAGTGTGCTCCGGTTATCCACATGCCAAGCATTGGTTCAACAGTTGGCGACAGTCCTTCTTGGTATGGCCCGGTCGGTTGTAGTGGAAGCATACCATAGTAGCTCGATTGTTGTTTGGAGGAGCAGCGGTCCGGTTGTTGGCTGGAGCAACAGGCCTGTAGTTGTTGGGAGCAGTAGGCCTCTTGAAGGTAGTAGTCTGCATCGGTCGAAGATTGTTCCTCGGTGGTTCCATCTGGCGCTTTCCTTGGACTGCTTTACGCTGTTTGTCAAGAGCCTCATGGTTGCGAGCAGACTCCAGTATCTTCTCATAGCTGGTCAGATCAGCCGAGGTCATTGAAGCTTGAATATTGTTATTCAGACCTTGGCGGAACTGGAAGGCATGATCTTCCGTATTCTCGATCATGTGAGGAGCGAATTGACTCAGCATAGAGAACTCAGCATCGTATTCATCAACAGTCATTGATTCCTGTTTCAAGTTGACGAAACGTTGTTGAAGTTCCCTTCTTGCTGCTTTAGGGAAAAACTTTGTGTCGAAACGCTCGCGAAATGTGGCCCAGGCAATAGGCCGCATTATACGCTTTTCCTCAGTGTCCCACCAGGTTCGGGCGTAATCAGTCAGTTGGAGCCTGGCTATTTCCACCCATCCTGCCTGGGGGATGCGGGCAGCGGCCAAATTGTCTTCAGTGTTACGTGCCCATTCTTCAGCTTCCAATGGAGTTTCCTTCCGAGAGAACGTTTTAGGACGCATCTCACGGAATTGTTTAACTCTGGCTTCTCCTCGGCGTTCAGTTCTAGGTTCACGCTCGAGGATTTGATGCTGGATGTCCAACATCTCTCTGATGATCCCCATGAAGTCGTTCTCGGTGATGCCGTTGGTGTTCCTGGTGTTGGGTCTACCTGCCATGCTGCAAAACAAACCACAAGGTAAGTTCGGTAATTATATACTAGTTAGATACTTTGATATCAATGACATCCAAACCATTTCTTAAGGTATTCGCATAAGCAAGACCTGCATGGGCCACCACTAAAACCTGTCACGCCCCGCTTCCCATTCTACCGGGAGCGAGGACGCGAGCGGGTCCGCGATGTGCTTAAAACAAAGAGGAGTACTTTTTTTTCTTCCTCCTTGGTTTAAACACACTAAGCGTCCATGAAATAATATGGCAGGATCTTGCATGCTTATAAGAAATAGTACAGATGACATTATTACAATACCAAAGCGTCTGAAAGTAAAGTACAACATAGGCCTAGTATGGCCGCAATCAACAAGTACAACAATTACATTAATCAAATATATAAAGTGCAGTCGCGAAGTGGAATGTCTAGTCTTCTGTGGGTAGATACTCCACGTAGCCTTCGAGCTCTGGCTCGGTTCCTGCAGCAAAGACTTCAACGAACTCACTGTCGGTACCTGACGGACATTTCGTAAAAACAACAAAATGAAATGTCCGTCAGCGAGGTATACTCGGCAAGATATTCTCAAAACCAAAATGTTAGACATTTAAATTAAAAACTGAAAACACAAGTGATAAGATAAGTAGAAAAGAGTTATAGCAGTGTAAGGCAGTTAAAGCAGTTAAATGTTCGCAACCATTTGTAACCTGCAACAATTTAATAATCTGATAGCAATTGGCGATACTGCTAGCAACCTGCAACAATTCAATATTCAATAACAATTTTCAAAGTCATTTGTAACCTGTGACAATTTAACATTCAATGATAACACTATAGCAACCTGCAGAAAAGATGTTGGAACAATTAATCAAAAACCAGTCTATCCTAGTGATAAGTCCATGTCCAAGAGTACTAGAGATAACCAACATGCAGCCTGCGACGGTAGCAACTCCGAGGCTTACCCACCGTTCCGATATGGCAACGGTCAAGGATCTAACCCCCGTAATGTGTTGGAGGTAATTTAGTATGGCGCATCCAGTCATTCTGTGACACTTGTGATCATAGACTACCCCAATCCCAGGTCAAGTCAAGTGGCGGTCAAAAGAATGTGTACTATCTGTCTATTATTGAAATTCCATCTTCCATTCTATATTATTAAAGTTTCATCTTCCATTCAATATTGTTGAAGTTCCATCTTCCATTCAGTCAATTCAATTTCGGTGTTCCAATAGTCTGTACAACAGTCTCGTGAAAGTTCACAACTTCACGACTCGATTAAATGGAAAACATCAGGATCACTTAAATAAAGAAAAGAACGAGCAAGATATGATTTTAACCAAGCAAAAGAGTTTAAATTAGCTTAAAATACTTTCTAAGACTAGTGGTTATTTTTCAAGATTTTTAAACAATTTTTAAACAATTTTAAATAGCCAAAAAGCAATTTTAAATCAAGAAATGATTTATAAAACATATGTTCAAGGAATTGTTTAGAGCAAACCGTACATCAGAATTCTTCAAACAAGGTGTCAAAATGATCGTATTCACTAGTACTACGACATATATTTTTATCGTACATAAGTGTACGTAGAAATCACAGATTACGAATTTTAAAAGGATTTTTAAAATAAGAATTTATCATTACAACATATCTTCAAAGATTTATTCCAGGCAAACCGTACGTCAGAATTCGGTAAACAAGATGTCAAAACGATCGTATTTATAAGTACTGTAACATATATTTTTATCGTACAACGGTATGTGTAAAAATTGCAAGCTACGAATTTTAAAAGGATTTTAACCTATTTAAGTTTTGCCTTTAAAAATTCACTGTGAGAAATATACTTGCCTTTTGGCGATGAAACTAGCGCCAATAGATCCGTTTCGACGTTTCTGATTTTCTGGGACTAGTTTTGTAATTTTCTGAAGCCTGTACGAATTATCATGAATTTAAAACCATTAATATCATTTAATAAATACAAGAAAATACGAAATGCGTATCAAAATACGTATAAATTACGTTTTTTAAAATTAAAAAAACGAAACTGTGTTCGTTTACCTGTGAGGAGAGAGAGAGAGAGAGCGGAAGCGGGGGGTGATTACGCCAGCGGCGGGGGCGGCGTCGGGGGTCGGGGTCGGCGGCGTCGCGGCGAGGCGACAGCGGCGGAGAGCAGAGAGGCGGCGGCGGGCTGCTGGGAGCTCACGGCGGCGGGAGAGAGGGGCTGTGCGGCGGTGTCTGGCGCCGGGGGCTGTCGGACGTCGGAGAGGGGAGCGGCTCCGTTGCCTGGGCGCTCGGGGAAGGTGGCGGAGCGGCGAGCTCGGAGGGATGAGGGGGCGGAGGCAGCGGGGTGGCCGGCGGCAGCGCTGCTCGGGGCTCACGTGGCGGAGGACTGCGGAGGACGGCGACGAGGAGGGAGGCGGAGCGGGAGGCGGCGGCTTGGTGAGCGGCGGTCGGATCTCGGAGGTGAGCTCACGGCGGTGGTCGGATCGTCGGGGTTCGTCGGAGCTCGGAGAGGGGAGAAGGGTTCGACGTGAAGGGGAAGAGAGCGGGGGTCGGGGCTTTTGCCTGGGTTGTTGTGAAGAGAAGATAGGATAGCAGAGGGGTTTATATAGGTTATAATATTAGTTTAATAAGGGGGTAATTAATATTTAGTCAAGATAGCCATTAATACAAAGTTAGTCCTTTTGAAAAAAATGGTTAGAAGGTTAGACTAAAACTCTAAATCAAAACGTGTGAGGTTACCGACATCAGGGAATTTAAACTAGGTAATTTAGTTAAGTAAAAGTAATTAGCGAAGATCATTAGTAAACCCATGCAACCAAATTACGATTTTGCCCCTGGGGTTTAACGACTCCGAAAAATTACGAAAATATAGCCACGGGTTCGTATCGTCACGAGGATCGTGACTACAAGATCCGTTTCGTAGTTTGGACTACGGAAATACGTGTTTTGGGCCAAAACGTTTAGGAAGCGGGTTTGCGGGTTCTCTATCGATCCGACTTCGAAAAATTACGAAATTAATGTGAGAGGCTCTAAATGATCATAGAATGACACTGTAGAAGTTTGAAATCATTTTGAAAACGGTTACATAGAAAAATAATTGTTACGGCTGTAACATCAATAATTGAGTTTAAATAATTATAAAAATCATTTAGGGATTTAGGATGGCACTCGTATACCCTAAAATATGTTATAAGTATATTGGTTCCACAAAACATTTTTTTTATAAATGATTTATAAACCATTTTGATGTTCAACTCCTAACAAACCATTATAAATATTATTAATTAAGAAAATACATAGAAAATGGGTATTGCTGAATACGGGTCATTACAAGGAAGCTTCATCAACTCCCCCTATCCTAGACTTCTCAGCAGAAACAGAAGAGTCGGAATCAGAGATATCCACCACGACAATTTCAGAAATTATCACGAAAGATTTAGGATTCCAGGTGTGAATGACGATCTTGTTATCCTGAGGCACTTCGACACTCATTACTTTACCCCGAATCTTCTTACGCATGAGCTGATCCACATGAATTTCAGAAACATCTACCCAAGAGAGATCCAGTCTCCGTCCAGTTCTCTGTAAGTGCCAGAACCAGTCCTGAACAGTGACAGGGGCTGGATAAACTTCACCTCACAAGAATCTGGCATCAAGGGTTCTCGAAGAAGAGGAATTTCCAAAATTGGGGAAAATCTCACAATTTCCGAATTCGAAACAACTGGAGAGTGCATGTCTTTAAATGATACTGGAGATGGAAAAGAGGGAGAGTTACCAAAGGAAGAGGCACGCGAAGTTCGTGGAGCCACTCCCTTCCGCTTGATTAGAGGAGGAGAAGACGAAGAAGCACTCTTTTGCGATGAGGAGGTCCGACGAGAGTAGCGTCGAGGAATCTGAGATGATTTCTCTTTTCGATCTCGTGCCATCTTAGAAGAAAAAGAAGAATTCCACAATCGAAATCAAGAACCCTAGAAGAAGTGCTCAGAGAATCTTGAAAAATTTGAGGGAGGAAGGAGCGCCGTGAAGAAAAGAGTGGAATGAGAGAACATAAATAACGGGTAAAAAATGACTGGGAGGCATCCGACCCAATAACAACCAAACCGCTCCATTCCTCCTTATGTTGCAACCAGATGTTGCAACATTCTTCTCAACAAAAAGATCAACATCAGATACGACACAGCCCTAGGGCTTGTCGCAGTTCTTCAAATCTGCCCGAATCTAACGGCTTTGTGAAGATGTCAGCTAGTTGATTTGCAGTAGTAACATATTCCATGGTGAGGGATTTCTTCTCGACCAACTCCCTGATGAAATGATGTCGGATATCTATGTGTTTTGTTCTGGAGTGCTGAACTGGGTTCTTGGAGATGTTTATTGCACTCTGATTATCACATAGGATAGTTAGTATCCCCTGCTCCAACCCATAGTCTGTCAGCATTTGCTTCATCCATAGGAGTTGAGTACAACAACTCCCTGCTGCAATATACTCAGCCTCTGCCGTAGATAAAGATATGGAGTTTTGCTTTTTGCTGTACCAGGAGACTAGATTATTACCCACGTAGAAACATCCTCCTGTAGTGCTCTTTCTATCATCTGTATTCCCTGCCCAGTCTGCATCACTGTACCCTGAAACAAGTGTGTTTGTATCCTTGGTATACCATATGCCATAATCTGTCGTTCCACTGACATATCTGATAATCCGCTTAACTGCTGTGATATGTGATTCTTTAGGGCAAGATTGATAACGTGCACAAACTCCTACACTGAAGCTGATATCCGGCCTGCTAGCTGTCAAATACAATAGGCTGCCTATCATACTTCTGTACAGAGTAACCTCGACTGATTTTCCTCCATCGTCCTTGGAAAGTTTATCAGTGGTGGACATAGGGGTGCGAACATGTCTAGCATTTTCCAGACCAAATCTCTTGACCAGATTCTTAGCATATTTGCTTTGGGAGATGAACAACCCATCAGTACACTGCTTAACCTGAAGTCCAAGAAATAAGTTCAACTCACCAACCATGCTCATCTCAAATTCCTTCTGCATGAGAGCAATGAACTCACGCACCAACTGTTGTGAGGTTGATCCGAAAACTATATCATCTACATAGATCTGAGCAACCATAACACTTGACTTGGTCCTTTGGACAAACAATGTCTTGTCGGCTCCTCCTCGTTCATACCCCTTTTGAAGAAGATACGTAGTCAACCTCTCGTACCAAGCCCTTAGAGCTTGTTACAATCCGTATAGAGCCTTCTTTAACCGGTAGACATGATTCAGAAGAAAGGGATCTGCAAAACCTTTTGGTTGTTCGACATAGACTTCTTCATTCAATAACCCATTCAGGAATGCACTCTTCACATCCATCTGATGGAGCTTGAAGTTTAGACTGCAGGCTACAACCAACAATAATCTGATGGATTCCAACCGAGCGACTGGAGAAAATGTTTCATCAAAATCGATGCCTTCCACTTGGGTGTATCCTTGAGCCACAAGACGTGCTTTGTTGCGAGTAACATTTCCCTTCTCATCAGTTTTATTCTTGAAGATCCATTTTGTCCCGATGACATTTGTCCCTTTAGGTCTCTCAACCAAGCTCCAGACATCATTACGTTGAAATTGGTTCAACTCCTCTTGCATGGCCGAAACCCAGAATTCATCAACAATAGCTTCCTTCACATTTTTGGGTTCAACAACAGAGAGGAAGCAAGCATACCCGGCCAGATCTCTATAGTTGACACGACTAGTGCCTCTTGTCCGGCGGCTGTCATGCACATCACCAATGATCAACTCAGGAGGATGATCACGTATAACTTTAGTGATTCCTTCAGCACCTTGAGCGTCTTCAGCCTCAACCTGTGGTATCTCAACTGTAGTTGTTTCCTGTGTTGCAACATTTTGTTCAACATTGTTCTGATTTGTCTTGCTTGTTGCAACATTGTTTTCAACACGATCTTCCTCATCAGTGCCGTCTTCTTGAAGCACCCTTCCTTCACTTAAGACAGCCTCTCCCTGATCAAAATCGTCAACCACTACATTGATAGATTCCATCATAACATCTGTGCGTTGATTCAGAACTCTGAAGGCACGACTCTTCGTGGAATACCCAAGGAAGATTCCTTTGTCGCTCTTGGCATCAAACTTCCGCCTGGGAGTACGGTCTTGCAAGATATAACATTTGCTTCCAAAGATGTGAAAGTAGGATACATCAGGTTTCCTGCCTTTCCAGATCTCATAGGGGGTTTTCTCAGTTCTTGGCCGAAGATAAACCCTATTAATAGTGTAGCAGGCTGTATTGACAGCTTCAGCCCACCACTTAACATTGACCCCCCGAGCATTCAACATTACACGCGCCATTTCTTGAAGAGTGCGGTTTTTCCTTTCAACCACTCCGTTTTGTTGAGGAGTCTTTGGAGCCGAAAATTCATGTCCAATACCGTGTGATTCACAGTATTCAGAGAAAGAATGATTCTCAAACTCCTTTCCATGATCACTCCGGATCCTGACAATTTTGCCAATGTTATCTCCTTTTTCAACTTGAAGACGAGTGCACAGTCTCTTGAAGGCTTCAAATGTGTCTGATTTCTCCTTAAGAAAATCTACCCAGGTAAACCGAGAAAAATCATCAACACATACGTAAATATATTTCTTACCTCCCACGCTAGTTTCTGATGTGGGTCCGATCAGATCCATGTGTAATAGCTCCAGATTTTTCAAGGTAGTAATCGTCTGGATTTGCTTATGGCTCGTCTTCTTCTGTTTTTCCAGTTGACATGGTTCACATACACCTTCTTCCTTCTTGGTTAAAGTTGGTATCCCACGAACAGCTCCGGCTTGAGATATCTTCATTAAGGTCTTGAACTTTAAATGGCCTGGTTTTTGATGCCACTGTGCTGAAACATCAGTGGTGATATTGAAGCACTTGTTGAGACCTTGCAGAAGGTAACAGTTGTCATTTGACCATTTTCCAGTAAGAATACATACATCATCTCCATTGAAGACAAGACATTCATCTTTGGTAAATCAGACGAGTAAACCTTGATCACACAGCTGACTTATGCTGATGAGGTTTGCCTTCAAGTCTTCTACATGCATCACGTCCTTCAGCTTCAGGGACCCTGTCACATTGAGGTTCCCTTTTCCAACTACCTTGCTTCTCTGACCATCGCCAAAGGTTACATGACCTTTGTTGCCGGACAGAATACTCAGTGAGAAGTCCCTTATTGCCAGTCATGTGTCGAGAACACCCACTGTCAAAATACCACAGATTTTCTGAGAATGTAACCAACGAAGTGTATGCCACCATGCTTACCAACTCAGATTTCTTAACCCATTTCTTCGCTGTCCTTTTGTGGGGATGTCTAACACTTCTGCCTTCATTCCCATGCTTCATGCGTCTGAAGCAACTCCAGTCATTGTGCCCTACTTGCCTACAGTAATCACATACAGGACGCCTGGATGTTGAGCCTTTTCTTTTCTTCCCCTTTGGCTCATACCCATTGTGCTGACTCCGTTTTTCATGCTCTTTAGTGATGATAACGCGCCTTGTCTTGGATGTATGTAAATGGCCCCCTCTGTTGTATCCGACTCATGTTCGATCTCCAGACACTTTTCCCATGTTGAGAATATCATCAAGTTTAGACTTCCAGGAGTTCCATCTGTTAAGGGTGCTCTCCGCCTTCTCAGCTCTAAGCATTGTTCTCTTGAGGCTGTTCTCAAGATTTCTGAGACTGAGCTCCGTCTTCAACAGTTTAGCCCTGGTCTCATCCTTCTTACTTCTCAATCTGGAACATTCATCCTTCAAATTCTTGTTCACTTTGCAGATATCCATCCATTTGTTGAACATAACCTGATATGCTGACCGAATGTCTTCATCACCAACATCCTCCTCACTATCACCTTCAGAGTCGACCTCACTGCTAAATGTTGTACTATCTGTTTCAACATCATGTATCACATTTCCTCGTCTGGTACCCGATGTTGTAGCCGATGTTGCAACATTGTGTTCAACATTTCTAGGTGTGTCATACTCAGACTGACTTTTCAGAGTTGCAGTGAAGGCAACATAATTGCTGGTTATGTCTTCATCTTCTGCACTTCCTTCAGAATCTTCATCACTCCAAGTACTGGCTAGAGATTTTTCTTTTTGCTTCTTAAGAGTATTGGCACACTCAGCTTGTATGTGACCAAATCCTTCACACTCTCTGCATTGTATTCCCTTTCCTTTGGTTTTTGAATCATACATCTGGGTAGGACGGCTAGTAGTCTTTTCAACAGCGGGTGGACCTGAACGCAACATCCTATTTGCAGGTTTGAAATTCTGACCTCTATTACTAATCTTCCTCATCATCCTACTGAAATTCTTGGTTGGTAACGCAATGTCATCAAGCTCAGACTCATTATCCGATTTAGAAGTTTCACTTGCCTCTGCCTTTAATGCCACCCCTTCTCCCTTCTGTTCTGTTTGAGATTCATCTCATAGGTTTGCAGAGAACCCATGAGTTCATCCAGTCTCATGGTGAAAGTATTTCTTGCTTCTTCAATAGCCGCAATTTTAGCAGAAAACCTTTCGGGAAGAGACCTCAGCGTCTTCTCTACCAACTTCTTTTGAGAGTATTTCTTGCCCAGTTGAAAGGCCTGGTTGGCTATGTCCCTTAGTCTACCATTAAATTCAGCCACAGTCTCATTTTCATTCATTCTAAGATTTTCAAACTGCGACGCGAGCATTTGAAGTTTAGAAGCCTTAACAGTACATGTTCCTTCATGAACGTTTTGAAGAATGTCCCAAGCTTCTTTAGCGTACTCACATGTGGATATCAGCTTGAACTGCTCTTCATCAACTGCAGTGAAGATGGCATTCACCGCCTTAGAGTTTCCTAATGCCGCACGATCTTCTTCTGGATCCCAATCTCTCGCTGGTTTGAGGTATTCCTTGCCTTCCTTGTCAACTTTCGTCGGAGGACTCCATCCTTCAATCGTAGCGACCCATGCCTTCTCATCTAGAGACTTGATAAAAGCTCGCATACGGGACTTCCAGTATGTGTAATTTGTTCCGGTAAGTAATGGAGGACGTGTAACAGAGGCGCCTTCTTTCGTATTCATGATTTGCATACTGACACACAAGATCACACCCACTTTGACAAGACAAAGTTACACGGATGACCTGCTTTGATACCAATTGAAATTCAGTACGCAATAATAAAACTCAAATCCAAAGAAGCAACACAATCCAATCAGGGACACACAAGACTTGGTAACGCAGTTCGGTGCGCACACCTACATCTGCGGGGCCACGCCCAGAAAACAGAATACTCCACTAAAAATAATCAAAGAGTACAAACTCTAAAACCACGTTTCTACTAGGAGGAACACACTCCCCCTTAATACAAACCGTGAAGGGTGATAACCATCAACTCCGTGGAGTATTCTCGGCAAGCTCCCCTTGCCTACAAGCTCCCCTTGCACCACCGACTAGATCAACTCCCTTGATCCTACGTGCGTAGCCGTCGGCCTCCCTCCCGGAGTTTCAAAACTTTTTCCCAAAAGTCGTAACCTAGCCGTCGCCGCTGTCAAACCCTAATAACCCATGCTCCCCCACAATCCGCGGGTCAAACGGCGAATCTCCAATCAAAGCAGCTCCAGCTCGGCAACCCACAAAATCCGCAACCCTCAACAGCATAAGATCCCGCAAAATCCTCAAGAGCCCGTTGCGAAAGATAATGTGAGCAAAAATCTCTCCAACCGTCTTTAACAGAATAACCAAGAGATACAGACTTCCAAATAAATCTTTAACAATATTCAATCATCATAAATACCTGATACCGTTAAAGATAGAAAGCTGGGATCACGAGTTACCAGAACGGGATCCCATATACAGCGTACAAACATTGCCACAAATAGACACAGCGTGTTGAACATTATGGTACAACATAATGTTCAACAATTCTTCCAACATAACCAAGCTGAGTCGTCTCTCTTCTTCAAGATAATTACAGCGTGTTGAACATTATGATACAACATAATGGTCAACAATTCTTCCAACATAACCAAGCTGAGTCGTCTATCTTCTTCAAGATAATTATGAACAGATACTACAATATCTTAGTGCCACTATTGACAACACAGTCACGTATGAGACCTAACACTAACAATTAAACAACTCATAAAAAGCATAAGAAATAGGAAGAGCGTTGGGAAGATAATTACCGAATTGAAGAATAATAAGATTTGCAAAAAACTATTTCCAATCTGATACACGAAGAACAAATCAAAAAGCCCTCAAAGAGGGCAGCTAAACGTGGCCAAACCCTTCAGAAAAACTCCCCTCCAATCGCTCACAAAACAAATATAAATACCCGCTCAAAAACCCTAAGTGAATTTGGGTCTTAAAACAGGAAAAATCAGGCACACGGCCGTGTTGCAAAAGTGGCACGGCTGTGTCAAATTTACAGCTTCGCTGCCCTATGTTTCAGAAAATGTATAAAATGTACATGAGCTCAGAAAATTACAAATAAAAATGCGTTGGAATCGTCACAACACGCTCTTCGATTAAAAAATAATTTAGGGGAGTAATGACAATGAGATTATGAGAAAAAAATTCCCATTTTGTAAAATTGTGGCTTTTGTTGCTCTTGATGATGACACATCCGTATCGTTAAGTCACAAGGCCGTGCATCGTTGTGTTGCATATGCTCCAATTTCTGGCAAGTCATGCACAGCCATGCAGATGACCACACATCCGTGTCGCTCCTTCAGCATCATTATTTTCGTTCGGCAAATGTGGCACGGTCGTGCAGATAGCTGCACGGCTGTATCACTCCTTCAGTAGATTTCTCCCAACTTCCGCAAGTCTGGCACTACCATGCAGATGGTTGCACGGCTGTGTCACCGGAGATCTTATTTGAACTGGAGAGCTAATTGGCACGGCCGTCAACGCACGACCGTGTCGCCTTGTATTTGCCCATTTCTTCTCATTCCTTCTTCGATCTTCGTCGCTTCTTTTCTGTTTCTTCTTCTGTCATCTCCTTGCATCTTTTAGTGTGCTTTTCTTCCAGAAATATACAGAACATCACCAAAGAGTGAAACGAACAAAAGCAAGTGGAATATGCGAATGAAACATGAAAATGCGTTGATGAAGAGATGTAAAAATATGCAAAATATACACTTAAGAGGACATGACTCTAGCAAGCAAGCTTGCTTACTTGGCTGCTACAAGTCACGGTCGAGTGCTAGCAAGCAAAACCCTCAGCCGCGGCTATAGAAGACTCATACCAATACTCATGCCTGACGCTTTGCAGCACTCGACTTCTTTGCACACAGCATCGCCAAGTCCCGCAACGACCTAGCGGTGATTCTGACTCGAGCGAAAGCGGGATTTTCACTGACCTGGCTACTGATTTTGATGAGCCAAATTCAATTGCTTATTGCACGGACATATGCAGATTGACTTGAGGCATGAACTTCAAAGTGCTATAACTTTTGATTCAGGACTCCAATTTGCGAACCATTTCGCCGACATGATCATGATCTCGCAAACTACACCATATCTACATGATTTATTACTTCAGTTTTAGATCAGTTAGAATTATTCTTTATGAGATTGTATTTTTAGCATAGCTTCATCAAGAAGCTATCTTTGAGCGTCAGACTTTTGAACTGTATTTTGTACGGTTCGATCACCACTCGTAAGTGTGGTTAGGACGGGTTGGACACCACCCGAAAGTGTGATCAGGTTGTAACGGTTGGATCACCACCCGTAAATGTGAGAAGGTTCTTTTTGAGAGTTATCAATAAGAGTTAAATCCTCTGGGTTATGGTCGAAGAGTAGGCCGGGAGCCAGCTCCGTTAAAAACTGTGACTGTGTGCACTCTGATTGATTCCGATGTGTGATAATTTTTTAATTTGTGCCATACACCCTATTCACCCCCTCTAAGTTGTTTTTCACTCGGCACCCGAGGTCGACTCGTTTAGTCTCATGACCGAAGGGTTTGCCTGTTTGGCGAGTTCAGTCGTGTGACTAAGACGACATGATTCTCGAAGGACAACCAGTCCGACATGCATAGAAAACATTTAACGGTTCCATCTAGGTGAGGTATAGCCAACATAAAAGCCTTGTGTGATCAGGTGCTCAATGTCAGGCGGATGGGCCGTCTTTTCTCCATATTGTTACTAATGGATGACATTCAATACCTATCCATTGCGTGCGTAACGGTCGGTTTAATCTGGGGGAACCAACGTCTAATATGGGGAAACAACTACACTGGAAAAGTGGGGACCCCCGTAACGCCTCTAACGTGGTGTAACTGACCCCGTAACTTCTAAAAAACAGCAGATTATGTCCTTATGATGTACTCAATCCATAACGCTCAACTCACTTACACAGCTCTTTCCTTCGGCTTGGAACTGACTTAAGATCGGAGGGAAATCGGAGGGCCACTCCCTCCATTCAACTGACGCTTCAACCTTCTGTTTTAAGCAGCGGATGAAGACCTCAGCCTGACAAAACCTGTCCAGATCTTATGTTGTAAGGATTTGCAAGACGTTTGCATCTACAGTGATTTTTTAATGGAGTTATAAAAGGATCTCGGTCTTTTGTTTTAAAAAATAGATTAACCGTAGAATGCACAATGGGATTTACCACGTCTTTCTCTATCTCTCTGGTCGACGTTTAGCCATCAATTAATAAAATATTCGTGGCCTCGACTCCGCCGCCGGGCGGCTGGTGAGGTGGAATTTCTCGTTCGCCCTCCCAAAGTTCCGAAATCGGTTAGAAGCAAAGCATTAAATTTGGGGGGGTAGTTTCGATATTTTTTTATCGCACATGTGGAGAGCCCTTCGAGGGAGCAACGGTGAGTCAATGAGGTCGGGCTATCAACGGGAGATAACTAACAGCCGCAGAAGATGCCATGCTTTTGGTGGTGGGTCCCACTTCTTCTCCCTTCCGCATTTTTCAAATTTTATTTCATTTTATTTTTACTTCCATCCGATTCTTCCTCCCCCTCCACATAAATTCAACCCAAATATTATTATGGTAGTTGCTACGCGTACATAACGAACTGCTTTGCTTGTGCGCAAAACCACTTATTCTCAAGTTTGCCATTAAAAAATTACTTCACTTTTATCCCCGTCGTACATAGCGATTGTGCAGGCTGAGAAAAAACGCACCGTCACCGTGCACAATCGTTATCCACCTCTTCAGCGTGTACAACCGCACAATGCGGAAGACGATAACGATCAACTCGACCCGCCCTTATCTTTCCATGCATGCATAACATCGATGCTCCTTATGTCGATCGAATTGAAGCTCTCCCGTCCAAATCGCATCTATCGCTGAGGCATACGCCCTTCGTCGAAACCTCTTTCAATTTTCAATCTCAGTTCTAAATTTTTTTATCAACATATCTTTGCAGGAATCAGTTGAGGACAAGATCATCGCAACATCCTCCTCCTCCATCACTTACCATAAAATTATCGTCACCGCAACAGGAACCGTAAATTTGCAGGTAAATATCAATCAAAGCTCTTGCATTTTTTTTAACAATTTACTGAACCAACATGTGGGCAGAGCTGGTGGAGGGAGCGATTGAAGGGGCTGGAGATGACAACGGTGGTGGCGGTCGACGCCCCCTCCTCCGATGATGAATAAGCAGGGGCGATGGCGAACAAGTAGGGGCGAAGAGGGGCGGCAGCGGTTCGTGCGACGGCGGGGCTAGCAGTGTCGTCGAAGCCGATGGATCGCGTTTTGCTCACCGCGCACAACGTGAGTAGTTTGTCTGCGCGGAGGAGAACTTGTAAATTAGTCGAACTCTGGTCGTACGCAGAACAATTCAATAAGTGCGCGTAGCAACTCCCTGTTATTATTCATTTGCATACAAACCGTCGTACCTGTTTATTTGTCTCAACACAAAATCTCTTTCCCCCTTATTTAGTATTAATTTCAAACAATTAAATATGGAAATACAGAAAAGCGGGACCCATCAGTGTATCTTTCTTCATAGTTGGCATAAAAAATAAAAGTAAAGTAAATAAACTCCACCCCTCCCTTTTTTCCGCTTTACTTAAACAAACACCTCACCTTTTTTTTCTTTATTACCCCCGGACAATTTATATTTTATTTCTTCTTTCTATCTCTGTGTCTTCTCATCTTGGACCTCTACAGCTCACGGCCCCCCACCACATTTTGCCCCTGTGATTCCAATTTCCTTCTCTCTTTCTCATTTCATTTTTCCCTCGTTCTTGAAAGATTTTCAAGAAGAAGCGGAAGAAGGATGTTTGATAGCTTACTTGGTTCCAAATTCTCCAAGAAATGGTGAATTTCGCTTACCCAAAACATCGTTTTTTATTATATCTGATTTGAGGGAAGAAACAATAGCAGGATGCTAATGGGTTTTTTGTTCTTTTGCTTATTTTTTTATTCTTGGCAGCAAATATTGCGTGAAGTGTATAAACAGCAGGGTTGTTTTGATTAGAAGGAAGAAGCAGGCGACCGTTAAATTTTTGAAGAAGGATGTGGCCGACCTTCTCGCCAATGGCCATGATTCTAATGCCTTTGGCAGGGTAATTTCTTCTCCCTGATGTTTTGGGTTCTTGTCATTATAATGAAAAACTTGTAATTTGTTGCAATAATCCATTCAATGCAATGAAAATTTGAAGCTTTTTTTACCTGGTCAATTTTTTTCCCGTTAATTTTTCTAGCTGGAAACACGCATTGGTTCACGCCCATTATCTCCTTTTTTTAAAAAACTTTTTTTTTTGAGAATTTGTTTTCTCTTTTACTTGTTTGGCATTCAGTGTTCACATCAGGTTTTTGCCTTTTATCCTTCCATGGGGTAGAATCAATTATTTGTTAAATTTTCCCCAACTCATCAATTGCTATTCTCATATTATTCATCAGTTGGGGCTTCTAGATTATTGGGCATTTTGTATAAATTTAAGTTGGACAATCATATATTCACATGTATATAGGAAAGTTTACACATCAGAATTAAATGTTGCCCATAATGAAACAATCCATACCATATATACAAAGGAAGCAACTGCTTTTCGTTGAATTTTTGTTTCATAAAGAAATTTTAGTGATTAAAATCTTTGTGTAACAAGGAGAATCTGTTTGAAAATTTGTCTTTAATGAAGGCAATGGTTTGGGGTATGCAAATTTTTTTAATGCATTTATTTTTCTATTATCTAATTTTCTAAGCTAGGCTTTTGGTGAGATCAGTTGATTGTTCTGCGTTATGGTACACTATGTTAAGTGGAAGGTGAGGTATCATGCCTTTGAGCCTACATTTCAACAATGAGGAAGGAGGTCTTGTTTGGTCACACACTTTACCTGATGTTAACATAAATGCCAAATATAAATCGATCTAATGTGCAACTCAGGATGCCCACATTTGTTCATTGGATCTCTGTAACTATACGTACGATCTTGGCTGAAAATTTGATAGGTTTTATAACAATTCTTGGATTTTTTTTTTGGATTCTACACTTCATGATTCTGCACAAAGTTTTTGATTCAATGAACCAGACGCTTTCTGGTCAAATCCCATCTCTATGTACAATTTAAAGTATTTTGCACATCCATGGAAAACACGCTTGGATTTTCTACTCTCTTAGTTCTGCATATTGTAATTTTTATGTCTTGTATTGCTAATTCCTATCAATATGGTCATCATTGTGGTGCTTCTGCATATGATTATCGAAGTGTGTGCGCCAATAGTTCTTGTCTAACATGTATTCTTTTTACCCCCTTTGAAATAGATTGAAGCTCTGATGGTCGAAATAAATCACACATCTTGCTATGATATGATTGAAAAATACTGTCAATGCATCTTGGATCAGCTTTCGCACTTGCAAAAACAACGGTACGCAGGTTATTGCTATCTTCTTGTACAAACACAATATTTTTATTGTTTGAAATTACACTTTTCTCTAGTATATTAAAAAATTATTTTCATGTAAAAGGAAAGATAAGTTTATGTGATTTGACATTTGATATAACATGTTTCATGTCAGTCCAATAGGATTTATCCTGATTCTCAGGATGTTATGAATTTGTTTTTTCCGTTTATTTTACATTAGCTGTCTTGCTTACATTGCCCAGTTAGTATGAAAAGAAAAAAATGATACCCATTAAGTAT
Organism: Scilla litardierei; assembly: GCA_030789695.1. Lineage (NCBI taxonomy): Eukaryota > Viridiplantae > Streptophyta > Magnoliopsida > Asparagales > Asparagaceae > Scilla > Scilla litardierei. The sequence goes on from CM061142.1 coordinate 708,020,801, forward strand.
GCTCCAACTAGTCATGCATGATATGTTGTGCTAGTCATAATAAAAATATGTCATTTCATTTCCAGCTGTCATGCTTTAGTACTTTCAGCTTCCTTTCAATTTAACACACTTTTTAAACTCCGTTTGAATGTTCCGTATATTTGTTGGATCGATCCCCTCAGGCTACTTTCCTTTAGCATGGAAGTGAAAGTTATCCTTTGATCATCAGCTATGCATATCTAGACACATCTCTTCTAAATATCAAGTCCCTTGATGGAGCTTAGATACTATCACATGTTTGATAGTAATAGCATGAAAACTAGATTAACAACCAAGGAACGAAAACTTTCCTACATAATATTCCAACGCATTCACATTAATATTACCAGATTTCTTCTCTATAAAGGTTGATTTATTATGCATGGATGTGAATTTGCAGCTATTAATAATTGTTTTGGTTTCATGATCGTCTTCAAATCATGCTTATTATTAGAAGAAAATCGTAGCACATTGCGGGGAAATATCCGGAAGTTCAGGAAGGAGGGTCAATTGGGTGGACAAGAGTCCACAGAGGAGGTGATTAATCAGCGAGATAATAGTTATTCAGTTAGTTAAGCTTTGATGAGGTTCTAGTCTCTTAACCACATTCTGCTGTGCAACGGAAGGTCTTACTCTTCTTCTTGTAGTACTGACATCTTAAGATAATTGGTAGGTTGATTGTGTGTGTGTGTTTTTTTTTTTTTGGGGGGGGGGATGAAAATTAAAAGTCGGATCGACTTGTTACTATCTGTTATTCTGTTATAATTTATGTGATTCATAATGTTATCTTACGTATAACACATCAGATTTGGAAGTTACAAAGATGTAGTTGAGCCTTGGACTGATTTAGATGAATGCATTATCTGATTGCTTCAAAATCGATCACGTTATGAATTAAATTGATAGGGATCAAAGTCAATTTTTTGTCAATAACAAAATAAAATTTGTGTCCAAGTGCTAATGGCTAAGCTGTTGTCTTAATCAAAACATCAGTGGAATTAGGATCATTTCTTTTGGGAAAGAGAGACCATAACAGCTACATAAATCAATTATAGTCAGTTTGAAATCTCAAAGCTTTTACAATTATGAACTGGTTTCTACACTGGTTTCTTCCATTAATGAATTGGGAGGTAGAAATCAAAATTTCTAGGACACATGCAAGGAGACAAATGTTATAGGTTCATTGTTAAGGTATGATATCTGAATGCGTAATTGTAGAATCTACGGGACATGATATTCATGGTTTGGCAGGAATGCACCAAATTTTGATCTGATAATCAAAGAGGGCTACAGAGAATGAAGACACATCTAGAGGCAGGAGGCTAGAGACCTGAACTTTCTGACACTACTACAAAAAAACGCTTGCATAGCGCTTTTTTATACACTTGGATAGCGCTTTTAAGCGCTATCCAAGCTACCGCTATGGTAGCTAGGATAGCGCTTTTATAAGCGCTATCGTAGTGGTTTACTAAGATAGCGCTTATAAAAGCGCTATCCAAGCTACCGCTATGGTAGCTTGGATAGCGCTTTTTAAGCGCTATCTAAGTGGTTTACTAAGATAGCGCTTTTGGAAGCGCTATTGAAGATTATTCGAAAAAGAATACTTTCTAGTACACAATAGCCACGGACCGGCCGTGGCTAATATGCATTAGCCACGGACTGGCCGTGGCTAATGTTTATTTTTTTAAAAAAAAATTAGAAAGACTTCTTCAATGTTTAATTATGCACATACGATCTATTTCCCGTTTACAGAAATGACATGACAGAACTAACCAAATGAACTACAACACTGATCAACTAATGAGGAAATGCCAAATACTGAAACACTAATAAATAAAATTCTGAACAAATAGAAGGATAATAGTTTTTGGTTATTGCAAACATTGTTCCTGCCAAGTATACTGGAAAAGCAAGTCGACACATGCCAAGTATTTAACGATGAATGTTACCCTTAGAAGCAGAATCATACAACAGTTGATATCGTTTCATATCACTATAGAATACAAAAGACAACCAGAACCATCATCCAGCAGGAATTTGGCAAGGTTCTTTCATCTTCTTCTGTTGTCCTGATAAGGTCCTTCGCTCTCTTGATCCTTGAGTAGGCCTAGAAAAAGCAAGGAAGCCAAAGAAGAAGAAGCCGTCGGACCAGTTAGGCCCCCCTCCTCCTCCTCCGCCACCGCCGTCATCGTCATCATCCCTTGTGGGTAGTCCTGTGCCACCGTCATCGAGTTCCGGTGACTTCTCCTTGCCTGAAACCCAACAAGTCTGCATCGTTAAAACTGTATCTCTTGGCACATGCAATGTTGGTGGTTGAGATAGAGATCAATATTGTTTCACACATCTAAATAATGAAGTAATTCTAGTAGGCAAGATGTTTCCACATTATGCTGATAAGTTTACCTTGAGTCGGCGCAATGGTGATAGTCGATGATTGGCGTGTCACGGTTTGGGTCTGCCCTTCAGCACACCTGGCATTCTACAGAAAATAATACATTAACATTTCATTTTCATTAACGATCAAACTGATGGAATTCAGACAGAAAAATACGATTTCAGCAAAAGATAATATAGAGCAAATAAAAGCAAGCAATAACACAAACAATAAAATGGACCCACGTGATTAGAGGTCCTCAATCATATTTAACAATCCCTTTCCAGTAATGTCAACAAACAAAGCTTAGCTGAATGATTGGGTAATCACAGTGAAGAACAATAATGAAGACCACAGCAGATGGCCACAACATATCTCTGTCGATGTCTACTTCCATTTAATGTCAATCCTAATTCTAAATTACCTTGAACAGAAAAGATCAAAAGCATATGTAATTTGCAAAGTACAATAGATCATCTGAGTCAAGCACAATGAAGTGGAAATACTAAGTGGTGTTTGAAATACCAGATTATAATATATTTAAGATTCGTATTTTGTTGGGTATAGCAGTAATGTACGCTCTAAACTTCAAACCACACATAAATAATTTAAATGGTGTATCAAAGTCCACATTTCACTCAGTAATCATGCAGTCAACTTGCCATATTTCTATTAGACTAAGTATTTTCCTGCACATCAAATTGAAGGCAGCCATTTGAACAGAGTTGTTGAATAGCAAAGAAATGATTAGTACTTACATCCAAATATTGTCATAATTTATTAGTATTCAATTCTTATACAATATGTCTTGCATGGCTACATATCTCAGATCAAGTGTCAATAATCTGGCAGTCACTGCAATTTCAGTAAGAAATGATAGGAAAGAAATAATAAGTACTGGATGTGCACTAATAATTTCATGTGTCCCAACAGTCAGTATTTTGATATCAGAAGAATCAATCTTTGGTTCAAATGTTTCAACGTCGTTTAGTACAATGAACTACCAGCTATCAAAAGATCGAATTAAGTAGACGTGTAGAACTATAACCAAAAAAATTCATCGGATTCGTTACAAAACCTGGCTTTGCTGGGCCTTGATGAGCAGATCTCTCTCGGCGGTGAACGCTTCCGCCATAATCTTCGTCGCCTCCGAGACCTTTCCACCGATCTTTTCTGCAGCAGCCGAAACTCTACCAACAGATTTCTCCACCATCCAGTTCAAGGCCATGCCCATCCATCCAGTTCAAGGCCACACAAATAACTAGGAGACCTGCATACCTTGATTTACTCCAATTGATCGCCATATTGCGAATAGGCATGACCGCAGCCCTCTTTGCAGCATTAGTTGTTAAGGGAAATTGATTCCCACCAAAATTTGATCTTCTCTGTGCAAGTACATCGTATAAACATAGCATGATTATTATAAAGTAATGATGACAAGAAAGATCCCAGCGATGGAAAAATTATTCAGCACAAGCATATGCATCCATCTGTATTACCTGTCTAATTGATGTTCTAGAATCCATGAATCACTGAAGCTTGTTGCTACGTTGAGAAGCAATTCCACTCCGGAAACCCTGGCCTTTAATCTGTAATTAAAAGTTTCCCTCAAAAATTCCATGGCATATGAAAAATTGAAAGGACATACTTTGTGGTTGGCATATAGAAGTCAAGCTCTCAGATCATGTTGAAAAATAATAAGAGCTTCTTGCCTTTGTTTCCCTTCTGAAGGAAAAAAAAATCTTATCAATTTCATACAAATGCTATAAAAATAAAATTAAGAATCAGTTTTGATGTTGTAGTGGATAGATAGAATGGAATGAGTTGTTTGTCAGCATATATATGGATGATCATATGATATGCATTCAACAACCAAAAACGCTAGCAAGTCCGGTTTTCGAATCTTCCAATGCTAATTAGAAGATATGATATAAATAATCTTAAATGAAGAGAGAAAAAGTTAGAATGAGAATGTAGTCACATCATCCCTTGATGGAATAGATTTGCATAAATAATGCCGAGGTGTATTTTTAGTAATTTCACATGAAGAGTGTACCTCTTCTTGACTAGATTGGTCATGATTTGGCTTATTTTGAAGTTGTACACATGCATCTTTTGCTGGGTTAGTCACTTTGGCCTTTTAGGTAGTATACTACCACTAATCTCCCTCGAGTCCAATTCGAGGGTCACATAGAAACTGGTTTAATGTTGGAACTTTTTGCAGCCCGAACAGATAAATCTCCCTGTAGATTTGAACTGGTTGCAGTTGATCCTATCTTTTGAAGATATGATGTTCGAATATTCGCACAGACATGATGCTTTGGTTAAGACACTTGAGCATGACAATTTAACATAATGCTTATGCTTTGATAGTTCAGAATGAAGAACTGGACATCACAGTCAAGAATCGGACAAACGAGATCTCAACAAAAGTGTAATTCATCAAACTCTGATAGTTCAGAATAAAAGAATATTTGAAAATGAAACATAAATAGAAAAGTAAATGATACACAAAATAGTGAAATAATACAAACAACGATTCTACCAATCCAGAAACGAAACCTGGAACTTTAGTGGTCTAAAAAATACCTTCTAATTCTACATTGTCCACTTTAATTTCAAGTGTTTTTGCATATGCAAAGAATCCCACCATCAACTGGCACGGCATAGTGTTCGGTCCAACTGAAAGCATGTCAAATAGGACATTAGCGACTATCTTCTTTCTGTCAAACAATAACACATGCTTTTACGAGAATGGGCACAATTTTATGAAAGTGAGGTTTCATTACAACAATTGTTCTAGCAATCGAGAAAGATTGATGCTGGGATATATGCACTATGCACCACTTACAGAAATTGATTCAAACCCATTTAACTGGAAAGGAGAAGGACCATCCCTTCTGATGCTATAATGACCGCTGATGAGATCCAGTGCATCCTGAAAGCATTATAATACTCATGTAAGACATAGATTCTTTTTCCACAACATCAAAACAAGGATGTGAAAAGATTAATGAATTTGCAAAATTGAAAGCTATAAAATAGCTGGAGATCAAAGAAAAGAAAGAGCCATCAATACAATGGAAGTAACTTACTTGCCGAATGCCATCTTGAAAGTTATTTAAGTAATATCGTGAAAGGGCACTCATCCCGTCCTTTATCAAACCGGATATTGTCTGCCTCCCATATCTGAACAGTTTGCCGGGCTGAATTTATTAAGCAACCCAAGTAGAGATGGTAACTTTTAGCCAATATTAGATAATGCCTCAAGAGTACCTTACTAGGTCCCCTTTTAGAGCAGGAGTGCCGGCATACTCCAAGCTTAAATCATCTCCATGTTCAGCCCATACTGCAACAAACAAATAACATGTTGCATATATATGAGAGAAAATATATGGAATATAGCATACGCATTGATTAATATTCCATAGGTTACATGTAAAGAGCAAATGTTCATCACTATACGACATGTATAAGCCATGACAATATTATGACTTGATTTAACAAAAATACCAATTAAATAACTTTTTTTTACAATTAAACATGCAAGAATTATAAATGATGATACAAACCTTTTGCCCATATCCATTGTTATAGCAATCCACGATAGCATGTGAATCCACCCCAGTAATTTCGAAACAAGACTCTTGGATGAATATATCAACTTGAAATGCAATAGATCAACTTGAAATGCTCTTTCTGCATTCGATTTACAAGCGGTCACAGTATGATACATATGACTAGAGCTAAAACAGCTATCACTTATAGAATTATTATGTGTATCCTAGTTATAAAGTGAAATCCCTAGTGCGAAAAATCTGACATATTTGTGTATGCGTGTATATCCACATCTGCAAATATTTCTTAAGAGAAGTTTTTTTTCAAAATTGCGTTACCGCATCAGGCCATGAGTTGATAGCACAAGCTTTGACAGTATTCAGTAAACACTCATATGCGCCATGCTGCGAACAAAGAGAAAGAAGATCAAAAATTAAATCTTACACTTGTATCAACATGAATATTGGAACAAATATGAAGCTACAAATTTTGCAACATGCCACAAAACAGTGGGACGATATGTGCATAAAATGTACTGCTTAAAAGAGAAGTACAAATTATGGAATGAGCTACTTTGTTTCATGTTTTGAACGAATATCTTCATGACTTGATTAATGTGAACTTCACTCAAACTAATTAACTCGAAGGCAACAGCAAGGTTAATGTAGCACAAAACCTGGCAGGCGATGGAGTCGTTCCCATAGGGCACGAGATGGAGATCAACGATCGAAATCAACCCGTCTTCAAAAATCTTGGGCATGTAATTCACCATAAAATTCGAGCAATACGGGCACAGAGCTTCATAGTACAGAGACAGCATGACCTTCGACGTGTAAGCCACCGTCGTCGACCTTCAATAGGCCTCGATTGGGGTCTCCGAGCTTAGTTCCGACGAGCTAACTTCTGCCACCATGGCAGAGATTCATCAATAACAATGATCGACTCATCAGACCCTCTGATGAGTCGACGATATCTACACTGATCTTCCCATGGGTTGACGGCGAATCTTCCGACCCCCCTTTGGGTCATCGGTGACTCCGTCGATCCTCTAGGCTCACCGAACTCACCTTGTCTTCGACCTAACCTCATCATCAGGAGACAAAGGTCGGAGTTTGACTCAGGCGGCCAAGATCGATGCGCAGCCATGTTTCACACCTCTTTCGATCGATCAAGATGTCAAGACCAAGGATCGATCTCCTCCAGCAGAGCAGCCCAAGGCGCAAGATCAAGGCCGCCGAACATCGGTCGCCCCTGCTCGGAGTTTCTGGATGCCCCGAATCGAGGCTGCCGACCATCGATCCTCGTGAAGTCAAAACTCGGAGTCATGCCGGAGCTCACCCCATGTCTCACAGCCTCGTCGGAAGCCATCCCGATGTCATCGAAGGATGATGCAACCCGACGACAGCTTCGTCACCATCAAAGACAGATCTATGGCCAACTTAATCCGCGGAGCATCATCGCCACTCGCCCTTCCGCCCGTGAGACTCGTCGACGGCAACCATCTCCGACCAAAGGCGACGATCCACCGGTCGATCGAAGCTCACAACTGTCAATCGAAGCTCGCATCGGTCGACTCAAGTTGCCCAGCCCCCAAGAACACAACATCGATCGAAGCATCCATCTCAGTCGAAGCCGCGATCAGATCATAACTCACCTTCCCAAAGTGTCGTCCAATCAAGTTTCGCCTCCGATCGAACTTGTAAGGCCCCGACGACCGAAGGCCCCGATGAGAGATTTCCATCAACGTTTGGAAACGAGAGGGAGGCGGAGGAACGTTTGGGCTCGGGAAATTTAGGGCTGCGTTTGGAAACGAGAAGGAATCGGGGAATTTTTTTGGGGATATTTTTTGTTAAGCGCTATGTAAGGCATTTAATATATGTATATTTTTTAATAAAAGTGTTTACGTAACGATTAGTACCATAGCGCTAACAAAAAGCGCTATGTAAGGTATTACTTGGATAGCGCTTTAACAAAAAGCGCTATCTAAGTGATTTTTACCATAATTTTGATTTATTTTTATTTTCTATAAGTGCAGAAGCGCTATACAAGAGCTCACTTAGATAACGCTTTTTAAAAGCGCTATCTAAGTGGCGTTACCCAAGCCCAAATCTGTAGTAGTGTGACTAAGAGTTCTAACGCCATTGTTGTTAGTTTGAACTTTGAAGTCTATCATGTTGAAGTCTGCCTTGCACCCTCTCATTTGGAACATGACAAAGCTGACAACTGCCAGAAACCTGTACTGTTGGTAGGGTAAGAAAACGAGCTAATGGTGCAGAAGAGGAGATTTAGAGTAATAGACATTTTGGAATTACAAAATCATTCCACTTGAAATTAAAAATCTAGTTTTTTTCCGAAGCACCTGGTGATTTGCATGAGAGTCAGGGGTGCAGTGGTAGTCAACATGTAGTCTTTTAAAAACTAATGGTTATCTTTGAAATATATATCTAGATGCATTCATGCTTGAACCACGCAGTCAGGCTTTAATGTCTAATATTTAGATTCATGTTGTTTTGCAGTGAAGTATTTCTATATTGTGAATACGTATCAGATTGGACTGTGGCTAAGTGCATGTTATTGGGGATGCAGAACCCCTTGACATTCAATTTAATAGCGAAATTTCTTCCGAACACATATATTCTGCAAATTTCAAGAATAAAATACCAGTGTCCTCTCTATTGGCATATTTAGATCGTCGAATTATTCCAAGTTCTATTTAATCATCATTTCCACTTTTATGCTGTGTGTATACAATTGACACCGCCTTACTTTTTTTTCTCTCTGACCAGGGAATGTCCTGAAGAAGCTACAGAAGCTGTGGCGTCTCTCATTTTTACAACGGCAAGATTTTCAGATCTGCCTGAATTGTTTGATCTCAGACAAGTATTCACAGAGCGATACGGGAGTCATATGGAGTCATACGTGAATGCTGAGGTACTTTAACCATCTGTATATTGGCACTTCTGACATCGTTGGATTTAATGGGCTATTCCTAATTCGTGTATCTTTGACCCTTTTTTGCATTAGTTTGTTGAGAAATTGCAAAAGAAATCTTTTTCGACTGATAGGAAGATTAGATTCATGCAAGACATTGCTCAGGAGTTCTCCGTTAGTTGGGACTCCAAGGCATTTCGACAGAGACAGACTAATCCACCGGCACCATCATCTGTAAGTGACATGTACTTTCTAATTGTATTCTATATTTTCATGTAAAAATAAATAAACAAATAACTAAATAAGACATATGCATCTCTGTTTGTTTCAGAATAAGTTCTCTCACATTTCCAATTCATCTACAGATCCAACGGAAGAGCAGCGACAACAGCAATGGACAACGCTTCCATGCTGAGGTCACTCCGAGAAATACAGCAGTTAGTCAGCGGAACGAGGCCGGGTCTAATGTAGCTGGCCAAGCTAATGGTAGGAGCACAGCAGAGGCTGGTTCAGCTTACAGAAGAAAGGAAGCAATGCTCAATGCAGATGTTGCAAGTAACCAGAGATCCAGAGCAGCCCTCAATGCTGGCGGTTCATTCAGTGGCAGAAAGGAAGTAGTCCTCGATGCAGATATTGCAGTTAATGGAAGAGCTGAATCTGTGATCGGTTCTGGCGCTGCAGTCGATGGTAGAGACAGAGCACTACTTAACGGTAGTTCATTTAACGGAAGAAAGGAAGTGGTACTTGATGGGGGTGGTTCATTTAATGGCAGAAAGGAAGTTGCCCTGAATGCAGATAAGGAAATGTTCATCGATTCAGCTTTTAGAGTTGACAGGATGAATGGATCAGTCTCAAGTGCAGCTGCCGACCAAGATTTTCCATCTAAGGATAAAGGGGAAGCCCCTCGTGCGAGGTTCCAGCAAAGACAACAAGTGCGGCCTGAGTCCAGAGACTTTCATGTGATTCCAAGCACTCGCAACGGTCGGTCACATGATCCTGCTGGTAGGACCAGAAAGGTGTATTCTGCTGCCGAGGAAACAGAGAACGTTGAGCCAGGCTGCGGCAGTGCTGAAGGCTATGCTTATGTTGAAGTGAGGCAGAACAACACCCACAAAGATGATTGCTTTAAGCCAAAAGCGAGCCTGAATGGAATCCGTAAAGATTCTCATGGTAGATCACCAACCGCTCAAGCGGCCCCAGGTCGCATCGGCCTGGAGAAACAATCTGTTGCTCCTCTCTCGATTTCCAGGGAAATCCCTCCATACACCAAACTGAAGGGGTTTACAAATGGAAGTGAGGTGACGACTGATTCTGTGACTGCATACGATGATTTGCACATAGCAGAAAAGGTGTTGGAACCTACCAGTACTGTTTATGAGAGGAATGCGCATCCGGTGGAAACCCCGAGGGGGGATGCAAGACCGATGAACATGATTCCTCCTCCCTACACCAAACCGAAGTTCAAAAACTCCTCGATGGCTTCTGATGACAGTAAACTCACTGACACTGACGTGCCCATCAGTGCCGCTGATTATGAACTGTCTAATCGCGGTGAGAAGGGTAAGCCTGTTTCTGTCCGTAGGCGACTTCCAAAGCCACACTTGATCGTTGAGACCAACAGTTCCACCGATAATGCAAAACCCAGCGTTGATGATTCCTATGGTGAGGAGATGGTCGAACGGTACCAGAGGAAGGCAGAAGAAGAAGAGATGGGTGGTCGAAGAAAACATGGTGGCAGGAGAAGCACCACCAAATTTGATGGTGTTTGTGATGAGGAGGAAGCAACCATGGACAGGCTCTTGGTTCATTACAGCAAGAAAGGGATGGACATTGACTCGAGCAAAAGGAGAGTAAGGACGAGGGCTCCTCCAGAAGAAATTGTAGATGCTGGCAGAGGTGGTATGGTGCATTATGACGATTATGGTCGTCACAGTAATGGAGGAACCAGCCATCCTAGTGCAACAGAAACAGCACGCTATCGTCCACACAGAGTGGCTTCGCTCCGTACAATCCCTGTTATTGAAGTCGGTACCAGTAGAGGCCCTGCTCGCGCGACTTCCATGAATCCAGACTTGATGAGCCCAAACGGAGGGCAGTTGAATCCCAGGCTTTCGGGTTATGATGATTTGACTGCCAGGTTCATAGCCTTGAAGCATGCGTGAAAAGCAGCAAGTATGAGACAGCTCTATCTTTGGCCGTGTTTGCCCAGGTTCTTGATTTCCACTATATTTTCATAAGCGATTGCTGCGGTTTGAAGCATACATAATTGTTTGTAGTGAGATGCCTGAGTGATGGCATGCATGTCACTACACACGTGCTAAAGTAATTACATGCTGCCTTACATTATGCTCTAATCTGAATCTGGCAAGGTGCCCCATTTTTCACATTATGCTCTATAATGCAGTTTGTAATATGCAAGTCTATTTGTCATAGTGTTTGACGACCAATTTATTGTCCGAAGCTTGATAGATTTTTCTTTTTTCAAGAGTTTAACAATATTCCATGATACAAGGCAATGCTGCTTTATGACAAAAACAAAATTCAAACAATTAGGTGTTGAATTTTCTTCAATTTTATTCATCACACTTAAAACTAAAATATATAAATCTCGCTAAAATCTCTCACAGAACACCTCAAAAATAAGAAAACTCATTAAAAATCATTAAAAATAATTGGATTTCTGACCCCTCATTTCTATTAACTCCTAAACTCCTCAATCTAATTGAACTGTTGCTCATAATTCATAATTACAGTCCAAATTAGAATCCTAAATAATATGGGACTCACATAAAAAAGAAAAATATAAAAAGAAAACCTAGCTCTATTATAATTCAAAGTAGATATTGGTTTTGTTACGACTATTTTGATCGGGCCCGAAAGAGCCAAGTCAACGACGACCGGTCAACCGGCCTGCTACGGCCTTGGGGGCCCTGGCCCCAGAGATCTCACGGGCGGGCCGGCTTATCCGCCCAAGACAAAGGCCCAAAAGACTGCCCACATCCGTAGTGGAGGAAATCGGGGCCCAAATCGAGGAAGCCCTTCGCCAAGTAGGGCAACCGCCTAGTGTCATCATGATCCGCCAATTATGGCAGCCACCTTCATGGCTCGCCAAAAATTGCAACCGACTTCATGGCCATCACTCCCCAATAATGGCGGCCACTTTCAATGCCATCACTCCACCTTCATGGCATTTATCCCTCCATAAAGCATGGCAATTATCGGGGGTCAACATGGCCCATTAGCACGACCTCATCAATAGCGACCATGATGTCTCATCATGGCCCATTACTATGGGACTCGCCTATATGAAGAGGGGGGAGGCATCATCATCAGAGGACGGCATCTCAGGTAACAAAACCTAAGGTACTCCATCAACGACCTAGTTCCCCAACTTCATCTCCTTCCCCCCGCTCGCGCCGGAGGACGTCGTTCCGATCTCCTCTCGAGTCGAACCGTCCCCGCCGAGCCTCCTCTTTCAGACTGTCATCTGACTTAGGCATCGGAGGGGATTTGGCCGGAACCAAGGTCCGGCCTCCCTGACGAGTGTTCTCGTCTGTTCAGGAAGACGTTAGATCCAAGTGCCGAAGCTTCCCTTCGACACCAGGCGAACGCCATCAAGCATCAGCCAAGGCATCGAGGCCACCTCTCGACGCCAGGAGAGACCGAGGCCGAGCGCATCCATCTGAGCCGAGGCTTCCCCTCAGCTCCACGCCGGCCGCGCATCAAGCGAGACGACCGAGGCTACCCCTCGTCGTCCGACCGACCGAGGCCGAGCGCACCCATCCGAGCCGAGGCTTCCCCTCAGCTCCGCGTCGGCCGCGCGTCAAGCCAAGGCGCCGAGGCTACCCCTCGTCGTCCGACCGTCCAAGGCCGAGCACCTCACACCGGGATGAGGCTTCCCCTCAGCCCCCCAGAGGCCGAGGATCCAGACCCGGTCCAGCTGACGTGCTCTGCGTCGACTACATCTCCGATTCGCGTCGCGTCTGCACGCGCTCGACGCACCCAAGGGACCCTAATCGGCCCCTTGACCACGTTGACCGGGCAGTCCACGGTCAACGATACTGTAGTGAGAAAACACTCTGAAACATCTGGCGCCGTCTGTGGGAACGAGTTAACATCTACGCCGTCAACCACATCGGTAAAGACTCGATCCGCTAATCAAATAACTGAAAGTCCAACTCCCAAAGGGGTAGTCCAATATCCACCTCTTGGATCCCTACACCCATACAACTAACTGATTATGAGATTGGGAGAACCTGAAACCATGACCCTTCAAAGACTTCAAGCCATCACAACTCCAAAACGCAGCATCTCCCACCCTGTCTCATTTCGTTTCATCTCGAAATCCCATCCGAATCTCTCATTCCCTACATGATCAGGATAGAAGAGATCCGTGGTTTCTCCACTCGTGCATGAAGGGCGAGGAGATCAGGGGGTGAGATCTCAAAGTTTCAAACGAGAATGAGATCGAAAATGAGAGGAGAAAGTCGCCTTGCTCCCCGGGATCAGAGCGCACGACTTGCTCGGCATGTCGCCGGATCGATAGGGAAGGCGATCAAGATCATCGTCAGCGGTCAGGTCATGGAGCATTGCCGTCTGATCCCCGTTCGCAGTTAGGCCACTGCCAGGTCGCTGATCGACGCTACCAGATGCATGCGAGATCAACGGCAAAGAGCAGACAATTTCACAGCAGACGATATCCGACCCCGATCTCGCATACTCCCTCCAATCCATCGGCCTGAACCGAGGGATCTGGCTCCATTTCAGCCTCTGCCGCCTCCGCGCATCCTGGGACATGGCGGACTTACGCTAAAAATCCCAGCGGCTATGGGGGGAGAAGGAGAGGATCAGGGTTCAACAGGACCCAACCAAGCGTCCGAGCTCGGATCTCCCTCCACCGATCTTGGATCTCCCTCCGGCAGAGCTTCCGATATCAGTTCTCCTCATGCCGAGCTCGGGACCTCCACTATTGACCTCAACCCCGCTGCCAATCTCGCCTTCGCCGAGTCCTACCATAGATCAGCTATCCAGCTCCCAAAATTCACCAACGGCCACAGCGCATGGATCCCAGGTAACAACCACCGCACGAGATCAGAGACGGGCATCTCTTCTGTCAACAGCAACATCCTCCGTGACGGGCGAAGGAGTCGCATGTGGAGGAGTTCTCTGCAAGGAGCTGATCTGTGGGTTGCTACTTGGGGAGACGATCCCGCCATGTTGGAAGGAGTTGAGGGGAAAAGCTCACACCTTTCGCATTGGATGGGTCTCACAAGACAAGGAGAATAAATGATCATCGTCGGTGCAGCACAAGACGAGAGTATGGAGCAGCGACATCACCGATCCCTCCACTTTTTGCCAATCGTCACCGGTTGGCCACCCTGGTCGCATCTGATCGCTCCGGGACGTAACCCAAAAGAACGGTTGTAGTTTTACCGCAAGTGCACGGTGTAGCAGCAAGCGGGTTATCGAACACAGGGAGTTCGAATGACCGTGCTTGCTCCGATCAACCTGGCTATTTAAGAAGAGAGATATTTGCCTTTGGCGATCCTGTCACAATCGTCAGACAAAGTGCGAAAATATCAAATCAAATAAAGAACGTCTAGGGAATGGGGAATCCCCGCTACTCACCGTATTTCATGAATGTGGTTCATCGGTATCAAAATCGCTAGAATAAGATTTTGGATGAACTAGTTGCAACTGAATGTAGAACCAAGCTCACGCTCTCGCGCGGTCTATAGCTATCCTAGGCTCGGGTCCAATCTCTTGCAAAACCTAGCCTAGGGAAGCTAGCATTAGGATCAACATCATCGTCCAATCGCGCACCGAGTCCAATCTCTTGCAAACTCGGCTCACGACCTAGATTGGGATAGTTCCTACCCGTCCAATCTCTTGCAAACGGGTATTGGCGCGGAATTGAAATCGGAAACCCTAGTATCGGTCCAATCTCTTGCAAACCGATACTACGGAAATTCGATTCCAACCCAATTCGGATTTCTAGGGTTTCCTATCGAATTGGGATCCAATCTCTTGCAAATCCCAATCGATGTGAATTCCTAGCCATCCGTAGTAAATCAATCACAATCTAATCCCTAGTAACAATTCTAGCAAAATTTCTACTAATTCATCACAAATATGAAATTGGGCTCGTAGGGTTCATCCCCACGCCCCAAGACGTGGCGACTACTCGCAATTCATAGCAAGATCACAAAAATAATCAATGAAATAAGCAATAGAATTCATCACAATATTGAGATATGCAATAAAAATAGAATTTTTAGGGAAAAGAGATGAAAACCAATGGAGTTCTTCAATTAACCTAACAAAAATCAAACTTTGTCTCTTCTCCAATCTCCAAAATAAAGCTAAAAAGTTAATCTAAAAAGCTGCAAAAAATCTAAGAAGAAGCTCTCAAAACTAGGGTAAAAACATGGGTTAAATAGCCCCCAAAATCGTCCAAAAACTGTGACCAAAATACCCCTGCGCAGCCTGTTTTCCGCAATTTTCGCTACAGGCAGCGCGTCGCACTCGGCCGAGTGACAAAAGTTGCTCGGCCGAGTGAAAACCCTGTAATTTTCCAGTAAGTATCGATCTTCAGGGGTCTTCATTTCGGGGGCGGCTCAGCCGAGTGAGTTGTCGTCACTCGGCCGACGGCTTCATGGTACTCGGGCGGACGGGATAAGCCACTCGGCCGAGTGGGTCTTCTGAAGCTCAGGCAGCCGAAAAACAGTAACTTGGGGATTATTGAAGGGCTTCGTCTGGGCGCCACTCGGGCGGACAGGGTCTCGTCACTCGGCCGATGTGGTCTCCGTCGCTCGGCCGAGTGCACCTAGAAATCGTGTCTGAACTGGTCGGCCGAGCGGTGTCTCGCTGGTCGGCCGAGTGGCTCCTCCACTCGGCCGAGTGGGACACAAAACATGCCCAATCTGCTTATTTTGGCCTCCTCGTCGCTCCTGCGACGTCCGTTCTTCTTCCGCTCCTCTCCAACAGCAAAATACCCCTCGGGGAGGTCGTCGGTGACCGTCTGGAGTAGGCGTATCTCGAGATCACTCCAAATCGCGACAAATCACCTGAAATGCGACAAAAACAACAAATCGTGAAAAGCATCGCAATATCGTCGATATATCGTGAAAAACATGATTTGGGCGATCTAAATGGCATGCAAACATGCGGGAAAAAAGTGTAAAATAAGGAGTGATCAAAATCCCCCAAGCTTGCCTCTTACTCGTCCTCGAGGAAGATAAGCAAAAGGCGAACCCGGTGGATTCGGAAAACGAAAACGGCGGAAAAAATGAAAAATGAAAAACGGAGAAGAAAGAAGTGAAAATAAAGAAGAAAGAAAGAAGCGAAGAGGTAAGCTGCTAGATCATTTCCTCAGGACGTGGGTTCCGCTTACTCATATAGCATGCACTGAATGAAAAACACATGTCAAAGAATTTTATTTTGATATCATAGTATAATAGTGCAAATAGAAATAGAAGACCCACGAACAACAATATAATCATGAAAAACGGAATAATTTTATAATTAACGTCGTCTGAATCATTTAAAGCGGTATACAAATCACAGATCACACACTTTTCAATTGAACGCTTTCTATCAGGAGTATAAGAGTATCACACTATAGAATAGAGAGAATAGAAAAGTATGGATTTCATGAAATGAATGCTAGGCTTAGATTTCTGGATTTCGTAAAGCTAAAAATAATCTCACCGAGTATAGAATATTACTTAGCCTAGGTTGTCGTGCAACGTCAAGTAGTCACTCTCTCACACATCAATGGATCCCCTCCCCCAAGCTTATCCATAGGCGTGATGGCATTAAAAAAAATATTTACATCCACATTCCTATAAAGCTCCAAAAGCAATGATAGAAAGAAAGAAAGTGAGATGTGATCTTTTATTGAGGATTTTTCCTCTTTTCTCTCTTTTTTTTTTGCAAAAGCATATATACACAACGATCCCAACTCAAAGAGAGATAATGATATACAAGAATATTCTCTCTTTTTTTTTCTTTTTTTTTTCGAATAAGAAATTTGAAGCTAGGAATTAATAGCGGGGGAAATGCCATATAATAGAATCGCTAAGGGGAGATTCACCAATGATTTTAAAAGTAGAGAAATGATGTTCAAGATTTGTGGAGAAAGAAATAAATATATCACTCGGTTCACTCTATAAGACATGCACGACAACTTCAGCAGGGTAATCTAATCTACTCAGTTTCGATCACAAAAAAGCTAACTAATCCAAATTTATCATAGCTAACATCATTCAATCATCCTGAAGTGAAGTGTACAGTTCATGCATATAGAAGTGATATAGCAAAAGAAATCAGTACTCCAGACATAGGCATTCAATGCGTGAATCTTGGTGTGTTTTCTGTGATAGCATACATATGAATATTCAGACTCAGCTAATAGTAAAATTTCATCCATTTTCATGTGGAAAAAGTGTGGGTTACTATCTCTAGATGCAAGGCAAGTCATAGCATATGATATCAGAAATAAAATCTAAGACATGACAAATTAAGCATGCATATAGAATAAGCTAACTCCACGTCATCATCATCACAGAAAAGTCATCTCTAGCATGAGATGAAAAAGAAAGAAATAAAGATAAAGGGAAAATAGAACTATTTACAATGCGGCACACAGAAAAATAAGAAAAACGTGATGCATGGCAAAATAAAAGGAAAAATGATGAAAAATAAGTGCAAAAGCGAAAAATGGTGTGAAAAACTAAAAATAAAGGTGGCAAATCGAAAAAGAACGTGAGAACTCACTCCCCCAAGCTAAATGGCACAGTGTCCTCAATGTGCAAAGTGGGGCACACCGAGAGACAAGTAAAGTGAGGGGAAGGTGAGGATGCATGCAAGATGAAAAGAAAAAAGAAAGAAAAAGACATGAAAATATGATGCGGACATGATGCATGCACAGATAGGAGTGATATAGATATATAAGAGTGTCACAAAAAAAACGCTCCCTCTATCCCAGAAATGATATATAAATATATGGTCGACATGAGAATCCCAAAATAAGTGAGGGGAGGGGGGGGGGGGGGGGTGGGCAAAAGTGCAACAGGACCCAGCAGAAACGGGCAGCACAACGGCAGGAATAATCGATGGCATCAAGGGTGCCTAGGAAGGTGGTGCTGCACCGTCTCCGTCCTGAGGCGGAAGTGGTGGTGGTGGCTGGACAGGCCGCTGAGCGGGTGTGGGTGTGGAAGTGGTAGCAGGTCGAGTGTGTGTGGAAGTGTGGGCGGGAACCTGATGGGTGGGTGGGGGTACGCGCGGGAGACGCTCCAGGACCTGAGTAAGACAGTAGTGAATCTGGGGGATCAGGTCAAAGCGGTCAGCCATCGCAGAGACGGTGGAGGACAGGGTCCTAAGGTCGCCTCTGAGGCCACTCACCGCCCCCTCTAGAGCACGAATGCTCTGAAGTACAGTGTTGGGGGGAGGTGGTGCAGAGGGACGCACCGGTCGGGGCTGTGCAGGGCGTGGCTGGCGTACTCGAGTCGCGTATGTGACGGGCTCAGCGGGGTAGGGTACAAAAGGTGCTGCGCTCGCAAATGTGGGCCTGGCCTCGGTGTGAGGCCGGGGCACCGGCTGGTGAGAAGTAGAGGCAGCAGCAGCGAAAGAAGAATGCAAAAGTGGCAGCGAGGCGGCCAGAGAGGTCAGTGGCACAGAAGTGTGGACAGATGCCACGACACTCTCGGAAAATACAGCAGGGGTTGAGACAGAGGTGACTACCGCTGGGGTGGAAGTGTGTGGACCAAAAGGCGCAACCCCAGCGGAGATCATGCTAGCCATGGTCTCCACGACCGCGGCAAACGAGGGCTCTCCACTCTCAACAAAGGTCGGTGGGCGCTCGGGGAGTGCGGAGCAAAGAGGCTCGACGGACAGAGGGCCAGTGGTGGTGGTGGGAGTGGTGGTGACAGCCTCGGAAGTGGTGGAGGTGGTGGAAGTGGGCTCAGCTGAGGTACTCCCGACACCGACAGAGGTGTCAGGAGCGGCGGAAACATCGGGGATAGGCTGAGGGGCCACAGGGTCAACAGGGGCGGCAGGCTCGGCAGGTGCGACAGGGTCTGCGGGGGCAGCGTGGGCAGCGTGGGCCTGCTCGGCCTCCTCGGCCTCGAGCACGTAAGCAGCTGGGATGAGGATATCCATCGCAGGGAGCCAGTCGACATGGGCTGGTGCAATCTGAGTCCGAGCTGGGCTCGGAAGAATCATGTAATCGGCCCCGTAGGGGCCGTGCAACCAGACCCAGTGACGCTCACCATGCGGACAAAGCATCTTCATCCGGGCCATAACATCGATCGACAAAGAAGTGGGGCCCGGTACTCGTCGCAAGTCGTTAGGGAAGTCCTCGCCGGTCATAAGTGCAAGCAAGGTGATCAGGCCGCCGCAGCATATCGGTGAGCGAGCGCCCACCGATACAATGATGCGGTTCAAAAACCAAGCCGCGACATCAATCACGACGGCGGGGACCAGCTCATCGCCATCCCTAGATAGAGCTCTGGGACGTGTCATCGCGTAGAGCATGTAGAGCTCCGGCGTAGACATCGTGCCCGGCTCATATCTGGCCAAAAATGTCGTCGCCATAAGGCGCTGAGCAATGCGGAGGCAGGGATGAACAATGGCCGAGGCCTTGTCCCTACGAGGGTCAAAGGCAGCGTGAAGACCCGTAATCCGGGCCCAGAAGGCACCGACGTCGAAGGAAGGTGGGGGGATATGGGTGGGGCCGTAACCGCAATCGGCACCGGGGACAGCGGGCCACGAGAAAAACGCTCTCATCATATCGAGAGTGACCTGGCACTCCCGATCCATGAACCGGAACGAGCATCCCTCGTCGGTCCGGGCGATCGAACTAAGAATCTCAAGTGTCGGGCGGGTGAACGTGTCCGCCGACACCTGGAAGAAATCTCGCCAGCCCACGTTGTCGTACAACGTGAGCATCCCCTCTAGTACCCCCAGGCGTCCTAGGTCAGCGAGGTGTGCAAACCTGGAGGGTACGATCAAGCGCTGGGAGATACGCTCGAAGACGGCGCGGTGTGCGTCGTCTCGGAACGTAATCCCGAGCGGCCCGACCAGTGGAGCCGGAGGTGGTGGCTGTGCGGCGGGGAGTGGCTGTGCGGGCTGTGCGGGCTGTGTGGGTGCTGCAGGCTGTGCGGGGTGTGCGGGGCCTGCAGGCTGTGCTGGGTGGATGGGGTGTGTGGGAGACGGTGGAGGAGAGTCCTCCAACTCGTGGGAGGGGCCGGCATCATCCGACCGCTTCCGCTTGGCGGAAGCTCTCTTCGACCGCGGCCGTGTCCGGGGCGGCATATCGGCCCCGAGCGCGCGCCGAAAAAAAACGTGAAAAGTGTGGCGTGTGCAAAATAATGGAAAGAGTGTACCCCGACACGCCGCGAGTGCTAAGCAATGGAAGCGTGCGAAGTCAGCGTCTCCACGAAGCTCAAATCAGTCCCGAGAAGCTCCCCTGGGCTCCCCTAAGCTCCCAAAAACAACCTGCGCATGAAATGGCGATATCAGCGGGTAATATTCAAAACGTATGGAGCATTAGGGGTATAATAGATAGATATAGGAATTGATTTGGGTTAGGGGATCGTTTGACACGTGGATCCTCGAAGAATACACAAAAAGAGGCGAAAAGGGGCGAAATAAGCAATACCGGAGGTGGCCGGAGACACGGCCGCCGGCGGCGACTCGGGCGAGGCGCGGCGAGTGGTCGGCCGGTGGTGGCTGGCCGAGCGGCGGCGTGGCAACGGCGGTCGGGCGAGTAGGGGGTGCGAGCGGGCGAGGGAAGCTGAAAGGTCGGGGGTGCGAGCGGGCGATTGGATTTTAGCGTTTCGAAAAACGTGCCCCCCCCTCGACCTCTTATATAGCAAAAGTTACGACTCGGCCGAGTGACTTGGCCACTCGGCCGAGTACGGTCAATAGAAAATTCCTCCCCGCTTACGCATCGGCCGAGTGGCCTTGCCAGCCTCGGCCGAGTGGCCTTGCCAGCCTCGGTCGAGTGGAGTAAGTCCATTCGGCCGAGTGGCTCAAGCTACTCGGCAAGACTCGCCATAGGAGCGTATCTGTTTTACTCGGCCGAGTGAAAATATATACTCGGCCGAGTAGCAATTATACTGAAATCAAGAAAATAAACAGAGAGTTGGGTACAGCAGACTTCCCTCGTTCGTGAGCGGCTCGGCCGGACGAACTTGTGTACTCGGCCGAGTGACTAGTATACTCGGCCGAGTGAGCCTTGTTTTCTGCTGTTTGTCTTCGTTTGGTCTCTAAACTCCGTCTTTCTTCCTCCAGTCGATTTCATCTTAATCCTAAGCATCGAGCGTCTTCCTGGGGCGCTCCTCGTCATCTCGCTCATCCTCCTCATGATGGATTTACCTATCTCCTCTCCGGTCAAGAAAAATAGGACCCGTTATCACAAAGTTTTTGGGCGAACGACTCAAAACACTAAAAATTTCTAAAACAAAAATAAAGAAAAGTAAAAATAAAGCAATAACCGTCGGGTTGCCTCCCGACAAGCGCTCGTTTAAGGTCGTGAGCTCGACCCCCTATGATTTTTAATTAATGCGGGATGTTTGGCGCATATGAGATGCACCCATCAAACTTTCCGGGGAGAACGCTTGGATTCGGAAGTTGTGGTGGCGTGTTCTCCCGCGGTGGTCTCTGGTCTCGAATAGTGTTGGGGGGAGGCTCCCCCAAGCTAGCGTTTGCTCCGGTCAACGGCTTCACCGGTGACGCCGATTTTCGTAGCGGCGGAGCTTTCTTCGGAGACTTTTGTTTCGAGAGCTTGCAGAGCTCTCGAATCCTTGCGACATCAGCGTCGCCTTCATCATTTTCAGCGGAGAGGTCGGGGGAATCATCTATTTTCTCATCTTGGCCTAAATCCGGGCCTTCCTCAAAATCCTCATCGAAAAGAGCGCCGATTGAGTGGGGGATCGCCTCTTCTATCACCTCATCAAGGAGGTCCATGTAGTCAAGTTCCTCGTGGTAAGGCATGTGTTTCATAGCCTTAGGAATGTGAAGCTCCACCTCGATGTTGCCGACATTCAAAGTTAGGGTACCTTCTCACACGTCGACAATCACTCCGGCGGTGGCGAGGAACGGGCGTCCAAGTATCAATGAAGTATCTCCCTCCTCCTTAACGTCCATGATCACGAAGTCACATGGCAAGCATATTCCCCCCGGGACTTGTAGCGGGATGTCTTCGGCTATCCCTACCGGCCTTGTTATTCGCCCATCGGCCAATTGTATCCGCATGTCGGTAGGTTTCAACTTCGTCCCGGTGTTTAGCCTTAAGAACATGGAGAGAGGCATGAGGCTCACACTAGCCCCTAGATCTACCAACGCCTTTTGAAGAGGGACGCCGCCCAAAGTGCAAGGAATCCGAAAACTCCCCGGGTCTTTAAATTTGGCCGGCTCCTTCTCTCTCTTGGTGAACCAAGAGCCCTCCTCGGCTAGCATAATCTTCTCCTTCCTCTTTCTCCCCGAAATCAAGTCCTTTAAGAATTTAGCATATGTGGGGATCTCCACGATGGCGTCGAGGAAGGGAATGTTGAGGCTAACTCCTCTAAGATACTCGAGAAACTTTGCTAGCCTTTTCTCCATTTTCGCTCTAGCGAGCCTTTGGGGAAATGGGACCGGTGGCATGAAGCGCCTTTCCTCAATCAATTGCTCCGCTCTAGATTTCTCCTTTTCTTGTGGCTCCTTCTCCTTATCATCTTCAACTACCGGCTCAATTGGCTCCAAGCTTTCCTCCACGGGCTCCTCGGTAGGAATCATAGCGGGGGAGGTATCCTTCCCGCCTCTAGTAGTAACGGCAACTACGGCATTGATGTGGCCGGTGTTGCTCCGTGGGTTTTGCTCGGGTTGCGCCGGCAATCGTTGAGCGTTCCGATTGAGCAACGCCAATTGCTCCGATATTTGAGCCACAACGGTATTAAGGGAGTCTTGCCCCGCCTTCAAGGTAGCATTGACCTTATTTTGCTCGACCATAAACGCCTCCACTCTAGCTTCGAAGTCGGATCGTTGTTGAGCTTGTGGAGGGTTTTGATTTTGATTCCTCCACCCTTGGTTGTATCCGGGCGGCCTATATGGTGGAACTTGTTGCTTCGGTTGGAAATTTTGTTGTGGAGGCCCCCTCGGCGGATAGTTTTGTTGTTGGGGTGGTGGTGGTCGGGCTTGTTGAGGTGGTGCTTGGGGCGGGTTCAAAGCTCCTTCATTGTTGGCGTAGGAGAATCCGGGATGATTTCTTGCGGCCGGATTGGCCCAATATCCTTGGTTCCCCGCGACATATTGTACTTGCTCCAAGGATCCTTCTCCTTGCTCTCCTCCCGAGTACATGGCTTGAGATTGGTCTTGCCAATCACACATTTGGTTCGTTGGAGCGGAGGTAGAAGGGGCTCCTTGGGGCTCTGTGATAAACTTCTCCAATCTCTCCACTACCTTGTGGAGAGAATCAAACTTGCTTGTAAGCTCCGCTACGGCCTTCGCCTCATAGATACTAGTCGGCTTCAAGGAGGACGTGGAGTGTCCTCGCTCATCGCCCCATTGTTGGTTGTTTGAGGCCATCTCCTCAATTAGGGCCGTAGCTTCCTCGGGAGTCTTTGACAAGATAGCACCATTCGCCGCGGCATCAATAATTTGTTTGGTCCCCGGTTGGAGACCGTTGTAGAAGCTATGAACTAGCTCCCAATCTTCTATGCTGTGGTGCGGGCATTGATGCTGCAAATCCTTAAAACGCTCCCAAGCCTCATAGAGCGTCTCCTGTGGTCCTTGCTTGAAGGACATGAGAGCGCTCCGGATCTTCACCGTCTTGGATGGCGGATAGAACTTGTCAATAAATGCACTCGCCAACTCGTCCCAAGAGGTGAAAACTCCGTCAGCCTGCGTCCTCAACCAATAGAGTGCCTTGTCCTTTAGCGTGAAGGGGAAGAGACGCAGTCTGACGGCATCGATGGAGACCCCCGGCATCTGAAATGTGGCGCACTTCGACAAGAATAATTGGATGTGGTAGTGAGGGTTTTCATGGGCATTCCCATGAAATGGATCCTGCTGCATCAGAACCACTAGTCCAGTCTTTAGCTCGAAGTTCTTGTCAGCCGCCAACTCCGGCACGGCAATGGATGAGGTCGTAAAAGAGGTCTAAGCCCGAAGCCTATCTCGAATAGAAATTATCCTCGCCATCCTTGCCGCTAATTGGTCCGCAGTTTCCGGGTTGGTCAAAAACCGTCCTTCCGGATTTTGTCTCCTTTCCGCTCTAAGTCTCCGCGCGGTACGTTCGATCTCGGGATCAAATAATATAGCTTCAGGGTCCGCCGTAGATCTCGTGTACATGCACAGGGAAAACAGAGTTTCAAAGAAATGATTAGTACCGTGGAAGGGTTAGGTAAAGATAAAGAAATGGAAATAATAATAAAATAAAAAAAAGAATAGCTAGGGTGGTAAGATCAAACGCAATCGCCTCCCCGGCAACGGCGCCAAAAACTTGATCGCTCCGGGACGTAACCCAAAAGAACGGTTGTAGTTTTACCGCAAGTGCACGGTGTAGCAGCGAGCGGGTTATCGAACACAGGGAGGACGAATGACCGTGCTTGCTCCAATCAACCTGGCTATTTAAGAAGAGAGAAATTTGCCTTTGGCGATCCTGTCACAATCGTCAGACAAAGTGCGAAAATATCAAATCAAATAAAGAACGTCTAGGGAATGGGGAATCCTCGCTACTCACCGTATTTCATGAATGTGGTTCATCGGTATCAAAATCGCTGGAATAAGATTTTGGATGAACTAGTTGCAACTGAATGTAGAACCAAGCTCACGCTCTCGCGCTGTTGCCGGTCTATAGCTATCCTAGGCTCGGGTCCAATCTCTTGCAAACCCTAGCCTAGGGAAGCTAGCATTAGGATCAACATCATCGTCCAATCGCGCACCGAGTCCAATCTCTTGCAAACTCGGCTCACGACCTAGATTGGGATAGTTCCTACCCGTCCAATCTCTTGCAAACGGGTATTGGCACAGAATTGAAATCGGAAACCCTAGTATCGGTCCAATCTCTTGCAAACCGATACTACTGAAATTCGATTCCAACCCAATTCGGATTTCTAGGGTTTCCTATCGAATTGGGATCCAATCTCTTGCAAATCCCAATCGATGTGAATTCCTAGCCATCCGTAGTAAATCAATCACAATCTAATCCCTAGTAACAATTCTAGCAAAATTTCTACTAATTCATCACAAATATGAAATTGGGCTCGTAGGGTTCATCCCCACGCCCCAAGACGTGGCGACTACTCGCAATTCATAGCAAGATCACAAAAATAATCAATGAAATAAGCAATAGAATTCATCACAATATTGAGATATGCAATAAAAATAGAATTTTTAGGGAAAAGAGATGCAAACCAATGGAGTTCTTCAATTAATCTAACAAAAATCAAACTTTGTCTCTTCTCCAATCTCCAAAATAAAGCTAAAAAGTTAATCTAAAAAGCTGCAAAAAATCTAAGAAGAAGCTCTCAAAACTAGGGTAAAAACATGGGTTAAATAGCCCCCAAAATCGTCCAAAAACTGTGACCAAAATACCCCTGCGCAGCCTGTTTTCCGCAATTTTCGCTACAGGCAGCGCGTCGCACTCGGCCGAGTGACAAAAGTCGCTCGGCCGAGTGAAAACCCTGTAATTTTCCAGTAAGTATCGATCTTCAGGGGTCTTCATTTCGGGGGCGGCTCGGCCGAGTGAGTTGTCGTCACTCGGCCGACGGCTTCATGGTACTCGGGCGGACGGGATAAGCCACTCGGCCGAGTGGGTCTTCTGAAGCTCAGGCAGCCGAAAAACAGTAACTTGGGGATTATTGAAGGGCTTCGTCTGGGCGCCACTCGGGCGGACGGGGTCTCGTCACTCGGCCGATGTGGTCTCCGTCGCTCGGCCGAGTGCACCTAGAAATCGTGTCTGAACTGGTCGGCCGAGCGGTGTCTCGCTGGTCGGCCGAGTGGCTCCTCCACTCGGCCGAGTGGGACACAAAACATGCCCAATCTGCTTATTTTGGCCTCCTCGTCGCTCCTGCGACGTCCGTTCTTCTTCCGCTCCTCTCCAACAGCAAAATACCCCTCGGGGAGGTCGTCGGTGACCGTCTGGAGTAGGCGTATCTCGAGATCACTCCAAATCGCGACAAATCACCTGAAATGCGACAAAAACAACAAATCGTGAAAAGCATCGCAATATCGTCGATATATCGTGAAAAACATGATTTGGGCGATCTAAATGGCATGCAAACATGCGGGAAAAAAGTGTAAAATAAGGAGTGATCAGCATCCCATCTCTCTTTGCTCCCCACACCGGATGCTGCCGCCCCAGCTTCGCCCCATCCACGTCTGACGGCAAGCTCCGAAGATCTTTACTTCAGACCCCATCCTGTCCAAGCTCAGCCAAGCTCGAGATATCAACTCTTCGCCGGTTCGCTGGAGATTCTTGCCCCCGTAAGATGGGTCGAGTTCGAAGGAGTATCGGATCAAGTCGGTTCGACAAAGCTCACCTTGCCCAGCTCAGGTCATTCTGTGCCTGAGTTGTCGGAGCGTGGATCCACTCCGACTGAGCATACCAAGGAAGGTAAAGCTGGACTTGGCCTATGAGGCGGTCTGCGACAACTTCCTCCAGATGTCGTTCAGGGAAGACGACTTCGACAACATATACTCAATCGAGACCCCTCGGATCCATCGTCATTCACGGAACGAGCTCGGCCCAACTCAGATAAGTCGACCTTTAGTCTCCCCTTCCCGAGTCTCTCTTTTTGAGTCCTAGGGAGCTTCTTCAGTTGGGAATCATGTCGTTTATTAATTTTACCCATTCTACTTCATCAACAGCAGCGGGGTTTCCCCAATAGAGCTCCTCTTTCCAAGCAATCAACGAGCTCCTCATAACTAGTTCAAAAGATCGGATGAAGAAGACTGGATTGACTCCCATCTTCAGCACCTGCAGGAGCTGCCCATGCTGAGATTAACGGTGGTCACAGAGCTGAACACTCGCGATGCTCACTGAGCTTAATGGTGTTGCACTACCACAGAACTGTTGGGCGATCGTCTTCGTTGGCTTCGTCCGCCACTTCACCCGCCTTCTCCCCACATTTGCGACCTCTCAGGTGGCCCAAGGGGCACAGGATGGAGAGCAACGGCGAAAACATCGTTGTCTTCAGCTCGTCCGACGTATGTGACAACTACGTGACAATGTGGAGCTGCTTCGACGAGCTGGTCGGCATGATCGAGGACTCCACGATCGTCGCCATCGCCAACCCCCGCCCCCTATTCGATGGGTTCGGCTTCGCCCAAATCACGTCCACTCCGACGAGGGAGAGATCGGAACTGTCGCCTGCCGACACTGGTCGGAGCAGGGGAATCTCATCTCAAATATAGAAGCTCTGTAGCCATAGCCCACATCGTCAAATTTGCCCGCCAGCAATGATCGAAGAGGTTAACGTCGGGCTTCTCGTGCACAACCAAATTGACGAGCTCACGCTGGAACGACAACTTCGAACTGACTACGGCGAATCGGATGGCAACGACCCGAACAACACGAGCAACCTCCCCACTTGACGGTCGATCGCTAATAGAAGACCCGACATCCACAATGCGCTGGGGGATGCCTGCCAAGATTCCCATTGATGCCACAGCCACGTCCGACGAAGACGTTCGATCGACGGGAGTGTTCGACTGACCAAAGTCTCATCGGATCCGAGCTCATCTCTGCGCAACCAACCGAACCTCCCATCTCCAAGCGTATGAAACTCCAACTGAGCTAACCAAGCCACCTGGACCGTGCAGCGCTGACGAGCCACACCTACTGCCCCCTGGAATCTCGGAGCTCCGATGGAATGACGTTGGGAGGGAGCGGTCCTGAATAATCGGTGGTATGTGGGCCACCCTCTTCGCCATGTTCCAGGGACTGCTTAAGGTCTTTGCTTTGGGGAGCGCCGAGGCGTCCGATGATATGAGGGCGCTTTGCAGAGCTCCATGGACGACCATCCGCACACTCAACTTAACCACCGTCAAGCCCGGTGCACATGCCAAGTTTGGATGCTCAAGGCTTTGCTCCCCAAGTGTAGCCCATCTTCAAACTCTGGTCTTTCTTGGAATCAAGCCCGGATCCAATCATCCTCTCAAGCCTGACATGTCCGTGAAGGATGCTCTTCCTTGGAATTGAGCTCTGCTTCTTCCTCCACCACCCTCGGCTCGACCCAAGATAGCCTTTGCCTCAGCCTACGGTGCCACCGAGCCTTTAGGGCTTTCGATGATTCTAAAGGCTACTCTCATTGAGCTCGGGCGGTTGCCGACCCTTCCAACATAACAACCGAGCAGCCGTCGTCCAAACATCCTATCAGCGACGGATTCACGACCGCATTCCGAGTCCGTCTGATCATATCCCCCCAGGCTCGCTCCTGGTGATGCGAACTATGGTCACATGCATGGGTGGCAATGTCACCATACAAGTCGATGATGCTCTCTCCATCCAACCACTCCAAGTTCGTCACCAGGGGGAACCGGATGCCCTTTGATTGCGTCGGTGACTCAACCCACGGGGGGTTCATCGATGGAATTATCGTGATCCCAGCATGTCTTTCTTCAACAGAATGAGAAGAGTGATTAGATCAAAACCACAAGGTCTGAGGGCAGATCTCGAGTCAAGGCACCTGTCTGATCCAGCAAAGTTCGGGCTCAAAGCAGAGTTACCGGTCATGCCGAGCTCTCTTCGCAAGCCAGGCCGAGGCACAGTCGTCCGAGTACGAGCGTCCGAGCAGCTCATCCAATCGTGACCAAGCCGATCCGGTCGAAGCACAGTCGTCCGAGTACGAGCGACCAAGTAGCTCCTCCGACTGTGACTGAGCCGATTAGGCTGAAGCACAATCGTCCGAATTCGAGCGTCCAAACAGCTCCTTTGACCGTGCTGCTGGGCCCCCGCTTGCCAAACTGCTCCCGTATCAACCCGAGTGGGACGAAGTGGCTGCAGAGCACCGCCATGGAATCTTCGAAAGTCTTCACAAGGTCCTCACTTCTTCTTCGGCCGCAAGTCGAGGGGCAACTCCCCTCGCCACCGAATGAACGGATCGGTCAAAGGGCCGCGGCAACTCCCCCGGATAGCTGACTCACTCCTTCGTCGGCCGTGAGTCAAGGGGAAACTCCCCTCGCCACCAAACGGATCTCCTTCGTCAGCCGTAAGTTGAGGGGAAACTCCCCTCGCCACTGAACGAATCTCTTTCGTCGGCCGTGAGTCGAGGGGCAACTCCCCTCACCACCAAACAGACGAGCTCACCGAACGGATCTCCTTCATCAGCCGTAAGTCGAGGGGCAACTCCCCTCGCCACTGAACGGATCTCCTTCGTCAGCCATAAGTCGAGGGGCAACTCCCCTCGCCACTGAACGAATCTCTTTCGTCGGCCGTGAGTCAAGGGGCAACTCCCCTTGCCACCAAACAGACGGGCTCACCGAACGGATCTCCTTCGTCAGCCGTAAGTCGAGGGGCAACTCCCCTCGCCACTGAACGAATCTCCTTCGTCAGCTGTAAGTCGAGGGGCAACTCCCCTCGCCACTGAACGAATCTCTTTCGTCGGCCATGATTCGAGGGGCAACTCCCCTCGCCACCAAACAGATGAGATCACCGAACGGATCTCCTTCGTCAGCCGTAATTCGAGGGGAAACTCCCCTCGCCACTGAACGAATCTCTTTCGTCGACCGTGAGTCGAGGGGCAACTCCCCTCGCCACCAAACAGACGAGCTCACCGAACGGATCTCCTTCGTCAGCCGTAAGTCGAGGGGCAACTCCCCTCGCCACTGAACGGATCTCCTTCGTCAGCCGTAAGTCGAGGGGCAACTCCCCTCGCCACTGAATGAATCTCTTTCGTCGGCCATGAGTCGAGGGGCAACTCCCCTCGCCACCAAACGGACGAGCTCGATCTCAGTGCTGGGGCAACTCCCCCAGCTGGTCGACCCACTCCTTCGTCGGCCGTAAGTCGAGGGGAGACTCCTCTCTTAACCGAACGAATCTCAGACCGATGATCTAGCCAACTCCGCAAGACGGACCAAAAACTTTACAGAGAAAGCAACTTATCCCCCCTTATACTACATCTCCCGACCTCAACCTTAACAATGGTAGAGCTCGGAAGATGGGGGCAATTGTTACGACTATTTTGACAGGGCCCGAAAGAGCCAAGTCAACGACGACCGGTCAACCGGCCTGCTACGGCCTTGGGGGCCCTGGCCCCAGAGATCTCACGGGCGGGCCGGCTTATCCGCCCAAGACAAAGGCCCAAAAGACTGCCCACATCCGTAGTGGAGGAAATCGGGGCCCAAATCGAGGAAGCCCTTCGCCAAGTAGGGCAACCGCCCAGTGTCATCATGATCCGCCAATTATGGCAGCCACCTTCATGGCTCGCCAAAAATGGAAACCGACTTCATAGCCATCACTCCCCAATAATGGCGGCCACTTTCAATGCCATCACTCCACCTTCATGGCATTTATCCCTCCATAAAGCATGACAATTATGGGGGGTCAACATGGCCCATTAGCACGACCTCATCAATAGCGACCATGATGTCTCATCATGGCCCATTACTATGGGACTCGCCTATATGAAGAGGGGGGAGGCATCATCACCAGAGGACGGCATCTCAGGTAACAAAACCTAAGGTACTCCATCAACGACCTAGTTCCCCCACTTCATCTCCTTCCCCCCGCTCGCGCCGGAGGACGTCGTTCCGATCTCCTCTTGAGTCGAACCGTCCCCGCCGAGCCTCCTCTTTCAGACTGTCATCTGACTTAGGCATCGGAGGGGATTTGGCCGGAACCAAGGTCCGGCCTCCCTGACGAGTGTTCTCGTCTGTTCAGGAAGACGTTATATCCAAGTGCCGAAGCTTCCCTTCGACACCAGGCGAACGCCATCAAGCATCAGCCAAGGCATCGAGGCCACCTCTCGAAGCCAGGAGAGACCGAGGCCGAGCGCATCCATCCGAGCCGAGGCTTCCCCTCAGCTCCACGCCGGCCGCACATCAAGCGAGACGACCGAGGCTACCCCTCGTCGTCCGACCGACCGAGGCCGAGCGCACCCATCCGAGCCGAGGCTTCCTCTCAGCTCCGCGTCGGCCGCGCGTCAAGCCAAGGCGCCGAGGCTACCTCTCGTCGTCCGACCGTCCAAGGCCGAGCACCTCACACCGGGACGAGGCTTCCCCTCAGCCCCCCAGAGGCCGAGGATCCAGACCCGGTCCAGCTGACGTGCTCTGCGTCGACTACATCTCCGATTCGCGTCGCGTCTGCACGCGCTCGACGCACCCAAGGGACCCTAATCGGCCCCTTGACCACGTTGACCGGGCAGTCCACGGTCAACGATACTGTAGTGAGAAAACACTCTGAAACAGGTTTAAATCTTAACCATCTTCATATTCACTCAAAATTGTTCATGTTTATGGACAATTAATGTCGCTAACTCGAATAACATGTGTTGGAGTAGCAACTTCACATTCAATGGAAATCTTCTCAATCTTAAATCAAAAATTTCTCCTAATCCGACTTGACTCGAGTCTTCACCAGCCATCTGAAGCCACCGTCCTTACTTAGATACCAGTACCTCGGAATGCTTGTTCTTCTTCTTTTGTGGTCATCAATACATTGGATACATTGGAAGATAATTTTCTTGCTTTGTGGTACATCAATTCGACGCACTACCCTAGCATCGATTTAAAAATTCAAAAAATCGTAATCAAATCACAAGTAGCTTTAATTTCTCAGCAATTTCTTCTTTGTTTCTTCGTGCGTCTCTCCTATCTCGATCATTGATTCGGTACTATAGTCGCCACCATGTTGAAGACTTAAACATGAATCCATAAACTCAGCTCTGATACCAGTTTATTACGACAAAAATAAAATTCAAATAAGAAAAGAGGATACAAAATTCAGGAGATGAATTTCATCTAATATTATTCATCACCAATCAAACTTGTTTCAGAGTGTTTTCTCACTACAGTATCGTTGACCGTGTACTGCCCGGTCAACGTGGTCAAGGGGCCGATTAGGGTCCCTTGGGTGTGTCGAGCGCGTGTAGACGCGACGCGAATCGGAGATGTAGTCGACGCAGAGCACGTCAGCTGGGCCGGGTCTGGATCCTCGGCCTCTGGTGGGCTGAGGGGAGGCCTCGGCCCGGTGTGAGTTGCTCGGCCTCGGACGGTCGGACAACGAGGGGAAGCCTCGGCGCCTTGGCTTGACGCGCGACCGACGCGGAGCTGAGGGGAAGCCTTGACTCGGATGGGTGCGCTCGGCCTCGGTCGGTCGAACGACGAGGGGTAGCCTCGGTCGTCTCGCTTGATGCGCAGCCGGCGTGGAGCTGAGGGGAAGCCTCGGCTCGGATGGATGCGCTCGGCCTCGGTCTCTCCTGGCGTCGAGGGGTGGCCTCGATGCCTTGGCTGATGCTTGATGGCGTTCGCCTGGTGTCGAAGGGAAGCTTCGGCACTTGGATCTAACGTCTTCCTGAACAGACGAGAACACTCGTCAGGGAGGCCGTACCTTGGTTCCGGCCAAATCCCCTCCGATGCCTAAGTCAGATGACAGTCTGAAAGAGGAGGCTCGGCGGGGACGGTTCGACTCGAGAGGAGATCGGAACGACGTCCTCCGGCGCGAGCGGGGGGAAGGAGATGAAGTGGGGGAACTAGGTCGTTGATGGAGTACCTTAGGTTTTGTTACCTGAGATGCCGTCCTTTGTTCAGTCGTCCTCCTAGTCCTTTTATAGGCCTCTTGCCATGACTGCCCGTCATCCACGTCCTTCGACCGCCCCCAATCGTGCCCCCTCGATCCACCCCCCCCACTCGCCACTCGCCCGCGCCGTGCCAGCACCTCCCCTTAATGGTCATAAAAGGGGCGGCGGATTTCGTGGGGGCGGTTATCCATGGGCGAGTCGTACACTTCCCGAGTCGGGCCGATTTGACGTTCGGGGGCCCTCTAGTGGGCCTTGTCGGACGGGCCCGATCTCGCAGTTGGGCTTCTGATCGGTGGTCGGGTTTCTGGGCTCGTGTCTTTCGGGCTTCGGCCAAATAGGCGTAACAATTGCCCCCATCGGTCGGGTCGATCGGCCTCGGCTGGTTCGGCTCGGCCGATGTGACTTCCGCCGATTTCGACAGGCTCGTCAGTCGAAGCTGATTCATTAATTGGGCGTCATCATGAGTCGGTCCGTTCGATACCTTCAAGACGCGGGTTCCGAAGCGCCGTCGGTCCCCTGATGCTGACACGTGTAACTGCGGGTTTATCCCCACCGTTCGCGGGGTCTTCTTTGGTAGAGAAGCTGTGCGGGTTGTGAGCCGCCATCCCGTCATCTTCTTCTTCGTGTTGATCTTGATCCTGCCTGAGCTCTGCCCCATGTCGTCTTCCTCTGCCACTGGTTCGGGTCTACCGGAGCGTGACGTCACTCCTAACCTGATGGGTAGTCCTCCTTCGGCGATTCGTTGGCATGGGGGCGAGCTTTCAGGGGTGCCTCCAGAGGTCTTAGCGTGGCCTTCGTCGGTCTGTGCCACCACCATCGGGGGTATGCGCTCCGCCTACCTGCTTCCACCTTATTCGGCTCGTGCTCCCGGGTCCGACGAGCGGATCTGCCTTCCCGGTCCCAGCGAGGTTGGAGTGTACGAGAAGTGCTTCCGCTACGGGCTCTGTTTCCCGCTCCACCCCTTTATCATCGAGTTCCTTCAAGCCTACAACGTGGGCTTGTGCCAATTCTGCCCCAACGCCATCGGGCTCCTCGTCGGGTTTGTCGTCATCTGCATGCTGAAGGGAGTGGTGCCCTCCCTCCGCCTCTTCGTCCAGTTCTACCGCATGAGTCATCACCAATCGGGGGCGTGGATTTACATCAGCGCCCATCCGAAGATGAGCCTTGTGTTGGGGTTGCCGAGCTCCCTGAAGCGTTGGAAGGGGGAGTACGTATTTGTCGTTTTCCCGTCGAGTGTACCTTTCCCGATTCGCTGGGAAGCGGCCGGCGCGGTCATCCTTGATCTGGGTGACCCAACTGCCGCCGAGCTACAGACGGCGAAGGCCCTGCTGGCGATTCCTTCGAGGGATCGGATGATCGACGTCCTCTTCAGCAGCTATAACTTGCGCAAGACTGTGTGGCCCTTGGGTAAGTTCTCCGAACGTCCGCCATTTGGGGTTGCTCGGGCTCTTCTCGGCCCCTTACTTCTTCTTTGGGTGCAGGTGGATTCCCTCTCGATTCTTCTCCCGCTAGCCCTCACGTGCTGGCCCCGGATCCGGGCCCGCGTAAGAGGGATCATGTGTTGGATGTCCGGAAGAAGCAGCGGATCGTGACCTCTGCCGTTGGTTCCAAAAGGAAGAAGGGGCCATCTCCCTCCACCCCCTTGTTGGAGTCTTCCAAGAGGGTCCGCGGGGGGGCTGAGGAAGTTAACGTCTCGACGTCCGCTGATCAGCACCGGCCTGCCCCTGTTGAGATTGCCTGGCCGTGGGTCGGCCCCTCGCCTCTCTCGAACGGTTCTCTCCCTGATGCCTACGACCGGTATCTAGGCACGTTTCGCTCCGACCCGGGCGAGTTTCCTTCGTCAGGGGAAGGTCTTCTTCGTCCACGCTTCCCGGTGGGGGAGAAGGAGTCGGTGTTTTTGAGCCGCGGAACTGCCGCATGAGTGGCCGAGAATAGTTGCCTCCCTCCTGATCAGGCCGCGCTGGATGGAGTCAGAGGCGACTGTTTGGCCACCTTCGTGATTCAGGCTGGCCAACAGGTGGAGTGTCTCTGCTTGCTATCCCTCTAGCTGCTTTCGCCGTCTTACCTTTGTCGCCTTGGTGCAGTTGTCCTCGGTGGGAATTTCGATGAGGCGCCAGTTTGCGGCGCTCCCTAAGGCCAAGTCCGACGCCGGGCGAGATCCTGATGTCCACGGTGATGAGGGGGATGCAGGTTAGTTAGACGAGGCGCGAGTCAAGTCCTTGGAGACCTGCATAACTGAGCTGTCCTCTGCCCTCGAAGAGTCGGACCGTGAGAGAGCCTTGGCTTTGGTTGCAAAGTCAAAGGCCGAGGAGCGGGTCGCCGTGCTTTTGGGAGACGCCGACACACCTGGGGGAGCTGACGAGATTCCCGTCTCCGTTGTTGCCCCCGAGGCCCTGGAGCTCTCCGATCGTCTGGAGGCGGCGGAGGAACGGGAGTGGGCTCTCCTTGCTCGACTCAGCGAGAGATCCCGGGAGATTGAGGTGAAGAGGGCGGAGCTCCAACGCCAGATCGAGACCTTGAAGGCTCGGGTGCGTGAGCTTGAGGAGGTGGATCCGTCCCAGATCGCCCAAGACGCTGTGGAGGAGTATGCCACCTCCTTTGTTGAGTCAGCCGTGGCTGAGGCGTTCGAGAAGGGTTTCGCCCGTTGCCAATCCGAGATCCAGAAGAAGTTCCCGCTCTCGGGAGTAAATTTCGAGGATCTCCGGGCGCACTCTGACGGCGAAACAGAGCGTGGGGGCGACCCAAGTGAACAGCCGGCATGTGGCTCCACGGGTGCCCCTGGAGATGTTTGAGGGAGGGGAATGCCCCTCGGCCTCTTCATACGTCTCTTTGTATATCCTTTTGTTAGGCGCGCGCTTAGCAGGCGTCCCATCAGGCGAGGCTTCCCTTGTCCCGAGTGGGATTCTTGTGAACACATTTATCTGGAAAGGAACAAACTTGAGTAAATTCATTTCGTAGAAAACAATACATTTATTGAAAGTACTTGCGTAAGTGTTCCGTGTTCCAGGCGTGAGTGAGGATCCTCCCCTCCATATTGGCTAGACGGTAGGTTGCGGGTCCGAGGACCTCGATGACTTTGTAGGGTCCCTCCCATTTAGCCGCGAGCTTCTCTTTGCGAGCAATATCCGGGTTGAAGCTTGCTTTCCTGAGGACCAGGTCCCCAAGGTGGAAACTCCTTCCCTTGACCCGAGAATTGTAGTATCGGGCCACCTTCTGCTTCTGGCGGATAATGGTGGCTAGGGCTTGCTCCCGCCGCTCGTTGGTCTGGGGGTGCGCTACAGAGGCGAAGAGGAGCTTGATCCCCCATTCCGCGCAAAAGTCTTTGAACCCCACGGAGTCGAACTGTTTCCCGTTGTCTGTGACGATGGCCCATGGTACTCCGAACCTGGAGATGATGGAGTTCCATACGAAGCTTTTCGCTTTCTTCCACGTGATGGTGGCCAATGGTTCAGCCTCGATCCACTTGGTAAAGTAGTCCACCGCCACAATCAGATACTTCCGCTGCCCCCGACCCGGCTTAAATGGTCCGAGGATGTCGAGCCCCCATTTCGCAAAGGGGATGGGGCTCACGATAGGGATGAGCTCCGACGGGGGAGTTGAGGTGTGGTTGGCAAACCTCTGACATTCTTGGCACTTTTGGACGTAGTCTGTTGCATCTTGGACTAGGGTCGGCCAGTAATATCCCTGTCTCAAGATCTTCTGTGCGACCATCTTGTTGCCCCCGTGGTGATTTCCGCAGATCCCTTCGTGAACCTCCCACAGGACGTAGTCGGCTTCCTGCGGTCCGATGCATTTCAGGTATGGGAGAACATCCGCCTTCGTCCAGCGTCTTCGGTAGAGCGTCCCCTCATGGATCACGTATCGGAGCGCTTTCCTTTCCAGGGTCCGACGCTCGTCCCAATCCGTCGGCACCTCCCCATGAGTGAGGTACAGTATGATCGGGTCCATCCAGGTGGGATCTTGGTCGATCGCCATCACCTCCCGCTCTTCCGTGCTGGGGGACTGCAGGTTCTCCACGTAAATGGTGCGGCCCAGCTCCTTGGTCGAGGACGAGGCTAGCTTCGACAGCGCGTCTGCCCGCGCATTCTCCGACCGTGGGAGATGTAAGACTTCCGC
Source organism: Scilla litardierei (assembly GCA_030789695.1). Taxonomy (NCBI): domain Eukaryota; kingdom Viridiplantae; phylum Streptophyta; class Magnoliopsida; order Asparagales; family Asparagaceae; genus Scilla; species Scilla litardierei. The sequence continues at coordinate 708,057,524 of CM061142.1, forward strand.
GCTCTCGAACTTGGATAGCGCCGCTTTGGCGACGGCGAGATACCTCTGCATTGCTTCCTCCCGCGCCTCGTAACTTCCCAGAAGTTGGTTGACAATGAGCTTCGAGTCCCTGAGGAGGCGCACGGACTCGGCCCCGAGCTTCTGGGCCAGCCTTATGCCGTTGATTACCGCTTCGTACTCCGCCACGTTGTTGGTGGCCGGGAACTCGAACCGCAACGCGTATTACATGATGTTCCCTTCCGGAGACCGGATCGCGATCCCAGCCCCGCCTCCTGACTGTGTTGCCGACCCGTCCACATGGACTATCCATGCTTCTGGGACTCCTGTCTGGACAGGGTGGAGGTGGTCAGCCGAAAGAAAAGATAAGGGATGGGTGATTACCGTTGCTGGGCCTTCTCCCTCCGGGGGTGTCCTCCTTCCGTAGTGCATTCAACGATGAAGTCGGCCAAGGCCTGCCCCTTGATGGCAGTGCGTGGCTTGAATCGGAGGTCGAACTCGCTCAATTCCACCCCCCAGTTCAGCATCCTTCCCATTCGATCGAATCTCTTGAGATTCTGCTCCAATTGCGAGTCGGTCAAGACCAATATAGTGTGGGCTTGGAAGTAGGGCCTGAGCCTTCGTGCTGAGAGAACGAGGGCGTATGCCAGTTTCTCCATGGGCGAGTATCGCACCTCCGCTCCCTTCAAGACCCGGCTCGTGTAGTACACCGGCCATTGCACCCCGCCGTCTTCCCTGATCAGTACCGAGCTCACCGCTTCTTCCGCGCATGCCAGGTAAAGGCTTAGCGATTCCCCTTCTTGTGGCTTGGACAGGAGAGGCGGGCTGCGAAGGTACTCCTTGAGATCCGCGAATGCCCTGGAGCAGTCTTCGTCCCATGGTATTGCCTTCCTGTTGTCTGACGGTTCTGCGATCGCTTTCCTCAGAACTTTGAAGAAGGGGAGCGATCTCTCCGCCGATTTGGATAGGAATCGCCCCAAGGCCGCGATGCGCCCATTCAACCTTTGCAGTTCTTTGATCGTCGTTGGCTCCCGCATATTGATCAATGTCTCGATCTTGTTAGGGTTAGCTTCAATGCCATGGTTAGTTATCATAAATCCCAAGAATTTGCCGGATCTTACCCCGAACGTGCACTTCGTGGGGTTGAGTCGGATGTTGTGTCGCCGCAACCGCTCGAAAGTTTCACGGAGGTCGACGACATGGTCCTCCGGCTTTCTCGACTTGACAAGCATGTCGTCGACGTAGACCTCCAGGTTCCTCCCGATCTGGGAGTGAAAAACCTTGTTGACCATTCTCTGGTAGGTGGCCCCTGTGTTTTTCAAGCCGAAGGGCATCTTCTTGTAGCAGTAGGTTCCATGGTCCGTCGTGAAGGCTGTCATCTCTTCGTCCCGAGGATCCATCTGGACCTGATTGTACCCTGAGTAGGCGTCCATGAAGCTAAGCATCTCGTACCCCGAGGCATTGTCCACAAGGTGGTCTATGCGCGGCAGGGGGTAGCTGTCCTTGGGACAGGCTTTGTTGAGGTCACTGAAGTTCACACACATTCGCCACTTTCCGTTGGGGTTTTTGACCATCACCACGTTCGATAGCCACTCCGGGTACCAGACCTCTCGTATGAAGCCTGCGTCGTGAAGACGCTCTACCTCCTCGGAGGCCGCCTTCATCTTTTCGTCACCCAGGTTTCGCTTCTTCTGCCTGACCGGCTTGAAGTTGGGGTCGGCGTTGATCTGGTGGACGATCACCTGGGGATCTACGCCGGGCATGTCCTCCGGTGACCAAGCAAAGACGTCAAGGTTCGCCTCCAGGCACTCGACCAGTTGGCTCCTCAGGTCGTAGCTTAGTCCTCTCCCGATTGAGACGAACCTGCCCTCGATGTCCGTGACCGGGATCTGCTCTTGTTCCTCCGTAGGGGCGGGTCTCGGCCCGCTCCTTAAGTCGAGCGCGGCCATCTGGTCGACTGGACGATCCTCGGGCCCTTCCTCCTCTAGTTGGTAGCAGGTATTCGGGCTCCCGCGTCGCCTTCGACCTGCCCCATCCCCCTTGGCGTTCGGAACTTGATAGTCTGATGAAGGGTCGAGACTACTGCGCCGATGGCGTTGAGAAGGGGTCGGCCGATGATTCCGTTGTACGCCGACCCGATCCCCAATACGACAAATTCTACCGCCAGGGTCACCGAGTCTGGTGGGCCTCCGAGTGTTACTGGAAGGCGGATCGTGCCGACGATGGGGGTGGAATGACCCGTGAACCCTACCACGGGACCCGAGCAAGGTTCCAAGACTTCCTTCCGCAGCCCCATCTTCTCCAGGGTTGACATGAAGAGGATGTCACAGGAGCTGCCGGTGTCGATGAGCAGCCGCCGTACCATTGATGTGTCGATGATCACCGACACCACCAAAGCTGCGTCCGACCTGCGCGCTGCTCCTGTCGTGCCCGTCCTCCCGACCGGTAGGGCCGGCGAGGGTTTCTCGGTCTTCTCCTCATGGTCCTCCTCGCGCTGGGCCCGGGCCCTTTCTTGCCAACCATGGCGGGCCCTGTCGCCTCGCACCCGAGCCTTGCCCTTCCTTCGCTGTGATGGGTGAAGCCGTGTCATTGCAGGTGTGGTTTGTTTTTCGTGGGATAGTTCGTTCCCACAGACGGCGCCAGATGTTTCAGAGTGTTTTCTCACTACAGTATCGTTGACCGTGGACTGCCCGGTCAACGTGGTCAATGGGCCGATTAGTGTCCCTTGGGTGTGTCGAGCGCGTGTAGACGCGACGCGAATCGGAGATGTAGTCGACGCAGAGCACGTCAGCTGGGCCGGGTCTGGATCCTCGGCCTCTGGTGGGCTGAGGGGAAGCCTCGGCCCGGTGTGAGGTGCTCGGCCTCGGACGGTCGGACGACGAGGGGAAGCCTCGACGCCTTGGCTTGACGTGCGACCGACACGGAGCTGAGGGGAAGCCTCGGCTCGGATGGGTGCGCTCGGCCTCGGTCGGTCGAATGACGAGGGGTAGCCTCGGTCGTCTCGCTTGATGTGCGGCCGGCGTGGAGCTGAGGGGAAGCCTCGGCTCGGATGGATGCGCTCGGCCTCGGTCTCTCCTGGCGTCGAGGGGTGGCCTCGATGCCTTGGCTGATGCTTGATGGCGTTCGCCTGGTGTCGAAGGGAAGCTTCGGCACTTGGATCTAACGTCTTCCTGAACAGACGAGAACACTCGTCAGGGAGGCCGTACCTTGGTTCCGGCCAAATCCCCTCCGATGCCTAAGTCAGATGACAGTCTGAAAGAGGAGGCTCGGCGGGGACGGTTCGACTCGAGAGGAGATCGGAACGACGTCCTCCGGCGCGAGCGGGGGGAAGGAGATGAAATGGGGGAACTAGGTCGTTGATGGAGTACCTTAGGTTTTGTTACCTGAGATGCCGTCCTTTGTTCAGTCGTCCTCCTAGTCCTTTTATAGGCCTCTTGCCATGACTGCCCGTCATCCACGTCCTTCGACCGCCCCCAATCGTGCCCCCTCGATCCGCCCCCCCACTCGCCACTCGTCCGCGCCGTGCCAGCACCTCCCCTTAATGGTCATAAAAGGGGCGGCGGATTTCGTGGGGGCGGTTATCCGTGGGTGAGTCGCACGCTTCCCGAGTCGGGCCGATTTGACGTTCGGGGGCCCTCTAGTGGGCCTTGTCGGACGGGCCCGATCTCGCAGATGGGCTTCTGATCGGTGGTCGGGTTTCTGGGCTCGTGTCTTTTGGGCTTCGGCCAAATAGGCGTAACAAAACTAAAATACATAAATTTCACCAAAATCTCTCACTTAACACTTCAAAACCACTACAAATTCTCGCAAAAACCCATTAAACCCCACTTTAAAACACATTAATACAATTAAATCGAAGATTACTTATTTATACTAATCCCTAGGCTCATAATCCTAACTGAACTACAGCCTAAAGTTGTAGACTAAATTGGAATACTAAATAATATAGAACACACACATAAAGGAAAAACATGAAAACGAAACCCAACTTAATCGGGAATCAAATTTGATTTTGAGTCAGATACGTTGTATACATGAAACTGAACTGATGCTATGTGTTGGTTGCTTTCTTCGTGTACATTTCTGTTGTTTTTATTATCCTTCTTTGATTGTCATATTACACACCTACTCGGTTTGCATAAAAAGACAAATCATCACGCATAAACAAGAGTGCTAGTTATTGTTCTTTCTCTGCACACGAGAAAAAGCTAATATTTGAGCTCAGTGCTGCTGCCTCTGCCTGCACGTTTACAAAGCAACAAATACAAGCAGCAGCAGCAGCAGAATCCTAAGATTCTCGGCCACACTGCATTCAATTTCAACAATACACGACACTTTTTCCCTCTCTCACTTCCCAATATATATTGTTCCCTTTTGTTGCTCTCTCTCCCGGTCTCTTCCCTGTCCTCCATAAACAAAACCATGAAGGGCATGACAAAGCTTGCAATGGGGGCAACACTTGCTGTTGCCCTGAGCCTTGCCATGCTCCTTGCTCTCCTCCTGTTCCTTCTAGTAAGCTTGTTTTGCTCGCTGATTCGCGACAGGAGGCAACAACACCTACACAATCTTCCTCAATTCCGGAACGATGACAACGAGGCCGAGAACCAGCCACCACGGCCTCTCACATTTCCATTCTATGCCCATGGAGTCCTCAAAGCCCCGACGAAATACCTTCTCTCTGTTCCCAATCTCGAAGCCGCCGCAGCCAAACAGCCCCCCTCCCCATCTCCATCAGCTCCCAGTTGTGGTCATCATCGTCATCATGAGTCGAGCAATAGTGCGGATCGGGTTGTCTACATTTCCAATCCAATTTATGATGGTCAGCAGTCCACTGGCGATCAATTTGTGACCCCCATGGCATCGCCTCCGGGTATTGAAGCAGAGTATGACGAGGCGATCGACTACAACGAGAATGTGAATGAGAACTCGCCTCCCTTGAAGCTAATGAAGAAGCTGCCCGTGGTGCTGCCAAAGGCTTCTTCGGCCGCCGCTTGTTTGTTCGATGGGCGGCAATCACTCGGCGCATCAACGGAGACCAACAGGCCATCTTCTTCTTCCTCTTCCAGTTCTCTGTGCTATTCACCTTCATGGTAAAATTTTGGAGGGGAGGGGAGTCAAAAAGTGCTTTCTTTCTTAATTCAAAGCCCAACGAGCCCAATGCAGAGCCCAGACTCCAATGATACGAGATAATTTTGTTTAAGCTGGAGTGGTTGAAGGCAGGCAGGCATGTGAGCTGCACAGGTTGATGTGTGTGTTCTCTTGGGGGATGAAAATAGAAGGATTTTGTGTATTGTTTTTTAGAGGAAAGTGTCGTTGAAACGCATGCGTGATTTCAAGGCTTTTGTTGTGTGTGTGTTTCTTCTGTTTTTCTCGTCTTTTGGCTGGCAGGTGAGAATGCTTTTCCCCGTTTCAGTTATGCTGAGCTGCTGTGCTGACAGAGAGAAGAACTCTGATTGAAACAGTGCAAATAAACAGACTGGCTATATCACTGAAAACACTGCATCTTCAACTTTTACTTCACTCTTTTTTAATTCTATAGTGTTTAAGGGTATCTGCTTGATCTCTAGAATTTGGTGTCTGTTTTTTACTTTGAACCGATTGATTGTTAATAGGGATGAGAATGGGCATTGATACGATCATTTTGAGATGACCCAAGATCGAACGGCCTAAGCCCACATTGTAAGTAGGCGGTCCAAAGGAGATCGGGCCGAGCGTCGAGGCCCTCGCGAAGACTTGAAATCAGGTCGGCCGCGACCAAAGCATGCGCCCCATCAGCTCACGTCAGCGGGAGCTAACCGATCCCCTCAAAGCGCGCCCGCTTAATCACCATTAAGGGATCCCATTACACCCACCTTCATGACTCATGAGGACGCCTTCAAAGAGGCGGATCATGGGGGCGGAGGAAGGGGACGTAGAGGGGGAGAAAACGTGGGATGATTCTATAAAAGGACTCGAGGGACGACAGAGAAAAGGACCGCTTCCTGGATACCAATACACGGAGGTATTCTACTCATACGACCTTGTCTTCCACTTTACATTTCCTCCCATAACTCGGTCCGAGGACTCGCGTATCGGCCACCCCGTGAGCCATACCAATCCCATCGAGTACGTTTCAGATCCGTGCTGACTTAGGCATCGGAGGGGACTTGGCCGGAACCAAGGTCCGGCCCCCTTGACGAGCTTCCTCGTCTGTTTAGGTCAAGCAGATCCTGTGGCGCGGAGGCTACTCCTCAGCGCCCCTTCCAACCAAAGCCAAGCGTCCTCAGCAACAAGCCCGCTCTCCCCCACCACCAGGAGGCCGTCGCTTCGCCGAGGCTACCCTTCGGCGAGCCGACGCGAGGATCCATGCATCCCTCATCGAGAAATCACGCACCCAACTGATCCCAGAGGTCCCACGTGTCCCCTTAACCACGTGACCTCTCGTTCTCTGGTCAACAGTTCAGCGGTGGGAAAACACATGTAAACATCTGACGCCGTCTATGAGAAAGAACAAACAAACACGTTAAGCAACCACACTCGAGATGACGCGGCCACGCCCCTCTCGACGCAGAAGTGCCGCGGTGGCAATGTCAGTACCGGGGCCGTTCCGCGATCGCCTGGGTAAAACCTTAACTACCCAACGCACGCCCCAGGCCGAGGGGCTGGACGAGCACCGGACAAGACCTACGGAGGCAAATGACAGGGCAAAACCGCTTCCCTGCCCCTCTACTTCTCCGGAGTGGGCTTGGAGAGGACGAAACCGCCGCATGACGAGGCACTAGTTGTCTCAGCCGGTATCGATACCACCGTTGTCAGACGGCTACTCATCGACACCGGCAGCTTGTGTGACATCCTATTCATGTCGACTCTTGAAAGGATGGGGCTACGGGCCGAAGACCTAGAGCTGTGCTCTGGGCCCGTGATAGGGTTCACGGGCCACTCCACACCCATCGTGGGGATGATCTGCCTCCCTGTTATGCTCGGGGAGCCGCCCAACTCGGCTACTTTAACGATAGAGTTCGTGGCTCTGAGGATTGGGTCGGCATATAATGGGATCATCGGTTGCCCGCTCCTCAACGCGGCTGGAGCCGTGGTTTCAACCCTCCGTTGGGTAGTCAAGTTCTGGACCCCGGGAGGGATCGGGCAGGTCAGAGGCGACCCGGCGAAGCCAAAGATTTGCTACCAGTTAGCCGGCACGGAACGCGCCGAGGAGCACAGTAACCCGATGGACCTGCTCGACCAGAGATACGGCCCGAGGCCCACTCCTGGGGAAGAACCGGAACTCATTCCTGTCACAGACGTTGACGGAAGATTCATCTCCATCGGGCCAGGACTTGACCCGATCCTGAGAGGTGAATTAATCGGGTGCTTGGAAGCCAACCTGGACGTCTTCGCTGGTCGCCCGACGATATGCCAGGCGTGTACCCCCGAGTGATTACCCACCAGCTAAACGCCGACCCCAATTTCAAACCGGTGAGGTAGAAGAAGAGAAACTTAGGTGACGAAAAGAGTAGGGCTGCATCTGAGGAAGTGGAGTGCCTGCTTGACGCAGGATTCATCCGAGAGGTTTGGTACCCAAAGTGGCTGGCTAACGTCGTGATGGTGAAGAGGTCTAGCGACAAACGGCGGATGTGCATAGACTTCAGCAACCTCAACAAGGCTTGTCCCAAGGACAGCTACCCACTACCCCGTATTGCCCATATCGTGGACAACACATCTGGATACGAGATGCTCAGCTTCATGGATGCCTACTCCGGGTACAACCAGGTTCAAATGGACCTGTAGGACGAAGAGACGTCATTTACCACCGACCGATGGACCTTCTGCTGTAAGAAGATGCCCTTCAGCCTGAAGAACGCGGGGGCTACCTACCAAAGGATGGTCAACAAGGTGTTTGATTCCTAGATAGGAAGGAACATTGAAGTCTACGTGGACGACATGCTGGTCAAGTCCAGAGACCCAGCCGACCACATCACTGACCTTCGGGAGACTTTCGAACGGCTGCGAAGACACAACATCAGACTCAACCCCACTAAGTGTGCATTCGGGGTGAGGTCCGGTAAATTTCTGGGCTTATGATCACCAATCGCAGCATTGAGGCCAACCCCGAAAAGATCGAAGCTTTGGTCAACATGAGGGAGCCAACGACGATCAAGGAGCTACAAAGGCTGAATGGACGAATTGCCGCCCTGGGACATTTCATATCCAAATCTGCGGAAAGATCACTCCCTTTCTTCAAAGCCCTAAGAAAGGCCCTCGCCGAGCCCGTCGATAAGAGGAAGGCCGTGCAGTGGGATGAGAGCTGTGCCCGAGCGTTCGCTGGACTGAAGGAGTATCTCCGCAGCCCCCTACACCTCTCTAAGCCCAGTGAAGGGGAACCGCTGAGCCTCTACTTGGCCTGCACTAGAGAAGCAGTGAGCTCGATGCTGATCAAAGAAGACGATGGGATACAGAGGCCGGTGTACTACACCAGCCGAGTCCTGAGGGATGCAGAGGGGTGGTACAGCCCCATGGAGAAACTCGCTTACGCCCTCGTGCTCTCGGCGCAGAAACTCCGCCCCTACTTCCAGGCCAACACGATCCTGGTCCTGACCGACTCCCAACTCGAGCAGAATCTCAAGAGGTTCGACCGGATGGGGAGGATGCTGAATTGTGGGGTGGAGCTGATCGATTTTGACCTCCGATATAAGCCGCGGACAGCCATCAAGGGACAAGCACTGGTGGACTTCATCGTCGAATGCACTGTGAATGGAGGAGCGCCCTCCGAGGATACAGCCTCGGGCATGGTAACTCCCCAACCTTTGTCTTTCCTTTCGACTGACATCGTTCTTACCGATCGCCCAGGGGACCAGAACACATGGGTAGTCCAAGTAGACGGATCGACGACTCGGATGGGGAACGTGGCCGGCATCGTAATCCTATTGCCCGACGGAAACATCGTCGAGTATGCACTCTGATTCGAGTTTCCAGCCACCAACAACGTGGCTGAATACGAGGCTGTCATAAATGGCTTGAAGCTAGCACGGGCGCTCAGAGCAGAATCCGTACGTCTCCTTAGCGATTCCAAATTCATCATCATCCAGTTGCAAGAGGACTATGAGGCTCGTGAAGAGGCGATGCAGCATTACCTGGCCTCAGCCAAGACCGATCTGTTCAAGTTCAAACACACCGAGACCTTCCACTTGCCACGATCGGAGAATGCCCGCGCAGATGCCTTGTCGAAGCTAGCCTCCTCCTTCCCTGGGGAGTTGGGTCGCACCATCTACATAGAGAACCTCCGCACCCCCAGTACGGAGGTAAAAGAAGTAATGGCCATTGACGTGGAGCCAACCTGGATGGATCCGATCGTTCGGTATCTCTCCAATAGAGAAGTCCCGACGAACCTGGATAAGCGTCGAGTGCTGTAACAAAAGGCACTCTGATACATGCTCCATGAGGGAGTGCTATACAGAAGGCACTGGACAAAAACAGATATCCTTCCATACCTCAAGTGCTTCGGGCCGCAGTAAGCTGTCTACGTCGTCCGAGAGGTACACGAGGGGATCTATGGAAATCACCATGGAGGCAAGGAGCCCAGAAAATCCTGAGGCAACGATACTATTGGCCGACCATGGCCGAAGACGCAGCCGAGTACATCCAAAAGTGCCAGGAGTGCCAGAGGTTCGCCAAGCTCGGATCGTCTCCCCGACGGAGCTCGTTCCGATAATCAGCCTCATCCATTTTGCTAAGTGGGGACTGGACATTCTCGGTCCCTTCACTTCTGGGAAAGGGCAGAGGAGATACCTGATTATGGCGATGGATTACTTCACCAAGTGGATCGAGGCTGAACCACTGGCCTCCATAACCTGGAAGAAGGCGAAGAGCTTCGTGTGGAACTTCATCATCTCCAGATTCGGAATCCCTCGGTCCATCGTCACGGACAACAGGAAGCAATTCGATTCCGCGGGGTTCAAGGACTTCTACGCCGATTGGAAGATCAAACTCTTGTTTGCCTCCGTGGCGCATCCTCAGACTAATGGGATGGCCGAAGCCACTAACAAATGCATCTTCGAGCCACTTTGTAAGAAAGTGACAGAAGCCGAGGGAAGGTGTCCGGAGGAACTTTCTAGCATACTCTGGTCATACCGGACAACCCACAAGCAGGCCACGGGTGAAACCCCTTTCATGCTCGCTTACGGCACCGAAGCGGTGGTCCCCGTTGAAGTGGGCAAGGAGTCTCTTCGCCTCAAACATTTCGACGAGGAGAAAAACTCGGATGGCTTGGAGCTCTGTCTGGAGATCATGGACGAACGACGGGATCTGGCCTTGGCCTCGATTGTCCGACAAAAAACAAAAAGTGGCCCGTTACTACAACTCCCGGGTTAGAGGAAGAAGTTTTCACCAAGGGGATCTGTTCCATAGAAAGGCGATCTTCAGTCCGGAGGTCACCCGTAAAGGGAAGCTCGCTGCTAAATGGGAAGGGCCCTACAAGATCACCGAGGTCCTCGGCCCCGCAACTTACTGGCTCACCGCTCTAGGAGGAAAGGCACTGACTCACACCTGGAACGTCGAGCACTTGCACAAATACTATCAGTGAAGTGTCTACAGTGTTTTTCCCCTCTCCCTACTTAAGCGAATGTATTGAAAAGAGAAAACGATCACGAATGAAGTGCTTTTTCTACCTTTATTCGATGCACGAGCCCAGCAGGGGTGGGGTAAACCCCACTAGCTAAGCATCTTGATAACCGACCGTAAGGCTGGGGGGTAACTCCCCCAGCAGGCCGGCTACACTACCGACTGGGAGGTTGGGGGAAACTCCCCCAACTGATCAATCGTCGGACCGACCGTGAGGTTCGGGGCAGCTCCCCCAACAGGTCGGTCCATGGATCGGTCGTAAGACTGGGGGTAGCTCCCCCAACAAGCTGACCGACTTGACCGACCATAATGCTGGGGCAGCTTCCCCAGCAGGCCGATCACCTGACCGACCGTAAGGCTGAGGGCAACTCCCCCAGCTGGCCGATCACTGGGCCGTCCGTGAGGCTGGGGGTGACTCCCCTAGCAGGCTGGCCCACCGATCAGTTGTAAGACTGGGTATAGATTTCCCATCAGACTGACCGACCCGACCGACCGTAAGGCTGGGGCAACTCCCCCAGCAGGTCGGACCATCGATCGACTGTAAGCCTATGGGTAGCCCCCCCCAGCGGGCCTACCAATCCGATCTATCATAAGGTAGGGGGCAACTCCCCCAGCAGGCCCATCACCCGATCGCCTGTAAGACCGGGGGCAAGTTCCCCTGCAGGGCGATCGACCCCAAGGCCGAGGGCAGTCCTTCGGTGGCCCAAACAACTGAGAATTCGGTGGTTGTGCCTTGGAACCAGCCTGGCGGCCAGATCACCGAGCAAATTGAGGAGATTCTCCCAACCTTGTCTGGTCGAATGTTCCAACTAGGATTGGAAGAGGGGGCATACAACCACATACAACCACAATGCAAAATGGAGCCTTGTTACAGCGAGAAGAGTGTATAAAAAAACCATGTGCAGAGCTACAAAAGAGCGAAGAGGAGAGGTTAATGGATTAAACCCCACCTCCTGCACGAGCTTCTGGAGCATCTTCGGAGGCGTCAACTGGCCGATCGGCACCTTCAGGGTGTACATCGCCTGCCTCCTCCTCACCCTCGAAATCCATCCGGAGCTCCTCGAACCGAATCCCAGAATGCGTGAACCTTCACTGGATCTCGGACTGGTAACGGGCGAATCCCCTCTCAAATGCATAGAACATCGCCCTGGCAACAAAGGGCGTGGCATACTCATCCAGGCCTCCTTGGCGATCCGCCCAGTATCCACCGCTTTGAGCTCCTGGATCCGAGTCTCGAGGATGGCAACTTGGTGCTGGTGCTCCGCCCGCTCCTTTTCGGTCTCCAGGGAGCTCACGTTGAGTATCGCCAGGAGAACTCGCTCCCTCTCCTCCACCGCCTCCAGGAGGATTTCGAGCTCTGTGGCGTCGGCCTCCACTGCCGGACCACCGACCCCTCTCACCTCGGTAGCCTTCATCAATTCAATAATCCGATCCTCGACCTTTGCCTTCTCGGCCAGCGCCAAAGCCCTCTCCAGATCCGACTTCTCCAGGTCGGCTGCGAGCTCGGCCATTCGAGTCTCCAATGACCTGGCGTGCACCTTAGCTACCTGGGTCGCCTTTCCTTCACCCTCCTTGGCTTCCGGCTTCTGGGCCCGACCTGCCCTGGCCTCCGAGAGCGTCACAAATTGGTGTCTCATCGAAAGGCCGACCGAGGACAACTACACCAAAAGAAGGATACGAGTTGAAGGCCCCAGCAAAAAGAAAGAAAAACGAAACGTGCGGTCACGAAAGACCTTACCTGTTCTGGCCTATATCACGAAGGCCGCAAGTCGGTCGCCTTTTACCCCATCCAACATGGATTGGTCCAGAGGAAGGCAACAGTTTTCAGCCAGCCGAGCCGCCACCCCGCAATCGGAGAAGACGGAATCCTTCACCCCCACTGGGAAGCGAGAGCTGAGCAACCCATCCCCAGGACGCGGTAGATCGGCCTCGACCGACCTGAACACATCCAAAGACCGATCGTAGACCTCCAGGAGCGATCCCGATGGGGAGGGCAAGGGGCCAACCCAAGGCCATGCGTCCTTCTTCTGGGCGGGCCGGGCGAGACCCTCAGGAGGAGGGGCACCCCCCGACAGCGGCATGGGCCCGGGCCTTCTTCCGCGTGTCCTCTCCCGGAGCTGGCAGAGCTTGCCCCCTCACCCTCTTAGAGCCCATTCAGAGAACCCAACCTGCGGTTTCTTTCGGACCTCCAACACATGGTCCCTCCGTCGCGGGTTGGAATCCGGGACGAGGGCTGGAATAGGGGGCTGAGAAGAACCCTGACCGAACCTGCCTGCACAGGAGGATAAGATAAGGAAACAATCTTACTTGGGCATGTTTCGGACGATAGCCTCTCCAAACTCAGGATCCCGACAAGACTCACCGATGGGCCACACGGTCTTCCGAGGTTTAGGTCAGAAAAGAGGACTTTGTAACGGCCTGTTTTCATCAACACAACTATTTACGTATTTAACCTAGTTTCAATTTTTTTTTGAAAAACTATTTTGTAATAGTTCGTCAGAAGTTTTACGACTTCAAAAATTTCTTATAGAAATATTTTGGAGTATCAGACTAGTTATGAAGTATTTTAATAAGTTCGGGTTTCATCAAATACCTCTAAATAATCTGATAAAAATTCATTTTCAGATACTACTGTTTTGACTTAACGAATTAATTTTCTATACAAACATCATCAAAACGTTTTCAAACTTCTATGGTATCATTCTATGATCAATTAGGGCTTCCCACATTAATTTCGTAATTTTCTGAAGTCAAATCAATAGAGAACATGCAAACTCGCTTCCTAAACGTTTTGGCCTAAAACCAGTATTTCCGTAGCCCAAACCCCGAAAAGGATCTCGTATTCACGATCCTCGAGATGATACGACCCGTAGATATGTTTTCGTAATTTTTCGCACACGTTTAATGTCAGGGGCAAAATCGTAATTTCATGGTATTTTTACTAATTACCGTTTTTCCAAACCCTGATTACATTAAACCCTAATTAACTTTCCTAACCAGAGACAAAATAAAAACGTGGATACACGTTTTTTCCTCTCCCTTACTCAGATACTTCCCCCCTTAATCTTTATTCAAAGACACACCTAACCCCATTAATTACCCTTAATTAATACCCACCTACACTATTAAATAGGGTTGACTAATTAATTAGCTTTTATTAATTAGTTTTAATATCTAAAACCTATATAAAACCCACCCCTAAATTCTATCACCCAGGCTCTCCTCTCAAACCCACGCAAACACATTCGACTTCCCCTCTCCATTCAAACAAAGGGCAAACCCCTAACCCCCATGCACACAGTCGATATATATCTCTTTTCTCTTTTACAAAGCTCCTCACCTAAGCCATGCACGCACACAACTCAACCCACGCACAGCGGCTCCCTACCTCTTTCTCTTCCATTCGACGGCGAAGCCCGGAGCTCCGACCACCCGCTCCGAGTAGCCTCACCTTGTGCTCCGCCTACCCCCGCTCACGTTCACTCGCTCTCTCTTCCTCACTCACGCTCCCTCCGGTGGGCCTCGACAGCCGTGCCACCGTTCCCCGTCGATACACCCCCGACGACAGACCCCGGAGCACAGTAACCCGCCGCTCCGCTACCTCGACCCCGTAGTCGCCCCGCTTCGCCGTCCCCTCTCCCGCTTTCTCCGACGAGAGGACCGTCGCTGTCAGCACCATCGCCTAGCGGCCTCGACCCACCGCCGTTGACCTTCCTCCTGGACCCTTGTCGTGCCTCCCTCGCCGTCAGGCTCCGCTCACACCACCGCCGGCGAGCCCCGACTCATCGCCGCTCCTCCATGCCTGCTTCAGGCGACCTAGCCACTAAACCCCACCCCCGAGAGCACCTCCCGCCGTGGTTCGCCGTGCCACCGCTCTCCGACATTGCCCCCACCCTCATTTCTCGCTGCAGCTCCCACCGCCGTCGCCCGCCACTCCACCTCCCAGTGTCGCCGTGGACGCCGCCTACGTCGCCTCCCCTCACCGATGTCCGCCCCCGAGCCCCCGCTGCATGATATCGAGAGAAAGAGAGAGGATGAGTTTGAAACGTTTATACGTATTTTTTGATAATACGTATACTTATACGTATTTAGATAATTAGATAAATTGGGTTTAATGGTTTTAAATTAATAGTAAATTATATAAGAGTCAGAAAATTACCAGATCACCTCCAGAAAATCAAAAATGACATTCTGGACCCAAAGGCGCTAGTTTCATCTCAATCATACGCTTAGTTTTTCCAGAAGTAATTTTTAAGCCTAAATGTTAAATATGTTATTTTCGTTCAAAAATCAGTAACTTGTTATTTTCACGTACACTGATAAGTGATAAAAATATATGTTGTAGTACGCTCTGAGACGGTCATTTTGACAGCTCACTCGCAACTTTCTAATGCAGATTGCATCCAGAAGAAATTATTGAATAATTACGTTACTTAATTAAAAATTAGTTTTTAAATCTATTTTGAGCTTTTAAAAATTATAAAAATTACTATAAGCCTCAGAAAAATATTTCCTCCTACAGTAATATTATTTTAATCATATCTAGCCTATAGAAAAATTTAGAACGTTATTCGGCACCGTTTTAGTAAATTATAAAAATCAAAACGATCAAATTAAATAGATAGAAATAGGGTAGCCAGTAACTATTTCTTGTGTTTGCAGGGACCAACTCTCGTGCACCAGTATCTTTAGAAGCTCTAACCCCAACCTCGTCTTACTACGATGATCTCGATATCGTAAGTCACTTTAATTCTAACTTTAGAAATTTAGCTAGTGTACTCATATGAACTTAGGACATAACATCTAGTCTCAGAACAGTTAGTGACCTGAACAGATGACTAGAGACCTAACTAAATAGGAAACGAATCAACTGCAGAGCAACTTTGACTTGAACTTACGGCATCCCTAACTTTCATCTTAGATGGTTGTAGTACATGACCATCTACTTGGGTAAACTGTGTACTGATTGAAAACCGCATTGAGTGTAATTCACAAAGAATTCTAACTTTAGAAATTAAGATAGTGTACTTTATGGAATTACCGCATGCTCGAAGCATGGATAGTTATCATAGTTGTTGGACTTCAAAGCATTGCTCAGGACTGACATTCTCTGTTGAGGCTTCTGCCTTGACTCTTCAACAAGCAAAACTCTTTGGAGTGTTGTTAATGCCTTTGATCATCTTTGGAGTGAGACTATTATGCATAACTCTATTGGTATGTAAGTCGATCTATCACAACCATCATTAGTGTCTTTGCCTTTGAAACAATGGATTATCGTACCATATTGAAAAGTAATAATTGAATGGTATATCGTGGAACGACCTATTGAAATTGAATTCTTATCTGTCAATGATGTGATGGGCCTATAAGGACATATTGATACGGATACGGATATGGATACAGACACGAATACAGATACGATTATAAATGTGTAATGTGATACAACACTGGTTATGGAGGTAGTCTTGAGCTACGAAGTGTGCGAGAGTGACCGGGTCCACCCTTATTTGGTAAGCTGTACCATCACCCTACAGGGGATGGTAGGTAGATATTCCACCGGTTGCTCCATGGGATGGGTGCACTTCTGGTTGCATATCGTACACTCGAGCTAAGACTGTTGCATAGCTTGATTGATACCAGTACCCATGAGGCCATATTGATACTAATACTAGTATGAACATAATACATGGGATACGGGGTAGTCTTGAGCTACGAAGTGTGCGAGAGTGACCGGGTCCACCCTTATTTGGTAAGATGTACCATCACCCTGCAGGGGATGGTAGGTAGATATTCCACGGGTTGCTCCGTAGGATGGATGCACTTCTGGTTGCATATCGTATACTCGAGCCAAGGCTGTTGCACTAGTTTGATTGATGTTACACTAGTTGATTGATACTATTGTTCATTCACGACTACTAACTTGATACGACTATTCTACTGACTAAGTCGAGACTACTTGAACGTGATATAGCGGTGTAATAATAAGCGGTCTTAAATTACTACTGAATCAATGTCTAAAAAGGAATGGGAAGGGGATTGGTCAACCAAAGGACTCGTCCTACGGTCATAGAAGTGACCTGTGCCGTCAAGCCCTTACTGCTTGGCTGATTTGGGAGTTATACTAGACTTCTTATTATTAAGCTAGCCTACACTATTAGATAGTCAAGCGACGCTCATCTTTTCTTAAGTGTTACTATGTCTACCTAGTTGTCTTACTATTGTCATCACATTATTGTTGCTATCATATGCCATGCCACAGTTGTTGCTCTCGTACGTTACTTTTGCTCTTGTACAATCACCTTTACTTTATGCATTACATGTACTTTACTTACCACACTTGAGCAGCCACCAGTACTTTACTTTTCGCTCGTATATGTATATCTGTTCTTACTTTAATTTTTACACCTGCATGACCATCTTTTGTTTACTATAGTTTGTTCCATACTTTTGCACTACTTTATTTCTATTGCTAGAATTGTTGTGACTTACCTACGGTTCCATCTTCGTGGCACCGCAGACGACATACATATGGAGGTAGATGCTCTTGAGTTAATAGCACCAGAGTTCGACCCTGAGACCGCAGCTTTCAGATTTATTTTTATGTACTTTCTTCTTCCATGTATATTTGAAACAATTTGTACAATATGGATGTAATAATTGGACACAATTTGGGTATTTTTGTACATCTCTGCATCGTGGTATTTTGTTTTTACTGGTTAACTGTAGGACCTGCGCAAATATCAAATAAGTAACTGGCCCCGGGAGCGGGTCGTTACAGACTTCGATCCTTCGGTCAGCAGCATGGACCGCCAAAAAAGTATCGACCGCCTTGACCTCGGCATCGGTGGGACTCCCAAGCTCAAGGGTCAGTTGGCTCATCACCTCCCATCGGGCCGGAAAATCCACCTCCGATGGGAAGCCAACGAAGACGTACTCTTCATTCCAATGCTTTACAGAACTCGGCAACCCCAGCACCAAGCTCTTCTTCGGGCAGGTACTGATGTAAATCCAGGCCCCTGAATGATGATGGCTCAGGCGGAAGAATTGGGCAAAAAGGCGGAGGGACGGTTATATCCCATTAAGCACACAAAGAACAATGAACCCCACTAGAGACCTGACGGCATTGGGGCAGAATTGGCATAAGGCAAGCCCATATGCCCTCAGAAACACGACGACAAATGGATGGAGAGGAAATCGAAGCCTAACACGAAAGCTCTGTTCATACACCCCGACTTTGCAAGGTCCAGGGAAGCAGATCCTCTCGTCCTTCTCAAGGGCCCGGGCGAAACACAGGGGGAGGAGATAGTTGGAATGCAATGCTCCGATCGAAGTGGCGCAAACGGAAGATGACTACCTCATCACCTCGGGGGGCACCTCGGAGAGCTTGACCCCGTGGAGATGGATCTCTTAGACGGACCCACGAGCCTGGCCCGTGATGGTAGCGGCAACTGGGCGTCCTGCACCAGCAGCTGAGGAGGAGGAAGACATGATGCAGAACATGAGGAAGATCCGGGGCAGCTGCAGGGGATGTGGAGAAGAGGGTGACGTTGGAAGAACGAAACCCTCGTCCACAAAGCAGCGGCCTCCATTTATACCGCTTCCCCGAATCCCTTCGCCCCATCATGGGCCATCCACCTATGCACACGCGTCGACATCCCGCGAGGCACGGCACTTCAAGCTCCACTTCCAAGGGCTAGAGGACTTCAAAAATGACAGCACTATGATGATTCTCATTCAATGCCCTGGCCTCGACTGATACGCCTGTCAAAAATCCACACAAGTCACATCGTCCGAACCGAACCAGCAGAAACCGGGGGGATGGGGGCAATTGATACGACCATTTTAAGATGGCCCAAGATCGAACGACCCAAGCCCACCTTGTAAGTAGGCGGCCCAAAGGAGATCGGGTCGAGCATCGAGGCCCCTACGAAGACTTGGAATCAGGTCGGCCACGATCAAAGCATGCGTCCTATCAGCCCACGTCAGCGGGAGCTAACCGCTCCCCTCAAAGCGCGCCCACTTAATCACCATTAAGGGATCCCATAACACCCACATTCATGACCCATGACGACGCCTTCAAAGAGTCAGATCATGGGGGCGGAGGAAGGGAACGTAGACGGGGAGCTAACGTGGGATGATTCCTATAAAAGGACTCGAGGGGCGACAGAGAAAAGGACCGCTTCCTGGATACCAATACACGGAGGTATTCTACTCATACGACCTTGTCTTTCACTTTACATTCCCTCCCATAACTCGGTCCGAGGACTCGCGTATCGACCACCTCGTAAGCCATACCGATTCCATCGAGTACCTTTCAGATCCGTTCTGACTTAGGCATCGGAGGGGACTTGGCCGGAACCAAGGTCAGCCCCCCCCCTGACGAGCTTCCTCGTCTATTCAGGTCAAGTAGATCCTACGACATTGAGGCTACTCCTCAGCGCCCCTTCCAACAAAAACCGAGTGTCCTCAGTAACGAGCCCGCTTGCCCCACCACCAGGAGGCCGTCGCTTTGCTGAGGCTATCCTTTGGCTAGCCGACGCGAGGATCCGTGCGTCCCTCATTGAACAATCATGCACCCAACCAATCCCAGAGATCCCACGTGTCCCCTTGACCTTGTTGAGCTCTCGTCCTCTGGTCAACAGTTCATCGGTGAGAAAACACCGTAAACAGGCATGTCCAAAGTCCGATTGGGTGCCCAATTGGGCATGTCCCATCCACATCCTTCATTATGGTCTACGAAGATTGGCTCCAATCTTCCTAGACCATAAGGAAGGATGTGGATGGGGCATGCCCCATTGGGCGCCCAATCGGGCTTTGGGCATGCACATTCTCATCCCTAAATTTGTTAATGAAATTTTTATTTCTCAAGGATGGAATTTTCCGCTTGGCTAAAATTAAAAAACCCACAACTCATGTTTTTTCAACGACTGAATTTGTTTATTTTTATTAATTTCTAAAACATCAAATCATCAATTTTCAATGAACTGCTGAGATTTTCCTTGTTCATCTAGCCGTTGCAAAATGATTTGTTACTGCGAAGCTATAAAATTTGGGACAAGTGGATGAACGAGCAAAACTATTTGAATTTATTTAAAAATTGATGGTTTGTTGTTTTTAAACATGAAGAACAAAATGAACGGATTGATCGTTGGAAAAAATAAGAGGGTGTGTTTTTTACACCAGAATAGGAGGAAATTTAGGAAATTTCCTCATTGGCTTGCTAATGCCCATTTTCCCTAAATATGATCAATATGGAGTTTAGCTAGCCAAGGAGGATATTTCATCCTTGGCTAGCTTCAAAACTACACACCCCATATTATTTTCGAAGATCAATTCCGTTCATTTTGATCGTCAAAAACCAAAAATCCTCACCCAATAATAGTGTACATCCATCCGTATTCCATATCTAGCATATTTGATAGTATTGATGCATGTAATGCATTTACAACTAGCATTGCACCAGATTTCTTTTTTATCAAAACTTTTCACATCAAGTCTCCTGATGTTCATGGTGTCAAAAAAGCCCGGCAGACCGGCCCGGTTTTCGGGCCGGCCCAGACCGGGCCCATGGACATGTTCGGGCGGGGCTCAGGTTCAGGCCCATCGGGACGGGCGGCCCGACTTGGGATTTGGCACGGGGTCTGCCCAACCTTATTTCTGCGACAAATGCTGCCCAAACCAAGGAAAACCATGGTCGGCCCGGCCTGGGCCCAGCCAGGCTAGGGCCGACGAGCTGGGCTGGGTCGGGGGTTCTCCCCACCCAGATCGGGCCGGCCTGGCCTGGGTTTGGAAGGAGCCCGGGCCGGTCCGGCCTTTAGCCGGGCCCGGGTGGGCCATTTTGAAACCTTGACCTGATGTTGTAGTGTGCAGGGGGATAGGAACAATTATTTTCCATCCTCACATGTGTAAGTGATCCTAAATGGCACCTTCCATCCTCACGTGTGTAAGAGATCATGGATGGCCTCCTTCCATACTTATGCACGTAAATGGATCTGGGACGACCTCATTTCATATGTCGCGAATGTCAGTGGTTATAGATGATTACCTTCCACCTAGCTTGGGCTATCGCGTTGATCTGCACGCATCATAACAACCAAGAGCTTTAGCAATCCGAACCTGGGATAGTGGCTCCAGCTTCGGCTCCTCCGACGCTCAAGGTAGAACATGAGAGATGTAATATAATATATGCACTTAAAAAGAGAGTATGAGAATTAGAATGAGCCTACCTAGAGTATAAGAATTAGAATGAGCCTACCTCCTCTGAAATGGGAC